>CM028907.1:6088597-7303597 GCA_016801845.1 Polydactylus sextarius | reverse complement strand
TTGGATCTTATATGCACTGTAAGAATAATGTATTAAAATTCAAAGTATTAATTCAAAATCTTCTGATAATTAGTTAATTCAAATTCAAAGTCTGGAAGTATTATTAGTCAATAGTGCAGTTTTGCTACTGTCAAAGAGTAAGTTTTGCAGATTCAAAATATGAAAACACAAACATTAAAGGCAAATGTTTTTTTTTCTTAAGTTTAATACTTAAATGAAACCAATTTCGTGCAAACTCACTATGTATTAAAACGTAAAGAACATTTAATAGTACACAGATAATTGTTTTGTGTATGATAAGCAACTGTATGATTCTGCTTTGTCCCACAGGCCACCGGTGCCCCCCCTTTTAATGACGATGGAGCCTCGTCATGGCATCATGAAAGCTTTCCCCAAAGTTAAAAGGGCCAAAGCACTACCGGGAAAGGATGCACCCCCACTAAAGAAGAAACCCGATGAATGTGATGTCACAGGTTGTTATTGTGTGAGAGAACGGGTGAAATAAAATGGAAGATAGAGTTTAATGAAGATGGAGTAAGCCAGACGATGAAACACAATTGACATTATTATCTCGTTATCTTTTTCTCTCCTCTGCCTCAGGAAACACTTTTGATGGTGTGACAGTTTACATCCTGCCTGCTGGAATAGGAAATGCCAGATGCCAGATCTTTCAAAGACAAATTCAGCAGAATGGAGGACAGACCGAGAGTTCATTGTGTCCTGGTGTCACTCATGTCTTGGTAGATGACAACATGGACCCTGCCAGAGCTCTACGCTTACTCAAAGTGGATAGTATGCCCTCTGGAGTCCAACTAGTGAAATGCACTTGGCTGAGCTTGTGTATCAGTGAGAAACAACTGCTGGATGAAGCTAACTACAGCCTTCTTTTACCCAACAGGTTAATAACACACTTATATTTTTTTGTACATACTTGCTTAGGTATGAAAACCTTTATTAAATATATCTGTATCTCATAATATTCCCAGCTTTGGACATAGACTTTTATTTATTAATATGCTGAGGCTCATATAGAGACAGTGACTGTACATTAGAAGCTTCACTAAGTCATTTATATGTTTGCATCTTTTTATCCCCTATCCATGTAGGAAACCAGAAACACAACATGAAAATCTTAAAGAAGAGTTGACGAATGCCACGCCTGCTGCAGAAACAGTTGTAGAACCAGTGTCACCATCCAAGCAAGAGGAGACCATAGACATGGTAGGTTGCTGAGCCATTGAAAATAACAAAACTTTTTCATAAAAGTCTTTCAGTCAGTTATTGTTTGATACAACTGGGGACAAAAAATAAACCAAAAACACAAAGAGTACAAACATATGTGTGTTTGATCATTTTAAATCTTTCTCTCAGACGGCACCAGACCATAAAGAAGAACCACATGGAGAAGAAGATGGTGTCTCTCAGAGTGATCTGGAAGCGCTCATCACTGGCCAGCACCCTAAAGAAGAGGCTCCTGGACCCAGCATCAACCCTGATTCGGACTCTAATGTTGCTCAAACGACAATTTCAGGGAGGTGGGTCTGTGCCTACTCTTCTCAGTCCAAAAGTAATAACTTCAACAAGCACATCACAGACAAGCTGGAAGTGCTGGCCAAAGCTTACACACACCAGGGGGACAAGTGGAGGGCACTGGGATACTCTAAGGCTGTCAACGCACTGAAGAGTTACCACAAGCCTGTTACGTCATATCAGGTAATGTGGTGCAGATGGTTCTAATGTCATGTTGTTGGTACAGATATTGGTATTGTTATTTCAGATACTATAGCAAGTACTATTTGTAGAATGAAAGTTAAGTACCCGGATTATTTTTATTAGCGCAGTATTGGATTGTGTTTATATTCTGTTTCTAATAAAAACCTTTTGTTTTGTTTGTTTCAGGAGGCTTGTCAGATTCCAGGAATCGGAAAACGAATGGCAGACAAAATTGACGAGATTATGGAGAGTGGTCATCTCCGGAAGTTAGATCATATTGGAGAGGCGGTGCCAGTACTGGAGCTTTTCACTAACATTTGGGGTGCAGGAGCTAAAACTGCACAACTGTGGTACCAACAGGTAAGGCACATATACACATAGTTTTAATACCTTATGGGTATGTTTTTGGTGACTTTTTTTTCTCAAGTTACTAGTAATATGTGATGGAAGAGAAAGCATCCTCAGTAAATGTATTTAATAGTAAAATGTCCTGATTAGTACCCACCTTGTCTTTAAAAACCAAAAATGTTTAATTTACTAAAAGGTTTGTTTATATGATGCATTAGATAATACAGTTATGTCATCATGGTTATGAACTTTTCTTAACTCTCTAATGTTGACAGAAATGCCAGGTTTAAAAGTCCAGTGTCAGACTTTTTCAGTTTAATTTTGAGCTTCTTCTTCTGAGGTTTTATTACACTGCCTAATATAGAGATTACAATTATTAAAAGTTAAAAAGAAAGTTAGAAAGTGTCATTTTCATTACATTCACTGTTTATGGTTTGTTAAATGAATCTTAAGTTCTAAGGAACACTAGTTAAATTTCTTTGTAATTATATTGACATTAAGGAGAAAAGAAGGATTTGGGAAGCAAATGTTAAATGTATAATATATGTCAAATTTTCTGTATTTTCTAAAGTTTTTTTTTTTTTTTTTTAAATGTTATATGTATATCAGGGATTTCGTACTTTGGAGGACATTCGCACAAAAGCTCACCTGAACAGCACACAGAAGATAGGACTCAAGCACTACGATGACTTTCTAGACCGTATGCCCAGAAAAGAAGCAGGAGCCATAGAGAAAATGGTAATGCAACTTTATTTGTCAAAGTATTCTCAATGTAACATTTTGTAATGATGACTGAAATATGTTTGCACCTTTCACTACTTACACTGTTTTTATTTGCGCACATAGAGGAGAGACATCCCTGAAAAAGATTCCTCCTCTAAGCCTCAGAAATTTGGAAACAGAAGGCTTAAAGTAGGAAAAAGTTTGTGTCAGCTTTCTTTGACTGTTTCATAATGGGAAAAACAGACTGTATTCTTGCAAAGTAGAGCATCCCAGAGGGGAAAACTAACTCTTAAACTTGCTGCATCTTAAGTTAGCCAGATACCTGTTCGCTCCAGAGCATCGAGTACAACGCTAGTTGTTTGCAGATAGTATTACTTGAATTTTCTTTTTCCTTCAGAGCTGCCAGGTGGAGAGTGCACACGAGACAGATGACTAAAGCATGTGTACTCCCTCAGGCTTGTCAAGATAATATGTGATGCTTTACTGAGCTTACCTCCCAGTATTTGGCTGGGAACTGGTAGAAGCTTACTTGTTCGCTAGTTGGAAGGACACATTAAAAAAGAGAGAACATAAAAGTTAAACATTTTGCTTTTCAGTGATTCAGTGATCCATCATGCTACGATACATTACAGCATCTACAAGTGTCTTTTTTTGGGGGTATGTGCAGGTGAGGGAGGCTGCCCAGGCCATAGAGCCAGGTCTGGTGGCGATGGCATGCGGCTCATACCGTCGAGGAAAAACAACATGTGGAGATGTTGACGTACTAATATCTCATCCTGATGGCAAATCCCACAAGGGAATATTTGGCAAAGTGTTACAGAGCCTTCGTGACAGTGGTAAGCTCCATTGTTTTTGATTTAATTCATTTTCTCATGTTTTATTCATGTGTGTTTTTCCTTTAGAGAAACACAGAAATATATATATATATATATATATATATATATAAAAAATTTTTCTTTAAGGGTTTTTGACAGACGACCTGGTGAGCCATGAGGAGAATGGAGAGCAGAAGAAATACATGGGCGTGTGTCGCTTACCGGGACCTGGCCAACGCCACCGCAGGCTGGACATCATCGTCGTGCCCTACAATGAATTCGCCTGCGCGCTCATGTATTTCACCGGGTCGGCACACTTTAACCGCTCAATGAGAGCTCTGGCAAAGACAAAAAAGATGAGTTTATCAGAGCACTCGCTGAACAAAGCTGTGGTGCGACGGGGTAGTTTGAAGGTGTTCGGCGGCACTCCACTTCCCACACCGACAGAGAAGGATGTGTTTAATCTTTTAGGGATACCGTACAGGGAACCTCATGAAAGGGATTGGTGATGATTGGTCAATAATTATGTGTCATATAAGAAATGTGTTTGTCAGAAAAACAATCATGATGATGATAATGATGCTCCAACAACCAGTTTTAAGGATGTTTTAACAGTCCTGTTTGACTTGAAAATGTATTTTATTCTTCAAATATGAAGAATCTCAAAAGAACATATTTTCCTACTTAACCATGGTTGTATCTGATTTTAAGATGTACACCCCTTTAAAAATTACAGTTTTTATTTTTTAGAAGGATGTTAGATCAAGGAATATTGTGAAGTTTAAAACCTTAAAGGTAAAGCCAAAACTATGTGCAAACTACATAACACTGGAGCAAAGTGGAAAATGTGTAATTTTACAATTTGAATGAACTGATGTGCTTGACAACGTTTATTTTTTGACAGATACATAATGTAATTAAAGATACTCTAACATAATAGTTGATGTCTTTCTGTATCTTCTTTCACTTTACATACAACTGAATATGAGATACTGTGTATAACGCAGTAATTGAACATGTGTTCCTATGGAGTAAAGAAGGGAACCAAGAAGATAACAAGACCATGCACTGGAGACGCACCGATCAGGGATTGGTCCGCCTCTTCCCCAGTCCTCCGGTACTACCCAATAGCGGATCAGTCCGCAAAACGAGTGGCTATGCACGTAATTGTACGCCCATCACGTTGCGCACATGGATCGGGTCGAGGTGACCACGCCACACCCAGCAGACCGAGGCAGAGTGTTCGTGCTGGAGGAGCTGCTTGTGTAACAGCTGTATCAGCCAGTGGCACCGATAGAAACCAGTTGCGCCAGCACCGTTGCCTTGTTGAAATGTCCAGGACGCAGCGGAGGCGGCGCATGCAGCGGCCTCACAGCGCGACCCGGGCCGAGAACTAGTTGAGGATATTCGGACACAACAGTTTGCGAAACAACAGTGTTTACATGCGTTTGTTTTTACCGCAGCTGTAGCCACTTCTCAGAGGAATGAGAGGCGTATGTTCGGCTCTTAAAATGGGATTGTTTTTGCACGGTGTCGGCTCTGTCACCCCCACCGAGTCCGCAGTAGACAGGGTAAGGTTGAGCAGTCAAAAACAAGGCTCTCTCTCTCTCTCTCTCTCACACACACACACACACACACTCTCCCTCTCTGTCTCTCTAGCTCACACACACAGACACAGGACTGTTCGTTTGCTAGCCGGCTAACGAGCTAGCTAGTCGACCAAGTTAGCAAACTGTCCAGCTAGACATATAACAGCCAATTAAACAGCACGTCCAGCAAGCATCATTACCCTTTGTATCTGTTATCGTTAGATAACTATTAGCTGTATCTCATATTGAGCTGTCAAGAAAGATGTTAGCACACTTGCTAAGTTCGGCTGTTAGCCGCGGTGGCTAACGTAGCTAGCACAGCTGAAGTAAAGGGACTGTCAGTCAGGGCCTCGTTCTGTTGTGTTTATGGTAGACCGTTGACATTTTGGCCACAAGTGAGTTGCATAAACAAAAAAGCAAAAGCAGTTCTTCAGGTATTCAGCCACACAGGTAGACACTAGGACTAACACTGTTTTTTTATTTAAAAAAAAAAAAAAAACAGCTAATAGGTCCTTATCTGAATTAACCTGATTGCTAATCTATGTAAATATATTAGGTGTTAATGTTGGCGTGTTGATAATTTTGTAATGTAGCAACAGAACAAGTCATGTAGAAGTTTTCTCCTGCAGAGACATGAATTTATTGGAGTGTTTCCTTATGTTGAACAGGAAATTAAACAACCAGGTTTCATTTATAATAACAGGATATTTATAAATATGACTTGACAGATGATGTGTGGGGTTAATTCCTGATTTAATACTTTTTAAATCAGTGTTACGTTCTCAAGATGTTGAAGTTTCCAGCAGCCAAAGGAAATATTGCTGTTGCAACTGTTTTGAATTTTCATATCTGATGTCATGTGGCTGCTATATTGCATGTTGTTTTGTTTAACTACACATACTCATGTATAATTTGAGTGGGTGGGTTGACGTTATTACTTGGCATCCGGTACTGTTTCTTATCAGCAGTTTCATGAAGGTTATGTTAGGCTTTTGACAGCAGTTGTTCTTTATATACAACTGCAAAGTGAGGAAGAGCAAATGGTACACTCAGTCATTATATGTTTGTCACATAATGTGGTGTTGATGTGCTAGAGGTGCATTTGATAAGCAGAATAAACACATCTAAAGTGACTTTTTGCAAGACAAGGAAATGACGATAATGAAACCACAAACCTCCGAACTACTCAGTGAAAGCAAAGCAGATTTAGATTTACATGTCGAGAGTAAAGTTATATAGGAAGAACATTATTAACATTATTATCCAAATTTCAACCATCATTGGCATCCCCCACACTGCTGTTATCAGAGCAATGTACTCATGTAAATTTCTTGGTCCAAAGCACAGCAGCTATTTCTTTGCGGGGAGTCGTGTTGCTTGTTACTGTAAATATTAGCCATTTGTCATTTTGTTTGTCCTGAGAAAACGTTTCAGCTACTGCCCCTTTTTAGAACTTGACCAGTCCTTTTGTGCATGGTAGCTCCCTCTTTGCTTTATCTCCAGCTAATTTACTAAAATATCTCTGAAGGTTTGCACATATAAGAGCTAAAGTTTGAAGCTCAACCATTTTTTGAAGAACGCTGCAGAGAGATCAAAAATGTTGGGTTAGACAAAATAATTGATATCTCATGCAGAATCACCCTCTGTTTGCTATCAGTGCACATGTGTGGTTAAATCATAGGGTTATGAAACATTACTTATATACAGGTTTATACATGTCAGTTATTATTTTTAGAAGAATTTAAGTGGAAACGTTGTACTTAAGAAAAGAAGTATGTCATTCCAGGCTGACGTTTCCCATTTTTCTCCTTGTGAAAAGACAAAAAACACAGGGTCAGCATTACTGTACCATAGCTTTATGGTAACCAGTGATCGCATGATACTGTCAGAGATTCTGATTAATATTTTTGCAACAGCCATTTGCAGCATAAACACTATGTATAGAGTGTAACACTCGAGAAAGGTCATGTTCCTACTGCTACATTAAGTAATGTCCCCTGCAGAGAGAATGCAAGCTAAGGTGTCAGGACTACAGTTTATATAGGTCTTACACTTTTTTTACACATCTTGGCCATTTTATACACCATAGCTAGAGATTATTTGATATTTACACATTTATTTTATAGATATAAGTCAGATTCTCAGTGTTTTAGATCTGCCTTTGGTGTTCACCAACTTCTGAGGCTAACATAAGCTGCTTAATGCTTCACTATGTTCATAAGCTAATCTGTGCATTTTACACCGCCACAGCTGCTCAGTGGTGTACAGTGGGTTTTTAAAGCTTTGCTGAAAACAGCTGCCATGACAGGAAATAAGCCACAACAACAACAGCACTGTGAGATGACTGAGAGTGAACCAGAACAATAAAGACTCCAGTCAGGCGGCTGAATCTTGGAAGAGCTGCAGATTTAAGTGACTTTGTTTTGGGCAGACATCTTACACATTTATTGTTCTGCTGTTCTTCTTTTCTTTTCATATTGTCACACCAGGTATTAGTTGATCAGTCAATGGAGAGAAAATGAATCTACATGTTCTTTGATAAATCAGTTGATTTTCAAGCCTCTTGAATAAGAGAATATTGAATATTTTTGTCAGTGGCTTCACCTGTTCTGCTAGAATTTTGTTGCTGTTTGTTTTTTGTTTTTTTAAGATTAATTGATTAATAAAGACCATAATAGGAAGTATAAGCAGTTATAATTGTTAGTTGTAGCTCCATTTCTGTTGTTAGGATAGTAGCCTTAACTCTCACTGAACAATAACGGCTCTGTACCACAGCTAGATACAGTTATTTCATAGCTGTTGGAAAACATACTGCTTGTTCTAAATCCATCACAAGCTTGTTACACCGTCCTCCTCAGCTTTTAAAAATCAGTGGATGTTCACCATTGTGGTATAATGTTTTATACACAGTTGCTACAAATACGTCAGAGGTGTTTTGTTCCACATAACCTTGATGCCTGTGAAAGAGCACCTTTCTTTGTCTCAGGACAGGATAATAAAGAAGAGGTCAGCGAGGTCTTTGTGTGAATCAGCTAAGTTGCCAAGTCCTGCAGACCCAAGTTAAGTGGATCAGCTCCGACTGTGCGGTCAAGAATTAACTAAGAACTGTAGCCACTTATCTCCAGGAGCAGTATTTGATAGTCACCGGGAGGTTATTGAACCGTTGTCATTGTCTGGTCATTTCAGCAGCTTCTCATTATTTTTGGCTGATTATTTCTCTCATGCAGCACGGTAACTTGTTGCTGTTCCTGTCTGCTGTTAAGTGCTGAGCAGTAGCGAACGGTGGGTTTTTGAAACTTTCCTCTGGCAACAGCTGCCATGACGGAAGTGAGAGTGAACCAGAAGTTAGAGCTAGAGCTGAATGATTAATTGATTTCTGATCAAAATTGGAATTTGAAAGAATGTAATTATCAAATGGCACAGTGATTTAAAATGTAGGGTGATTATACAAACATTTGACTATTTAAAACAGTGTTTTACAAATATTTGTTATTCTTTTGGGACAGTTTTGCTCACCTATCAGAAGCATCGCCTCTTGTTACAGTCATGTTCACCAGGACTGAGGACTCATCGAGATCTGTGTGTCCAGTCTTCAACAACAGGTGAAGCTAAAGTGAAACGTGCAGGAATATGGCCTCAGCCGTAATATGACAACTGTCAGAGTTACTCCCAGAGAATAGCAGCACTTGAGTGATGAGGCGACGTTTTGGCTTCAACAAAACAGACTGTCGAGACGGTGGTATGCACAATGTGTGGTGCGGCAGTTGCCACATCACAGGGCAACATGACAAACTAGTACAAACACTTGTGTCACTACAGGCGTCAGTCAAGTGCAGTGGTGGAAAGTAAAGTAGAAGAATTGTCTGAAATATTACTCAACTACAAGCACAAGTACTTGTGTGAAAATATACTTAAGTAAAAGTATAAAGTATTCTTCTAAACAACTACTCAGAGTATTGGTTACTTTTTAATTGATGTGTAATTTAATATCAACAGTCGTTGAAATGCTGGAAATATTTCCTTTCAACAGACTTTTCTCTGAACAATTGTGTGATTATATGGATCAGTTGTGCTCAAAACTAATACAAAGCATCATTTCTGTTAAATGCATTCAGATGTTATAAAATTCTCAATAAAATCGACCTCAAGTTTGTCAACAGTTTCTTGTGGGACACATTTGGTTGGAGCTGCCAACATCACATCCAGTAACTTTAACCTTGATTACTTGTTGAGAGCTTGTTTGGTGTTGTGATCTTTCTTAGCACATTTTGACATCATATAGATCAATCTTAGAATTGTGTTTTTCATCTGTGCTTCATTGGTCTGTTTTGAACCTATTGAAAACTTTACTGGCTGCAACAGTGTATCTATGTGTTGCCTTGGAACCAGATGAGTCTGCTGGTTAATGTGATAATGACACTGATTTATCGTTACATGTCAATGTCTTCGTGATGGCAGGTAATATTGTAGACGACTCAGTGGTGAATATGATTTTAAATGTAGCACAGTAGATATCAAACTATAATTTATACTCAATTACAAATAAAATTACACATTTAATCAAGATGGCGTCTTGTGGTAACGCACCATTATATGTTTTATATTTATTACAACATTAATATTGAACTTTAGCTTGAAATTTTAGAGGAAAAAAAAATTATTTGAAATATCTGGCAAAAAGTTGATTATTTGATTTTTTTTTTTTCTCAAAATTGTTCAGACCTACTTTGAGCTAAAGTAAAGAAAAAGCTACAGATTCAAGTGATAATTCTAAATATGTCTTTTATAGTTTTATTTTTTTTTTCTATTGTTTTCATATTTGTTTTCTATATATTGTCAGATGAGACGTTGCCATTAGAGCTTCTGACATTAGTTGATTTAGTCCATTGAAAGAAAAATAAATCTGCAACTACATTTTCAGGCTTTTCTTGTCTATAGTTATACGTTATTGTAAAAATAAGTTATATAAGTTTTTTCTGTCTAATGACATTTAGTCAAGTCTTAGTCAAGTCAAGTTTTTACTCTATTGTTGCTGTTTTGAGCTGTTTTCTTTTAAGATGATAATCTGAAGATTTATCAATAATGACAGTATCAGTTGCAGCCCTTATTGTTTTATACAAAATATTGTTTGCAGCAGCTGTTAGGTTAATAACCGTGCACAGTATAGCTCAGCTTGTCTTGACAGGGTGTAACCATGAAGTCAATCTATCCAATGTACTTCTTGACCCTGTGTGAAGTGTCCATTTCAACATTAGCTTCAATTCTCACTGAACAATAACGGCTCTGTACCACAGCTAGATTGCAGTTATTTCATAGCTGCTGGGAAACACACTGGATGCTATTGGAGGTAAAATCCATCACAAGCTTGTTACACCGTCCTCCTCAGCTCTTAAAAATCAGTGGATGTTCATCATTGTGGTATAATGTTTTATACACAGTTGCAACAAATACGTCAGAGGTGTTTTGTTCCACATAACCTTGATGCCTGTGAAAGAGCACCTTTCTTTGTCTCAGGACAGGATAATAAAGAAGAGGTCAGCGAGGTCTTTGTGTGCATCAGCTAAGTTGCCAAGTCCTGCAGACCCAAGTTAAGTGGATCAGCTCCGACTGCGCAGTGAAGAATTAACTAAGAACTGTAGCCACTTATCTCCAGGAGCAGTATTTGATAGTCACCAGGAGATTATTGAACCGTTGTCATTGTCTGGTCATTTCAGCAGCTTCTCATTATTTTTGGCTGATTATTTCTCTCATGCAGTCATTTCTGGGACGGTAACCAAACCCAACTTTAATCTGGTAGTGCAGCATGAGAGAGGTGGGTTGTTTCAGTGTTGACTGTTCGGCGGTGGAGGTGTGGGGGGGTGGGGGGCAGTTGGTCAGTTGGACGGACGCAGGAATCTAATCTGCCCAAATTCTTTACTCGGTCACTGTCTGTCAGGAGAAGTAAATACTAACGGTTGGATGTGATTAACCGCCTCAGATGATCTACATCTTTCAGTCTCTGTATTTGATTGATTAACTGTCACTTTTTACAGAAACAGTAGTTATTTTTATTTGAGTTAGCGAGCATATTAATGGGGCACTTGTTCTCTGTACAGACTGAAGACCCAAATAGACTCGATGGTTATCTGTATCAAATTGCGAAAAAAAAAAAAAAAGGGCCCGAGCTGCCAAGTAGAGAGCATATGGTGCAGAATAGTTAGTAAGTTTGTGAAAACAGCAGAGGAACAGAACATAATGTGTTTATAAAAAAAAGAAATGTTAAAGGTGAAACAGCTGATGAGAAATGATTAATCAGTCAGGTTTGTGGTTGTGACAACATTTATTGTCAGCAGTTTGGTTTGTGCCAATCTGCTGTGTCACGTGTGAGTAATCATTCCTGTGTTACTGCTCTGTCTCTTTCTTGCCTCTGTCTCTCCCCACATCACACTCTGCTCAGGCTTCTCACCGCTTATGTGTGCGCCTTATTATCACGCACCTAGAGCGCAGAGAACAGCTCGCTCTCCACTGCTGCTTGGAAATTTCCGTAGAGCAGCCCTTGTTCACTGTTTGGGCCTGGGTTGGAGAGGAGTGAGGGAGTGTGTGTGTGTGTGTGTGTGTGTGTGTGTGGGTAGGGTGGACAGACAAGACAGGGAGGTGGGGAGCCAGAGAGTGAGAGTATGTTTGAGAGCTGTTTGATGGTTTTCTTCTGTGGAATAATGACCCAAGAGTTGGAGGGGACTTGTCTGGGATTTTCGGACCCTGGATCATCATGCCTCTCAATCTGGGACCTGCACTGGTAATCTAGACAGAGAAAGACTACACAGAGCTGTGGCTGGCTAATCATTAAGCTAATCTAGAAGAAAATATCTGCCCTCTCATAGAGAATTGTGATTACAGTGCTCCCTTTTCTTTCATCACTATGTTGATCAATATAATCTGATTGTCACCCTTCACAGCATAACTTTTTACTGGTTTGATGTCAGTATCAGTATCTTGCTTAGGGATGATAACTTTTGACCAGGGAAAACTGCTAATTTGGCCTTTTGACAGGTAAAGTATATAACAGATAGTTGGACTGCTGTCAAACACCTTTATTGATTTTGGATGAAAGAGGACTGCTGTGTTAAAGGCCCTCGGACATTCACAAAGTCCTGATTAGTTCTTAGACAAACTTTGAAGGTGAAATTGTGTATTAGATCTTTGGAAACGTACTGAGTAGTTTTCTTTTGGCTGCGTTTCAAAAATTTGCACTTGATATGGGCCTTAAACACTGATGAAATTCTAGCAGCACACCAGCACGAGTTTCTGGAGCTTGTTTACTTCAGATTCATAGTGAAGCATAAATGTTGGCTACTGGATATGTGCAGGGTTTATTATTCTAGATCAAAGAAAAGGGCTCGGCATGTAAAAAATTGCAAAAATTCTTTGATCAAGTACTTTAGAGTTTCTCTCCAGTGTGTTCTTACCCCCACACCAGTCTGTGTAACCCTGTTTAGAAAAGTTAAATACGGACACAGTGGACTTTGTTAGCATGTCACAGTAAGAAAAAAAGGTTTAAATTCCATATAACTATTTTTTTTTCATGCTTTTTCACTGTCCCAACTAAATATAACAGTACCATTGTTAAATAGCTGCACCTGTGCTGTGAAAACAGCCAGTTGTTTTTATTTGTATTTTCTGGTTTGTGTTACCATCAGTTGTAAAATCTTAATCTTAATATGTTGGGGAGAAGATGGCGCTCCACAAGCTTCGACAGTTACCCGGCAGCTGAGTGCACATCTCTTTTGATTGTGTGGGCTGCGAGAAACAAAGCAGACTCAAGTAGTTTTATGTCATGTTTATCAGCAGAAAATAAAATGATTAGACTGAGCAATTAAAACTAAAATAAACTGGATGAAACTTGAATGAAACATTTCACCTATGCCAAGAATCGCAAGGGTTAAGATGAATTTAAAATGGAAATAATAACAATGTAAACTGCATACAGCTCTCAAGTTTACATCCAATTCACCACTTTGTTCAAGTGAATTGGATCATTTAACCAGTGTGACCTAAAACATATAAATGCTGAAAGCAAAACCATCAATTTCATTTCAGTTCAAATTTGTTATTTGTCCGACTGGGGAAGTTGGGAAAATTTCGGTTTGCTTGTTATTTATTTATTTTTTTATTTTTTTTTGACTTGATGAACAGTTGTGTCACTGTTATGATTTATGTTGAATCTTCATATTAAAGCAAATATTTCCCTATGTTGTTTTTAATTTGGTGGGTGTGGCTCAGGACATAGAGTCAGTTTATCGTTCAGTCCCCAGCTCCTCCTTGGCCCCTTGTGTCCTTGGCCAAGACGCTGCCCCTAAAACTGCATAGCAGCTTGCTGCTGTGTGTGTGTGTGTGTGTGTGTGTGTGTGTGTGTTAATAGGTGAATAAGAGGCAAAGTATAAAGTGTTTGTGATAATAGAGCTCTATAAATGCAGCATGTATTGTTAGACTTCATGTGGATCCGTTTAGGGATCAGTTTTTACTTCTGCCATAAACGGTATTTCTGTTGAGCTTTGTAAAACACTGGACAAACGTAATTTCATCCAGTGTGAGTTTAAAAACAAAGAGTCAGGTCTGACATGTTGGGGGCTCTGATGATTTTTTTTGTAACCGGATGCTTCAAGATGTTTTATGTTTTTCTGAAGTTTAGGTGTTGATAGTACATTCCTTTTAAAGCAACAGTGTCTGTTCTGCTTGTCTTACAGAGCCTACTGCACTGTGAAGGTGTTAACAACCAGAGCTACATCTGTGAGTCCGGACACTGCTGCGGAGAGTCGCAGTGCTGCAGCTACTACTACGAACTCTGGTGTAAGTTTCCTGATTTTCCCTTCTTTGTCTATTTTCTTTACCCCTTCTTGCCCTCTCTCTCTGTATAAGCACTAATACACAGGATTTGTTAAATTATTGTTAGTGTCTGAATAATAATTCACCTAAGATGAGACCAGAAAGTGTAGGAGGAGGAAGATAGAGATGTGAAAATAATAAAATGTAAAAAAAAAAAAACAGTGAATACGATTGTGAATAAGTGAATAACACTGATGATAACAATAGCACCTGACAAGTGATGGGATATATTACGCAGCAAGTGAACAATTGGTGTTTAAAGGTGATGGATTGATTGTGGGAAAAAGGAATGAATTTGATGAGAAACAGCAAGTCAGAGCATCTACAAAGCTGCAGCTATTGTGGAGCGTTGCCATCACCTTCCAAAAATGGTCCAAGGAAGGAAAAAAAGACAACAGGCTCATGGGCAGCCAAGGTTAACTGATGCATGTGGGAAATGGAGGTTGGACCATATGGACCCGACAGATGAGCTACTGTAGCACAAACTGCTAGAAAGTGTTAAAACACTGTGTTTGGCAGCTTTCTGTGTATATGGCTGTGTAAAAACAAATGCAAATCTGGTTAGAGGAGATCCCACTTCACAACTAACAGAACTCAAAGGGATCTAATGTCTGGGTGCATGATACCAGAGGAAATCTTCAGAGACAAGTCCAGACAATGACTGAGTCATAACGTATGTTATGACTCTCTGTCAGTTTTAGTTTTATTGTTACTTATTTAAGCAACCACACCAGCTGTCAGTCCCAACATTTGTCCTTGGATTAACTGTTCAAGCATGAACAAAAGCTGAATCACAGATATTACCAGTGTTTCATCCAACCAAAGTCTCTTCATGTTGCATCATACAACTTCTCCTGACAACCGAGCAGACACACAATAAACAGGCTGCAGTGAAAAATAAATCCAGCCAGTTGTTGGTCACAGTTAATACTAGAACTGAACTAATAAATAAACCAAGCTATTAGTCGTGAGATATTTCAGATATAACAATTGTGTGTGTGTTGTGCTCATGAGAACCAAGAAATTGCAGAAAAAAACAAACAACCAATGATATGCCATTATTATGTTTTACAAATACTGATACTGTTGTTTGCTTAAAAAAATCTCCCGTGCTATAATGTCTGTATACTGAGATTGTTTGTATCATATACAAAATTATGATCTGGCTGACGCCAGTTTTTTGTCTCTTTGGGGCATCAGAAAGTATTGAGATCTCTTCACTACTTTTGCCCATCAATCTATACTCGATATTATTTATTATTATTTTAGCAAAAAGATAAATAATCTAAAAGTGAAATCTCATTCACTAAAGTGTACTCTAGAAAGCCATGTTGTAATTGTAACAGTTTTATTTCTCAGACACACAAGCTGCTTTGTCCTTGAAGTAAAATTCCTCACATTTTTCTGTTGATGTAGCAGCGTTTGTATTTCAGACACAGTAAATATAAACTGGGTCTTTTTTTTTTTTTTTAAGATTTGTTTTCAGTTTTGGTTCATTTCTGCTGTTTAGACTGGATTCTAGATAGTACAGTTTCACAAATAACTCTGAAGAAAATTCTGACTTCATGCCATATTTAAAAAGCACACAATGTTCTTAAACAATGACATTATATTTGGTTGTTTTGGATGTTTAGCCTGTTGTCCTCCAAGATTTCAACAGTTTAAAATTAATGTCTCATATTATTATTCTTTTGGCATTTATTTTCTGCCTAGTTTGGACTAAAATGATCCAGTTGACATTTACAAATATGAGCAAATGTCTCCCAGAGTGAAAAACCAGAGAAGTGAAGAGTTCAGACTGTGTTACAGCTGTGCTGTCACACATGGGGTTGCTCCATAACAGAATGAATTGGGAAAGACAGTAAATCTTTGTGTAGAGATAAAAATGCACCTTGACCTCACAATGCTGATTGAATTGCATAGAATTGCTTTGAGATTCTGTCATTAAAATGCATTATGCAACACATGCAGCGGACATGTATGTGAACGTTTCGCCATGTTAGAAACAGATGTTGATGGTATTTGATCTGCAGTGTTATGTTTGTGTTAGCAGCAGGGGCTGCTTGTTACATCACCACCAGCTAGTACAGTTAAAGATTATGGATATTATTGAGCACAACTTTCCCTGTGTTTAACGCCATATTATCGCCATATGAGTTCATTTGAAAATATCACATTTTGAACTATTTTGTTGGAGTTCAATATTAAATACAACACCCCTGTGTTGGTCTCTTCCTACTTTAGGGTTTTGGTTGGTGTGGACAATTATCTTCATCTTGAGCTGCTGCTGCGTTTGTCACCACCGTCGCACCAAACACCGGCTGCAGCAGCAACAACGACAGCATGAGATCAACCTCATAGCTTACAGAGAAGCACACAACTACCCCTCAGTGCCCTTCTACTTCAGTAAGCACCAGCAGTCACACATGATAAAACTTGATGTCACATTTTTTTTTTGCTATTGTATGCAATGTACGGATCTATATCAACACTCTATATCATGTTTAAAACAAATGAACAATGGATCTAATGACTGTTTGATGTGATGCTGCTTTCTTTCCACCTACATCAAGCAAAACAGTTGTGATTAACTCACTTTGTTCACTATCAATGGGAGGCAGTAATCAGGTTATAACATAGCAGAGTTTTTAGCTGCTAAAAGGCCAAATATCTCCCTCATGAGTTGTTGAAACAAGAATGAATATTGGACTTGAACATTCGCTCGGTGGCCAAATGCTAATGCTGAATGTTAATGTTAATCCATGGCTTTTGGATGAGTAAAGAGGCTTTTCTGGCTTTAGACAACTTTATGAGGTGATAATATGTCAATGTTGTGTTTAATGTTGTGTTTATGTATCAGTACCGCTACCAATCCAAGCTCTGCTCGGTGAATGTCCAAACAAGATGACTGTTGCTTTTATAATTACAAAAACAAGTGTATGTAATGCACTAAAAATGCACAATACTCGTCCAAAAATAATACCTGATACCTGTCTAGATAGCAATGAGCTGATTTTTTTTTTTAAAGACTGACAGTTTAGTGTTCATTGCAGTAGTCAGCATCTCATAGTACATAAAGCATTACTACCAGTTTGTAGTAAATTTGAAGGGAGGGGGGGCATGTACCAAGAAAGAAGTCATTCAGTTTTGATGGGAAATCTAGTTAAAGGGTTTATTCCTTTCTTTAAGGTTATAGCATGGGCATTTTACTACTGTTTTACTTATTTCCACAGGAAATCATGTTTGTATTTTGTTGAATTGTAAATAAAAGCATCTACTGACATTCAAAGTTTCAATTCAAACCTTTGCACATCTGCTGATAATGTGCATATAAACTTATTGGACATATTTCTTACTTATACATAATCTATTTTTTTTCTCCCTTAAGCATCATCTCTCATCTCCTCAGTATTTTTCCAACATAACATTAGCGAGAGGCAAAGCAGTGGCTCCTAACTCGGAGTGTTGGTGCCTGGCTTCAAATGTAATGTTTGCACTGAGATCCATCTTGGTTTCAAACAGCGTCAGAACCTTCCCTGTTTGCATGCCCCAGTTTTCAGGAAACAGCCAGCATTGCTGTCTTGGTACATTGCCAGTGTTGCAACACCATCTCGCACAGTGCTGCAACAGCCCTCGGCACAGAATTGACCCAGAAATTAACTTGTTTTGTCACATTTTTCCTTGTATTGCTTTGGGAATGCTCGAACAGTCGTCTACGAAGTTCAATGAGTTCACGCTGAAATTTGCAGGAGGTCAGATAGTGGTGTTTATTTAAGAAAGACTTACCCATGAAATTGCTGCTTGCTTTGCAGAAATTATTCAGTTGTGTTAACCAGTGTAAATACAAATTTATGCTGTTTCATGCTTACAATATTTTTTTTTCCTTCTTCTCTTCAGGGTTTCTGCCAAACTACCTCCTGCCTGACTATGAAGAGGTGGTCAATCGACCTCCAACTCCTCCACCTCCCTACAGTGCCTTACACACAGGCCCGTCCACGGTGGCTACGAGTCCACTGGCCTCAGAGCAGCAAGAGGGACACTCAACCAACCAGCCCACTCCAGTGCCCCAAGTCTCTGACAGTCTGTGTTGCAGACCCAGCATAGAGGAGCCACAGCTTCCCACTTTAGACTTTAGGCCAAAGCCTGACAGCAAACCCACGCAGACAGCACAAGATTCAGGCATGATCGTGCTGTCAGATGGGCTCAATAGGGAGGGACTCACCAGCCAGGAAAAAAGAAACGGAAGTGGGGAAGAATCCTGCAAGGACCCCCTGCTGAAGGACCTGTCAGAGGGCTGCACTGAGGACAAAGATCGACTCCCCAATGGAAGGAGGAGGCGATTCACAGGGGACTCTGGGATTGAAGTGTGTGTGTGCGGCACACGTGGGAGTAGCGGCTGTAGTGGAGCTGGAGGGACAGGCCAGGAAGGCAAAGGGTTGAGGGAGCTGGAGAGCCTGCTGGGGCGACAGGGAGACGATGACGAGGAGGAGGGGGAGGTGGAGGCGGCCGACTTCTGCGACAGCTGCAGCCATCGGGCCTCGTTCAGTGTGGAGGAGGAGCACGCGCCAGGCGGGGTGGAGAGACGCGCCGCACGTGGGCCTCCGGGACCTCCTCAGCCGGCTCACCAGACGGGCAGCGGCTCGGCCCACCATCCTCTGTGCCTCCTACTCCACACCATCAATGAGCAAGAAGGGCCACACCACAGCACCAGCACTGAGCCGCAGGGCTGAAACACAGTCAACGTACGCTTGTCACAGAGGGAAGGAGAGCACTTAGGACAGGTCACGGAGGCACGTGGTTTTGTATTTAAGCAGTGGTTTATGTCTAAATGCTTTCTACGTGTGTATTTTCATGAATGTGTGCATCTTAGATTAAAAAAAACAGTTGTGGGAGCAGGAGAAAGCCTGCACCTCCCCACACTGGACCAGTGGCCTTAACCTGTGTATTTTGGGTTATATTTGAGCGGAGCAAGCCCCTCAACAGCCTGTGGCAATTGAGACTCCTCACACACACACACACAATCAGATGTCCTTCTCCTACAACGGAAGCTACTGACAAAGTCAAACATTTGATAGCTGAAGCTGTGATGTCAGAACAGGACGTTCACTGCCTAGGATGAATGCAGCCCTCCCTAATGGGTGCTTGCAACACTTCTGCAAAGCTGTTCTTTATGTAGTAAACACACACACACAAACACACACACACACACACTGCAGGAGCGTGCAGTGTGGGATTAACGCAGTGTGTGTGTGCAAACTGATACTGTACAGGGACACCAGAACAAGACTGTGTGGGACGTTCTGTTAAGACTCCTGCTTCTCAAGTGCTTTTTCAGTGATTTTAAAAAAAAAAAAAAAAAAAAAAAAAGGAAGAAACTGCTCTGCCTTGTGTCCGTTTTATTTTTTTATTTTATTTTATTTTATTTTTTTTGCTTTTCAATCTGCTCCGCTGTTGATAGAGGAGCATAAATTCATAGCAGATTTTCACGTGAGCAGTTCTCATTTTGCACAAAATGAATTTATAAATGAAGCTTAAACAAAATGCATTTCAAATTCAGTCTTAAATCGCAGTAAACGATTAGTTTATTAGGGTTTTGTTGCGACGTGTAAATGGACCTCTGTGAATTGTTACTACAGAATGCAACAGATTTGCTTTGTATACAATCGTTGTTTAATCTTAGCTCAATGAATGTTTGTAGTATGTGCCTACCCAAAGAATGCAGAATGTTGATGAACAATGACAAGCTTCAGTGAAACTGAGACCATCAAAAAAGATATCAGGTACTAAAACCCAGAAGAGAATATTAAGCTTCTTAGAGCTGAGATGGCAACACCAGACCTCAACGTTGGCGTCTGTCACCTCAGTAAATAACCATCTTCACCAGCTAAACAGTATCGAAAACACTGATTCACACATTTCATGTTGGATTTTCATAATAGCACAGTTTTGTACCATAGTTCAGTGTTGGTATTCAGTAATTAAACACTTAGAACAGCTTCTTCTGAAGACTCTATTATAGAAGATTTCACTCTTTCCCCCCCAAGGGTCATCTTACCAAGCTTCTTCATTTTTGCTGTTTAAACTAAAAGAGTGTGCACACAATACTTGTAATAATAAGCAGTTAAACCCACAGGACAATTTAAGAACAAAGTTTCATTAACAGCTGCTGCCTGGTGAGTGGAAAAATACTTTTATGGAGAGTGTGGCATGATAGCAGATAAAAGTTTAGTGTAGTAGTCGTATTAGTAGTAGTAAAAATCAATAAATGAGGAAATTCAAAGAAGCATATATGGTCTTGTAAAAACAGCCTGATAGTCATTCTTGGTAAATCTTTTTATATCTGGATTTCTATGTATCTAACAACAAAAAACAACAACAATTTGCACAACAGGTTATTTCTAAGAAGCATGTTTGTTTGTTTATGACAGAAAATTCTTGGCAAAAGATGTGGTTAACAACTTAACAAGCACTATGTATAATTCTGAAATTGCAGGTATAAAACACTTGAAAACCACTTTAAGAAAACAAAAACATTCAAATGATGATAGATATCGGTTTCATTGACGTATCTTCTCTGGAAGACTCAACGTTTTGAATGTTGTAAATCAAAATGCCTTTATTACAACCTCACAGGAGCTGTAGCACAGTAGATACTGACTGATTGTGCCACGAATAATTGATTATCCACTGATTATATAACGAACGCGGTGTTTGAAACGGTCAATAATTGAGTTGAGTAAACATTGAACTGGAACTGGTGATTCTACAGCCTATTGTGTCATGTCAAAGGTATTTTTGTCAGACTTTCCACACAGAGCAGCCTCAAAAAAAGCACATACTGCAAATCTCTGCTAAGCACAAATGCCATCATATATATATATATATATATATATATATATGTCTCCCAAAGTTCTAGCCATCAAACTGTAACATGAACTTCGTGTATCAACAGTCAGATTACTAAGATTTTACTTATCGAAACCTCCTGAACCCACTCTAAAGAGCTTTATATGTTGATGCTTTTTGTGAAATAGAAAATGTTATTGTGGTACATGTAGTACAAAGATGAGCTATTTTCATATTAGCTAAATCCTTTTAAAAAAATATTCAAACTGTATAAAATTTCAAAACCACTTTATATTTGCAAATTGAGTACAATTTTCTGTAACATGTTTGTGAACCAAATAGTTGCTTTCATCATTTTTATAAAATCATTAGCTTTATTGCTTTATTGTTATGGACAGATTATTTTTGTCAATATGGGTATTATTATTATTATCATCATTTTTTTTTTTTTTTTTTTCTGTTAAGAAAAGATTTAACTTGTTATCCTGGAGACGTGTGAAGGGTACATTTGACTAACAATTCAGTAGTTAATGCGTTAACAAGATCAGGGGCATCTTGCCAAAGACACCTTTTATTTTCTTTCTTCACCAGTGTGTCAGGTGGTTTTTGCACATATCCTTTGAATGTTCTGATCATAAGCCATTTATTACAACTACCAAGATGGATGTATGTTCAATAAACATACTCTTTTAAATTCAAGCTGACTGTTGTGTCTTTGTGTGAATTCACCATAACTGAGGGAACTGAAAACTGTATCAACATCTTTACGTATGTTTTACTAAACTATGTGAAAAAGTATTGTTACGTCATGATGTGATGTTTATCAAAGGTTGAGTGACATAGATTTCAAGTAAGCATCGTTTGTAGATGATCACAGAATCCTATTCCCAGACCTTGTTCACCTTAATTTACCTTAATTCATATTTCCTTATATATTGTATTAGTTTTTACCTTTTATAACTTTAATTTGCCTTAAACTGAATTATTTTTATTAAATTAATAAGTAGAAACCACTGATGTGTGATGACTTTAAAGTTAAGTCCTTAAATTACTATTGAGTATATAACAAAAATATGTAATGTATAGTAATATATGTAATAATACAATAATGTGTGTATTATAATAATATATAATATATGAGTTGCAACATAGCTACCCTTTCTTTCACTCCTGTGGAATCACAAAAAATAATTATATTATGTGTTATTATATTAAATTATAATCATAATATTTACTGGACCTTCAAATTTTATGAGTGGAGTTTAATGGTAATAAAATATAAACTGCATCACAGGGTAATGATTTAATAATAAATGATAAAAAGCATGTCTCAGTGAAAATCAGTGGCACAGGGTTTATAAGAGGTAACATTTTTTTTAACTAATGCAATATTTTTGTGGGCTTGATTGTTCAATTTTTTTTTTCCTCTGTAAATTAAATGGAATATTCGTTATAAAATTTAACCTTGTTTTAAAAGGCTTTAAAAGCTTTACAGCTATAGAACTGCATTAGCATCTCTTCATAGTTGTATGGAAAATATATTTATCACACAAACAACAGTGGGTCTTTATTTGTGGGGGTCAGCTGTAATTCCAGGCGGTCAGACACAGGGGGGGCTGTTGAGCAGGAAGTCCATTGACTCCACTGTCAGTCATGACTGAACAACACTGACCATCACTTCCTCCCTGAACTTTGTAATCACCTGAAATTATGACTGAACATCAAAGGTAAGAATTGTCTGTCCTTTATCTAGCGTTATAAAAATATTATTTTAATTTTATAACGGAGATATTCACATAATGTTTCTTACAACTTGTGTAATGTAGCTTCCTTAGCATGCAGTGAGCTACACGATTTTTAGCGAACATGAGAACGTGCAAGTAACTTCTGTCATTTCTCTTTGAAGTGCGCGTGCAAAAGGCTTCGTTGAAGAGACTGTTCACGAGAACGTGAAGGTAATATAGCGAACATTACTTGTAATAGCTGTCGCTAGCCTACGTGCTGTAATTAGCCTGTAAACACAGCTTGTCTATTAAAAGCATAATAAATCATAATGTAGATTAGTCGTGTTTTTCCAGTGATGTTCCAGAGTCCTGGCAACAACCTGCGGGAAAATGAGGAAAAACTGTCACATATCATATCTTTGCTATCATATGTTGCACATTTTTGCTCTGCTTGTCTCTGCAGGATTATTATGGCAAGAGGTTGAAAAAAACCTCAGACCTCCAGACCAACGCCTGTGTGGCTCCTGCCCAGCCTCTACCAGCCTTCGTCCGACAGGCTCTGAAGAAAGTGCATCCTGAAGTCAGTGCCAGGTTTGTAGACTGTTGTCACACTCTCTTCTGTTGTATTCACAATGGATTGAACCAACATGCACATATTTATGTTGTGTTTCTTTCTGCTTCAGATACTATGGATGTGGTCTGGTGGTACCAGAGTGCCTGGAGGGCTGCAGGATCCTGGACCTGGGCAGTGGAAGTGGGAGGGACTGTTACATGCTTAGTCAGTTGGTTGGCGAGAAGGGACATGTCACCGGTATTGACATGACTGAGGACCAGGTACTGTGCACATGCATCAGAGCAGAACACAACTCTCTGATTAGCTCCAGTAGTCTTTGATCCATTTTATGTCACTGCGTGTTAGCCTCAAATAGTAACATTATTAATCAGTGTCACTGGCTTGTGAGCAGTGACTCTCACAACCTGAATTTTAAAGACAAAGTTCTGTTTTCTTTACCAGCTTCAAGTGGCCAGGACGTATGTGGACCACCACATGAAGGAGTTTGGCTTCAAAAAGTCCAACGTCAGTTTTGTTCAGGGATACATTGAGGCCCTGGTGGAGGCGGGACTGGAGAAGAGCTCATTTGATATCATCATGTAAGATGTCGTTCTTGTTTGTTTTATATTTTAATGTTTTATAATTGTTGAGGAATTGTGTTAAATGTTTTTTTCTGTTGTAGCTCCAACTGTGTAGTGAATCTCTCTCCAGACAAGAAACGAGTCCTAACTGAAGCCTACAGTGTACTCAAGGTATGTTGTTTTAAACTTTGCTTTGACTTCTCATCATCTACAAATGTTATAAAATTTTATGCCAGTGTTGTTACAAAAGACAAAAGCTACTACACTATTTACACATTCTCCTCTGTTGATCTTTAGGATGGTGGTGAACTGTACTTCAGTGATGTCTACAGCAACGGTAGACTAACTGAGGAAATTAAGAATCACAAAGTGCTATGGGGTGTGTAATACACATCAATAACCAACAATATAATTCTGCCTTAAAAGATCTCAAACCCACTACCAGAATATCTGAGTGTGGTTTGTATTGGCAGGTGAGTGTTTTGCCGGAGCGCTGTGGTGGAAGGATCTGCTGCAGTTAGCTGAAGAAGTGGGCTTCAGCCCCCCACGGCTCGTTACATCCAACATCATCACTGTCAACAACAAAGAGCTGGAGGAAGCACTGGGTTCGATACTTTTTCCCTCTTTTGTGGTTTATTTGCTTGTTTGTAACCACAACTTGTTATTGTGTTAAAGAGTAACACATGTAACAAATGTCAAACTACATCAAGCTGATTTTTTTTAATAATCTAATAATTTAATCTAATTTAATTACACATTAATGTCCATTTTCACTTTAATGGAACCGATCAATCAATCAGTCATGCTAATTAGACCCGTGTACAATTATGTGAGGTTGTAAAACATCATGAACCAGCATTATACCAATGTGACATATACATCAAAGCAAACAGAGGAAGTGGTGGAGATTTAAACTCAGCACAGTTCACACATGATCACAGTGAGCGAGCCGCCGGAGCACGTCTAATTATTGTTAATAAGTACAAACCTCTGTGTGAGTGACTGGTCATTGGGTTTATTATGAGCTTGCTACCCATTTTATTATCGGAACGATAAAGCATGTTTTATGTCGACATTTATATTATCTGGTTACCTGATATCTGCAGGACCACAAGTTTACTCAGAGGAGTGTAATGCTGATAAAATATATGCTATGATATTACATTATTATGGGGAAATGATGAAAGACCAGTGCCAGTGAAAACCAGTCATAGAGAAGAACACTTTTACCAATTTTTGACAATGTGTTCATTGCTGTGTATTAATTTCTAAGTAGGCTAGATATTTTTTTCTCATTGTTCAGTGTAATCCTTTTCTTTATGCTTAATCATTTATTGAGATTTATTCACATTAAAATCAGCTCCCAGTCAATTTTGTTTATGACTAAATGCTGACTCAAGCCACACAGTCTAAGGCTTATTTATACATTATAGACATTGTTACATTGCATCTCATTTATTTCTCTCTTAAATATTACATCAATGCAGGTGACTTCAAGTTTGTCTCTGCCACGTACCGTCTGTTTAAGGTCCCTAAAGGCAACACCAAGCCCTGTCAGGTCATATACAACGGGAGCATTACAGGAGCAGAAAACAGCTTCCAGTTTGACTGTCAGTACACATTCAAGGTCTGTGGATCCTCCAGTGAAACCACAGCACGGGTCAAGTTTTTAAATGTTTTCTGCACAGACACCGAATTTATTTTATTGGTTTCACAGGCGGATGAAGTGGTGGAGGTAAATGGAGAGGTTGCCAGCATCCTGACACACTCCAGATTTGCAGAGGACTTTACTTTCCAGCCTCCTGGAGGATCCGGTGGGACCTGTGCAGTCAAACCTAAGGTCGGTGTCTTAACTAAATCCTTAAATGCCAAAATATCTTTGTCCAGTTTGTCTCTGAATGTTCGTAGTACCAGTTTGAAGTGTGTGACACACCCAAGAGAGCACAGGGTGCACACACTCAGGCACACATATGGACGCATGCTGCAAGTTCTCAGACACACACACATACCCACTCAAACATACATACGCACACATCCACATGCACAAGGTCAAGCAGCTGTCTTGGAGTCATAACCAGACTGTGGAGTCATGCTGGGGAACCTTGAACAGGAAGGAATGTTCTCTTCTCTGCTAATGGAATGCCATCTTATCAGCTCTCATGGTCATTCTGTGCACACACACACACAAACGTGTACAAAGACATCGACAAACAACACTATACAAGTTTCATTGACTAACCTGCTCCTTTAATCACACACTTCCATTCTGTTGCTGAGGGTTTTTATTTTTTTATTTTTTTGTGGAGAAAAAAAGGAACATATGAACCTCAGCGCTTAATCCAAACTGTCCTTCAGTTTAACCTTTGGACTTTCCTCTGAAATCAAATCAGGTTTGAGATACTTTATTCTAATCAACACAGCTTGTGATAATAACAATAAAAAGCCTTTGGTCTTGTTCTTTAAAGCACGGCTACTGTGAAATGCCGATTAAATGAACAACTAGTGTCTGATAACAGAGACACTGAGACGCACATCAGGAGTAAACAATTATTTAAAGAAGAAAACCTTTTTATTCTGCTCTTGTATAAAATGTGAATCAAATTAGTTGTTATTTAATGCTGGGTAAATAAATAAAAAAACCTTTCTATGTTTCTTACAGCTGTTTTGGGTGAAGTGCTGTTATTATGTAATACTTAAAAGAAAAGCAAACACAGGTTGTAAACTCCTAATGATTTCTATCTTGTTGAACTATTGCCACAGCCGGTCACTGAGGATCCTTTCGAGCTCGCTCTGCAGCTGAAGAAAGAAGGTCCAGCTTTGACCACAGGGGGATGCTGCAGCACACAGTCTGGCTGCTGCAAGTGATGATGTGAAGAGCATAGAGGAATACATGAATACATGCCCAGCATCACACTGTGTGTGCTTAATAATGGAACTTCAAATGAATGAATGGTAACACAGTCTGGTTAACATTTCACTTCAGTCAACATGAATGAACTGAAAGGAATAAGAACTTATTTTAAATCTCATCCGGTGGATAAACATAAAAACAGTTTCCATAAATTATTCAGACTAACTTTGCACAAATGACATGACTTTGACAGTGACTAGTGAACACTATGAAATACAATGTGTTTTCTTTTTTTAAGGCTACTCTTTGTCTATAATCTATAGTCTGACATTTATTCCACCTTTGCCAAACAAACGGCACTACCTCTGTTCAACCAGCTGTAATTTAACTGCCTGACAGATTTATATTTATATATAAATATTTTTTAATCAACTGAATGTCTTTGTTTCATTTTGGCACATTGCATATTGTGACATTTTTAACACCAGTGCTGCATTTAAGTGTGTTTGAGTCATGAACAATGGTATAAATGAAAGGGAAATGCATATTTAATTTGAAACATTCCTGAGGTTGATGATGAATAGATCGACGGTTTAGAGATTTAAACACTGTAATGGCGATGGTTTGTGGTCCGTAAGATGATGAAGGGAATAATAAATCATTTCATTAAAACTGCACCATTAAGTTGAAACAACTTTTCTTTTACTTTTCTTTGTTGCTTTGTCTTGAAAAATGCTTTCTGAGAACAAATAATTATTCTTTTGTTGAATTGTGTAAAACTCAACCACATTAACATCAAAATACCTCAGTTTACACTTCATTTTGATGAGTCACAACTCCAAAAAGTTTGGATACCACAGCTGAAAGAGGAAATATATTAGTTTTGAGTTACTGCAGTGAGATATAGGTGCTGCAGAATGCTCTTATATAAACTGTAAAATGAATAAATAAATGAAATATAAAAATCTGAAAGTCTCAAGATAAATATAACACTATGTGGTTGGTCTGTGTTTGCAACATTTTATTGCATAAAATAGTGTAATGTGTGAAAGTGACTAATTAATTTAATCATGTTAAGTGGTTTCCTCCTGTAGTAAGATATATGTTAAAAAAGTCACGAGTAGAGTCCTGTCTGTCTCTTAACATGAGGTGCACTTGTTTTGGAATTTGATTGGCTACGGAGGCTGCGAACGCCCCGCCCCCTGAGCAACGACGCCTCCTGATTGGTCGAAGCCGTCGCCCGTCTTGGGGACATCAGGGGAGGCACGAGTTGGCCCATAAGCCTGCGCTCGCGAGTCATCAGTGTCGGACACGTAGTGGGAACGAGCAGGTCCCGATGCACAAGTCACGGCAACCCTCGGCGGAGATGAAGGCGGACTCCGACTGGCTCTGATTTTTAACAGCCCTTTTCATTCAGGAGGTTGGTTGCCAATGGTTATCAATATGGCAGAGCCGTTATCCCAAGCACCCACTGCTACAAAAATGGCGTCACTTAACCGGGTCCGAGCTTTGGCGATGATTTTCTTAACTGTCACTGGCTGTTGTGTCGCCCCGACAAGTGGCAAGGAAGGGTCCGAGGAGACCGTCATCATTGGGCTCCGACTGGAGGACACGGACGACATTTCCTTCATGGATAAGGGCTACCTGCGGGTGAGTGAGCGCTCTCGGGTGAAATTAAGGGTGTACGGGCAGAACATCAACAACGAGACCTGGTCCAAAATTGCTTTCACGGAACATGAGCGGAGCCGGGCGGTGGGGAGCGTTGACAGCTCCTCGGGGGATAACCAGAGCCAGGAGGACCCGTCCGGCTTGCATCCCTGCGGCATTAGGACTTCGGATATAATTATATTACCCAACATCATCCTGAATCGAAAGACGTCCGGAATAGTTGAAATTGAGGTCAAACCTCTACGAAAGACGGAGAGGAGTAAAGCATATTACCTTTGCATCGCCACCTCCACACCGGCCGTGGCCGGGATGCACGACCCGTGGACGGAAACCACTTGGATCTACCACGATGGGGATGACACCAAAGTGATAGTGGTGGAGGAGAAAAAGTTTCTGCTGCCTTTCTGGCTCCAGGTCATCTTCATCTCCATGTTGCTTTGCCTGTCGGGTATGTTCAGCGGGTTAAACCTGGGGCTCATGGCTCTGGACCCCATGGAGCTCCAGATAGTCCAGAACTGCGGCACGGAAAGGGAGAAGAATTACGCCAAAAAAATAGAGCCGGTCAGGAGCCAAGGGAATTATTTACTTTGCTCGCTTCTGTTAGGAAACGTGTTGGTGAACACCACGTTGACCATCCTGCTGGATGATATCGCCGGTTCCGGTTTGATCGCGGTGGTCATGT
This sequence comes from Polydactylus sextarius, assembly GCA_016801845.1. Lineage (NCBI taxonomy): Eukaryota > Metazoa > Chordata > Actinopteri > Polynemidae > Polydactylus > Polydactylus sextarius. The sequence continues at coordinate 7,274,642 of CM028907.1, read as the reverse complement.
CCACCATAGGAATAGTCATTTTTGGAGAAATCGTGCCACAGGCCATCTGCTCCAGACACGGCCTCGCTGTCGGTGCCAACACCATCTTCCTCACCAAGTTCTTCATGCTGCTCACCTTCCCTGCTTCCTACCCGGTGAGTAAACTCCTGGACTACCTGCTCGGACAGGAGATAGGAACCGTGTACAACCGGGAGAAACTTCTGGAGATGCTGCGCGTCACGGACCCGTACAACGATTTGGTGAAGGAGGAGCTGAACATCATCCAGGGCGCGTTGGAGCTCAGGACTAAGACCGTAGAGGACGTGATGACGCCGCTCAGAGATTGTTTCATGATCCCTGGAGATGCCACCCTCGACTTTAACACCATGTCCGAGATCATGAAGAGTGGCTACACGCGCATCCCGGTCTTTGAGGGCGAGAGGTCCAACATAGTGGATCTGCTCTTCGTCAAGGACCTGGCCTTCGTGGATCCGGATGATTGCACCCCTCTCAAAACCATCACTAAGTTTTACAGCCACCCGTTGCATTTTGTGTTCAATGACACCAAGCTGGATGCGATGTTGGAGGAGTTTAAAAAAGGTGAGACAGATGGTTACACCACAGATACTTTCTCTTTTATTAACTGTAACTCTTGACTCCTAAAATATGATTTCATTTCTATTATTCTAATTCAAATTGATTGATCCCTTCCCACCCCAACAAGCAGGATAGATAGGCGAGTTATGTAATAATATGCCTGGTTTAATAATACCTTCTCCCAGTCTGCACTGAATACATGTGCTGCTGTGTTGGTCTGCAGGTCAAGTTGTGTCAACTTAATCCAAAAAAATGTCTAAAAAACTAAACTGGTTTTCAGGAATAAAAGGAGAAGGAGGAGGAGGAAGAAATACTTGTCTCCCTCAAGATTTCACAACAAATTCCACGTAGTGAAGGAAAAAGAGAAGGAGGAGGATGGGGTTGTTGTGGCACTTCTTATCAGGCCTGCCTCACAAAGCACTGAAGCAGCCACATCAGTAGTGAGGTGCACTTGCCACAGCCTCGCTGGTCACTTCCTGCGAAGGGGAGGAGGAGGAGGTGTCCTTATCTTTCTTCATCGCTTCCATTGAGTTGTTAATGTTCACACGGTCTCTCTCTCTCTCTTTCTTCCTCCTCCTCTCATTCATTCAACCTTTTTTTGACTCTTTCCCCCTCCCTTCATCCTTCTCTCTCTCTCTCTGATTTGTGAATGCATCAGGACATGTGGGAATGGTGCAACGGCAGTGCTAAGGTTATCAGGTGGGGGCATCTTGTTTGAGAACCTGCTTAAATCCCTCTCTACCTCTCTTGTGCTTACCTCTCAGTGATGGTGGCGATAACTCCTTTTGCCCAGCCCTGGAATGCAGTCGTGTGGATAATGAATAACAGCCTCTAACACCCTCGAGCCCCCCCCACCTCCAACCCACCCACCCACCCCTCATTGCGTTGTGTATGCGTGTGTGTGTGTGTGTGTTTGTATGCGCATTGTGTTTGACAAAGATGTTTACCTCGCCCACAGTTTACCTGATGTTTTACATAGCTGTGTTTTGCCTCTGACTCTTGAGTTATTCCTGGCAGTGTTGTGTTAGATTTAGATATTTGTTTCCTTTTTTTGGCTAAATACACTTATGTAGAAGTGAAACATACGAGAGTATATTCACCTGTTTAGCAGCTGACTTATTAATACTCGAAATGTGAGAAAAAGCATGATTGATTGCATTGCACGCTCATTAGAATATTCACTTTAAGAGGATTAATTGGGGAGTAAGGGGATGTGGGGGGTGCAGAAGAAACTATTCAGCTCCATTACCAGAAATTAGGTGTAGTTCTCAATGCCAAATTAGCATTACATAATATACTAGTTAGTAGGGTTTGTTTGTTTTCATCACAGTGGACTATTTGCGAACATGCAGTAGTTTTCTAACTAAAGCAGGTATTAAGAGGAGTTACTCGACAGCGTTGCCCCATGTTATAATAATGAATACAGTATTGTTATCAAAGAAAATTCTCCCTTTTAAGTCTCTGTTAACTTTTTCTGTTCGTTTTATTTCTTGAAGATGCTCTTCTCTTTATGTGCCTAAAAAAATTATGATGCAAGTTTTTCCATTATCTTCTGACATTTCATAAATGAAACAATTAGCAACTTATTTGAGAATATTCTTGCCGGATGAAGTGAACATCATCAGAAGTTACATAAGCCCTAATTTAGCCACAAACAGAAGTTGACAATAAGTGTTTATTATTGAAGGCAATGAGATCAGAGAGTGAAAAGCAAGTTTGATGTGTCATAGCACAATCAATGACCAATCACCATCAGTTGTTATGGTTACAGGTCTGATATCAAATATTGTAATAATTTATTTCAAGGCTTGTTGACTTACAAAACTATACTTAAGTTTCTAAAATTATGGATAAATGTTCATAAAGGCGTCGGTATTATACTTACACTTCTATCACTCACCTGTGTAAATTTAATTTCATTGTGGAAAACGGTGTTTCCATCCAAGTTGATGTTCTGCTTTAAAAAATGTAATATACTTTTATTACCGTCTCCACGTGGCCCAGTGCATCAGGTGTCTTCTTATCTTTTCTTTAACCCAAACACTTTGCTAGTTATGTAGCTGACAGTCATATTTACCTCACTGGAGTGAGTGTAACACGTCTTAGCTATGACTTATATTGTGATCCAGCTTTGTGTTGGAAATCCTCAACAGTGAGGATGAGTGGACATGAAGATTTTTCACTCCACACAAAGCAGTGCATATACTGGTTGCTAGGACGTGGTTTTCTAGGTAGATATCAAATCGATATCAAAAAGAAATCAATTTTGCACTAGTCTGTAAAACACAGGGGGTATTTTTTTCCGCTTGTAAATAATTTTGTTTTTGCCTTAATATTTCTATATTTAAAAACATACATATATGTCTACAAGTATTTATGTCCACATTACAGGCCTTTCATTCTGAGTGTGATGGGTTCCCAGATATTGCAGTGTTGACTTACTATATTTTTATCCAAAATGTAAAATAAAAACCAGAGTAGAGTGTAAAGACAACAGTTGCAGTGAAAGTTCATGGCAAAGTCCTATGTGTGTGGTCCTAAACCAGTTACATGACCTGATCTCGCCGGTATAATTTTAGGAGTCTAAGGGTTAATATTAGTTGATCTAATAAAACAGTTATTGAATTGCTACGCTCAACACATTATGTCTGCACAGAGTTCATAAAAGATGCGTTAGAGTCCGTGTCAGCTGATTTGCTCCGGTGTTTGTGTTGTTTACTCAGTTTTTCTCATCGTACTTCATCCTGTACGTCTGGTTGCGGTGCTGCGCAGTGAGTCTCTGCGTTTGGCCTCGCGCCAGAGGGAATTCGCCTTTCAGCTCCTTGTAGAAGTCATAAGCGACCGTTGTAGTGAGGGCTGCGGGGTCAAAGGTTCCCTGTCAATCTGGCTCTGTTCGCAGCGCACACTCCATTCAGAGTGCTTTGTATCGTAAGTCATTGTTAATTAATTTGATGCCGCTTGCGGAGCTGCATAGTCGTCTAAAGTTTGTTACAAAACCAAAAAAAAAAAAAAAAAACCTCCTGTCGTTCACCTCCTGTTGCAAACTGTGCTGGAGCAGCTGGCATTACAGCCTACTGCATCTGAACTTTTTTTTTTTTCTCTTTTCTGCTAAAATTTTCATCTTTACAATTTTGCATAAATCATTGCAATACTCCCAGTCTTTAAGGTGTTTAATCTACTCAGAAACTGGAGTGAAAACATGAAAGAATCATATTCAAAAGTTAAATCTTGACCCCTACTGTTTGCTCATGCTTCTGCTTTACATTGCTCGACCCGGGTCCTAGGTCAGAGGTTACATCAGATTCATGCATCAGTTTTTTAATTCAGTCAGACACACTTCTGGAAACTTGTGACCCTTGCATTAATTGCTCTCTGTCTGTGATTGCAACAATTACTGTCATTCAGAGGCTGCTTGTCAAGCTGCAGGTTTACCGGTCAATGAGTAGGTCAGTGTGTGCCATTTGGGACCAAACCAAAGAAGTTGATTCAGAAACAGGAATTTAACTGCCACTCTGACTGTGTGATATTCCAGAAAATGAAAGTTATTCACTCACTCAGCATGCAGTGAAACCCAGCAGCCTTGAGCGAGGACATTTTCGAGAGCTCAAATCAGGTTATGCACAGGTATTCTCCTCCACATCACTTTCTGCTTTGTGCCCCTGGGGAGGGCAGGCTACTCGCCAAACTTGTATATGTGAGTCCAGAGGGGAACTGGGACTTGACCCAGCAGAAGCAAGGAAAACTTTTCCCCCACCCCAGTTATCTTCCTGCTGTGCTAAAAACAGACACACAGACATATAAACTCAGCTTTTCTTATTTCTAGCTCGTAAACTGAATGTTTATGCTTTTCATTGACAAACTGGGTTTTACCAGCTCTGTAAATATTGCACTTCCCCTCAGCACTTTTTTAAAAACTTATAGTTTTTGTTATATTTTTCATTCACCGTAACAGTAATTACGTTCAGGTAATGTTCCGTACCCGAGGCTGTGTGTGCTCCGCTGTGTGAGACTGAGGTCTCCTGTTTAAAGGAGCCTACATGAGGCCTGGCACGTCTTGAACTAGTTCCCCGATTACAGCAATATAGGCCAATCTATGCTTAATTCAGATTCAACAGCCTTCACGCTCTCGTTGCTCAGTACTTTGTCTTAAAGTGAAAGTCATTTTTTTTTCTCTCTTTGAGCCTTTTGAAATTTCTCAAAGCAGTTTTGTGTTTTGCCGCAGATGGTTTTATTCTTTTTGGGCTGTTTGCGTGGAGCGTATCGTAGCAAATGTCGAGGAAGCGTCTTGAGAGAGTGTTTGCCTGGTAACCCTTGGTGCTAACGCCGCAACAAGTGTTGGGATTAAATGGGCATCGTGTTGGTAAGAACACTTAATGTTTCCTGATGAGGGACACCCCTTTGAACTCAGCAGGACTTCTCCTGCCAGACGCTCATTTTATCAGAACTAATTATCTCGAATCAAAGGTTTGCTCTATACTTTGTGTTACAGGAGACAGAATTAGATTGTGTCGTGTTGGGAATGTGATTCTCTACAATGTCATGGATGTGAAAAGTACCTTTTGCAACATGTTTATTTAAAAGGATAACATCTATGCTTCATTATATCCATTGTGCTGTCTATTATTAAGCTATCTATGGGAGCTGCCCATATTTTGTTTAAATTAGTTTGCATCTTCATATGCACTGAACACGCATCATCCATTTGGCTTTTTATGAAAGAAACCAAAAGTCTGGTGTTGTAGCAACGTGTTGGATGGTAACTTTTCTCTATTGTATCTTCATTCTCTATCTTGACTCTGAATTTTAAAGAACCACACAAGATGTTTTGCGTGTTTTAGCTCGTTTTACAAAAAAAAAAAAAAAATCATGAATAATTTACATCACCAACGCCAACGTGTTTTGTTTTGTTTTTTTTCCAAAACACAGTTTTGCAGAGACTTGTCGAAACGCTCTGGAGGTAATGTAGATGATCCAGCTCTGTAAAAAAAATGTCATTGTCTCTGCTTTTTGTTACAGTTTGGCTCGAAATATATGACACTGTGTTTACGCTTCTGTTGGCGAATTTTAAACTAACTATAAACTACAAACTATACGAATATAGAATATATAATCACTCTTCAACATGTGTTGTATTTAATATATTAGGAAATCATTTACTATCTACACATTCAGATGACTTGCAGCAACGTTAGAATTATGTTGGAGCCATTTAGACAGTTGATGCCAATATTGAATCTCTCAAATTGGGAAAAATCAAAACAAGCTCAAAGATGCTAAAATGCTCTGCAGAGTCTGGTGATGTTGGTAACATTATAGAACAAACTGTCTGTGGTTATTTAAAAGTATTAACTGTGTTAACTGTGATGTAAAAACGAATTATGATTAAATACCTGATTGACTTTTGGTGGTTTCGATATCGTCTCGTGTGAACCCTTGTGTTCACATGTGGCTGTTGAATTGGCCTACATCGGCCTACATTCCTCAGATTCTGGTACAACACCGTGTAGGTTTTTAAAACCTGATTAGTACAACAGTTGAGGAGTGTGAATCTAGGCGCAGTGCATACCCTAAAGTCTGTCTGATCTGGCATTATGACTATTTCTTTACAATTATTTTTTCCCCGGCAACACATATTACGATTTGAACTCTAAAGCACCAGAGCAGTGTGTCATCCTGCGTCGCCATCCAGTGTTTTGTGAGTCCTGTGGTGAAAAGACAAAATCATTTGTTTTGTGTATATCCCGGTATGTGTGTGTGTGTGTGTGTTTCTTTGTAGGCTACTGTGCCGCTTTTACCGTACAGCTGTCGTTTTTCACCAAACAACAGAATCAGTGTCAGCCTGCTATATTTGGTATCAGCCTCCAAATTTGCCCTACTTGGCAGACGCATGCACGGCTAATAAAAGGTGCAACAGAAAACAGAACACGCTACGGTCTAAAAAAAAAAAAAAAAAAAAGAACAAACACAAATCATAAATGTCACTTTGAGGAGCGAATCGTGTGGATGTCTTTTGATGCAAACGCCTGTGATGTTGCCCTCTCGCCTCCGTGTGGAACAGTCATTTCTATGAATCGTTGATTTCTATAAAGGCAGCTTATAGTAGAGTGACAATGATCTGTTGTGAATGTCTACAAAGATAAAAGCAGGATAAATCAGAGGCACTTACTGTAAGAGGTATAGTGGTGTTACTGTACTACTCAGGTCTCTGTTGGTAACAATCCTTCCACAGAAATCCTAACAGTGTCATTTATTGTGTGAAGCGACTGAAATATTTATATTGCACACATTTCAACGGCTACTTTTTTCCCCGTCTTCGGCGCAGCTGTTCATGTCAGAGCAAATCTTTTTCTTCTTAATAACTCGACCTCAGACTCATTAGCCACTGGTTTTATTTCTGGAAGCCTCCGATGAGGAAAGGCTTTGGTAGTTTTTGTGTTGTGGATGTAGTTAAGGAGCCGAGTCCGCTTCCAGCACATGTTGCCTAGGATCTGTAGCCATGCACTACTGAGCAAAATTTGTTATTACGCAATCGAGAATGCAGCCACCCCCACGTTCCTTTTAATAAGCTGTTTCCCAAAACAGAGATCACACCAGATGTGTTTATGACGGAACAAGGTGTTAACAACATATTTTGGCTTCATGATTGACGTGATAAGAGGAAGCGTTAACATAACAGATGAGGAGTCATGTGTGTAACACTGAATAAAAATGACAGATAGGCCCCTTTAGAAACTTTATTTAAACTATTTTAAAAAGTGACAGATACCAAATGAGCATATTTGGATTTTTTGATTTAATTTATATTAGTAGTTTTTTGTACTTGTTGATAATTAATAACTTTTTTACTCCACATTGTGATTGTGAAACCACAAAACCAAGAACTTCATCTGTGATGTCATCGAGTGGAGACAATTTATAGGTGCCCGTTTTGCATTTAATGTCTGTTCTCATTACAACGGCATTACTCAGAGCATATATCTCCAGACAATGAATTTAATGAGAAATTAACACACTACTGAACGTATCATTACAAGGCCATTACAAGGCCCCCTGGTAACAACTGCAGTGACTGTAGAAACTCCAGCGGGAGATTGGTTTTGGTTTTTATGATCCACCAAAGGTTGCAGTGGTGTGGGATTTATCTCGGTTAATCCCATTGGCCGGTCCAACTGACCTTCAGGACTTGAGAGGGTTCAGAACCGACTTTGACTTGGCATTATTTCTACTAGATTAGTTAAGTAACAAAACCTGCCGACTTATTGATGCAAGCAGGTGTTTATCGTAGCTCTGCAATCAGAGTTTTTATTAAGTTGAAATTGGGTTTCTTACCGTTGTTTCTTGTGTCGCTAATGCTAACGCTAGCAGCCAGACTGTACATTTAGTAATCTAAACAAAGTAACATGTTTCCTGGGGTTGACTTACACAAGAGGGAACAATTGTCTACTTCCATTTGTTCTTGGATCAATCTGTTAAACTGGATCCGAACCAAAGCTGATTTTGATTGATCCTTAACTTGAATAACATAAACAATAAAAAATCTGTAAATTAATCTCAAGTACAAACCCATATTCTTTACATTTTCAGTGAGAGGAAAATGTCAGACATGTTTGTTTTCACAGCAGTTATGTTTTATTAAGATATTATCATGGTAATTTCAGTGTTGTTCATGATGTCATAGTTATGAAATGAAGGGAAATAGCTGCCATTAGTGTCCCTGTGTGATCATGAGGAGGAGAAGAAGAACGATGATGATGATCGCTGTGTTGCGGTTAACGCTTTGTCTCCTTAGCCAAAGGTGAAATTAGTGAAAATCTATTTAAATACAAGATTTCCTGTGAAAATCCAGCCCATGTTTGTTCCACTGGTTAAGGTGTTGAGTTCTACAATCAGACATCAAGTTTTCGTCATAAAAGCCATAAATGTTGATAAAGTAACATCTCTGTGGTCTCATTTATGTCTCTGATGTACTGTAAAGCTTCTGCTAGCTGCTATCGAACATTAACAGTGTGTGCAGTTGTTTTTAGTAAAAATAACTGAAGTGAAGCAATCAGCATCTTGCGTTCAGTGTATTCTGCATTTGCAGTTTTTAAGTACATATATGGGACTATATCTTTATCTAGTTTATGTCCGACTCCGACTTGAGCAAAAAGAAAAATAAGGCCCATTCAGGCTGTGCCTCACAGAGGGACAGAAAGCCCTCCAGCTTGGTCAGCCTGGTAACCAGGCTCTGTGCAGCACACTCAGGGAAGCAGAGCCACTTGCTTGTGCAGCAAGTCCCATCCCCCTCCTCCCACATTCCCTCTCTCCCTCTTCTCTCCATATTGTCCTCTTGCCCATTTCCCTCAGTGTTATAAATTACAAACGACACAAACCTCCAGGCCTAATGCCCTGCCATGGAGGCCTTCCAAGCTGCACTTTTTGGAGAGCCAAGAGGCTGGCTTCATTGATAACACCGGGCACACTGTCCGTCTCTCTATTTACTGGCAGGAGGAAAAGCCCAAGACGGGCCCTTCACAGGCCCGAAAGACACCAGCGCTTTTTACAATCAGCTGATGGAGCCTACTTTTCTGAGACTTCAGCAGCAGTAGTGTTTCATTTCAGCCGGCCATGTAAAGCGCATTAATAATAAATAAAACTACAAAAAGGATTAAGCATCGAGACTTTATGCTCACTCTTAAACGATTCCTTATCATTTAATTATTCATGAAACGGATTTTAGAAAGTCTGTGGGAAACTAATCAAACTCATTTTTCTTTTTTGAGAAGGAGAGGGTCCATGTGGGGGTGGGGGGGGCCACATTTGGAAAATTCTCACACCACTCTTTTGGTTTCGGAGAAATTGGCACCAGCCACCCTCAAGCATTTATTAGCAAAAGCCAATGGGCCATGAAGTGTAATTCTCAAAAGTGCATGTGACCATTTCATGTCCTCACACTGCCAAAGTGATATGAAAGGGAAAATCCACCTGAAATAGACTCTGATTAACAACTAAAAAGCAGATTCATATTAAGAATAAACACCCTGCATCGAGCCTTTCACTTCTCTCTGCACATCAGTTTCTTAAACATCAACTCAGGACCAGATTTAAGTGTAAACAGGAATAAAACAATTTGAATAGCCTCCTCGATGTTTGCAGAAATAACCTGGATAGAAACCAGACATCTGCTGATATGTGGTTTCAGTCTAAATGCACAGATGCACATTTTTAGGTCACTCGGCTCTCTTGGTATGCCCGCCCTTTTTTCCTCTCTGGTGTCTCCCAGCTAACAGCAAGGGGGGAAACTGCTAGTAGAGCCCCACTATGGGCTGCGGGCCCCTGCCACTGCTCCAGCTGACCCTCCAGACCCAGATCCAGCCTCCCAAGTCTTAACCCCATCCTACATCAATTATTATTCCTGTCCTGTTCGCTTCCATTGTAGATCGGTGGTTTTACTGGGCTTATATAATATTTTAGCCTTTCCTTTTTTTTCTGTTGTGCATCTTGTGGATGCAGCTTTCACTAGCTGTCTGTTCGGTTTAAAATCATCAAAACAACAGCTTTATTTTTGGATCGACTTTCCCTTTGGGGGAGACAAAACTGTAAATGTTGAAAGCAACATGTGATTTTATGAGTAATGGTTAATTAGTAATCACAAGTGACTCAGTGTCGCACGAAACAGCGTTTCTGGTCATTTGAGCATCACATGGTCACGACCTTGATCGTTTGAAAAGAATTACTTCAGGTCTTTTTTGGGGAAATCAACATTAACACTATGTGGAGTTGATTGATGTGCTTTGCTCAAGGCTGTTGTTCCACTGCAGCATTTTTATCAGCACAAACTTGTAATAATCAGGATTAATCCTCACTTTAATATTTAATCTTTTGTATTTTAGACTGCAATTTAACCACTAACCTTTTATGATCATTTCTTAAAATGTTATGTATAAACACGTTAACTTACATACCTTCAGCTGCTCACACAACACAAGACTAGAGACATTTAAACCTGATGAAATATCTTAACTAAGACCTTATTTAAAGTATCTATTAACTAGATGACATCACATGTTGTATATTAATATAAAAATCATAATAATATTATTGTGACCTTGAGGATTCATAGATCATTGCCACGTAAAGGAAACGTCTGATAATCGTCTGTAACAGTGACTCTGACTCCATGTGGACGAGTAATGTGACAAAAACAATACACGGATGCGAGACTTTCTCACTCGGCCTCACGTTTTCTTCGACAAGCCACATTCTCAAAGCTTACAGCACAAAGCACAGCAGCTTTTTCATTGAGTACTTAGCTCATTCTAGCTTTAAGGATTTCGCTCCTGCTAATTGTTTTTATTGAGGTATTAATTATGAGTTTTAAAGCTCCAAGTACTCTGAGCCATAAATACGTGTTTTCAGGTGTTAATTTAGCTTTGTCTTTCTTTGGGACAAGTGAGGACCACGTTGAATTACACAGTGAGGGAAATATGCATCTAAAAATCAGTTTCTGCTAACAACAAGGCGTGTAATGACACATCCATTCAGTTATTATTATTGATGCAAAGTGAAGACATTGATTCACATCATCCTAATGTATAAAAATGTTCTTTCAGTTCTCACTTCAGAAATAAAATGATCTAATCATTTTTGTTGGTCTTTTTGAGTTTATAGGAAGTGATTGTTAAAAATGTTGTATATCATCTAATCAGTTGCAGATCACTCACCAAGTATAAGTATTTTATTCAACTTTTTTCTCTATCGTGACATTTTCTTTGTAAAATATGAACAAAATACTTGATCAAACATTCATCAAGTTGCAGTGAAACAGCAGTTGGAGCATCTTCAGCTCCTGCAACGTTTTTGTGAGTCAAATGGAAATTATTTTATCGTTTTATGCGCAGATTAAATCACGACCATCTAATATGATTGGAGACATAGACAGCTGACTCCAAACACATACCTTCTTTCTCTGTGAGCTGTGATTCACTGGCGGTCAAGCGTGGGTTTATGTGATGGTAAGGTTAGTTAGTCAAACTAAACCACCGAATAAACTAATATGAATCATCCAAAATATTTTAACATTTCGTAGGAAACGAGAGGTATTTTAATAGAAAACACTCATTTCTTTATATAATTATTCTTTCTGAAAATAAGAAGAGGACTGTATCAATGTCAGTGTATGTTGTGCATCAGTATAGAGCAACATCCATTAATGACACACTAAATACAACCTAATTTTTGAAGTAATTTTAATTCGAGAAGAGGTGAAGTCAACAAACCGGCTTCATAACAACATCTAAAGTTAGCTAACGTTAGCCGCCACATGCTGCTTCTCCAGACCATATAAGGTCGTAACTGTGTGTGTTTAATTAAGTAGTGTTTAGTAAAGTTGTGTTTTATTACTCATGAGTTCATCTTAACAGGAGTATTGTAATATTTAATCTTGTTGTAATGTTACATAGCTTTTCACAAAGCCGTTGTCGAGGTGTTTGACCTAGCTTAGCATAAAGACTGGAAACAAAATTCAAAGAAACAATATATGAATGTGATCATAGTCTCAGTTTTTTTGACTCGTAAATATATGCACATGCCTTTGTACCATACTGTCATTTAATATCTGAATTGTTGCTTTTACATTTGTTTTTATTCACAAAATTGAGCATGAAGACGTTTATTTATTAGCTTTGCAGTGACACAGCAAGTAATGAAGAAATGAAAGTTAGCAAAATATTTTGATGTGATCTCAAAGTAGTAGATATCACATTTTAATCCCAAATGCAACAAAGTTCAGTTTGTGAATGGTGACCTTCTGTTCCTGGTGTCGCTGTTGCATCAAGTTTTCACGTACAGCTATAAGGAGTAAATGTTAGCGTATTTACGTCACTAATTGAGATATTAGAAATCTATATAAGACTAGTGATGAAACTTAAGCACATTAGCACATTTATTACCAGTGTCTCTAACTCACTCCTCACTGTTCATCATTTCTTATAAAAACAGTTTTCGCTCAGAAGTTCAACTTAAAATAACTTATTCCTGCATCTGTGTTTGCTTCCTTAAACCAGCCCAACTTCTTGTAATGGTTGTATGATGTGCTCACCATTTAGCAGTTGCAACACTCGCATAACAGAGCAGCACCTGACCACAGGCCCATTCATTTATCCCCACTGGTTTCCCATTGATGCCTCTCCTTATGACTGAGGCCCAAAGGAATCTCCACCCAGGGGACCTTTCAACAACAAACGCAGCCAGCTACGACAGCAAGCTGCTTCTCTGAATGAACAACAATGTCATTCCAGCAGTGTGTGTGTGTGTGCGTGCGTATGTGTGGCTGTACTGTATGTGTGTGTATGTGTGTACGTAGTGAAACACCACTGGCTAGTAGCAGCAGAGTGATCTTGTGACCAAGGCCTCTTAATGATGGTCAGGAGCTGTGAACAGACTTAACGTCTCTGCGCAGCCCTGATTAGTCCATATCATGATAAATGTATCGTTTTACCCAAAGGCCATCTGAGGCGACCGGAGCAAGGTGTCAGGATTGAACACAAACACATGTCTGATTTAGGGTTCACTTCAGCTGTCTGGAATCAAAATAAAGTTTTTCAAAAGGTTAAAATGAGCAGGTGGACACTGACTGTTTCTTAAATCGTCTCTATCATCGCTGTGAGTGTATAAAGCTTCTGAGTTGACCTGTAACCACAGGACAAACCTGCCTCATTACATGTGGTTGGATTTATTTCCCATAAGGCACAATGTCAGATCAATGCACAGGCTCAACTTTTATATTAAACGATCTTTATGTACATATCAGAATTTGTATATTTTATTACATTTGATCTCATAATCAGGTTAAAATACAAGCTGTTTACTTTGGTCAGTCATTACAGAACATGTTGGTAGCTGTTGAAAGTTAGGATTTAGAAGACCTAAATGAAACAATGCTCTTTTCACCCGTCTATCCATCTTCAGCTGCTTAATGGTGGCAACAGGATCAAGTGAAGTTGCCCTGATGTTTCTTTCTCCACTGACACTTTTCAGCTCTTCCTGGGGGATCCTGAGTTGTTCTCAGAGTATATGAGACACATCATATCTGCACTTTGTTCTGAATCTACCCCAAGATCTAGAATAGAATATACCCAGAAAACAAAAACAGGAAGTACCCCAAAGGTTCAAAAGAGCAGTGCCCCGACTCTGAGCTCCACCAAAATGTCTTATCTCCTCAATCTATCACTGAACACAGCCATCCTGCACAGGAAACTAATTTCAGCCACTTCTAGTAGGAAGAATTGGGTGGGTGTAGTGAGTCAGAGCAAAACTGGCTACATTACAACATTGTTATGTCATAATTCAGGATACTCCTGTGTTTATATGTTGAACAACATTATCATTCATCAGAAACACATAATTAAGAAAAAAGAAAAGGGAAATAGTAAAAAGATGTATATCAATCAACGTCTAAGACGAGATAGTTTTGTCAAATTTCTAAATAAGGATATTTTTCTAAATAATGTCTTTAAACTAGTGGTATTAGTATTAACATAGTCAATTAACAGATACTTGTGTCTTAAAGAGTTCTCAGGACAGTTTGTGGGCTTCTTTTCAGATTGCATCACACTGTTTTATTGTTCTTATTATGGAGTCTAAGTTCAAAGAATTATGGTAGAACTGGGGGAAGCCTTGTGTTGCCGACTGTTGGCCACACACGTGACGTCACTCGTAGGATTTCCTCCGTCTCTCTCTCTAAACCAGCAGATTTACTTCCCCTTTAAGTGTTGATTTGTTTCCTGTATTTATATTAATATATTGAATGCCCCACCAGATGATATTATCTTAAATACAAACACTTGCACACACAGACACACATTCCACTCATGTCTCCAGATAATTCAGGCCATGACACAGAATAGTGTTTTTTTTTTATTGCATGTGTATTCAAACGAATGTTTATTTAAATGAAGGGGCCCTAAATAGTCGACATGTTACCAGCATCAGGGAGACGTTTTTGTCTGTGTCAATGGAAAAATGGGTCAGAATGCTTGGAAACTCTGCTCCTTTTTTTTTTTTTTTTTTTTTACTGGAGGTAGATTTAGAAAAAAGACCATCCAATGGGTTCCCATCACCCTAACATTGCACTATATTTGTCAGTGCTCAAATATTTGGAAAAATAGGAGGAGAGCAAGATAGGGAGGGGGGCAATGATGAGTGTCCAGAAAAGATACTGACCCCTCATACTCCCAACCCAACTCTCCGAGCCTTACGTGCCTATTTATAGGGGAAAATTGCGCTATGGAAAAATATGACAAAGCTGCATTCCATAAATAAGCTGGGAATGGTGGAAAAGAGCACACGGCTTAGTCTCTGAAGGCCTGAGTGGTGGTTCTCAGGCTTGGCTTTGGAGCCTCCACACACCAGAGTTAGCAGGGCTGTGGCTAGCATTAGCCAGATTTCCATCTGAATGCGGCGCAAAATTTCAACAGAATTTTCAGAAACATCAGGAAGGAAAAATCAGATACACTTATTTTTTTCTGTACATTCTCTATGCACATATCAAGAGGTGATTCATCAGTAGCTGGTGACACCAACTCACTGGAACATCACCTCCTCATAGATGTTTTGTTTTTATTTGCCACAGACTTCAATTCAAGTTTAAAAGGATGATATGTAACTTATCCGCATTAAAATATCAAGTATAACTCAAACAACTGTTTGAGTTGTTGACTCATATTATTCTTACATCATCTCAGTCATTAGGATCAATGACGTCACATCTATTTGTTGCCAGAAATAAAAAAGATTTGGGGAAATTCATTTATATTTTTGAACAAAATTAATGATTTTAGTCAACGAGCATCTGGATTCATCTTTTGTCCATCAAATACTGAATTTTATTGTAAAGTAGTAATATTTAGTATTTGCTTTGGAGAGGAGGGATAATAGAAAAACCTCCTGAGCCCTAATTGTGAGAAGTGAGTATATTGGCAGCAGTGGTAGTGAAGACAGCTTCTTCACCACAACATCTTCATCTTGTCTTCATCTTACACACATCATTGACAGATTTCGTATCATTCATTCATCAAAACACACGGCATTTATGAAACATGGAAGTTTTATAATTTTAAGGCACATGGAGGAATCTGTATATGTTCATACTGATGTTTTGTATCAGATTATATGAGATTAATCACATGAGATTTTGTAACATTCATGGTTTCTGGTGGATGAAGCCAACTGACTGATCTCTTGACTTTTCCTGAAGCACCCTCATGGGGTTTTGTGGGAAATATTTCAACAACAATATTGCTATTAGATTTCATTCGGGGCCTTCATCAGGGATCAACTGATAACTCAGCATGTTTGCATCTTCGTTGTTACCATGTTAGCATGCAGGTTAGCGTTTATGTCACTGTAGAAAAAAGTTCAGTCTTGCAGAGCCGCTAGCGAGACAGCGCTTTGTTTTTTTAGTTTGTTTCAAACACCAGAAACACATAAATGAATAAATACAGCAATATAAATTATTTGTTGCTGTGCGTCTTTTCACAGCTAGTGTTTTAATGAAACGACAACACATTAACTAAATAAATGTGTTATGATCCCTGACTGTCTCTTTAGTGAGTCTAAGCACTCCCTGGTACCTGAGTCATTTGCTACTTTGTTGTTAGGGAAACAAAATAATCCTCTGTGTGCGTGTGCGTTTCTTGACTTCACTCAATTACAAGTGTAAACTGAAACCACCATTTACACCATTAATGACACAACCGTTGTTCTCAGAAATGTTCTCAGAAAGCGCGTATAAGAGCCTTTTAATGACTCAAGCATTCCAGTTTTTGACAAGAAAACACGCTGCTTTAATGGATGAAATTGAAAGTGAATTGACCCCCGACCCTGATGTGTGCAGTGTGCCTGTGTGCTGGACTACCCAGCATGCATTCAGTCTCAGCCCAGCTAGACAGCCCCAGATGTCAGGCAGCAGTGGTGGCTTATAGGACCCCAGACGACTGGTCTTCACAAGGACACGCTCTCCCCAAGGCCCGCTGCCAAGTTCCAGGCTCCAGAGGGTCCAGAGGGTCAGCCTCCCCGCTCTACCTCAAGTCCCTACCCCTCGCAAAATCCACTGCCACAACAGCAGCTGAGGAGCTATGAATAAACAGTCTGTCATTGTCTCGTAATGTATTTATGAAAGACAGAAGCTACATTTTTTGTTTTCTGTCGCTTGTGTGGTATTTTGTCTTGTGGGAAACCGGAAAGTATGCACTCATCTTGACAGCAAAACAAAACGATTTGGAGTAGAGCTACTGTGTGAAAAACAAGTGTGTGCAAGTGTCTGTGTGTGTGTGAGAGAGAGAGACTTTAGATAGACATTATTCAACACCACCAGCAGAGGGGTGTACATAGGCATAGAAATTAAATATAAAGTAAGTAAAATAGTCCCACCTATGTTGTGGTACTTTGATTGCACTTCAGACAAACAACAAATCTTTCATTTGTGAAATGAGTTTTCCCTATGAAGACTAATATCCATCAAATACACTATAGTCTGAAATGCTCCAGTCACAATACGGCAGTTCAGCTGCCACTTGGATATATTACACTTAACATAACACTGGCCAATAGTAAAATAAACAACAATAATTCACAGTAAAAACAGTTTGAATTTCAGGCCATTATTGTCCCCAGAGAATGAATCATACTGAATCTTAATCACACCATGAACAACATCACCAGTCTTGAGTAACGCTAGCAGCTCTACAAGGCTGTACTTAGGAATAAAGGTGCTTTGAGCTAAATGCTAACATAAACATGCTAATACAATCAGGTTCAGGTAATCTTGACTTGTCTTACAGGTGTGTAAGGTCTCGGACTGATGAAAAGTTTAGGTGAATCACTAAAGACACAAGGAGGATAAATTTCATGGCAATATATCCAGCAGTTCTGCAAAAATTTCCGTCAATGTGATGGTGGCGCCGGAGGAAAGGTCGTTAGGACTCATCCTCTGGGAACCTTGCATGTGCTTTGATTAGATTGCACTAGATGATACTAAATTAAAAAAAAAAAAGCCAGGGCACAAATGGCAATGGAAATATATTCAGCAGTTGAGAAATTTCACTTAGAAAACAAAGTGGTCGACCAACTGTCATCCTTGGAGCCACAGCTCTGTCGCGCCAAAATATTTTATCCAAACATGTCCAGTGCCTTCTATGTAAAATATACAGAGTCGCATGAAGTGAGCGGAGGGCGCACAGTTTTCCTTTTGTCGTCTGTTCCGTGGAATTTGTCAAATTCGTTTCTGTCTCCTTACATAGAAGCCCATGGGACAGACTGTAGAATAAACATTATTAAACTATGCATAAACATGCTTTTCTCTGTCAATTCAATAGCTTTCCATTCAGTTTTTTCCCTGTCTGCATCGTGTTTTTTTTTTAAGACTAGTGACCTATTTTGCCTCAGTTAAGTTCTTACGATGGATCATCTATAATTGTTCTTAAGTTACCTTTTCTTTTTTCTCTCTACAAGTTCTATTGTGTTTTATTTGTGACTAAATTCAGTTAATATCATTGTGAATTCAGATTTTTGTTTCTCTAAGTTCTCTTATTATACTCAATACAAGTTAACAAACTTTCTTGCATTTTGCAATACATTTACCTCCATAATCTCCTTGGTTAATGGACATGAAGGAAAGTGTTCTGGATGTGGACAAACATCCTGATGGGATTAGTTTAACTTGACTTGCGCTGTTACTTTTGTGTACTTGGTGTATGTGTGGACATGGCTGTTTCAAGAGGACAAGAGATTGCGAGTGATCTCCTTCACCTCTTATCAGTCGGCTTATGTAAAGGTCGGAGGTCGGTCTAGTTTTGTGTCGGAGATCTGAGGTTATGTTGACACACATTCCAACTGGTTGTTCCTCTTCCTCTGATGAAACAAAACCTAACATTACCCACCTAATAAGGAGGACGGTTTTATGATACAGTGACTGAAACCTAAGAGTATTTACATTTTTAAATCCTTCAGTAGAGGTTACATCAGAGTTCTGTCATTTGTTGTCTTTTTTTATATGAGCAAAGAGATTAAAGACAACATTAGAGAGAGAATTGTTCTTTTTATAGTTTGTATATCAACTTTATTCTTGACATTTTTATTTTAATCTCCACGTGTCAACTTTTTTCCCTCTCCGTCATGTTTAAGAATTATATTTAATCAAATTATTCATTGATGCTTCTGGGAAAATGTCAAACTATTTTGGTAAATCTGCTCTGGACTGAGTCAGTCTAACTATTACCTGTGCCAGTCTGTATGCTAAGCTAAGCTAACCCGCTGCATATGTTTGCAAAAATGTCATGCAGCTACAAATCATATGGAGCAAATACACGAGACCGTTATATTTAAACAACTGGATTTCTGCTGAAAACTAAAAGCATAAGTATATAGTACGTGAAATTCTATTTACACGATCATTTTCTGGATTTTCATGTTCAGTTTTACATCACAACAAACCTATCGGGAATCCATGTTTGTAAGCCTCATGTGAGAGGAGTAGATGCCATTAAAGAGAGGGAAGTGAGCATTGATCTGTTTCACTGTGCTGTGCTGGCCGCACCATTTGCCTTCCCCTCCCTCCCTCCCTCCCTCCTTCCCTGGGCAGTTTTAGAGTAATTGCTTGCTCAAGGACTTCAGAGGCCTGATTGCTTTAACCCACCACAGCTCCACTTGTGTTTGTCCTAGTTAAAGCCAACTCCTCAGAGATAAAGCAGCGTGCTCTAGATGTCATCAACACCTTCGTAGTAATAGGTAGATTCTGCTGTTGTCACACACGATTAAAGACTTTAGTACTGCAGATGCAGACTCTGTATTACATGTTTACATTATTAATACGTCTCTTTGCAGCTTGACAGACGTAACCTGAGTGTATTTGTTGAAAGCATCAGTTCTGCGTCGGAGCCTCACATCATTCTCGCATTCAGACTCTCAGGCTCTGTACGCTGCACATCAGTGTGCTGTCATAGTGTTGTGAGGAAGCAGTGAGCTGCAGTGCAATAAAACACTCTTGGTGATCAGCCCAGAAAGTCCTTTCAGCTTGTGCTCGCCTGCACCAAAGCAGCCAACATTAAGCTGAAACAGCATCCGACTCTGTGATGTACCTGTGTTCTCCCAATGTAACCACACACACGCATCACACACGTTTTTTTTTAGTTTTTTTTTGTTTTGTCTTTCTGGTGCAGACGTGTTCTCAGACACGTATACATGCACACGTGTACACAAGCACACCGATGTCCTCCATTATTTACACCCAGGTGTATCTGCATGCAAACGGCCCAATTCCGAGACAATCTGATCACACAGCGGAGGCTTCGCCCAGTCTGTTCCTTCGCTCGGTGAGAATATCGCCGGGGCGGAATGGAAACTTCATTTTGCAGGGGCTAATATTAGCCTGGGCCTCTGGAAAATTCCTTTTAAATGATCACAAGCTGAGAAAAGGCAAAGAATTTGTTTAGTGTTTTGCCTGACAGTATTCTCTGCATACACGGCAGTTTGTTTCTTTTTTTTTTCTCAGATGGTACAGCACACTGGAGGGTCCTGGGAACACAGATGTAGAGGGAGGGAGGGTGACGGGGGCTCATATGATGAAATTTAGGGCTTGTCTGTCTGTCTGTGTCTGAGTTTCTACTGTTAACACTTGAACACTTCCCCACTCATGTAACTGATAAGGAGAGCAGATCACTGTGTCCTCTGCTCTGTGTGTGATTTGGTTTGTGATTCGTACTACAGCCTCAACGTCATAACAGCCACAACACTACCTACATGACCTGAGTGATTTATGTTTCTGATTTATGGTAAAAGCGTTTGTATCTGATGCATCAGTATTTTATAGGTGAAAATATCCACGTGTGTCCCAACCTGTTTGTGACCCTATCACTGCCTGAGAGTTTATTTAACTCCCTTTATCATTATATGACCCCAACTTTATAACCTTTGTTTGTGTATCTCTGTGTGTTTTGTTAGGAAAATCCCACCTGGCCATAGTTCAGAGGGTGAACAATGAAGGTGAGGGAGATCCTTTCTATGAGGTTCTGGGTATCGTTACACTGGAGGACGTTATCGAAGAAATCATCAAGTCTGAGATCCTGGACGAGACCGACTTGTACAGTAGGTTCCCCTCTTCAAAGTTCACACTTCTTAAGGTTTTAAAGCGTCACTAGCCTGTCAAAGTACGGGCCCCCCGCTCTAAAATCCATGACTTTTTATAAACCGATCCAAGCCCAGCAGTTGGGCTCAGTTTAATAGCTCTCTTACATCACACTGACTGTTCAGTGTGAGTCTAATTCACAGAGTGCAAGTATCCAAGTATGTGTGAACTTGTGGGGGGTTTCACATAAACACTGATGAATCAGTCACATAATAATCTATTCTGGTCAACTCCTGCTGCTTTATTATAGCAAGAGATGTAACAATCTGTCATAGCAAAACAAAAAAAAAAAACTGACAACATGGAGCTAAGTTTTTGATTAACTGGTACAAATAAAGCTGAGAAGTTAAATAGTTTTATATTAATAATGGAATTATCACACGATTCTGTAGTTTTTATTTTATTTTATTTTGTTTTCAGCCAATTGTTTGTTGTTTTGTGACTACTGTGGTGTTTTAGTGTTTTAGGAGAACATAACACAGCATTTATTATCTTAAACATTCAGATATTGAACTCAGGAGATGGTGCAGAACGAAACAAAGTTCCTAACACTTCTCCACATGAATGCTTATGTTGCTCCTTATCTACCGTCTGCAAAACAATTTGCTATTTGCCACAGTGTTTGAAGGTCATAAAGACTCAGTAAAATGGCAGTTAGAGCAAACATTTAATAAATAAAATATGAGAAGATTTTTTTTTTTTTTTTACTGACAATAAGCATTTGATCAAATTGTTCAAATCTCATTGCACCATTAGTTATTAAGACTCACGGGCAAAGTTTAAAGAGTAGTTTTATTTGATGGAAGGGGTCACTTAGTTACACAGAGATTAAATTTGACTGGATATATTAATGTACGCGCTTCCTGGTGCAGGATGAGTAATCAGAAATATATAATATAGACGTTTCAGAAGAAGAGATATGAGAGATGTTAATATATGAATAGTGGAAAGTGTCTACATACATACATGTTTTATATGTGTGTGTACATGTCTGACATATGTATACCTATCTATCTCCATCTATCTATATATATGTGCAGTCAGTTAACACAGACAAAAAACATCATGAAGATGTTTTAAATTACACTTTTTAACTTTTAACACTTTTTAAAAATGCTGAAAGACTTTTGAGTCTTTGTACTGTCTATCTACAATGAGATTTATTCAAAATTTCTAAACTTCCACCTCCAAACCTCGAGCCAGTTGAACCGTTACACCCACAATGGCATCAGTAAAGGTCGGCAGACATAGAGTACGTGCCAGTCTATTTGTTGCCCTAATACATATGGCTTTAAGTAATGCTAAGAATGTGGTAAGCTAACAGTCTAGCCCCCTATAGTTCTCCTTTAGTTCTGAGAAAGACGCCACTGCTACGTTTCTGGAAAAAGCAATAAGCTTTGGGTAACTCAAGTTTAGTCACCCTGTGACCCGGGACGACTAGCTCAGCGTTTATGGAGTGATATGGATTGATGCCTTTTAGTTGCAAAAGAGAAAAAAAAAAAGTTTGAGTTAGCGTCTGACTTCATACTCACTCACTTAATTTTCCCTCCTCAGCTGACAACAAGACGAAGAAGAAAATCACCCATCGGGAAAGGAAGCAGGATTTCTCGGCCTTCAAGCCCACCGACAATGAAATGAAGGTTAAAATATCACCTCAGCTTCTGCTGGCTACCCTGCGTTTCCTAGCAACAGGCAAGTGGGCTGCGATGCTGCTTGACTTCCCCCAGTGTGCCCTCAGCCCCTCACTGTGGGGAAAGTGTGCGTGTGAGCTGTTTGTGTGTGCATGCGCCTGTATGGGCTTTGAATTTTTGGGCAAGTGGGTGTAGGGAGGAGTGAGTATGTGTGTAGAATGAGTATCTGTTGTGTGTGTGAGGGAATGAGTTGTGTGAGGACTCACAACAAGCGTGTTGGTATGCATGTGTGTGTTTGTGTGTGTGTGTGTTTGTGAAGAGGTGGAAGGCCTTTCGGGAGCGCGGCACGGGATGTCTGTGCAAAAGCAGGCGTCTATTTGCTTGCATGTCATGCACTGAAGGTTACATGTCGAGATCTTAGCTCACAGCTTTAAAAACACCACCCTGTTTGCTTACACTTGTTCCTCAGTGACATCACGTCCAGCATTTTTTGGCCTATGATCTGGGTTCTCACACAAGTCGACATACTTAGTGTAAAATGTGAAATATTTCACCCGCTTTCCCTTGGGAACAGGATTTCTGAACAGTAGAAGAACATCCAAATACTACTACAGCAGCAGCAGCAGTAGTTGTAGTTGTAGTAGTTGACTGTGCCTCTGCAGTTGGAGTTGCTTTAGAACTTTGACCAAGCAGCTAAGCATTGATTAAGTTCCTCTAAAGACTATTAGGGAGTTTAGTTCCTGGTAGTGGAGCCGGCAGCCAGCTGACACACATCACTGCCGACAGGTTGAAGTAGACGATTGGTCCATTAGGTGTTTGAAGCAGACCAATCACGGTTGGGATACGTCTTTTAAAATCTTTACATGAAGTTGTGTATGGGTTTGGTTTGGCTGCATTCACTAACAGGTGAAACTATGGCTGCAAAATGATACAAATGATAATTTCTTAGTTGTATTTTTTGCAGTCCAGTCAAATTACAGATGACATCCTCTAAAGCAGTGTTGTATAAAGTAACTGAAAGTTACACTACAGTGGAAGTAAAGATATTCAACCAAAACATGACTTTGGTAGAAGTTCAACACACTGACTAGAATGATACTCATGTAAAAGTCTTAAAGTATCTAGTATTTACTGCTAAGTAGGACAAGTAATCTATAATTAAATGTACTAAAGTAATGAAAGTTAAAGTACAAGTACAAGTTAACAGAAGCATATTATGAAGTTTATCAAAATGTATGGGAGTTAACGTTTGCAATTAATTTAGGAAAGTTGTAAAGTAAAGTTTATAAAAAAGTACATGTATACAAAAAGTAGACAAAATTAACAATAGTTCAATGACAATATGGAGAAAGAAATCAGCTCTAATATACCCTAAATTTGTCATTTGAGATTTTGCTCATGTTTAACCTGATGAATATGTCTTTAATTTATGAGGTGTTTTGTGACATTTTATAATTAACACAGTGAGAACCTAAATTTCACAGTGTAACACTGTGAATATCACATATATCATCAGACAAAAAAGTGGGAGAATTTTCCTGCTGTTGAAATTATAAGTTAATTGGCCAAAATATCACAATAAAATCAGAAAATTAAAAAAAAACAAAACAAAAAAAAACCTTCCAGTAATTTGGCAAACTATAATGATAGTGATACATATATCACCAGTGAACATATATGAATATTAATTCCTGTGATCATCTGTTGACAATCGTCCTTCTCTCCTCAGAGGTCGAACCATTCGCACCCGTGCAAATGTCAGAAAAGATCCTGCTACGTTTGCTGAAGCATCCGAACGTCATCCAGGAGCTGAAATACGACGAGAAGAACAAGCGGGCGGCAGAGCACTACCTCTTCCACAGGAACAAGCCCGTGGACTATTTCATCCTCATTCTGCAGGTACATGGACAAAAATGACACAGCTGCAGATTTGTTCTCAACCTATGTCCAATATTGTCCACGTCCACACATTAGAAGTGATTTACGGCACAAAAATGAGGTTTATGTCCGTTATTAAGAAAGTAATAACAGCATCTGTAGCATTGTCTTCTAAAAATCAATATCGAGGAACTTTTATAACACGTTATCTCTGCAGCTGCACGCAACTGTGTGTTAGTGCATGTTAGTGCAACAAACTGTTGTTTTCTTTGGTGCCACAGTTTCTCACAGTATAGCCATCGATCTAATGGAGCTGTGTTGTAGGGGCCACGCATTCCTAAACAGGTATGCGTGGTATGATCGTACTGCGGGGAAGTTTGGATTAAAACACGCAACAATGCCACAGATAAACAGCTCATTAGTAATAGAAATGCCTGACGTGAAAGGCACAGTGGTTCAGATTACGCTAACATTGTTTTATACACAGCATGTGAAATGTGTATTTTTTTAACAAATCTCAACGTATTTCACTTCAATTGTCATTTTATTTCAGAATGTAAACACCAACAGAATAACAGCAGCCATGGTATACACAGTCCTCTCTTTCCTCCCCGTCCTTTTATTTTTGCAGACATCTGAAAAATAATGCCGCTATAGAGTTACAATTATTTATTCAAAAGCAGATCAAAAGAAGTGGCGTGACCTTCGTTCAGCCTCACAGACTGAAAACTGGTCTGACTGTCAAGTCTCTCATAAAGCACAAGGGGAGGTGAAAGTCTTATGCTACATTATTACATTTCTGTTACACATTCATTGTTACCCAGTGTTGTATAAACTACCCGACAGTCACACTGGAGTAGAAATACAGATACTCAACCAAAAACTGTTGACTTTGGTAGAAGTTCAAGTCACCAACTGGAATGTTTCCCAAGTAAAATCTTAATGTATAAAGTATTTACTGTACAACTGTACTGTAAAATTTCTATTTGATATTAACATTTTTTAAGTTTCTCTATCATCCACCCTTTAAGATGGAGCCTACATCAACCCTCAAACATGGTTTGACCATCTAAACAGTCACAGGCAGACTGAACCGAAGCGGTTGAGAAAACACCACATTTCATTTCATCTGATTTTTGTAACAACACTGAACATTGAAAATGTATCAGAATGAAAGTATGTACAACAGCTTCAGCAGCTCTTATGATCCTGCATGTCGGTGACATTTTTCCACGTCAAGTGTTAAGATATTAACAGTTAAAACTTACTTACTCACTACTGTACTTAAATACGTAAAGTACAGTACATTAATATACAGTAGTGATATCACATCATGTTCACACACTTTGTGTATATTTCCCATCATCAGTTCACTAAATCAGTTTGTGTAGTAGCAGCGGATCAAATGAGGTCCAGGTTGGACAAGTGTGAGGTCACTGCCGTTGAGACGAGGCTTAAGAGCTACAGATTTTCTACAAGTAGTAACAAGGAGAAGAAGGAGAGAGGGGGGGAAGGAGGTGGATTTGTTGTAAACTCACGAGTAAATAAATGTATTTCAGAGGGAAAACAATCAGAAGATTCTGAGTTTGGTGAAACTTGTTTGGTTTTTACGCTCATTTTTATTGTCGCAGGGGAAAGTGGAGGTGGAGGCAGGAAAAGAGGGAATGAAGTTTGAAGCGGGACCGTTTTCCTTCTACGGGATGATGGCTCTGACGGCCTCACCAGGTAAACGCTCTGACACATACATCTTATGTTTGTCTGGAGTTGAAAGCTCCTTTAGATATTATGTCAATAAAACATAAGGCATCATAGTCTGTAACTTTAAGATCATTACCTTTATCAGCAGTGTTCCTCAAATTGACTTTATCTAGTGGGAATAGAACCACATACTCTCCGTTCACACTGATAGTATGGTTGTTTTGCCAAGTCAGCAAAGTACAGACAGTTTTATGATCATCTGTGATCGAGAGCCTGAATTTGTTCAGGTGGATGTTAACGTGAGAGCGTCGAGGCTGTTACCCCCCCAACCCCCGCGCTGACATCATGAGAAAGCGTCGCCTAGTGATCCGCTCACTCCTCTCAGTTCATTCATAAACTGCAGTACTGTTCTCAGCATTTCTCAGCTATTGTGATGCAGCCGGGCTGTGGGATCTGAGAGACACCTACTGGTGAAACAACAGAACAACAATCCGCTGTATGAATGTGTGTAGGCTCAAATCAGAAGTCACATATTTGATCGATGATGTGACACAACAGCAGTAGATGGTTTAATTATTTAGAGATGGTTGATGTTTTTCTACCATATTTGATCTTAGATAAATTACAGTTCATGTACATGCAATGATTATTTCTCTCTGTTGACACTTTGTTTTTCTTCTTTTCTTTCCTTTTCTCCTTCTCTCTCTCCCCCCTCAAGTCCCTCTGTCCCTGTCCCGTACGTTTGTGGTTAGTAGAGCTGAATCATTAGCAGGATCTCCAGGTACAGTAGCTTTTTTCTGTCTATACTATAAACACATTAACATCACTGTGATGTTAACTTAAAATGTGTAGTAGTAGTTTTGTCATTTTGATCCCGCATGAGTAGTTTTTGCATGTCGGAAAATCTGTTTGTGCTTGAGTGTAACCTGCAGTGTGTGTGTGTGTGTGTGTGTGTGTGTGTGTGTGTGTGTGTGTGTGTGTGTGTGTGTGTGTGAGAAAGAGGGAGAGAGGGGAAAACAAGACTGAGATTGAGACTTTAACACCCTCATCCCCTGAGCCATTAGTCAAGTGGCTGAATGGTTGTTGGAGACTGGAGGCCCCAGAGCGAAAACCCAGGCTCCGCCCCATTCGCCCCTGACCTTTAACCCCCCCGACTACATAAACAAGACCTACAGCTACAGCCCCCTGCCGGACACCGCTGAGCGCACATACGAAGACATACTCGTACACATATGTTCACACGACGACGCTGCCACGAACACAAACACACCCACATGGATCCGGAAATACAGATGAACAAATATACTCTCTATTCTTTCTGTCTTCACTTGTAGACAACTGACAAGACAAATGAGTGTATCACACTCACATCTCAGTGTGTGTCAGTGTGTACGTAAAGACATTATGTGTTTATTCTCGACACACACTGACATTTTTTTTTTTTTGGTATTGACCTGGCCCCTGTGGCCCCTAGAAAGTGGAGTACTAATCCACAAGAGTTCACATGCCAGGTCTTTGGCCCACTGCGCTCAGACTGCATAAAAACACGCACATACACACACTCACACACCCACACACTGTTTGTGCGTTTCACTCCCTATCACACACACACACACACATATTCCAACATGGGATTACATACATTCCAGTCGGCGTAGTAGCATTAGCCTCGGCCATTTCCACTTTGTTGTGTGTGATTTTCACTAGGCTTCTTTAAGAAGTGGAAAACATAATCTGGCTTTAATTAAAAATTACAAAAAAGCACTCACACACACACACACACACACTTGGAAAAAAAAAAATTAAAAAGTACATGTACAAGTCCTTCTGTGAGGCTGCTGGTAGAAGGAAGCCACATCACTGGAGACCACCGACTCATTACGTGCTGTATGAAACTCCCCTCACCTAAAGACTTTATGTAGAAATGAGATTTCCATACAGTGTCACAGCGAGCAACTGCGCTAATATCTTAACACTTGACCTGGAAAAATGTCACCGACATGCAGGATCATAAGAGCTGCCGAAGCTGTTGTGCAGCTCAAGACATTTCAGAGAGTATAGTGAGGTTAGACTCAACACTGCAGAGTTTTAACATCTGTAGCTACAGGTCACATACTCTTTTCAGAAATACTTTTCCAGTTTAATTCGTTATCGTATCATTCGTTATCAACACATTTAAAACAAAAACGTTAAAAAGTAAAGCAAAAGTGCTCTATCTGAAGGAATGCAAAGTATTTTAGAAAGAAATTCCCACCAAGGCCTGATCTAATGAGAAATACCCTGCAGCAAAAAAAAAATCAGTGACATGTCAACACTCAAAGACTAGGTCTATTTATCTTTTTATATTTTGTTTCTCACAGTCTTCCCTTAAAGAACCAACTAAATTCCACAACACAAGAGATAGAAATTGACCAGAACAATATCTATACTTCATCCAGACTTGGATCAGTTCGACTTGTCTAATCAACATTGTGTCGTGTCCTTTCACCTCTGTACAGAGAATAAATCTCCTCCGCGGCCGTTTGGACTCAACCACTCAGACTCTCTGAACAGGAGCGATCGCATCGACGCCATCACTCCGACGCTGGGCAGCAGCAACAACCAGCTCAACTCCTTCCTGCAGATCTACGTACCTGATTACTCAGTCAGAGCGCGCTCAGACCTGCAGTACATAAGGGTGAGGGTTACTAACTGTAATCAACATGTATGTTGGTCTACAGAGACCAAATACAGCAGCATTCATTAGATGGACACAAACACAACTCGACCAATTTCTGGCAAATAAGTTCATATAATAACTATTTTCTGGCATTTTAACTTTGAACTATGTTTTGTATTTATTGTGCTTCTCACAGAAATGTGTGCATCTGTAATTTTTATGTTATCAGGTTTTCGGTCACGTCCATTGAACGTGAATATCACATCTTAAGAAACCTTTCAACTTTGGCACAAAACAACCACTAAATCCACTAAATCCAAACTCCCCCTTGATCACATTTTTCAAAATGTTTACTTGTACTCAAAGATAAACCAATTAAACGTTGAGGGTGAAACGTCAAAGGTCTCTGTGACCTGTGACTTTGTTTTTTTAACCTCTTGGATTTGATATTTCGAGATCGCCTCAAGAGGATAAGTACAAATTTGGCAAAAATGGAGCGGATTAGATTTTAGAGGATAAAGGTCAAAGGTCAAGGTCACATTGATAACATCTCCAGTGACTATTAAAAAAAATGTTACCATTTTTCTGTAAAAATTGTACTATGCTATGTTCAAGGAGACACTGCGATGGACTTAGTTTCCTGATATTTAATATAAAGTGATGTGATATTGTGTATAGACTCTGTACTGTACTCTACACAACAAACACACACGTGGTCACAGTCAGATGACATCATTACCCCTGTTTCCTAGGTAACACGCCAACAATACCAGAACGCCGTGATGGCATCACGGATGGACAAGACGCCTCAGTCCACAGACAGTGAGTTCACTAAGATTGAACTCACGCTGACGGAGCTCCACGATGGCGTGGAGACCCCAGTCGTCGTCACCACCACGGCCACCACCACCAGCACCACCCCGGCCGTGGCCGTCGTCGTGTCCAACGAGACGTCCCACCTGCTCAACCAGCAGCAGAACTGTGTGGGACTGAGCAGGAGCAATCACAGCGCCCACAACGAGGGACCCATCTAGCCCCCGCCGAGCCTGGTGGAGACCCAGACCCTCCACCCTGTCTCGTGGACATATACACACACACGGAGCGGTGACGTAGATGGAGATGAGGGAAAGTGGGGAAGCGGAGGCGGGTGGAGAGAGGGTTCTTCTCCAACCAGTGGCCCCCAGTCAGTCAGTCAGTCAGTCAGTAAGTCAGTCAGTGAGACCCTTTCATGGAGGGGCAGTGGGGAAGACGGGTGCTGCGTCACCCTGAACAGCCCCCACCTGAACGCTGTCAGAATCCCTGCTGTACTACACCCTCTTACAGAGGCTGCACTCGGACAGAACCTGTGACTGAGCTTCTTTTTTTGGGACAATCTGACACTTTCATAGCGGTGACTTGGACTAGAGGACGACAGTGTGCATGCAAACCCCTGTCCCTTTACCCTACACACACACACACACACACACACACACACACACACACACACACACACACACACACACACACACACACACACACACACACACACACACTAAACATAACATTCACTGTACTTTCTCCTCAGGCCAAAGACTTTGGTCCCCCCTTCTTACACTGGACACAAACTGTTTTTGCACACACATATGAACACACACACACACACACACACACACACACACACATAAATGCAACCACACCCACCCGTACATCTTTCAGGGAGGCTCAGTCGACTGTTGATCCCATCAGCAAGGACTCAAACCCAAACACGCAGAGAGTAACGGTTAGTCAAAGACTGCACCAAAAACCGCTTTGAAAGAAAAACCGTTAAAACCACGAACCAAGAATGTTTTCCTGTATTTATTTATTTTATAATATTGTATGTATATATGTATGCGTGGAGACATGATATGACAAACTGGCATACGAGCATGCACGACGCATGTACACAGAGGTGTGCATGGGGCACATGTGTCATATCAAAAAGGACATGCTACATATATGGAGATGAACATCCATTCATGTATATGAGGAGGTGAGGGTCTTTTACAGATACAGTATGTATATTAAAGATCTTGTTATTTTTACTATTATCCTAAATCAGGCTTATGGTACACTATCTTTTTCACCTTTTAAAAAAAATCACACTATTGCCTTTAAGAGAAATCATATAATTAATTATTTTAACAAAGTGCAATGAACCGCAATTTATTTAAGAGATGATTATGAATAAAAAAGAAATCACTGTATTATAAATTGACAGATATATTTGTATGTATGTACTGTATGTATATGTATATTTGTTTTTTGAAAAATGCTAAACTGCAGCCATCCACAAGCAAAATTGTCTTTAGTCAGTCTCTGTTTTTCTCTTTTGTCTCTTCATGTTTTTGCATCCTTTGACCTCAAACGCGTCTCCTGCGATACGTTCATGTGGGAGCTATGATGCCTAGACTTGTCACCATAGTGTAGTTGGATGGGGTTGGGGTGGGTGGGGTTGGGTTGAGGGTGGGGGGGTTACTACATGATGAAGGAGAGGGTTGGGTGGGGGAGGGGGGGTATGTACAAGTGCCAACACAGCATCTATGCATGTGGTGGTTATGTGTCTTATTTTTTATTTTATTTTATTTTATTTTATTTTTTGCCAATTTTATGCATAATCAAACTTGATAATTGCACAGTATTAATGACCTCATCTAACATGTTGAGCATCATCAACGTCACAAAAAGCAACCTCGACATTAAACGTGTCCATGAATGATACACAGCGATGCTTTTCCACTGTTTATGTGTGTGTGTGTGTGTGTTTTCTTTCTTTTTGAATGTGTGTTAACTTGTAAGCAGGTGACCCTTCGGTTGTTTGGTTCACGAAGGCTTTTCCCTGACAGCAGTGATAACGAAACACCAGATTTTAATTATAATAATGAATAATTATAAATTTCTCTTCAAAGGAACTGATGCAACGCTATAAAACTACAAATACAATGTTTATTTGTTCTGCATGTATATTATTTAGCATGATACATCCTGCTTGTTTAATCCTTATAAATTCAAAAAGTAATTATAGAAATAAGCAGCAGCCTTATGAGTTATATCCAACAAAAGTCAAAAAAAAAAAAAAAAAAAACATTCCTCAGATTGCCAGTTGGTGGCGCCATGTGAAATATAGAGAATAAGACAGTCTACAATAACATGTGAAGGTTCAGACATCATTCAATGCACCGTCACAGCATTAGGCATTACCTGTTTGTGGCGAGATATTAAAATTCATCATCTCACCATTTCAACATATTGTGACATCAAAAATTCCCTGGCAATGTAACATGAATGTGACATGAACCTGGAAAATTGTCTAGGACAAGGAAGTCATTCCTCAGTTTTCCAAATGCAACAAAACCCAAATATCTCACTTCCTGTTGGGCGTGGCTATGGTCATGCAGCACAAAAGTTGTTCGTCTTGATGAGCCCCACACACACGACCCAAACACATACCATAGCTCTCACTTCCAGTGCTCGGGCCCTAATATGAGTCACACTTGCGAAGCGTAAATTGGCAGAATACTAATAATTGTTTTGCTTCGATTACTTTGTTTTTGTAATCATTTTGAGCCAAAATCAAAATAAAACACAAGTTTTGATTATTTGCACTTCACACAATAAACAAAGACAAGGACGTAGGTTGTTTAGATCCAGTTCATTGGAGGTGAAAGTCCAGTGACACTTATTTTCATATTAATAAGTGTCATAGCAAAGTGTTACAGTGATGGACCCAATAAAAGTCATTAGGTACAACAAAGCAGGTTAAACAAATCAAAAACATTTGTTATCTGGTTGCAACAATCACAGTTTTCTTACAGAAACATGGACTTTCCTCTGAAAACAAATGTGAATTAATTACAAGCACCATTTTCAGAACCGTTCATTAAAGGTAAAGTATATACAATCTTTATGTCAATTAATCATAACATGCTGCTAATATGTCACCAGATTCAGAAATCATATTAATTTGAAATACTGATCACTGACAACAATGGTACAGCCAGTATATTCACATTTTAAAATTGAATTTTACAGCACACAAATCATGTTTATGTTTTGATTTTGTTGACCTGTAGCGCCACCCACCGCTGTCTCCCCATCATGAAGTCAGTAGCATTTCAGCATCCAGGTTGTCAGTTACCACTGAGCTGCAGCTACAAACACTGTGGATTATGAATGTCTGACATTACTAAAAGTAAAAGGTCAATTAAGACTGAGGGGCGACATAGAAACACTGACTGTTTCACGTTTGCAAAATAAAAAATAAAATGGTGACTTGTGATGGCTAATATCAGCATCCTGTTACGCCAAGACAGTGTGTTAATAGTGCAAACATTAGAAATAGGATTAGACAACAGAACACGTTTTGTATTATCTTTCATACTGCTCCTTTAGATACATAATACAATGAAATGAACCCACAGATAACTCAAGTTAGTGACAGCAACAGGTGACGGTCAACTAGGTGAAGCGATATGATCACATGACGAAGAATAAGAAACATTAATGTTATTAAAGTCTCAGAAAATCCTGTAAATAAGAAAAGTAATAATCAAGTTTGTTTTTCTTTTGTCACACGATGAACAAACTATTATGATCATCATGTGATAAAAATAAAGTAGATCATGTCTGAAACAGTGTGTTTATAAATAAAGTGTTTCATTTTTATTTCTAATTATTGTTCCAGAGTCTCCTCATGTTATTCTGAGCTGCAGCGATAGAATAAAATAATCTGCTCAAAGTGAACATCACAAGGGGCGAAGCCAAAACAAGACAACAACTTTTAAATGCGATCCTACTGTAATGTGGAGTCTATACTACATGTATGTGTGTATGTGTGTGTGTGTGTGTGTGTGTGTGTGTGTGTGTGTGTGTGTGTGTTACAGGGCTTTGTAAAACAGGAAACCATAAATTACCAGACACAGAGTCAGTGTGAGTGAATCAAAGGTTGTACATTTATTGACCTTTGATCTCTCAAACAAACAAAGTGTGGAGGAGGTTGCTGCCAAATAAATGAAATAAATAAAACAAAACAAGTTCTGACTATCTTATCTAAAAAATAAAGTGAATTAAAAAAATACTTCAGTAAAAATATACAATGGTGGCACCAACCCATAGCCTAGTGAGGTAGACAGAGCAGCTAGTTGTGTGTTTAATGTACAGGTACTAAACTCTGACAACCTCCAACCACAAAACATCAACAATCAACTTTATCAACTGAGCTGGAGTACAGGTCTGAACATCCTTTAGGTTGAGATTTAAAAAAATAAAAATGAAATAAAAGTAAAGTAAGTAAAATAAAAACTAAAAAATGAACTAAACTGAAAATAAAATTGATAATGTAAAATAATGTACTCAATGACATCATCTACCTCTCTCTTACCCTGACTCTGTCTTCTACACTTACAAAACCAACATGAGGCCAAAAACTCTGTACATGTTAATGTAAATATTAAGCTCACGTTACCACCCACAGAAATAAAACCATCCTGTATTCTAGCTGTGATGTCGCAGTTTTAACTGGAGTTTGAATCAGATTTAAACTGGATTAAAGTTTGTTTGTGTTTCAACACTGAGACTCCTCCTTCACATCTTTCTGATCCCTGCTAACGTGTCTCCTTCACACCGGGACTGAAAATGGTTTGTTGTTCAAACAGAACCAGAATGTTGGATTGAGACTTTTCGTTGTTTAAACTTTAGTTCATCATCTGCTCTCGATTCTGCAGCTTCACCGACCCTCAGCCGACCTCCGGCCACCGTCACCAGCTCTCACCTCCTCCTGATGTACTCGATCAACATTCACTGCTGCTGCTGTCACATCTGTGAGGGAAGTCGTTTCCTCGCTCAACATGATTATTTTTACGCATTTGGGAAGATGTGACAGTCGACCACTGACAAAGCAAACTGTTTAAAATACTACAAACGTTATTATATAAACAACATGTACATTGTCCCAATTATTTCGATCAGCACAGCAAGTTAATTCAACTGCTACTGTTGTAGGACAGTAACATCACATCGTAGTCAGCGGATTCAAAACCAGATAGATCCAAGTCAAGTTTTGGAAACTGCATCACCAGGCAGACGACTCTGAGTCCTACGTGTAAAACTTTAAATGTAAAAAATCAGTTTCCTTCGAGCTCAGGTTTTGTCACACACAGAGAAGAAGGGGAAGGAGAAAAGCCTTACCTTCTTGCGTTGGAGTCGACTCAGTTTACCTTGTTCTCTGTAGCATAAAGAACGGACTCAATAAATCCTGACTGATGGATATTTAACAGAAAGTGTAAAAGATTTGCTTCACATAAATAAACTGAGGAGCTTCTTACACAACCTCATAAAGTAATTAACACTGTGAGGTTATTGTGTTACAAAGTTTGACAAATTTTCAAGCTATTTGGTTTGTCAAAACTCTACCGTCACATCTTCCAAAACACGTAAAAAACAACCAGTGAATGAGGAGAACGACTCACTGAACGGATGAAGCAGCAGCGGTGAATCTCGACAGGCCACATCAGGAGGAAGTGAGACCTGGTGACAAATAACTGAGGATTAATTCAAAGACAAATATCAGAGAGAGAAAGAGATTTGTTGATTGTTGTTCTTGTAAAACAAACAAGATTATTGGATTAAAAATTATTCTACAATGACTCTTCAAACTGGCCAATCAGGTCGTCAAGTGGGCATCAACTGCTGATTGTTGATTCCTGAAAGTTGACATGAGAAGATGTCAGAAAGATATGGGGGAGGAGTTTTTTAATCTATCCAATCATATGATGTAAAACCCAGACAATAAAAACACTTTAGTCTTAACAAACAGGTTTCATCTTGTAGCTTCTAGATCAATAACTTCTGACAAAGAACAAGAAAAAAACACCTCACAGTGGAGAATCAATCCCCTGCCAAGAGGCCTCCCAATTTGTTGTGCAAGAAAAACGTTAACGTAAAAAACTACAACGTTATTTCACCTGACCTGCTCAAAATCGACAAGTTTACATTTGAAACTCCAGTTGGAATTAAACCTGACAGAGACAAGTTAGACTACAAAGAACAACACAAGTACATAAATAAATTTAGATGGTGATGAGTGACAAGACAAGAGGAAAGTGACAAAAAACAAGAGGATTCTCAATTTCCTCCAGGAGGATCAATGGATGAATTTTACCTAAAAGATTTAAAGTTTAAATTAAACTCGAGCTGAACACTTGTACTACCTGTCCCTCATTTCATTTTTTAAGTTAAATTCTCTAAAACTACAACCTCAAGAACTTTTTTACCATTTTCCACTGGGTCTTCAAACCAGAAATAAATAAATGTAGAGAAAGAAGAGAAATGAAGCGAGACAGAGACTGAGCTGGAGACTAAAGGACGAATCAGTGAAAATTTAATACCAGTGTTGTGACCGTGAACTGTTGTTCTACACAGTGAAACCTCAACCACACAATTCAAAGTGACAGTTTCTACCTTAATGCTGGTGCACCAAAATGTAACTCAATCAGTATAACTGAGATTATAGAGAAGGTCAAAGATGGAAGAAGAAACTAAAAGTGGAAAAGAAACATATGTTATCTTTGTAGGAACAAGAGAATCTAATTTCCTATGATAATTTAAAGAAATTTAGAGTATTAAGGAGCGAGTCAGCAAGAACCAGAATATGCTGACTCATGGTGTGATTCTCTCCTGGAAGGTTGAGTCAAACCGAATTATTAGTGATGTATTTAATTGTTACAACTGTTATTTAATCATATTTGAATTAGTGAGTTTATTGCCAATTAGTCCAGATTTGATTTTAATTATAAATGTTATAAATGTCTGATGTCTGGTCACTTTTGACAAACTAGCCAATTTGAGAGTCAGTCATTAGTCTTTGTCAGTCAGAGCACAACTGATGAGACAGACGGGACAAAGACATGGACCATATAAACAGAATGGACAGACAAGTACAAGACAAACGTCATGTACACAAAGATGACAGGACAGACGGACATAAAACAAGGCAGATTCAAATGTGAACAAGAGATGAACAGAACAGAAGGAATCAAAAGAGTGAAAGCTCAGGCGGCCCAGAGAGGACAGAACTGGTTTGGCGACCAGGGCGGAGATGTTAGAGCACGGCGGCCAAGCAACGACTTACTGTGTAGTTATAATTTCATTCATTTGTACTTGATTCAATTGTCGTGTAGAAATGAAATGAATTGCTGGAGCCACTGTAAGTGGAATGTTGGAGGGAAAAATGTGACACAGCGGCCACAAATCAGTAAGTGTACTGGACATCTACTGTGGTTGTAGATTCAAAAATGTGTTAAATAAAAATGCAGATTGGTTGGAAGTGTGATGCAGGTTGAGTGGGTGTAGCAATGTGATCTGTTGGATGTAATGGAATTGGAAAGTTGTGGCACGGCGGCCAAGACACACACACACACACACACACACACACACACACACACACACACACACACACACACACACACACACACACACACACACACACACACACACACACACACACACACACACACACACACACACACACACACACACACACACACACACACACACACACACACACACACACACAGTTCCACCCCATCCTGCACTTCCCTAAATAAACCCACCCACTTCTTCAGCTGACTAAATTTCCATAACCATCATATGAGGGAAGGAACAGCGGCGCGGTGGCCATGAAAGCAGGACAGTTCGGCAAGGAAGCCGAGCGAAAACATGACGCAGCGGCCATGTTGGAAAGAAGGTTGGCGACGTCTTCAAGCCTTTGCTTGAAGACATCGTCGACGGCACGGCGGCCATGTGGGAAAGAAAAGTCGGCAAGGAAGCCGAGCGAAGGCCTGGCACAGTGGCCAGGAAGAAAATAAAGCACCACTTGTTTACACTCCCTCGGTGAATGTTGGGTGAACTTGATGCCGGGTGGAGGAGCTGAAAGGTAAAAGGTTATGGCACAGCAGCCAGACCGATCCGGCCCACACCCACCCCAAAGTAAGGAAACACACTTACTTGTGGATTCCACCGGCTGCAGGTTGTGTTTGTAGATCCACAGCAACAGGAGATGCAGCTGAGAAACACTCTAAACTGACAACTATATGCATTTCTGCCCCTACACTGATCTACATCAGTATCAGAAAGAAACACACAGATGGTTTGAAGTGTTTTATTGGCAGGGTTCAAAAGAAAACAGCTAATCTGACCTGACTGGAGAAGAAAGTTAAAATGGGTCCTACCTCAAGTTGACAAAACCTACAAAGGAAAAGTTAGTGCACATGAATAAACACAACACTGCAGCTGAGCCTAAAATTTCATCACTGAACTTACTAATGCCACAACTGACTAACTTCACAGCCTTAAACATCTTCAGCTTTACACAAACACACACACACACACACACACACACACACACACACACACACACACACACACACACACACACACACACACACACACACACACACACACACACACACACACACACACACACACACACACACACACACACACACACACACACACACACACACACAGTTGAACACACAACACACACACAAAAAACAAGAAGAGCTCTGGAAACCAGCCAAAGACAAAACCAGCCAAAGATATAACCATTTACCAAAGACGAAAGAATCCAAAGATGAAGTCAAGACTCCAAAACCAATGGTAAAAGACAAATTCAGGACAATTCAAAGCGAAAGCTAAGACAATAGCCAGAGCAACAACTAGTCGAAGCTAAAAGATGCTAGCCAAAGCTAAAACTAACCAAAGCTAAGAGACACTAGCCAAAGTTTAAAGACACTAGCCAGAGCTAAACTCAAGATGATTCACAGACAGAAACTAGCACACACAGAGAAAGGGTGAAAGAATCAGGTGTGTGTTCATGTTTGATGGAGGTGGTGATGGGCAGTGACATTGTGGTGCGGTTCAGCATGAACAAACAAAACACATTGTAAGGACAGTTCACAGGTATGACACGGCAGCCATGTTGGAAGGACAGAGACGGGAGAAAATATAAAAATGCAACGCTTACTATTTGAAGATCTAGAAGAGGATGTACCTGCAACAAAGGAAACAATAAATAAAATTAGTGTCAAGTTAAGCGTTGACTTTCACTACCTGTGAAAATGTAAAGACTTAAAATGTAAGACTGATTTATCCCCTGTTTAAAAACTATGAATTTAAATGGATCACTGACCTTTATCTGAGCTTCAGAGGACCATTACTAGAAGTTTGCGGTCGACAGTGGGTCCATTATGGCAATTTTCCTGTTTAAAAAAAGGATGAAAAGTGAACAAATATAAAAGTCAGTTGAACTAGAAGACTACTAATCCTTTCAACCAGTTAAACAGAGCAACAGTAATTAACACGAGGCATCAAAACCAACAGTTGTGGCCTGTTTCTCCACATAATTTTTCATTTTTGAGTGATAAAAAGTTTTACCAACTTCAAAAGGCTGGAAATCAATGTTTAGTAATTAATTTTACAAATAAATAAATACTAACCTTGCCAAAAGTTGTGGCAGGGTCAATAAAATAAGAATAATAAATAAATATATAAAAACATTATACATAATGTTATGGAGCAAAAATTGTGATGTGAAACTTGTCCTTTGGCGCCAAAATTGCAGTTCAAATAAACAAAATATCAGATTTAATTTTGATTTTATTTATTTTTTGCTGCATCACTTTGATGCATGCTGACAGATATCAGTGGGATATGTCCCCCTAAAGAACCACAAACAACTCAAACATTAAACATTTAGTAAAATAAAACAAAACAATCAAACAAACAAACAAACAAAAAAATAGCAGCTAACTCGAAACTAAAGCTAAACTGAGTCTCTTACCTTTCTTCTCCTGGAGCTGGGTCATGTCGCCCTTATTTCTCTTCTGACTACGTCAATATTTTTATTCATTGTAAACAGTCTTTTGTTCTTAGTTGAAGTTGAAGCGCTGGTGGATTCATATGTTGAAGTCCAACCTGCAACACAACCAAGTTTTGCACGCGAGCGCTTAATGGCGGCTTTTAAAACGGCGTCTGACGTCACGTTTCCAATCAGCGGTTGCGCGTTTTTGATGCGTTCGTGGATCTCGGAGAGTTGTTAAATACAAAATGTTTGATGTCTCGTCGGCATTTATAGAAATACAAACACTAGTCTTTTCTTCTTTTTTTCTTGTTTTGTTTCTGCACCTACTTCGTAACGTTTTGGCACCAAACTGAGATTGTTTGTGGTGTGTTTGAAGTGTTTGGAGCTGCGGCTGTGATTAAGCACAGAGTTAATATAGACACACCTGGATGAACCTGACGCAATTAAACATAACAGGTGAGGAATAGTTCTGTGGCGTTCAAGGGGGCGAAAAAAATAGGAATAACAAAGTTTCAGACAAAACTGATCATGAACTTCATGGAGAAGTGTTTAGTTGATTGTATAAATTAAGAATAGACACAATTTATGCTAATTTTATTATAAACACAAAGTCTGGACAGGGTAATGTTACATTTTAAAATTGATCATATGCACAAATGCAAGCAATCCCAAATACCTCACTTCCTGTTAGGCGGGGCTAGTGTAATGCAGTATAAAAGGTGTTTGTCTTGGGGAATCCTTACAGATTCAATAGGATCCTTGCACTTGAAATCACATTTTATCATATGTGCACTTGAAGTTTTTACTGAAGTTTTTCTAAAGAGTCTTAAATTAGTTTACTCTTTTTCAAATTAACTCTTAAAAGATAAAATTGTTTTAATTCTCCTTTCAGGCATATTCTTCCACAGTTAAGGTTCTCTATTGTAGCAGGTTGTCACTTTCCAGGCAGTGTCCTAAAGCTGATTTTTCTTTTTAACATTCAGTTGCAGTTTTTAACCACTGGTGGTCGCTGTTTCCTTATGTAACTCACTGTGTGTGACAGTTCTTCCATCTGTTCAGGCCACAAGGGGCGTCGCTGTTGTGTAACCAGACACAGAGTGTGTCTGCATTGTTTGCAGCTGTGTTTGCTGTT
The DNA here is from genome assembly GCA_016801845.1 of Polydactylus sextarius. Taxonomy (NCBI): domain Eukaryota; kingdom Metazoa; phylum Chordata; class Actinopteri; family Polynemidae; genus Polydactylus; species Polydactylus sextarius. The sequence continues at coordinate 7,234,028 of CM028907.1, read as the reverse complement.
GTTTACTGCTGCTCTATGCAGCAGCCTGCTCTGCTCCGCTCTGCAGGGACAATCACTCCAGAGACGAAGCAACGAACAATGATCAGACTTGTGAGACTGTGACTGTGGCGTTGTCACTGCAGCACGAGCTGGGGGACCTCACTGAATAGGAGAATGAAAGAAGCAACAGCGGGGGGGAGGGATATTTTGATATTTTGTGATACAGATCACACTCATATTGTTTTTCACACACGTCATGGCTGAATGATCGACCTTTCTTTATGTGAATGCTTTACAAACCTGTGTGTAACTGATCTTTTGTCAATCCCAGTGCTGCTACTGAACCCGGGCGCTGTCCACAAGGCTTTTTCTACATGAAGACAACGTTCCTGTTGCTTCATTGAGCTGGTGGTTTAATAAAAAAGTGAATGATTAACAGACAAAACAGTTGGTGGCTTAGCGTATCAATCAAAAGCTCTGGTTACTTTTTATTGCTTCATTGTGTAGCTTTTATTGCAGCAATAAAATATACAGTTAATAAAGATTAAGGAAACATTGTGTAATTTCTCAAAGAGGAAATAATACTTCCTTCAATATATTTTACTCACCCTGGGTATCATCATGTCATGTTGTTTCTAATTTGCTATGCAAACACCTCAGTTTTGTTGATATTTGTACTTTGAGTGTTTTTGTGTATCTTTTTTTTTTATTTTTTGTGTTTATATTATGATTTATATTATGTTTATACAAGACCTATATTGTTTTTTATACTGGGACCAGGCAGCACCTTGATGTAGCCCTTGTAATTTCATTACTTGCAGCGTCTCATTGTTGTACAATGACAATAAAAGCTTTCTATTCTGTATTTAAAGTTACTGTACACAATTAAAACACTAACTCTAACCCTAGAAACCCTAGCGATCAGTTAGCTGACTTTTTGACAGTTCCTTACTTGTGAAACTGTTGCACCATATTCTAATTTAATTTTTACCCCCCAAAAACTGAACAGTATAAATGTGTAGCTCTAGTTTCAGTACTTGATGGTGGACTCAGTCAAGAGTCAGAGTTTCATTCATCATTTCACACAGATCAATGCACAGGGAGGGAAGTGTCAGCAGACAGACAGGGCCCAGTTTATTAGTAGTCAATCATTTGGCTGGTGAATGGTGTGTATGAAGGAGTGTGCTGGTGTGGAGAGACAGTGTTTACAGTGACCAAGTACAGCAAGATCCAGTAGAAATGGGCTCATGTATTTAAAGTGCTGTTCAAAAGACCCAACATGTGGAATTACTTTGTGGTGAACTTCCCCCTTTGGAAGCAAATAGGAAACATTTTTTAACAGCGTCATTATAATGGCTCCTCACTACAGAGAACCTCGACAGTGTTAGAAAGATCTTAGATTTCATCTAAAGATGCCATGACTCCATTAATTTGTAATGAGGGCACCAAAGAATCATGTCGTGGCTGGTACAACACGCCACTGACCATGACTTGACCATGACACTTATTTCTTATTCTAGCTGTGACAGCAGGCACCGAGAGCCACATTGTGAAGGTGAGGGAGGTCAGTAGTGTCCTTACAGGAAGAACAGCTGTTGTCATATTAATCATAGCGGTTCACTGAGATAAGCACAGTGTTGATGAGTAGACAGCTCTTACCTGATGGTGGAATAATTGAACAGACATTGGTATGAAGGTTCATATTTCAATGTATCATATGGAATCACTTGTAGTTGTTGGTCTATCTATGATAATCTCTTGAGGTGTAAAAGTTTAGTTACCATATGTCCAGTCAATTGTTTCTGCCTGAATTCATGTGTTAGTCGGCGCCTGTAGGACAGTTGAAGAACATGTCCACACACATGAAACTGTTGTTACATCCATCACATTTTGACATTTAAATAAAGTCTATTTGCAGAGCTTCAAAAGGTCCCTGTGGGCGGACATATGTTGACACTGTTGCCTGTAGTGGATTGTTGTTGACATGCGATGTAAATCCTGGACCAAACTTTCAGTAGTGTCTTTCCTTGCACATGAAACACCATGTGACGTGTGCTAACCATGAGTATGATGAGATGAAAGCCACAACATTAGGGACCCACATCTACATGTAAGAGAAGGCTACAACCTGTGCTGTTCCACATCAACGCTCTCGTGTATGAGGGCGACATCATTAGTAGGAGCAGGGTTGTTGACGGGAATAGAAGGACAGTTTTACTCAGACTGCTCTGCATGGTTCACCAGAGCTGAGTTTTTGTGTGATCTTTAAATATGTGATAGTTTACTAATGAGATGGTTTGTTTAATGTGCACCCATGAGCACATAATGAATCCTTGGTTTACCCACAAGCTATTAACCCTCAGAATACTGGGGCTTTTTTGCCTGTGAATAATTGTATTTCTGCCTTTGTATTCTGTATTAAAAATGTTATTCTCCAGCGTGTGTGGGGTTCCCAGATAGTGAAAATCTAAAAGGTATAATTGAGACAAAAACAAACTATATACATATAGTTAGAATAATCAAAGAACCTACTCTGACCCATCCAACATCTGACACACAGATAAAATGTATTTGTATCCAAATTTATATTATCATCTCAGGTTTTACTTTTTCTATCGACATCACAATAAAACTAGAGTTCAGTATAAACCAGCATGTTCAGAGGAAGTTGTCAGCAAAGCCCAATGTAACTTTGTTTTTATGTCTTGATGTCTTGAATTGTCACGTGATTTCAGGAGTCTAAGGGTTAAAGTCATGTAATCATAACGAAACAAGGCTAAAGTTTGTGATGGTTTTTGCTTTATCTCATATTCTGTTACCCCAACAGTTATAAGTTATCTCCACCACTTCACTCATCTGTTCAACATCAGTCAACAGCACTTTTGACCTCTTGAATGAAAACCAGACATAATTTTCTTTCCGTACACTTTACCCCATCAAAATGATCTACTTAACTCAACTCAAACTTTATTTGTAAAGGCCTTTAAAACAGCCGGAGCTGACCAAAGTGCTGTACAGGAGGGTATAACAGTAGGGAAAATAAAATATCATCAAATAAATACATAAAACAAACCTAGTTCAATAAAACACAAATATAAAATAAATAAACAAATAAACTAATGTGCGATGACAGACTGTTCCAAAGCCGGGGAGCAGCCAGGCTCTATCGAGGGCTCTATCGTCTTTGGTCTTAAGTCTTGACTTAGGTACAATAAGTATCAGCTGACTGGAAGATCTCAGTGCTCTGCTCGGAGCATAAACATGGAAAATCTTGGTGAGATACTGGGGAGGGGGCAACCCATTAAGACATTTAAAAAACAAACACTAAAATCTAAAAATCAATCCTAAAAGAGACCGGGAGCCAGTGGTGTGAGGCTAAAACTGGGGATATGTTTGTGTTTGTGTCCCAGTGAGGAGGCCGGCTGCTGCATTTTGCACAGCTGCAGATGATGTGATAAAGTGTGTTCTAGGCCAATATACAGTGAATTACAGTAATCCAGCTGTGTGTTAAAAAAAGCATAGATTACAGTCTCCAGGTCTCTATGGGAGAGGTTGCCCTTAATTTAAGATAAAATCCTCAGGTGGAAGAAGCTTTTTTTTTTTTTTTCTACAACTGAGCTAACCTGCTGGTCAAGCCTAAATTTGGTGTCGAAAGTCACACCAAGATTTCGATAGATATCAACCACTTTCTTAATGAGGTCTCAGTGTTGTTCCTCATTTCCAAGTCTTTGGCTTCTGCGAAATGAACTAAATCATTAGTTTCACCAGCTATCAGTTCTTTTGTCTTCAAAGAATAATGTTTTATTTGATCTCTTTTGAAATGTTTGTTGTGAGGAGAATGAACCAATGTACTTTTTTTTCACACTTGGGCCCAAACGAAGGCCTTCTAGATTTCTTATTAACCATTTTCTATGTTCTTTCTTTCTCTGCTACTTGAAATATTAACATCTTTAGAGGAGTAACTCATATTCTAAGGCTCCTACTTTTTGAACATGCAGGCGGTCAGAGTATTCACTCCCTTTCATAATCACTTACAGCACAAACTTACTTCAAAAGTTGAAAGCTGTTAACTTCCTTCCTTCCTTCCTCGGTTTGACAAACAACACACATCAACAGTAACCAGGTTTTCAAAAGGATCCTTAACCTCGGCGGCTGCTTTAGATTTCATCAATAAATAAATGTTATGAGATGGATTTTTTAGATACATCCACAGCTTCTCTACATTTGTGTCTTGCAGTGTGACAATGAACAAAACGCACAACACCAAGAAAATTATGAAAAACTATTTTTATTCTACATTTTTATGGATTTTATCTCAATGTACAGTCTGTAGGATAATTTCTGGAAACAAAACAAAACACTGCTCAGGAGAACATAAATTGATATGCATAAAAACACAAGATTACTTAGTTTAGAAAATGAAAGGTGGCTGTTTTGGCACCTGTTAAAGTGGATGCATGTGGGCATCGCAACAATGGATAAAAATCTTCTAAAGCTTTGTAACTGTTCACAAGACTTTAGTTAATTCGTAGTCTGAAGGACAGACTCCTGTGGTACGGTATAAAAATTAACAAAAAAAAGAAAAAAAAAGATAATAAAAGGAAATGGAAAGGTCTATTTACAGTTCTGTAAACCGAGACCATTTAAAAACACTAGCTTAGAAAAATAAAAATAACCCCATGATGTTGATTACAAGTAACGTTACAGTTACCGTGCTTAACATGCTATTCACATTTCCCTTCATTGTACGTTTTGTATTATTGTATTATTATTATTATTTTTTTTAAAAACAGATTTAGCATTTTTTGTCTCTTCCTGTGTAAACTACGACAAATGTCAAGAAATGCTTTTCTTAAAACGATGCAGTCCAGATAGAAGTAAAAAAAAAAAAAAAAAAAAAAAAAAATGCTACCATGCTACCGTGACAACCGTGGCAGGACAGATATGCGTCTCATTTTCACATGCATATGCAAATTATGCAAAGAAAAGACAGTTGATTATTTCTTATTAGCATTGCAGCTGCCTGGTGTAGCATATCCAGTTATTCTATATCAGAGAAAGAGAAGTTAAAACTAAAAATACAAATAATTCATTTGTATATATATATATATATATATATATATATATATATATATATGTGTGTGTGTGTGTGTGTGTGTGTGTGTGTGTGTGTATATAAAAGATAAACGACTGTAATATGTTTCTTAATGTCCTAAATGGTTTCCTCCACTGAATTGTTACATGTAATTGCAGTTAAACATGTTCACTTCTCCACTCCACATCAAGCCAAACAAAAAGTGATGCAAAAACAATAGATGGCATGTTTCCTTCCCTTTTTGTGGCCTAAATCAAAAGGCCAACACTTACAAAGACTAAAAACAACATGTCGAGTTGTAATATAAAAAGGTAAGGATAGTTAATGTACAGTACACACCGGATGTTATAAAAGCAAAGGGACATCAAGTCATCATGTCTGAAACTCAGATAACTCTTGCGATGTTTTATACAAACACTGACGCATGATCCTGCATCTGGGTTAACAAATATTCTTAATCTGATTCTAACTTTGAGTAATAAAGTCTGATAGAAACACACAGTTTTCTGACAAATCATATGAGAGATGTCTGAAGTGTGCGGAGCTCTGTTAGGAACAACTTCACTGTAATGTCCTGCACCGATCAGGATTTAGAAACATTTAAATCCAAATGTGGTGACAGCTGGTGGTTTGTTTATATCTTAATTTTAGCACAAACCTCAACTAAGTTCCAAAAAGAGAGAGAGAGAGAGAGAAAAAAAAAAAAGGAATTCACATACACATTAACAGAAACAGATGGTGGCGCTCTCAGTAGAACTTCATCTGCAGCCACAACAAAACAAAACTAATGAAAATGTTGTGGAAACATGATGGAAGAACGGTGGTTTGAATCAGAAACTGAAACTGACACGTCAACTGTGCCATCTCAGCTTAGTGTAAAATCTTTCTGGTATTTCCACACAGGCTTTTTTTTTTTTTTTTTTTTTTTCTTGAGGTTGTGCATAAAAACATGTGGGTGGAAACACACTTAATGTCACTGAAATCAGACACAAGCTGCCACACAGGAGGCAGATAAACTAATGTTAATGTCCTAGAGACGTATTCTGGATATGAAGTTTTCAAGGACTTCAAGTTCAATGAGCTTGTAATTTGTTGTAAAAAAAAAAAAAAAAAAAACAAAGCTCAAAACCAATGATATAAACAAAGCAAACTGATCACAGTATGAAGCCAGGTCGACCTAATCCTCCTTGCATACAGAAGCCACTTTCAAGCTCCTTCAACACACAAAAGTCTCATCACTCGTCTTCAAGTTGCTTGAACTTTATATCCCCCCTTTCAAAATAAAAGTCTTGTAAAGAGTCAAATACAATTCTCAAGTTTCATCGCCCTAAATGACCCGAGCTGAGAAAATACTGCATAATCACTGCTTTGCTTTTGAGCTCACTACATTCACCTGATGGCTATTTACAGACACACTACTGTGGTTCGGCGTTGTCATAGAGACTATCGCCATAAAAGATGATTAGAGTACTCTGCCCTCATTGTTGCTTGGTAACAAAATATCAACTCAACAGCCACTTGTGTACCACATGTTCTCTTGGACTGAACTTCAAAGAAAAAAAACTGCATCTGGTTATTGATCGCTTGAACGCCAGCTTGTGCTTCAGTGCTTCAGTTTAGCTTACGGTCACTCAGGATGCTACGGTCTGAGTGTGACACACACACACACACACAAACAAACACGCACACCTTGACAGTTAGAAACAACAGCTCTCCTCGGAAACGACAAGAAAACGGACAAAATGAAACAAAACAGACGAAAAACTGAACATTGTTCCCACGTTGCATAAAAATATGTCTGTTTCCATACAGTATGTGCATCTTTTTTTTTTTTTTGACCGTAATTGAAAAGTGTTTGATTACAATGTGCATATTGCGTCAGCAAGGCTAGAGTGTTAAGATTCAAACTATAGTTTACTGATGGATTAGACAGTACGTCTGTTTGCGCCATCAGTGGGTCATAAAAGCTTATAAAACAAACTGAAACAAAGTGTGATGATGTTTGCTTGAGTGTGTGTTCTGTTTGTAATAATAATCCAGAAACAATCAAATCAATTAAAAACTAGTGGGTGTTTTGTTTTACATATTGAAGCCAGGAAAAGTTGGACTTTGAAGACCTAGGATCTATACAGTCTTCTGACAGTCACAGGGCCACGTCTCACCACTGGTCCTTTATACTTTCCTAGAAAATTTCCAGTGTGTGTGTGTGTTTGTTTGTCTGGGTGTGTATACATACAGTATTGATACAAGACACACACACATACGCACACACTGGAGATGTTTTTTCCCTTCCTGCCTCAGAGAGATCACCAAGCTCTATGAGGAAACCTAAGAGGACAGGACCAGGAACACAGCTCTCCTCTACATGTGTCCACCTTACTCCTCCTCTTCCTCCTCTTCTTCCTCCTCCTCCTCATCGTCATCCTCATCGTGGCAGTGAGTGATCTCTTGGGGAGTCTGAGGAAACAGGTTGGGTGGTTTGATCTCACTGAAGGAGCGCGTCAGCTGGTTGCGTTTGCACTCCAGGTCTTTGCAGTCGCTGCACTGGGTGCGGTTGCGTGTAGCCAGTGGCGACTCCGTGTCGATGTCAACGTGGGTGTGTTCAACCGTCGACTCGTGGGGCATCTGGGGAGAAACAAAAACACAATAGGTGGGAAAACAACAAATTAGCAAAGTCCTTGGCACTGGGTTTTCATCAAAAAGTTATTATTTGGCTCTAACGATTGCAGGGTGAATGAAGAGTCTCTGAGGGTCTCTGGACTGGTGATGTTGGATTCAGGAAGCGTGAACAACGGCACAACATTGTGCAATGATTTGCAAGAGTTTTTCGAGGTTTTCTCCTGTTTAGTCGACACGTTCAAAGAGTTACCCAACCAGCACCGATGTGTTTATAAACCCTGCCATTTTAAAAAGTACTCTAAAACTGTAGGAGGAGTTCACAGAGAAAAAAGTGACCAGACTTGAATAGTGCACTTTTAAAATCATCACACAATCACAAAATGTTATTAGAAAAAAAGTTTACAGCTTAAAACCGAAGATTACTGCAGCAGAACCACTGTTTTTTTTTGGTCCGTTGGTGCCTGTGTTACCCACAATGCAATGGTCAGATATTCAAACATGTTGTCTTGTGTTCCTTCTAGATCCAAAAAGAAGACTTTACACATTTTAAACTTTGAGGCTTCGAGGTTTCATGTGTACTTCACATCGCAATGCTCACCAGTACGTGTGCAGCTCTGAAGAGGTAGCTGAAAGGGTAGTACAGCAGGTTAATGAAGGAGGCTGCGTACAGGTCGGCGTAACGCATCACTTGTGAGGCAAACAGTGTCTGTCTGGACCCGCTGCGGAAAAGGCTACCCATCATGCCGTAGCACATGTCCATGTCATGTGTTACTTTCTAAGAGCAAGAGGAAGAAAAAAAAGAGAAGAATCACAGCTGAGTCTGCAACATTATGTCAGAAAATAAAGATAGTGTATGTTTACACACTTATAAATGATTCACTGGCTTAATTTGACAGTGTAGTATCTTTATTAGGGAAGTTGTAATTGTTCATTGCAATGATTTAACAACTGAGGGAACAATCAGTGAATTTGGTGCAACTTGGAGGAACAGTTAATGATTAAACTATAGTGGATGCAACGAAAATGTGGGCAGGCTGTAACCAGGATGGGGTCAAGTCTGCTGTTGTCATAGAAACAAGAGGTGGTTCAGACCGTACCTTGACTCTTCTCTGAATAGTGCTGATGTCAGGCCTCTCGTTGCTGCTGCTGTCCAGATGTCTGTGGAAGGACAGGGGGCAGAAAGATGACAAGGGTTAGAGAGCTGGGGCTGGGGGAGGGCAGGGTATTGATATCAATCTACTGAAAGGTAATGTGTCACAGAGGTGGTGTAACAGTGAGGCGTGCCAGGCTATAAATAACATCAGTGAAACCAGTTATTTGGCGACACACAAGTTAGCGCTAAAGAGCGAAACCTATAGACTTTACCCCGTTCATCTTGTTCTGTCAGTCACATGTATACATGCACGCAAACAGTCGGTGTTACTGAAGAGAGCAAAGAGCAGCAGAAATGGTGCAAGAGGTAGTGATGAGTAGGTGGGTGGGATATGATGCAAAAAAGAGGGTAAAGGTTACGGCTCTTACTTGTAGAGTTCAGCCAAGAAAATATCCAAGCCTTGCAGTTCTTCAAATAAAGCTGAAAAACACAAGAAGAGGGCGAATCTGTCCTTTAATTACTCATGGTGTAGGTTTATATTCTATACAGACATACAGCCTCAGTTAGCTCCAGCATTAATGAGCACAGATTTGTTAATGTGTGCTGAATGGGTGAAAATGTGACTATCTGTAGTGTGAGTTTTCACTTTGTACCTAGTAATTACCAAAGTTCTCTTTTATACAACTTGTTATTGCTGAAAATTGCAGCTGCTATTCTAGGTCAAGTCCCTACAGATTCTGTTTTTTAATGCACTGCAATACTAAGAAATAAGTCTGAATCAGACTACATGGACGCTTGATTAGAAGTAGACAGTGAAAATGCAGTGAAACTGGTATTTCCACATACTACAGTAAGTGCAGGTCTGTTTGTGTGCAGACTCACAGCTCTTATCGGTCCACACATGCAGCTCCTGGGCCAGCTCGGGTATGACCAGGAATGTCCTCCAGCCTTGACGTTTCTTAGATTTGAGGATGTCTCCAAAGATGTGGTCCCCGATATAAACTATGTCCTTCCCTTGGCCCCCAGCAGGTCGCACACGATGTCCGACGAACCTGAACGACAATCACCGCGACTAATTCAGACGACCGATCACTGCATCACAGAGCAAATGTCACAGAACGAAAGAAAATGTGGTCTCACCTCCAGAGTAGACTATCCCATGCTGCAGAGGTCCTGTGTAGGTTCCTATCTTGAGACGTCCAGTTGTCTGAAATGAGGAAAACGCAGATCAGGTTGTACTAAAAAGCCTCACACTTTGGATTTTTGCGTCACTTTAGCGACACTTAAGGTCACTTAGGTCTGTGTATTTTGTCTCTCATCACTTACGGCAAAATTAATTTGTAAATGTAGGTTTATCTCTTCAGGCATGGATGAAAAGAGGGAACAACTAATACAAGTGCAAGTGGGCATTTGACTTTTCCCAAACAGCTATAAGCTATAATTCTAACTCTATCTATAATTCAGCTATAATTCATAAAAGCTTTAAAAATTCAATTAAACAGGACATACCTACTGTCCTGGAGAACAAATAAAACCCATAATAAGCCATACAAAGTTCTGGGGCAATTTTTTCTTTGCCAGTTTCCTGCCTTTTTCACTCATTTTCGGACATCCTCAGAATTGATATCTCCTTCCTTTGTCAGACTGTGCAGCTTCTATTGTTGTGTTAAACAATGTGGAAGTGGTTAAATGTCACAGACCATTTAAATCTAGAGTCAACAGTCACGTTTTCACGTCACCTTTTGAGATTTGTCACTTTTTGTATTGAATTGATTCTTTTGTATGTATGTGTTTAAGTGCAGATATGGTGAAACATATTGAGACTTGCTGTGCTGCAGCATGTTTGCATACATGTGTCATGTGCTCATGAGCAATCAGTGTGCTATCAGCGCTAAGCGACAGCTTCTCTGTCCCAGATGCATGTTTCTACATCTGCTCACCGTATCGACTTGTCTGAGCACCGTTCCCTCCCCGAAGAACAGAGGCTTCCTGGCGTCTACCAGGATCAGATCAAAGTAGGACTGCCAGGGTCGGTGGGAGGTACCAGGCTGTGATGGATAGAAATACACACACATGCAGATAAATACACAAAATCAAACATGTCTGTCAATTACATCTGCACATCTGACAAATGGCAAAGTGTGATCAAAGCAAAGGGGGAATGCAATAGTTTACCTTGGGGCCGTGAGGGAAATCAAACAGGTAGGTCATAATTTTCTGTGGGAAAATGACAAACAGACAGTCACTTCAAATGCAGCAGTGTTTTTAATGCAGCCATTAGCGCTGCCAACGCTCTTTCTGAACGACCTAATTGTTGTTGCTGCCAAGACGGTGAAGATTTTACGAGACTGCGCCCAAATACTCACATCAGTGTATTTGTAGTCACTGTTGGTAGCTAAGAAAACTTTGGCTACTTCGTTCATTCGACTGAGGAGAAGAGGCAGCTTCCCCTGGTGGGAACGGAGAAGAAGAAAAGACTTAAGTTCAAGGCATCTTTATAAAAGCAGCCTCTTCATAGAGTACAACAACAATGCATGATACTCTGTGTGTGCTTGCGTGTTCTGTGGCATCTTTGACGCATGCAAACTACTTACATCTTTCACTACATACTTCTCCAGGTTCTCAACCGTCTTCTCCTTCAGAGTACCCTGCAATGTAAGACAGAGGAGTCAGACTAAACACTGAAAATCTACATGTAAACACTTGACATTTAAATATGAGCTAGTTTATTTAAAGGCATCAGGAGAACTCCATCCATTCTCAGTGACCATCTTTATAGAGCATGGGGGAACTTGTGGTATTTTGGTCTGGTTTGCACAGGAAGTATAAAAAAAAGAGAAACGCAGCAGCGACTTCAAAGCAACATGTTTTTCAGTTGATGACTCTTAACACAACTGTCTCACACACACTACGTTGATAAGTTTTACATCCAACCAATCAGCCTGCAGGATGTCAACACCCCTGCACACTTGGAGCCAAACGTATGTGCGTATTTGTTTTTCAATGTGTTTCTTTTGATTATCACAGATATCAATAACCTCAGCACAGTGGCTGTCTATGAACTTGGTGACTCCCTGACCTTTGGTCTATTTCAAACATCCGGTTATCTTTATTTTCTGAACAAAGTCACATGACAAGTTGATTCTGGCTGTTTTACAAACAAATGATTTTCCCAGAAGATAAATACTCATCTAGACACTAAATTGAATTTGTTCATGCTCATGTGAAAGCTTTCGATCACATGAAATACATCAGATTTTTTTTTACAGTTAATTTCCTCCCTGATGCATCACAGAGTGAAAAGATGTTCAACTCGAGTTTTGTGAAATGTAGCATTAATTACTCTCATCATGTTACTGAATATCATGTTTGTTCCTTTTCCTTTTTTATTTACTAAGAATGCTCATAATCAAATATTTGTGCAGGTCCTGTCAGTGCAAATAGATGACAGACGCTGTGTGTGTGAGTTTAACTGAAAAGTGATTATGTATGTGAGCTTCTTTTTCCTTAATCTGGATCAAATGAACTAAACTACAGGTGGTAAAGTGAGTGTAATTATATCCTGACAGAGAATTATAGACTGTGATCATAAATGAATAACGCCCAGACATGAGCACATGTAACATCAGTTGAGTAACCATCACAGTGAAATGAAATGCCGTCACAGGGTGTCGTACCTTGAAGTGAACCCAGTCCACGGCGTCGCGGACGTCCTGGAACATGCTCTTATAGGACATGAAGAGATCTCCATCTTTGAAGCCAGTTTCACAGCTGAGGGAGAGGAGCAGAGACACACACGTACACAGCCGTCGCACAGGCCACATCTTTACAGAAGGTTTTCAAAAACATGACATTTGTTTTTTGTTTGCTTTTAAATGGGATAGCCTTCCCTTGTTGGAGGGGTCCCCAGCCAAACAGGAAAGCATTCTCCCCCTAAAAGACCAACAACCAGGTTTCAGAGGACAAAGGACATGCAGCCATTCCAGATTACATTCTCAACAAATTTACAGGCCATTATTATTATTATTATTATCATTATATCTCCTTATGGTAACATTTCAAAGATTATCTTTTAGTTATATCAAGATTTCATTCACTATAAATAGTTAGTGAAACCATCTTTATTTTATTCCTCTCCGATTCTGATCAGAATCCATGCTTTTCTACAATTAGTAGTGGCAGAGAATTAATCACTGTTACAGAGAATTAAAAGTCGACAGGTTCTTTGAGACGATTAGCTGAGATTAGCAGCTGAGACACCTGTGCCCTCCCATGCTGCAGGGCTTGGTCTTCACCCAGTTTGGCTTGCAATTGTCTTTGCGTCACCGTGTGGTGCCCAGAAACATGTTGCATGACGCACAATGTAAATAAGAGTGTTTTACCTTGTGTATCTATCACAGTTGGAGAAGAAATCCACTAGGCAGGCAAAGAGGTAGGTCTCTGTCAGGAAAAAAGAAGCTGTTGTCAATAACATTGAGGTAGGTTAAAACTCATTTCCACTTTACTCTCCTCAGAGGCCTTACCTGGAAGGTTGAACAGTGTGTTAAGGATATAAAAGCGCTCTGTATCATCTCTCTGGATGAACTTGTTTGGGTAGCGTTCGCGGATCTCAGGGCTGAGGAAAGATAACACAAGACAAACCATTTAAAGCTGCCAGAAAGCAATGTTGAATGTTTATACATTGAGTTTAGTGCAAACAGTCGCTCACCCTCGGAGGAAGTTGAACCCGTGGACACATACCAGGATGTTACCATAGGCATCAACCTTCAGCAGGTTTCCATACATTGTATCAAACACAAGGCCCCTGAAGGAGGAAAGACATGATCACAACATCTCTCATTTTAAGTGTGATCATTGATTTGTGTTAATTGTCAGGATGGACAGAGAGGTTTTCAGACTGGGACTGAACTTTGAACAGGTGATGTGGTTTTGGTTCACTGTCCCTTGTTCTACATCCAATGACGTTAGAAGGTTAAATGGACTAAAAATGATAAGAGATGAGGCAACAGAAGCAGCGGTTTTCCATTAACTCAGTAGAAATTGTGATGCCCAATGTGCTGCGGTGTGATTAGACTAACCTGGTGGGAAAGGACGGGTCGTATACAAAGCTGAGCAGCTCCTGGGGATAACCGATGGAAACTAGACGCTCCACTGTGAGCTCAAAACCGAGCGACTCATATTCTGGTGACTTGTACACTGGAAATGAAGAAGCACACACACACACACACACACACGCTGTTACAATGATGTTTTGACTTCTAATCTTTGGATTTGCACGTTTAATTGTGTTCTTCATTTAGCTTTAACATTGTTTTATATTCAATCACAAAACAATTAATCAAAAACTATTCCGATCAAGCTAATCTGCTAAAAAACTGATTACAAAAGTGAGCATTTTTCTCTTAAATATGACTAAAATATGAATAACAGTTTTTTTTTTTCTTTTAATACAGATTCACGAATCAATACACCCGAACTTGACATACACCTACAACTACATAAGTCCAAAAATGTTCATGTGCATGTGGCTCTTGTGTAATATTTACATATACACTGTAGTTGGAGTCTATACAGATAAGAAACATGACATATGGTGATTAACTGTGATTACACAGCTAACATATAGTCGGTGAACTTCACTTGTGTTACACAACGTGTACATGTGACTTTTCTGAGGCCATCTCATCTATTTCAGACTGGTGTTCTCTCAGTGTTTTGATAACAACATGTTCTCACTCTCACACACACACACACACACACACACATACGTGTGCTCATTGGCCTTGTCTCTCTTTAACATCAACAAGTGCCAGGATGTTCTGCATGTAAATCCACAAAGAAATAAGATCAGGTGTGAAAATAAAGAATCATTCAACTTTCAGCAGCAGCTCTAATGAGTGAGACCCAACCCCTCCCAGACACACACACACACACACTCACTCCAATGTGTCTGCCTGTGCCAGATTTCTATGTTGAGACCAAACTGAAGCTGAGGCAAGTGTGTGTCCTGAAAATAAAAACACAGACTGATGCTAGGCTGAGAAAAGGCTGGTGGAGGATTTAAATGGTATCCGACTCTAGGAAAAGCTCATGTCATATGTTATAAATACAAAACAGAGAATGCGCCTGTGTTGTTGCCTGCTTTCTGTAGTCCCAGTGGGGTGGTGGGAGGCCCCTGGAGGGGAAGAAAAATTGGCTGATGATGCCTGGATACAGGACAGTTAGTGGGGGAACTGTACTGCAGGACAAACAGGAAAACATCTGCGTCCTACTCTGTAACCTGTCAGAGTGTTCACTTAATAGAGTTGTTGGTTGAATGCTTGGTTGTTGGTTGGTTGGAGTATGAAGTTACAGGAAAACTTTGTCCTTTTGTGGGCACATTCCCGACCCTGTAAGGCCATAAGCTTGTTTCTGTATTTCAATCACGTAACCTCTTGCAGTTAAGCGCCCACCACCCCCCTGCAAACCGAGGGTTTGGGCCCTCTGCCCAGACCAGAAGCATACACCAAGTAAACCACCGCTCCTCCCCCTTATCCTCTTCACTCACTTGTCATATTCCTTTTGAAGCTCTGAGTCAATACAAAGAAACCTATTTTAAGAGCCGCTTCCCCACTCTGTTACCTTTACTATCATCACTCTCTCTCTCTCTCTCTCTTTAGGTCACTGGGTGGCATTTTTCACATGCTGACCATGGGACAGTGGTGTGTTGCTGCCACACATGCACGAAACTCAGGACTTCACACATCTCAATGTAGGTTATCTAGTATATAAATGACCGACGAGGCCGGGAGTTATTTCATTATATAATCATTAGACAAGACTGTAAGTGACGTAGACCTAAAAATTTACTTTTAAACTTCACTATCACTGTCTAAATAAGCAGCATGTATTGTTGAAAATTCGATGATTTTGTTCATATTCTTTATTAAACATATGTGGGTGTTTCATGTGCAGCACAAAAATGCATAAAGACACATTTTTTCTAACTTGAAAATTCAGAAATCTTTAATGTAAAATCAGTTTGTTGTGAAAGTATCTGGCCTTGAAAAACACTGTGGAATTCAACTGCAACTGCAAATGCAAATTTTTTTTTTTCCACTGACATACTTTTTTTCTTTTTCTCAGCAGGGGTGACTCTCAACTTGAAAAAACAAGCCCCCTCCTTAACTCTCCTCACAGACACACGACACCTCGTCCAACAGCGTATCTTTTTCACTGGTAATTTGAGAGACCCCTCCCCATTTCAGCTTGAGCAGTTTCTGTAGAGTGATTTACAGGTTCCTATTTTTCCATGAACACTAGAGGCCGCAGTCATGGAAAGTCCCACTTTTTTTTTTTTAGTAAATAAGACATTTATGTAAAAATTCTCAGCAGATGTTATGGACATCTCTGGTTTACAGCATTTTTGTTTACACCGGAAGTCGTGTTATTGTGTCTTGCTGCGTCCCTGGACTCCCTTGCATTTCTGTTTTATGAGAGGTCCTTGCTCCCCTGCTCTAAGATCATTCTCATATTTCTCACGCTGTCAGTAAACTCATGTACACACGCGCACACACACAAGTACACATACGTCCATCTACTTAGAGTGGAGGTGCGAAGCGGCTTTAGCTCCAGGGATCTATTACCATGTATCTCTGATGAGATTGTTGCCAGATAATCATACTCCCTCTGCTCCAACTGCTGAGGTGTGTGTATCTGCCGGAGTTTACAGGCCAGGTCACCTCAGGCCTAAATGTAACATACACCTCTAACACACAAGGTAAACAACCCTTAGACTCTTCCACTAATAGACCACTCAGTCCAAATTATAGAAATTGTTCCATGCGGAGGATTAATCTGAACCATGTCACACACAGACCCATATTGAACACTAACACCTTAAGCGTCTTTTATCTGTGGCCACTAATCACCAAATGTAGGGCTTTGTCACAGATTTATGACACCATCAAGCATATTGTTGGAAAAATGAGAAAACTTAAGTGCAGCCTCGGGGACCTACATTCCAGCCAAAAGTCTGTTGAAAAACTAGGACACAACTGTGTGTGTAGCTCTCACTGCAATCTGGGCCTGTGTGTGTGTGTGTGTGTGTGAGCAACATTTTCTATCGGCTGATATGTGTTCCCAGTAGAAGTACAAAGAACAGATGAAGCAATGTTGTCTCGTACAATGTTGATTTATTACAGAATCTTACAAATGTATGAAGTTTGTTAATAGTGTAAAGAGAGAAGTCTAAGTTTGGATATTTGCATGTTTGCGTGATGATGAAAATGGGTCGTTAATATATATCAGAAACAACAGGAGCAAACTAACAGCATCTTGGGCAAACGTTGGCGAATAATTGTGCTTTTGCCTTTATATAACATATTAAAAAGAGTGTAAGATTTTGACCAAATAGTGCAACTATAACATATAAAAGATCAAATTTAGACAAAAATCATTTTATATACAAATATTTACAAACCAAAGAACCTACCCTAACCTTCATATGATTAAAAAGCAACACAAATATTACAATAACTGCAACGCCTGAACCCTCCTGCCCCACTTCACAGAGCACTTTGTTTTTCAGCTGTGACGTCTTGAACCATCACATGATTCAACCACGCCGGCGTGATTTAAGGAGTTGAAGGGGTAATTATATGTATGAACGTTGACAAAGAAGCCTCAAGCATTGGCGTATGATTTCATCCTACATTTTTTATTGTCCTATCGCCGACTGACACGTCGCATATTCTCCTGAATTGGGGGCATTGTCACACTTCTACAATGACTATGCACTGAATAAAACCATTAAAAATATTTTTAACAGACTTTTTTTGGACAAACATATTGGGGATCTTTGATCTAAACATAGGTTACACTGCTACACACAGAGCAGGAGCACTGACAGTGTAAAGTATTTGTGCTGACGGACAGCTGCTGACAGGGACTATGTCTGTGTCTCGTTATACGACTTAAATACTTTGACCAGTCAATCAGAAACTATGACATATAAAGTCTTGGGACGTATAAAACCACCAAAACCACATCAAATTGCATTGGGACAATAAGTTTAACAAGCTGATTTCTGAATAAAAGCACAAACGTTATTCACTTTGCACATTTGAACCGCCTTTAACACCCTCTAAAAACAAATGTGGCAGTTGGCCGAGGTGCTGTGGTTAAGCAGCAGCCATTCTGTGAATCTTCCAGCTCCATGGAGTCGATGGAGTATTTCTGTGGTCAACGCTGAACATCCTCCAATGATACATGATAGCCACGCTTCTAGCAAACATTAACACTTGGTTATGAGCTCCCATAAAGAGAACCATGTCAACAGCTGAGCGTCCATAAAATTTCCAGCAACCCGGAACGGGAACAGGGCTACAGAGCCAGATAGGCACTACGAGTGATCCCCATTCTCAAGAGAGCCATCACTACTGAACTCAAAAAAAACAAACGTGACCTGCTTTTCAAAGCAAGGGTTGATGTATTTATAGAGACGGGGAGACCAAAAACTGGAGCTGAGTCACAAAACAAAGTGGCATGAAAAATCAGGATATATCTTTGGCCCCGTTTCTGGTCAGTGGGAAAAAAAAAAAAGACCTGGGTGCAATTGAGTTTGAGTATCACAGGGCAACGCTTAACATTTCCTTATCTAACTGTTATAGTGTGCTCAGTGTGTCAAGGGCATTGGCCTAAATAATAATTCATGGGCAGCAAGCTGTAGTGCTGGGAGGTAGATAGGAGACAAAAAACTCACAAGGCTGAGGTCAAAATCAGCAAAATAAAAAAAATGTTATTGAGATCCTAAAGTGTCAAATCAGAGTGAGAAGAGTGGGTAAACAGACCCGGTACATCCACTGTTAGACTGGATCCAGGCTGTTACAGCTGCATATCAGTTTACATGGACTGACCTTTCTGTCGTTATAATAATAATAATAATAATAATAATAATAATAATAAAAAACTTATCACAATGAGGATGTGTCTCTTGATAAAGTCAGACAAGCTGAGGTTGAAGAGAAATCATAAAATTTGTTCACGCAGACTGACGCTATGCAAAACTATATCGCTGGAGGCAACAATTACTTTAATTAATTATCTTTTCATTAACGATGTTAAAAACAGAAATAATTATGTGACAGAAGTTGGTGATGGAGACCCCGAAGTAATGTCTCAATATGAGCAGCCAGAGACATTAACTGATAAAGACAATGATTTGTTTTTAGCACTAGTGGTGATAAATTCGATGATGTGTATCATCTTACCTGCTAAAGTGTAATCCATGTCGAAGCCAAAGCACTTAATCTTCTCCATTGCCAAACTTCTGTTCACAAACACTCTGTTGACAAAAAAACAAGTTGAGAAAAACATTTTAGCTGCGATGAAGTCATAAACAACAGGATTAGCAAATATTTTAGTAGGAGAAGAGGAAATGTTTTCTGCTGGTTCACACACTGAGTGAGACGACTATGACGCAGTTTGAACTCAACACATAATGAAAGAGCTTCAGTTTTTTTTTGCTTTTTCTGTTATTTTCCAGATAATTGACTTTTAAATTTTAAGTAATTTTGAGCAGTTCAGTTGTAACTGCACTTTGTCAAACGCATTTATAACCATGGACACGGCAGCAGAAATGATGTGCTTTCATCAAAATTGATTGATGTTGGTTTTTCTGCTTCGGTCAAAAGCGATGGAATTAAAAACGTGCCACTGACTGAACATCACTTCAGACAAATTTGAAGGATCGATTTTCATACATTTTGTTCTGAATATCAAATAACAATTGTATCTTATCGTTTCTAAAGAAAAAAAGTAGTTTTATATTTCAACAACATTCTTAAATTTAACATCAACCATCCAATAATAGACACGGCAGTTAACTTTGGTTTCCTATTAAGGAAAAGACAAGAAAAGACACAATGAGAAACAAAGGAAAAACTATAAAGAGAAGCTGAAGGAAACAGTGACATGTGTAAACAAACACGGTGACTAATGCAGAGTTAGTTTACTGAAACCTAAATTAGAGTTGAAAGCTCATAAAGTACAAGTTTACAAGTGTACTTGGTATGTTTGTTGAACAATGTCGAGGCCTTTTAAAGGTAACACCAAAACATCATGAGAGAGCTCTGGTTTGCCAAATAAAGAATTTTTAAAACATTCTTTAAACACTTAGGAAAGTATGTTTTAGGAAGATGTGTATCAATCTCTCTTAAATCAATATGACAAACTCAGATCTTCAGTTGTGATAATATCTGAAAATAGCAACAGAAAGTAAAAGTGAAACACTGAGCATCATAACTGCCCTTAACAATCTATGGTCTTTTTTTTTTTGTTTGTTTGTTTGTTTTACAACTTTCTCCAAAAAAGGTTGAATGAATGTGTAGCACTACAACGAACTCAGGTAACAAGAACTTTTAAAAGAAAACCGTTGAGCAATTTAAAACCGCAAGCCCTCGGCCTCACGCTTGCTAAAAACCACAGGAAGTTAGCAAAAGTCTAAAGGATGGGACGCGAAACCCTAAAGACTTAACCCAAGTGTCACAATCTTCCAGGAAATAGCTCTACTGTCCTCACTCATAAATCAGTCAGAAGGCCGGGGGTCCACAGTGTCCACAGAGATAGCCAGTGTTTACATACCCTGACAGATACGGCTTCAGAAAAGAACACAGAAAAGACGGACACACACTGCACACTTGACTTTAACTGCTGTCACACCACTTCGACTACAGCTGTGACCGAGCTGAGTGCGTAGCTGTGTTCCTAAACATTTCATGTTAGATATCAGATAAAGAGAAATCGAAAATATCACGATGAGAAAAAAAAACAAGATTACGTCACTTCCAACCAGAATAATAATCAGACACACGTGGTCATCACTCAAACTCTCACAAGGACTGAATGTGTGAGACAAGTTCTCATTAATCTCTTCTCATCTTCACTGATCTCAGAATCAGTCGTCAAATACCTGGCAGCAGATCCATAGTGGACAAGTTCCCATTTAGATTGTAGCCGAGCAGACGACTGGCGATGCATTCTGTGCGAAATTAAACCTCAGTTTGACTCTCCGATGGTCTGACCTGCTTCAACTACACAGGGCAGCTGTGGCCCACAAACAATGCCCCCCCTCTCCACCTCCCTCTCTCTCTCTTTGCTTTCTTGCCATTCATAAAATTTTCTGACTTGTTGCAAAAATGATTGTGGCCTTTCCGTGTCATTCTCTGTTGTTGTGTGCTGTCAGCCAGGGTTGTTGTTGTTGTTGTTGTACAGCGTGATGTTTACGGGCTCTCAAAGACATCCAGAAAAATCACAAGTCGGGTAGAATCAAGCAAACATCCGCTCTGATCAACACAGACCCACATCACTGTACACTGATGGTGAGGATGTGGTCAGGGATTTTCACAGTTACTTCAGATTTTATTTTATTTATTTTTTTTGATGCATCTCATAGAAATGCCAATTTAGTATGCGATAAAATTTAGATGATATAATTTAGATGTTTTACTTTTCAAATTTAAGTAAAGAAACCTGAACCTTAGAGGATGTGACATTTGTCAGTCACATACATTAACAAACATATGAACCAATAAAGTCCACATAAGAACCTTTAATACACTATATACTTCTATAAGTATGTGTATGTGTATATATATATATATATGTGTGTGTGTGTGTGTGTGTATTTCAATAATTTGATCTAAATTACATCTCATTTCTTACAACAGATCATTTATGTTGGTATCGGCAGTTTATAAAATTCAAATTACTCTTATCTTATTTTACTTCCATATAACAATGGCTGGTTTAATGCTGAGCTGCTCCTCAACGACCAAAACAAATGATGTATTTCTTTGCTGTCAACATTTATCAACACTGAATAGGCTTAAGCCTTTTCCAGTGAGGGATTTAAATCTAAATCTTTTCTATTTTGTTGTGCTGCTGTCATTTCACATGTGACCTTAGGCTTGATGCCTGTGTGGAGGTGTAGCCAAGGACAGCCATAAACGATAAGTAAAGATCGTGCCACACCTAAGCTCAGCCATAATGACAGTGGGTGGGAGTCGAATGGGTGACTTGTAGTCAGCCCTCGACTTTTGTCCCGTTGATAACAGTATTGCCTCAAATAGCTCTCTGGGGCCGCCACAAACCTTTGACAGAATCCCTCGCGACTTTTCTCTATCAGAGCTCAGCTGTGCGACAATCTGCCAAATTTTTTCCACTGCACCACTCTGATCTCATGCAGACAGTGATTCGACTCCCTGTGATAAAAAGTTTATCTGTGCCCGGCAGAGTCGTCAGGTCTCAGTTATGTGATATGCAGCTCCCGCAATCAGGCCATGTTGCTTTGGTTGAGCTCTTACTTTAAAGCGTTGGTCTATTGTCTGCGAGATGAACAAAGGGTCACCTTAAATTTTCCTATAAATTTCAGAAAAAAATGAATTCAACAGATTAAGTTGCGTGAGTGAATTAAAAATGCTGTCACAAATCCATTGTTTAAAAGAAAACAACACTGAATTTTTTTTATCTTTCTTATCTGAGCATGTGTGATTGTTTGTGCATGTTACTGACTTGTCAACTCGGCACACACAGCAGTGACAGCAGAGCCCCTGGACACACGTGTCTTATTTAACCATTGAACAAAAACACGTGTTATGACCCCGACGAAGTGTAAATCCTCCTTACATCAGCTGGTACAAACACAGAGTGTTTCTGGTCAACGGTTACAGGATGTGTTCAAACTACTTAACAACTTAGTTCCAAATAACAGTAACGAGCAATATTTAGCATTTAATGAAAATATAAAAACTTTTGGCTTCAAGCTTTGAGGTGTGTGTGTGTGTGTGTGTGTGTGTGTGTGTGTGTGTGTGTTTCTCTCCCTAGACTTTAACAGTCTGGTGACATTTTGCCATGAGACTGAGAAACGTTTTGCCAGAAAACCACACCCAGAACGTAACTGACTCGTGTATTGACATGTGTAAAACCTGCTTTTATATCCTCAGTTCAGTTTCACAAACCTAAGAGATAAGATCTATTGAGTGAATTGTAACATAGACAGAGACAATGTGAATTACACAAATAAACACAAACTGCATTATGACAAAAATCTTAAATAATAAACGATTAAGGAGCAGTGAAATCAAAAGAAACTAACTGTAAAGCTGGATCACTGTTTCCTGTGTAAACGCCAGTAAAAGTAATAATGTAGTAATAAGACTAAGGTTATGAAGTTGGTCAGTTACATTCCAACACGTTATTATGTAATTAAAAAACAAACAGCATTATAATTCTCCTGAAAAACAGGTTTTGTATATCCATGTCCTTTTTCTCAGTCTCCAAATGAGTCTTTTGAGGTCAATTCTTTTGCTTGGCAGCATGTACATAAAACACCAATGTACTCGATCAGGATGTGGCAACACTAAGAGGAAATCTGTTCAGGCCTTCTCTGTGTTTCTTACCTGTGATAAGGCTCTCTCCTGTATTTTTTCATGGCGAGGCCGTCCATGTTGGCGGGCAAGTCTGCATAGTTCTGCAGTCTGTCACTCCAAGAAGTGGTCATCTTAAAAAACTTTCAGTGTCTGTGGAGAAGAGAAGAAACGCACATAGAGAAGCTCAATTAATGACAAAAGCACATATAACAGTCACAAGTTATTACAACAGTGTCAAACGGTTATCTTTAATCACAAAATAAATATATTAGATTGGAGACGTTGTAACCGTTTGATAAGTAAGTGAATGATGCTGAGCCAAACAATGACAGTAAAAGGGATATAAACTGTAACATCACCCCCAAAGTCAAAGAACAAAGTTCAGGAAACTAAAGCCTATTAAATAATTTAACACGAGGTCAGAGTTAAAGAAGGAACATACTGTGACATTCTTGTTTGGCTAATGGATAAAGTTACATGCAAATAAACTTAAATCAAATAAGACACCGTAGAAATTTTTGTGAATTTCTTCTTCAGTCGAGTGTAGATCTGACATTGGCCTTGTGTGTGTGTGTTTTTTTTAATGGTCAGTGTTGTGTGTGTTTTCCTCCCATGCTGACACTTAATCACTCTCATAACTGTCAGTGGAGAGGCTGAGCTGCAGGAAGGAAAGACACAGGTCAGCTTTCTTATTCTTCCAGTGGCAGCACAAATGCAAATGAGATTCACACATTGAGGCAGAGGAGCAGTGTTTATGGCAGCCATTAGGACGCTATATTTAAATGATAAACATGTAAAAAATAATGCCACAAAAGCATCATTATTAACTTCCTCATATGTG
Source organism: Polydactylus sextarius (assembly GCA_016801845.1). Lineage (NCBI taxonomy): Eukaryota > Metazoa > Chordata > Actinopteri > Polynemidae > Polydactylus > Polydactylus sextarius. The sequence continues at coordinate 7,209,993 of CM028907.1, read as the reverse complement.
TGTCTATTTATGCCTTTTTTCTGCCACTACAGGAGTGTTGTTTTTTTTTTCCCAGTTTCACCCGAAGAGCAGAATGTATGCAACCAAACAAATAATAATAAAAAGCCAAGTCGATGCTAGTCTATCACACAACAGCGGTGGCGGTGAGTCAAGATACTGTTGTCATAGAAACGAAACCCAACGTGAATGATGCCAGTACCTTGCCACCATAGAAAAACACTACATTGACAAACATCCTTATTTGAATAAGAAATGAAAATGAATTAAATGAAAATGCAGCGATCCAGTTTACATTTTGATTTTCTTTTCCTCTTCGGTCATCCTAGGACCATATTAAACTGAAAATAGAAAATCTGTTTGACATTTAATTTGGCAATAAAGTCATATATTGTCTGCTGTAAGTGGACAATATTCAACTGTTCATAAACTTCAACATAATCAATGTAACCCCATTCTTTATTTGCTGTAAGCAATATCCAAGATATAATTTATATGAAAATGCAATTTTCTATGTGTATTTTTATGTATTAAACCACAGGTGCCTGCATCTGGAGGTTATGGTGCTCTGTAAATGTTTGCATTTACAGATTTAGGTTTTGAGTGTTTACACAAGGGAACTGACATCCCTTGTGTCAGTTGTGTTTAGTCAAATGCTGGGGTTAAATGATTACCTATGCTGCAAATACAAGCTTTTAATATGCATTTGTAATTTGTTTAGGCTCTTAGGGCTATACATTGCAGTGTTACTCAATGTTGATCTTTTCTAGGCTGGTGTTAAATGTGTGTGTTTAATAAAGTTTAATAAAAACAAATTGTCAACGATGTTTCACTGCAAAGATCTCAGAGCTTGAGAGGCACCGGGAGCGAGTGTGTGGTGGTGGTGTGACTCTGCTGTGGATGGCACGTCACTCACATCTCAACACTTGTGCTGGGGTTTCAACAAATAGCTGCTATCTGAGTCCCTGACTGTACCTACCAAGAGACAGAGACAGTCAGACTCTGAATCTGGCTTTAACAGAGAAACATTGTTTTCAAATTGTTTGGTCTTTTGCACTGAGTGCAAAGGATTATGATCTAAACAATGGTGGGACTTGTAACTGAAATATACAACAATAAAAAAAAAAAAATCAGTTAGATTTGTTGCTGAAAGTCTCCATCAGAAGTTTCCACAGTCGTGTTAATGTGCTAAAATCCTAAGTGGAAAAGTATCCTGACATAAATGTATGAAATGTTGTGAGTTAACATAATCTGTAACCTGTGATTTACGTAAAGGTTTATGTTATTTTTGATTCATTTTGCATAACTCAGCACCGTATTTACTGCAGATGTACATGATTACTCATTCAGGTAGGAGATGTTTATATGCAATGTCAGGATGTAAGTAACAAACACAGTCAATCCTCCTGATAGCAGGCTATGGTCGGCAATAATTACTTTACAGGAACTGAAAAAAGTTAAAAGAGAAGAGTGTATGTTGTGACTAAGTGTGACTTGAAAAGTGCTTGTGTAAATGTAAAATTGGATTATGATGTTCACATTGCATTAAATTTTACTATTTGGATTAACATTTGGATATTGTCCATGTCCACTGGGGTATAACTTTGAAATGTAGGCTGATGTATGTCTGAAATAGCTTTTGGATTTTTAATATAATAAAATACATGCGCATAACATTTAATATGATACTATGGAACGATTCCCACATGAATGACAATTAAAATTAAAATGTGTTTGATTTCTCACATAATTAATACATATGTGCAAAATTATAGTTTCATGAAATGCTCATTTATACATAATTATTTGAATACAATAATGTCAACTGGGTCACTCAGGTGCAACTTTATAGCTTAAATGAGTTAAAGTGGAAACCAAAATTTTGCATTTTTAGTTTACTCACATAAAATTAAACATATGTGTAAAAAATGTGGAAAACTATTATGCAACACAGACGCTGCATAAGCATCTTCAATGTTGAATTAACAGCTTTACAGAGGAGTAAACATGTTTGTTGGCTTGTTTATCCTCTGAGCAAACATGCTACATTATTTATTGTTATATTATTTAGCTAAATCTGACATCTTAGCCCAACGGTGTGAACTGGGTCCGGTGGGATCTGAGGGAAACTGTGGATGGAAAAGATTCACAGTAGACGACCTGCACCACCGCAGTGCACACAGCCACGAAAAGACAAAAAAAAAAGTTAAACACAACTGATAATAGGTTTTGTTTTGGTTGTAGGGGTCAGTCTCAGGACAAAGTCTATCGACGGTTGTTGCTGCAACAAAACACTCAACGTCCTCGGTCATTTTTCTTCAGGACGTCGTTGATGTTTAAAGTGTTTTTTTATTATTATTAGTTTTTTATATTTGAGTAAATTAATTCAAAGTGATTTCAATTGAACCGACACCGGACGCTAATAGCCTAGCTTAAGCTGCTGTGGAAGTGTCTTAACGAGCTAACGGAAGAAAAGAAAAATCCTTGTTCGCTGCGTTTAAGAAGAAAAACACCGTCCCGTCGTGTGTCGGACTGTAACAGCTAGCTAACCCTACTCAAACAGCCGCTGCCCTGCTCTTGTTTGTCTTGACATTGATGAGAAGGACAGACTAAAGAAGAAAAGCTAACGCGTTAGCTGGGTTTGATGCAAAAAAAAAAAAAAAGAGAGGGAGAGAGAGAGAAAAAACACAAACCACAAACAACCGCTGCAGACTTCACTGCGTTTACACTGTACTCACCTCTGAGCTGCTGAATAAAACAACTGCACCGTCTGTTAATCTGAGCATGCGCCCCAAGCTGTGACAGAAAGGAAAAAAAAAAAAAGTCGGAAGAGAATCTCTAATGTGGGTTTTTTTTTTTTTTCTTAAAAGAAAACTGAAGCCTACGGTTGTGGTTATGTGTACAGTGTTCCGCCGGGGAGCAGATAACTGTCTCGGCCTGGCTGCTCTGCTGTCTGCCCCTCTCTCCCTCTGCTCCCAGCTGTTGTTATGAGCCGTTCAGAGGGGCGGGGCTTCTTCCTGTGTGTGTGTGTGTGTGTGTGTGTGAGAAAGAGAGAGAGAGAGAGAGAGATTAAAGGGGGGCGGGGCCAAATGTAGTCGTGGCACAGTCACGTGACTCCTCCTCGAGTACATCATAGGTTCAGATAAAAATCTAAATGTATTCAGTCTGTTTACTTTGACGCAAGTAACAAACTGCCACAGCAGCATCAGGTGCACTTCATTGTTAAATTACCGCGTTACTTTATCTCAAGTTTCTTTAGTGCAATCCTTACTTTCTAGCCTTTTATTCAGTCAAAGTCAAAGTTTATTGTCAATCACACTATGTAACAGTCATTACACAGGGGACCAAAATTGCGTTTCCTCAAAACTCCAGATGTACAATTTAACATACATATGTAGCATAAAGTGCACGCGGCATCACAACACTATTTCCATAAACTCAAGATACACAGACAGACAAAGCAATGGACACACACATACATACATTACCAGTCAAAAATGAAGTCTGAGGTAGCCTATGATATATATGTAGTGATAATAAATTAGATTTTTAAATGTATATAATTAAAGTTTGTATTGGATTTAAATATTTTATACATTTCATAGCTAGTTCCACAGGTTCTGTGTAAATTCTTACTATGGTTTCTGTCTGTTTCTGTTCTGTCCTCCAGGTCTACATGGATTCCCACGAGTCAATTTTTATCATGCAGCTTTGGCTGATTTCCAGTTATTGAGTAGTGTTGTTGTTATAGCACATTTATAACCACTGAGAATTTTTCTCTGGATACATTATGTACTTGTGATTTGTCTCTAAATAGACAAGAAAATTCTCAGGGGCACTGGCAGTGCCACTCACTCATATGAGACTTTTATTGAAAAATGATTGAACAAATGAACAGTGCAATATACAAAACAGACAAGTTCCCTTTTCTTTCTGGCTCTAGACCAATTTAGTTTTTATTTTTATTCTGATTTATTACTCTTGTGTGTGGAAGTAGAACAACAAAGCATTTTCATTGCGCTGTCGAAACCACTGGGTTTTTACTTTGCATGTGACAATAGACCTCAAGACAAAAATAAAACTATAATTTACATCTTTAAAAGACAGAAATAAATATTGGTGTTTAGGTATCATTAGCGTTGGATGACGTATTCAGATCCATTATTCAAAAAGGCCCCACAAGACAGTGTATTCAAAAGTCTGTAACTGTCTTTGTTGGGAATCTTGTGAGCTGTTGGAAAAGTGTCAGGAAACACTTGATACCACGATGCGCGCAGGAAAAATGTGATGAACAATGCAGCTAACACATTAATTCACATTTGAAGGAATCCCTGACCACAGTTAACCTCAGGGCGATGTCATGTCCAAACAAAATTATTCCTTTCAGATTTTATTCAGCAAATTATCACTGAAAACTAACTCACGTTTTTCCAAACTCACACTGTAGATCCTATTTACCTCTGTCCCACTAAAAGGGAATATGGTGACACAGTGTGTGGTCGTCTATCTTATCAGTGACTTGTGTGCACACAATGTCTGCATGACAGAAAATGAAAATATGCAACAAGAAGAAATTTCTTTTACACTTCCCACCACATTGACACCACAAAACCGAGAGTTTTTGGACAGTGATGCATTTTTGTGAACAAACCAATGATTTTGGGATTCATGTGGTGACTTTCAGTTTTAATTTGATGCTATATTCAGTAAACAATGTGGACACTGTGTTAGTTTTTCTTCCATAATGTTTGAGAATGAAAGGCACTGCACAAACAGGTTATGAGTCTGTTCACTCCTTGCATTTGAACGTCAACCGCTACAAAAGCATTATACTATCCTTAGTCATTGTTTCATTTTTTCAACACAATTCTTTAAAACTTTCTCAAGATTTTCTTCCAATGACACTTAGAACCTCAATTCCCTATTGATAAGGATTTGACACCATCTTAGCAGAAACACACAAAGGCCAAAGAAGCATAGTAACAACACAAACTCTCAGTTAATAATTCATAGTTAACAACTCTGTTATTTCATGTAACTGCATGACTCTCCTGCCAAAACTCTGTTGACTTTGACTCAGAGGATGTTATTATATTGTTTAACCAACTTTACAACATTCAAAGGCACCTGTAGCACATTCATGCGCCTCCATTCAAACACGCTGTATAATTACAAGGCTCTTTCAGCTTTCAGTTACTGGATTAAAACCTGAAAACCTAAAAAGCCTGAAATTGAGGAAATCCTATTATGTGTTCACTGGCTTTGTTGCAGTATGGTCTGATAGGGATAACGAGACATTATTTTTCTGTTGCTGTTTCACAGGAAATTGACCAATACATCTATGAATCAGTTTATATCTACAAAGTTCATTATTTATTTACTTCAACAACCTAGCACCAATGCATCCTAACCTCCTGGACTTTACATAGTGTATTCCCACTAACTCATGTATACCTGCAGTGTGCAATGATTAACAACAGAGGGCAGCAAAGGCCCGTGAAAGATGCTGTAAAGGTTCTTAAAATAACTTTAAACACACAACAGATGGGACAAACGATTATCAACCAATAATAAGTTAAATTACCCATAAAACTTTGGTTCACAATAGTGCATAAAGCTAAATGATGGAATTACTTCCTGTAAAACCGGATTCAGTTTTTTTTTTTCAATTGACACAATAGGTTAAAATTAATATAAAACAGAAAATAAAAGCAGGTGTGGAAGTTTTGTGGGTGTCATTGCAATACTTTAGAGGATGTTAATAAGAGATGGTGACAGCAGCTGCAAATGTAGTCTATGATAATAATAATATAATTCTTTTAATATTCTTTTTTAATTCTTTCACATCATCATTTCGTCTAAAATCACCACTTTGCACTTGTGACTTGTTGAGGTTGAAATTCTTGCAGAAATATTGCAAAGAAAGGTGCAAACTTTTATATCTATAGAAATAACGCTCAGTGTTATTATAAACATTTGGTTTCGGTATTATTAATATTCTTTTTACTTCACATGTGCAACAAGCGACCCAACACTGGCGTCACCACTGCGCCAAAAAGGACAGTTCCATCTGCTCCACACAAAGACCTGTGCTAACCGCGCACATCTGTATTATTGTCTGGGTCGATGCAGACTATTTCCATTGTTACAAATATGAATTATTATAGAGAAAAATATTAAATTATTTATTAGTTATGATATAATCGTATAAACAGTGAACCCCCTGACCCATATGGAACGGATTGGTCCGGATGTTACCAGCGGGCATTAATTAGTGATTGGGTTGCCCCCCCTATAAAAAGGAGACGCGCCCACTGCTCTCCTCTGTCTCCATACCAGCCCAGCCAAGATGAGCTACGGATCTGATGTCTTTTCCTCTTCCTCCTACAGGAGGATTTTCGGTGAATCTCCCCGTTATGCGTCCTCTCCATCGCGGACAACGATGAACGTGTCCTCCCGGGGAGGATACCGGTCCTCCTCTCTATCCCGGACCAACGTCTCATCCCTGGGCTCGTACAGTAGAAAGTCCGGCCGCTCCTTCTCGTCTATGCCACTGGAGACCTTCGACCTGACACAGAGCAGCGTCCTCAACAATGAGTTTAAAATCATTCGCACTAATGAAAAGGAGCAAATGCAAGGTCTCAATGACCGCTTTGCAATGTTCATCGACAAAGTGCGCAACTTGGAGCAGCACAACAAAGTGCTGGAGACCGAGTTGATTACGCTGCGCCAGAGGCAGGCGGAGCCGTCCCGCCTGGCCGAGCTGTACCAGCAAGAAATCCGCGAACTGCGCTCCCAGCTCGAAGAACTGAACGGAGAAAAGTCTCAGCTGTTGATCGAGAGGGATAATATCGAAGACGACCTGCAGAAAGTCAGGGGAAAATACGAAGAGGAGTTCCGTGCCAGGGAGGAGGCGGAGGCCACCCTCAAGGCTTTTAAGAAAGATGTGGATGATGCCACCATGGTGCGTCTGGACCTGGAGAAGAAGGTGGAATCTCTCCTGGATGAGATCAACTTCCTCAGGAAGGTGCACGAGGAGGAGGTGGCCGAGCTGACGGATATGATCCAGGCCGCCCAGGTGTCTGTGGAGATGGAGGTGTCCAAGCCCGATCTCACCTCCGCCCTCAAAGAGATCCGCGGCCAGTACGAGTCCATGGCGTCCAAGAACCTGCAATCCGCCGAGGAGTGGTACAAGTCCAAGTTTGCAGACCTGTCCGAGCAAGCAAACAGGAGCAACGAGGCCATCCGCGCCAGCAGGGAGGAGATGAACGAGTTCAGGAGGCAGCTGCAGTCCAAGACCATCGAGATAGAGAGTCTGAGGGGAACCAACGAGTCTCTTGAAAAGCAGCTCCGGGAGATGGAGGACAGGCACAATATGGAGATTGGAAGCTACCAGGTAATCACATTTAAATCACCTATTTAAACGATCGTATAATAAAAAACTACACATTTATTGTCAGAACAATTAAAGTTTATCGACATTAAAATCAATACTTTTATGCTGAATTCTTATAAATGTGAAAACAGCAATAAAACCAGGAGCTGTCCGTGGTGCTGAAACTCTTTCCCTCGGGACTCTCCGCTCAGCAGCTGTATCTGACAACGCCCACCCAGTCTACTCGCTTTCGATTTGCCTTTTTTATTTCTATGCTGCTTGTGATTCACCTTTTATCGCTAGAAAACTGTTTATTCGATAGATATTTCAACCAATTTGCTCATAAATAACTCCACACCCAGTTTACACGAAGCACAGGTTAAAAATGGGAGATCTTTGTATGTTGTGCTGCATTTCTTCGCAAGTAATGTAAACTGGAGGACTTTTTTTCCTGTTCCTTTCTGTCTGTAAGCGAGCTACAAAATTTTATAGGATAAGTTGACCACTTGCCTGTTGTTATTAGGAAAACATTGTGGAACTGGAGAATGAGCTGAGGACCACCAAGAGCGAGATGGCTCGTCACCTGAGGGAGTACCAGGATCTGCTCAATGTTAAGATGGCACTGGATATTGAAATTGCAGCTTACAGGTAGGTTATGTTTTTTTTTTTTAAATAGGCAACTCATGTAACAGTTATAATGTGGGGCATTAAAGAGCCTAAGACTCATTGTTCTCTTATTAAAATCTTCTCTTATCTAAAATCTTCTCTTTGTCATCATCTCTGCAGGAAACTTCTGGAAGGGGAGGAGACCCGCATTGGGGCGGGCATCACCTATCCCAGCCCCTCCATAAGTTCTGGTATGGGGCAAAGCTACAACTACCAGAGCCGCATGTACACCAGCTCCAGCAAGGGCTCCTCCAAGAAGGAGGGCAAGGATGAAAACCAGCAGCAGCAGAGCAAATCTGAAGGCAAGGTGTCCCAGCGTGAGATTTATGAGGAAACCGTGGTCACCACTAAGAAGATGGAGAAGCAGCAAGACTCCAACGATGTTCCCACCAATCAGAAAAACTAAGTCCACCGTAAGCCTGTTCTTGACCCCTAAATCCTCCCTTTATCCCGCAAATCCTCTCTTTTCTCCCATCCTAAAACAAACCTTCAGCCTCAGCACTTGCAGCACATATGGGGATCTAAGACGACAGACCTGCTTTTCTTGCTTCTTGCGAGCATTTTAAGCGTGTCAAGGTAACATGTGAAACAAAGTGCAGGGTTTATAGGTTTGTTTTATGTTGGTTTAATCTACCTTTTGTTCCCCCCACATGTGTTCTCTAAAGGAAATCAATTATATCTCAACTATAACCATCACCCTATACAACACCACAGCACAACTGTTCCTCCTTTCTCTTTCACCAAATCAACATCAAACAATAAGAAGCACTGAGGTAGCAGCAACAATTTCATAATACCAACACACAGTAGATCATGCACTACTACCACAAGCTGTGAGATACTATCAACACATTCCAATGGAAGCATGTGCGTGCGTGAGTGATACTGTGTTCACAAAACATTAAAACCAAACGTCATCTGGTATCAGTTACTGTCTTTGTGTCCACTTATACAATACAAATAAATAACTCTCCTCACATGATAATGATGATGGTTCAGTGAGGAAGCACAAAGTCTACGATTATAAGAAACCAGCCAATGTAAACAGTAATATGTGATAGCGTTTTACTGAGCCACTATGTTTGGTCTCTCAACCAAGCATTTGCTTAAAATCTCCTCCACAATATTTCTGATCACATTCTCTTCAATCAGCTCTGCATGACAATAGTATAAAAGAGGATAAACATCCTCAGGCGAGCACTGACCCCCTTTTTTTTTTAACTTCCCGGTGAAGTGTAATTAACTAAAGTGGATTACTGTAGCTTTTCAAATGAGACACAGACTTGAAGTGAACAAGTAAACAAGTGTATTATTTTTGCATGGTGTATGTAGATGTCATGCTTGCATGGAATCCACCAGCCATCATTCAAAGTTCAAAGGTCGGTCAGCGCCTTCCTTTTTTTTTTCACCATTGACCATGCTGAGCGTCATCATGCACATTCATTAATAACTGTAATAGACGTATGCTTGTTAGCCTGTAGGTCATGTTTGAGACAACTGAGATAAATCATAAGAATGAGATGGCCACAGATTTCTGCTGTCGACACTTTGAGGAGAAAGATGTGAGCTCCTCTTTAAGGCACTTATGTAGAAATGGAGAATACCTCATTGGTAATGATGAAGAGTTTGCACAATGTGCTATGAAGGACAAAGGAGAAAAGGGAAGTAATAAAGGAGGCAGACGGCTGCTAACATGATAAGAAATAGGAAAGAGAATTTTTCTCTTGATGTAGCCCGCTCAGTTAGAGACTGAATTGTAAATCACGCTTTAGCACAAATGCACGAGAGTCAGTGTGTGAGCCATCTGTGTGCAACAAATTGTATTCATATTTAACACCCATTTCCCATGTGCCATCGATGAAGCCCCAGAATTCATACCATGTCACTCAGGCTGAAGAAAAACCACGCCAACAAAAACGAAAAAAACATCACCAGTTTGATCAGAAAGCTGCCAAATCATGTGTTTGAAACAACTTGACCTCTCTGTTCTTAACTGTGGCCATGACTGGATAAAACGTCTGTTGTAGTACGACCTCACTAGTATAAATCCTCTAGTATGAAAGACTTGTAGCTTGTTTCTCTGCTTGCACACTGCCAGCTCTAACACAGCTAATCTTATTGTCTTTGCTGTTGGTCAGAGCGAGCTTCGCCCTGATCGACTGCACTCACATCAAGAATGAAAACAAACCTACTGATTGTGTGGCAGACTGTCCTGGGTTGTGTCCCTGCTGTTTTACCTGAGGCTTGTGATAAGTATCTTAGTACTGTAGTAAGTGTGTTTGTATCTTTACACAGTGGCCTATCATAACTGGAATCTGACCGTTTTGTTTCATGGGACACTGAAATCCAGTGTCAAGCAGAATAAAAAAACTCAAAAGTACAAGAACTTATGGTTAAAAGCAGCATTTTATAGTAAACAGCTATAACAATGGATGAATGGTTCATGGTTGCAAATGTCAAGCCTTTATCTTTCCACTGTAAACCTAAAGAGTTTTCATGGGTGTCTGAAGAAAAAACAAACAAACATGTCACTACTTACTTTTACAGCACTGCCAAACTTTCTCAAAGTACATGCACCAACACTTCATGCTAAAGCAAAACATTTTCTGAAAATAGGGTACGGTATGTCACTGATCCAAAAACAAAGAGGCGAGATTTAGCCATAGAACAAATAACTGTAGGATGTAAAAATGCCTTAAAACACCAGCAGCTTTTTTTTTTCCTGGCCATGTGTGTGATGTGTATGATTCTGTTCTGTGGGGTGTTTAATCATCATTATCTCTTGATTAGCGTTTATTAGAGCTACCATACAAAAGCATAGAGATTGAATGTAGATGACATGCTATTCTCTTTACTATTATTACTACTTATGTATTGTTGTATGACACCATATCAATAAAGACTTGACATTACTGAGGTGCACATGACTTCAGAGTGTTTCTGTGTGTTTTTTAAGTTTGCCATGAACAGACAGACAGACGGATGGGTGGGTGGACAGACAGACAGAAATAGATAGAGTTCTGATGTAACTACATACATAACTAAGTGCAGAGTTCTTTCTCTTACACATCTTGAAATGATGCAGCAAAGTCTGTAATTAGAAAAGCCAATTTACAGTCCATCTATGAGCCACAGTGTTTAGAGCTAATATCATGTTTTAACAAGTGAGATAAGAAACATGATCAATACAGACTAAAAGCCAATGTCACCTTGACCTCTTTCTTGGAGGTATGTTTTTTTTTTTTCTTTTGGCTCTCAGGGCCACGGTGCAGACGTGAATTATGATGGATTACCCTCCATTGTACCATATGTTGACCTTTGAACCGCCTCCACACCCTTAAACACACACACACTCAGACATTGAGGCCTTGGGCCTTGTGGATGGTCTCTGATTAGTCCATCTCTCTTCTTGGCCACCAGCTGGGGTGGGACGGCCTCGACGCTAGGCGTGCATATGTGATGCAAGTAGCAGTTCTTGAAAGATTTATACCCCTGCAATGCTGCTGAGTTGGAGGAAGCGATGGGAGTTGTCCAGTTAAATGCCGTAACAGTCCTGTTACGACACAGCTCTCCCTCCTTTTTGCCTCAAACTTGCTTTAAACTTTTATTTTTTTTTAACTTTTTTACAATCTTCACCTCAGCCACCCTGGTCCCTAATTCATAACCCCAGAAAACACACAGGAATATTTAAAGGCTATAAAAAATATGAAACACAGCACTGATCACTATCATACAGTATATATGAAACCACCTCCTATAAGAAACTCTGTCCGAGCTGGGATTAATTTCAGATTTATTGCTGCTGAAAGTCACTACACTGTGTTTAGCCTTCAGTCCCAGTGCAATCAGCATACAGTTATTTCTCGAGTGTATCATTCTATAATTATTGCACATATTCTTGTCTTAACATACTCAGTGTTGTAGCTGTCAGTACGTCACTGTCAGCATCATGTAAATGTGGTATATTTAGACTTCACTGAAGAGCTAATATGTTTATTCTGGATGAAATATTCAGTGTCATAATTACAGTACATCTCACTCACAACATCTCACTCCATTAATGGGAAATATTATACATGTTTCATGACTCATCATGGACGTTTTAAAAATGCTTGGATCTCCCCCAAAATATACTTCTGCAGTTGAGGAGTTAATAAATATCATCTGTGCATACACACCCTTCACCAACTGTGGCGATCCCTCCTTTTCATGTCTACCTCTCCGCTATTTTGAGGGATGAAGGAGACGGTGTTAAGGTAGAGACATGTTTTATGTTCTGTCTGGTGATAAGCGCCTGTGTGGGGCTGTGATGGTGGTGGAAATGAGAAGCAAGCTGCAGAGCGAGCAGGTCCTGGCTGTAAATTTCAAAGCCATTCCTCCTTTACCAGACTGAGGCATCGCCTCTACAGACATATTAACAGAGACTAAAAAAGAGTAGGAAGGTGTTGTTCCCTGGTCGAACTAGACCTTCATCACAGCTTCTTCAAGGTGAAAGATGAATTCAGACAGAGTACAGGGTGAATTTAAAAAGCAGGAAAAAGGTGAAAGGTGTGAAATCACATGGAAATATCTGTGGGTGTTGAAACTGCGTCAAATTGAGGGAAATATTAACAACTGGCTCCCTAAGTAAATACCCAGAGGAAAAGGTGAGAAAACAATCTGAAACGTCTGAAGAAGGTTGAAGACAAAGGACATGCTAACACAGTTAGCCTTGAGCTAACCTCTTCAAAATTGGCTATTTGGAAATACTTAACATCTTTACAGGAATACTTTGACAGTTTGAAAAAAAAATATTTGTCTCTTATAGACATACGTCCAGGTCATCACAGAGTTTGGTTTAGGGTAGGGTGCTTTTACTGTCTTATCCTAGCAACAGATGGGACTCTGGTCATACCTACACTATCTATAAATTTGCTCCATCTAAACCTAATACAGGAAGTGAGTAGGTTTCCCACTGAAAATGGGTCCAATTGTTCCTGCAGTTTAGTTATACATATAGATACAATACAGAGTTAAGGCCACCTGGAAATTACACGAGAGGATTCTGCACATGACACGTTTTGCTTTGTTAAGCACAAACACTGGTAGAAGAAGAGGAAGAAAACAGCTAAGAGAAACTACTGCTATACAGTTAAAACTACAACTATCATCGTGTGATCATTTGTGTGACCATGAGTCAAAATTATGCCATAAGTCATAAAATTCCTTCTGGGCATTCTTGATATAATGCAATCTCAAAAATGTGAGAACACAATGATCTCTGACATTTTACCACCAAAATGTAATGTTTTATTACTGAGGGAGGTCCTGAGATATCCAAAAGGTCAAAAATGTGTGTGGTGAAGTAACAAATGACAGATACAACAAAATATCCTTTTTTGTTTTGTTTTTTTTTTCTTTCCTGCATTCAGTCTTTGTGCTACAATAAGCTGAACTAAACACACCACTAAGGAAACTTAAATGTATGAAGATGAAATTGATATCAAACAAGCTCATTTCCCAAAATACCAAATACCATTACTTAACTGTGCAAACACACACAGGAAAACATTTTTTTTTCAGTGCAGTTCAGCGTAAGAATCATTATCCTATATAACTGACTGACAGATGATTCCCCAGCTATGTCTCAGTCAATGAACCAGTATACAAAGCGTTAATTTGTTGCTGCTGCTGTTGCCGTGGAATCTGTTGCTATCATCCTGCTGTGTCGCAGCAGCCTTGGGGAATGACCGCTCTCAGAAACAGAGTTCGCTCTCGTCCAGACGGACAGATGAAGAGGTCTGAAGAGGGGCATATATTCAGATACATAGGCTGATGGGCAGACAATTAAAAACAAAGCATTATAGATATCTTATGTAAATTGGATGAGGCTTAAACATTTGGCAGAAGTAATTAAAAATAACATGGTGATGAGCAGTTTAAACGAACAGTTCTGAAAAAAAAAAAAAAAAAAAACTATGTTAAATTGGGAATTTACTACGACTCTCAGCTGTTTTCTTTCTGGTAGATAGTGCTGAATCATTTTGAGGTAGGCCCCATGCGTGACGTGGCGCTCTCTCTGTTAACCAAGCCACCACTGTGGCTTTTTTTCCTTGTTGCTAATAATAGCAGAGACAGAGCCAACAGAGCCAGACAGACAGACTGAGGGTAGAAATTAGCCTCTTAACAAAGAGGAGGGTTGCATCCTTTGCTCTGACCTCCATCTATCTAAGCTAGATGGATGTCTTTTTGTAGTATTCAACTTAATATTATTATGTTTGCTGAAGAATCCATTTAACAAAATGGATTGAACTATGGCTGCTATCCTTTTTCAAATATTTCCAATATTTATTTATTTGATTTAGGTATAAAGATTTGATTTATAGAGCAAAGGTTAACTGACTTAATTTATTATATTTGACAGTGTCTTTGTTTCTCGGGATCTAGAATTTCTCAATGATCAGATAAACTCGATGTGACATTTGACCAATATATAATTTTGTGCAAGTTTACGTTTGACAGATTCTTGAAATGGTGACTAAGATGAAAACACCATTTATACAGACCAGTTGCTGATTTTTCTGTTAGTGTATGTGCACATTTGCGCATGAATGCAACACTGAGCTTTTGCAGCTTTCTCTGCATAGCAACAGGGATGGAGTATTTGCTTTCACAAATCTGATGAGAAAATGCACAGATTTGTTTGTTAGGATTTCAAAGCCTATAAAAAGACGATGATGAGGTTTATCTACGACAGAGTTTCACGCTACAATTAGAAGACAATCAGATAAATCATAATATGATATTTAAAACACACCACTTTGAGACTGTTTCTTTTTTCTTCTTCTCTCTTTTTATTTTTCTCTTTTTCTTATTCCTTCTGCAGGCGTGGAAAAAGTGTGATTCATCATTTCCTGCCGTGATTAAATACACAGTCATACAGGGAAACGTCAGATGAAACGGTGAAAGGAAGGTATTTTTAGGTTTCGAGTTCCGTTTTGTAAAAAGGTAGAGAGAGGAAGGAGAAAAGGTGCATTCATTGTGAATGTGATGTGTTTATAATAAGCTACAGATGAGAAGCTCTGCAGACTCTGCTGCTGCACTACACATGCACTGAAGGCACAAAGTGTCACTGTGGAGATAAATCCAGTAAAAATAAAATAAAATAAATGAGAGCATATGCCCTAAGGAAATTTCAAACCACTCGAGAATATTTGGGAAAACCTTGAGTTTTTGTTGACTTTTTTTCTGCAGGCGTTTAGTCTGTACATATGACTGATATCACTGACATTGACAAGCATAAAAATGAAGAAAAACCTACTTCACATGCTCTATATAATTCTATTTAAGTGAAAACATCTATTTGTTTAATATCTGATGACTGACCATGAATCCTGTCCACACATATTATTTCACATTAATTCATATTTCTCTTTTTATCAGAGACATATAACCTGCATCTCTGTTTTCTGAAGAAGAAGAAGTGCTGTTTGGGCCATATTCAGAGGGGACTCATTATTTTGGAGGAGGCCAGTGAGGGCACAGGGGTGCAGCAAAACAAGTTCAACCTAGAGGGACGTGTCCTTAGAGTAACCTTGTGCTGCAGCATGCAACCACTGACAGTATTTACTGAATCTCACTTTAAAAATCTGTTTCAATGATGACACTGTGGTTTATAAGTTTATAAAAAGACAATATCCTCATAAAATTTCAGTCAGTTTCAGAAAAATCCTTTATATTTGCAACTGGCAGCTCAAATCAAAAGTGGACAGAACCTTTATTAGATCGATTTATATCTAAAGATCAGAGTGTACTGTCAGGTTAGAAAATGTTCCCTCAGCTCTGCAGGGAGTGAGAGGTGTGTGCTGCCTCTGTCTGATCTATAATACAGCAGCTGAGCCCGTCCAGGGCTTTGTGTTCAACGTCTCCCCTGCACACAATGACACAGCAATTTGAGAAACAAAAAACACAGGAAATTTGTCCCAATGCTGAAAAGACCCTTCCTCAAAGGTCACGATGGATAAAAAAAAGCCCAGAAGTTAAGTTGTAAGGACAGTGAGAGTAGTGAGTGTCAGACAGAATAACGATCAAGAGCTCAAAGCTCTCTGGTGAAAGCGACGTCTCTGATCTGTTTTAGATGATTCTGTTTCAACCATCAGTGTTAAGAATTTCTTCTCTTATTTACAACTTAAATTACAGACACAGCCTGAACCGTTGAAAGATTACATGAAAGAAAAGGTTTTTGATAAAGAATTCAATCAGGGTGTTTTTCTTCAGTGATAAAATATTTATAACAGCCCACGTTAAATACCTGGTGTTGTAGAGTTATGGAAGAAATTTGCCATCTGTATAACGACCTAAAACTGCATTCAATTATTTTCCAAAGATACTACACATTCATTAACTTTAGTATTTTATGAATAGATTTTGTTGAGCAATAATTAGGTCACATCAGTAAGCGTTAATATCCAGCAGCTGAACAGGTGTAAAAGAGGAAGAGGTTGGACTCAACAGTTTCTCCTCTCATTAATCATCAGGCTCTGGGGATATGCCTGTAGGCAGTTGTTTAAAAAATACTCAAATGGCAACATTAACACAACTATTAATAAAAGTAGCATCAGTTTTTCAATAAAAAGGTGTCACATCTATGCCTGTGAATGTAAAAGGGTAAAGTTCAGAGCCTACAGAAGCTAAACAATCTGTTTTAATGTCTAAATAGAGCCTTAGCTGGTCTGTGCAAAATACCACAGGTCATTTTACAATGTTAATGGTATTATAAAGCGATGTGCAAGTACCAGGGAAGATATTCAGTCTCGGATTTACCTGCTACCCCCCACATGACAGGTACACACAGAGGTCTGACTATGTGCAAGGACTAAAGATGAGCACCTCTTGTTATTCATAGCCAAAAATAGAGTGCCCAGATGCCAACAAACCAAATGTGGGTCAAAGAGTTTGTATGTGTGGGATGATAAGTGGCATGTAACCAACAGTGAGAGGTACTCTGAAATGATATATTTCGTGTATATTATATGAATACAACCTTATCAACTCCAACACTTAAGAAAATAAAAATGTGTCCTTTAATGAAACAGATTTTCATGCTTCTGTAGCTGTATTTTTTTTTTTGTCATGTTCTGCTGAAATCTGCATAATTTGTGACTTTGAAGTCAGCAGAAGCAGTTTTCCCTGATTGATATTGGTCCTGAAGACGGTGACAGGTTAAACTAGACTTGACCCATGTACATGCAGTTTGACTGACATCAGACACAGACCAATGATGACAGCCTTCCCCCTTCACAGCCATTAGACAAAAAAAAAAAAAAAAAGTGTTGAAGAGCCAATCAATATGTGGGTTGAACAAAGATGAAAAAAATCTGTGCAGTCCACTTATAAAGCTCACTAATTAACACATTATATATCATTTGTTTAATTTGAACCACAAACGTAGTGTAAAAATGCTAATTCCCTTCATTGACTGGCTGCTGGCCGGAGCTACTGGTATTAATGGTTTCTACTTTTTTCTGTCAAAGTAAATGAGTGTATCATCTGAAATGTCAAGCTATTGCTTTTTTAACCAGCATTAATTGATTTCTTTGCCTCATAGGGGCAGTGCAACAAGCGCTTTACTT
Organism: Polydactylus sextarius; assembly: GCA_016801845.1. Lineage (NCBI taxonomy): Eukaryota > Metazoa > Chordata > Actinopteri > Polynemidae > Polydactylus > Polydactylus sextarius. The sequence continues at coordinate 7,192,344 of CM028907.1, read as the reverse complement.
TTATTGTGAAAAGAACCACTTTCTTCCCCAGCTAGTTGCTAACTTTATCTGTCTCCTTGGTGCTGGGAATGTGGTGGAAAATGCATTTCAACAGTGTTTTCCTAAAAACAGCTGCCTGTTGATGACAGAGATGACAATGAGAGTAGCAACATGTTGAAAATTGAAACAAGCTGAAAGACACTATAACTATGAGTGATACCGTTCACATTACACACAGTAATTTGATCTGTTGCTGATGATCACAGCAGCTTTAACTAAATATTCTCAGTTACTTTCTTTTACTGTTTTATTTGCGGCTAGATTAGTATATAACCTTTGAAACATCCTCATTAATTTTGGTTATTTTTAACATTAATTTTTGGTATCTCGTTAAAAGTTTCTCATAGATATTTTCATTTTTACGTGTTGGGATTATTTCCTCCACCAGGGAGTCTGTGTTTGTTTGTTTGTTAGTTTGCACCAAACTTTGTGGGAGGATTGGGTATGGACCAGGGAATACCCCAGTAAATTTTGGGGAAACTTTCTGTAGATGATTCATTTTCTTTATAATGCCAGACGGCATTTTTGGTACAGGTGCCATTCTGACAGTTTTCTATAACCTTGACTGGATTATTTATTTTTTATTTTTCCCTCATGTCCCTGTGTGGGATTTAGTGCTGATTACAACAATTAACAGGTATTTTATATTCATTTTTGCATCATAGAACATTTCTACATCACTTATCCGCTGGTCCAGTTTCACACTGAGTGTGAGATCACTGTACACGGTGACGTTAATCCTTCCACTGCCTGGATAGTTGCTCACTACTGTGCATCAGTGGACGTAAAACCTGGAGAAGGACACTAGGGACACTCCTTCTCCACACAAATCACTACAGGCTGTCAGGTTGGAGGAATAAAGATTACCTTCCTCCAGAGGCTGGCTTATTGACAAATCTTGAGCGCTCCACACAATATATACTCTTCAAACATGGAGACATGTACCAGGGGGAGCTTGGAGGGTAAGATTGGGGGCTAAGGGTGAGATGGGAGGAGGTGCTGTCCATGGTCACCCTGCCCCCGCTGTCGCTCACCATCCATCTTCTACGAGGTGCAAGAACAATAGTGACACATGCACCTAATGAGACATAAAGATGGGATGTTGTATTCTCTGCTACTGCAAGTTAACTTATCACTGATTATCACTCAATGTTGATCGATGACTGGCAGTGATTGATTAAAATACATACATGTACACAGGGATAATTTCCAACAAGACATCTTTTTTTTTTTTTTTTTTTTTTGATGATGATGATGACCCAAATATCTTGTTCTTTCAATTCTTTCTTTTCTTCTTCGAATCCTCTCACCTCATTTGCTGCAATGCAGTGACAACTAATGATTATCTCTGTTAGGAAACAGAGGATCTGTCCGCGTACCTTGCAGTCCATCAAAATGCAAAGCACATACGCTGCTGTAAAATGCACAAAGGACATTTATGTCCTCTCCATAAAGGCAGTAAAAACTAGAAAACTGCCTTCAAAGAAGTTGAATATATATATATATATATATATATATATATATATGCTCATTTCATCAGAGGGAATCACTGTGCATGCTGGTGTCTCAGGGGAAATGAAGACACAAAACAACCCCCAGTCAGTTCAGGTATTAGCAAGGCTTGAAAACAAATGGCTTTTTAATAGTTGATAAATCATTTATTAATACAATATAGATTCATAATAAAGAAAACATTGAATAGAGTGACTCCTGACTTCTTTTGTTTTGTTATTTATTTTGCTACTATTATTGCCGACCCTCTAATGAACAAGATCTGTGGACTGTCCTTATAAAAATGTATTTTTTAGAAGAAACTTTCAAGATTTGTTTTCTTAGAGAGAGTTGAATGAGTAGTCTGCTAGTTGGATACTAATCTTTTTTTAGCTAGGTTTAACATAAAAGCTACAAATAGGGAGAAATGTAGCATAGCTCCATCCAACGGTAACTCTCACACCTCCAATTGACTACATGAGTTTTACTGTTTTTATTGCTTCTAAATTGCTTTCAGATTCCACCCACCAGATGTGATGATGACCTGTACGCCATGTGTGGTGGTATCCAACAGCGCCATCATCACCTTACTCCCCCATGTGCCCGTTTGAGTAGCAAAATCTATTTCAACCTTGAAGCTCGAGGAAATGACATTAACATTAGCGATAGGCTGCCGGCGTGAGTGTTTCCCTGGAAGTGAGTCATTCAATCTAAACGGCTCGTCACGGGTGAGCGGAGGGTAATTACAAGACATTATTCAAAAAAAAATATTTAAGGCAGTGAAGGAATGACTAGGATTACCATCCCATGAAGTTAAGGCAGTGAAGGAATGACTAAATGGTGTTATGATTTTCTAGGATTACCATCCCATGAAGTTAACAGAGCAATTGTTCTGTAAATAAACGTGACAGTTATGGGTTTTTATTAATCAAATGTCATCATAGATCAAACGCATGGCCCTGGTGATGGCAGCTGAGTGAGCGAGACCTTCAGACACATGTTAGCTCACTGATTTATTTTGTTTTTGGTTTGGACACACACACACAAATGCAGTGATACAGACATCACAAAAGAAAAGAAATATTCACTTGACAGGACGACAACAAACTGTGAGGACACATCATTTATTCCACTAATCTCATGTGTGCTGTCACAAGCTTGACACACTATTTACAATATGGGTAATGAGGGTTTTGAATATTTATGACTGATAAACCATGAGCATCTTTATCAGCAGCCGGGGCCGTGAACACGAGGCCCAACAGAGAACTAACTAGTCGTAAAAGACCTCCTGTGTGAGACAAAGGAAAAACACACAATCAGAACTTTTTTCCTTTAACAAATTCTCATGCAACAGTGATGCAACACTGTTTAATAGTTATCCAGAATTCATCAGTTTTCCTGTCTCTATCTCAGTTCATCGTTCATTTTGTTTCACATTGGTTGCTGCAGTTTGCAGACTTGTCACAAACAGCTCACAAATCCACGATGCATCTCACGTCAAGTCCTCTGCACCGGTGGCTCCGCCCTCTTTGCTGCACTACACCGACATATCAACAATGCAGTTAGACATCCCATGTTCATGCCCATAGTACACTGTATGCATGTGTGTGGGTGTGTATTGGCTCCACCCTCCTCTCCTTCCTCCTTCCTCCTCCTCCTCTTTCTCCCAAAGTGCTGACTGAAGTCATTCTCCACCTGCTGGCAGTCTTCCCAGAGGCTGATATACTGTGTCATTGTACACACATAAACAGCTATTGATTGGGTAAAAAACACCAAAAGTATTCCATTAGCCTGGTCGGGTCGTGATTAAATATATCAACTCATTCTGAGCCTGAGGGAATGAGGCCAAAGACTGAGTCAGGCAACGTTTGAATGGTGAACTGATAAAATATTTACCTTCCACAGTAAAGAGGATACAAAGAAACATGCAGCTAAGTGGTATAGCAGTATGCATGATTCGTTAGAGCGCGCGTGTGTGAGTGAGTATGTGTGGTTGTGTTTGCGTATGTGTGTGTATGCATCACAAGGGCAGCTGATCTATAGCAAGCTAACGCCCTATAATTAGAGAGCAGATCGATGGAGCAGCCTCAGCTATTAATTAAAAAGCAGTTTAGAGGCTTGTACGGTCAGCTTTTGAGCAGATTGAGAGGTCGTATATCACTCGTCTATATATTTGCGAGTCCCCTCAGGCCTGTCCACTGGTTGGTCTATCTGTCAGGGTTTGTGTTTTACTCGCACTGCGTGTTAATAATGACAACAGAGCTATCACTGTGTCTGAACCCTCACATATGTACAGATGAGACCATTATCTAACTGTGTGTTCACTGTGCTTGTCTTTTGTCATCAAATAGGATAATTATATGCTCTCTGAGAGTGAAAACACCCCATTATTTTTCACTGAGAGGGAAATGTCGTGTTAATTACACTGAATAATAATCCCGGGCTAAATCTGAAACCTCTCTCTGATAAAAATGGACATTTGACTCAAATTCCTCTGAGGGAAATTTCAGATATTGATAGATAAATTATATCTGAAAGATTATAGTTGCTAAAATTAATACTTTTTAAGCCAAAGTGGCAAGGAAAAGTAAGAAGACACATTTTTTATTATGGTTTAATATCTCTGTGGTCACCTTTAAGTGACCTCTTATTTAGTTAATGAGTGTTTCAATATGCACACATGAATTTTTATATATATTCATGTGTTTAATTTGTGCATCTGTGTCTTTTCGTGGACTCTGGTGCACATTGTCACCACATGTCAGCCTGTCATTGTCTCTTCAGAGGTTGGTCGTCCACCCGAGGACGTTCCCATCATCCTGCCAACCCTCCCCTCCCGGTGGCAACAAAGAAAAAAAAACACTGATCCACCCCCCGTACTCTATTTTGGTTCACACACACACACACACACACACACACACACACACACACACACACACACACACACACACACACACACACACACACACACACCCCTCAAGACGAACAAAGAGCATTGATTCACCACGAGGAGGTTTGTTTGTGCACTTGCCTGTTTGTTATTTCTGTTTGCACTTGCACTGTTTTCATGTTGGACAGAGAACAATGCTCCTGTCATAAGCTGAATGAAATTAAGTCATTTTTCTTGAAAATAAATTAATAATCGACATTTTTTTAAGAAAAAAGGTGCTTCTATAATACTGTGTTTTTACAGAGAAGATTAAGATTTAGTTTGTGTGCAAAGTGACCTTAAATTGAGCTCAGGAATTTACAAAAGCTCGCCGTGGATGAGGAGGGGATCTTTATCAGCTGGTCTATTGTCCTGAATGTCCTCTGAGGAGATTTTCTGCCAATGTGACAGAATGGGTGGGAGAAGTGTGATATCCCTCAATAAATTATTCTAATGTATCTAAGGACACTTTCACTTTTGTATCCTACACACGACGTACTAAAAAGAAACGGGCTGAGGTGCTACTATACCTTTATAATAATATAATACTGCAACTATTGGACACACATTGTACTCAAGATGTTATTTTTATTGACAAATGCAATAATATATATAAATATATTTATATATATATATATATATAATACATTTATATATATAATATATAAATCAAGAAATTATGTAAATGATTTGTACCTTAAATGTTTATATGGACATTGATTACAAATTGTGATTAATGATTCGGGATTTTCCTAGAGACGGGCTTTAAGTACCACTGCTCTGACCTTTGGCAAATTGGAGGCCAACCCTTTATCTCACCCTCACAGCAGCTGTCAGTCAGTGTGTGTGTGTGTGTGTGTGTGTGTGTGTGATAATCTTTAGACATGCTCACTGGACCGCAGAGAGGGCTAATTTGGAAAGGAAGCTCTCTAAAGAGGTTTGGATAGCAGCGAACAAAGGGCGGCCACTCACTGAATCATCTCCTATATGAAGCCTTACTCTGTAACAAGACCATGTGGCTCAATAACAAACAACGATGAATAATAACAACAGCAATAATAATGATGTGACGTGATGTGGAGACACACAGTCCCGTGGATACAAAACACTGGATCTGAATCAGAATGATTCAATAGACTCTGCATGGTTCTGCATGTTCTTGGTTTGCTGCCTCACTGTGCCATGTTGGCTTATTAGTTTTAGATGGAACCTGCATTATTTATGGTGATAAAAAAGTAAATGTGGTGCGCAGTGTTGTTTTATGTTGTAAAGGACCTGCAGTAGGGAGGACTGCTTAAGTGCCTGTTTAGATCTCTACTGACAGAGAGTGCGTGGGAGGGAACTGAGAGAGCAAGGGGAGAAGCACCAGGAAACAAAACAACTTCTTAATATGAAACGACAGTTTCAGAATAAAATGATTAACATCACATCCACCCCTCCACACATATGTACATACGCAGAAGAAATCCTTTCCACGTAATGAGAAGATCTCACAGCCGCAACAATGTGACAAACTACACATTCATATATCTTAACACAGTGACTTAATACAAGACTTGCATCAGAAAATCTCTTGGGAGCATCCACACAGACACACCCCATTACACTGCAAAAACATCCATCTTTATAACCTACATAATAAAGAATAATGATGCTTTATTACTAATTATTTGAGGTGAATTTTGAAAATATGTGTTGCTTGTCAATCAGGACTACAGCTGCAGCTGCTGAAGTCATTTTCAACCAGTTCAGTCAATACAGTTAGTACACATTAATGTGAATCTGCTCCCATAACTGTTAGGGTAGGAGCTGACTTTATGGCTAATATATCTAATATATCTTCATCACTGTTACTATTGTTTTCATTATTATATAAAGAAATAACCATGACTTACTTAAGACGCACACACAACAAGTGTACATCATGATTGGTTTCTCTGGATAGTTTAATACAAAAACATGCAGCATTGTCTGTAAATTATAGTTGTGTGTCTTTAAAAACTGAATTGAATGATGTGGGGACGCATGAGGACCTATTTTGCAAAAATGTAGGGGCCCCAGCACCCTGTAGGGAGGAGGTAGGATAAATACGTTGGTCTTTTCTTCGCCAGATTACACTGAAAGAACAACCAGTGAAATAGGATTCAAACCAAGAAATAGCTTTTTTTGAAACAGCCATATGGGAGAATATAGATACCAGAATGTTCACTATGTCAGAGGCTGTTGATGGGAAAGTAAGATAAGAACTAAGAGCTGAACTGCAATTCTACCTGGCTTCAGGGATTCTGATCACGTCAGTGGAAAGACTTTTCTTAAAATCCAATTACTTTGGATGGAGAAGGGAGTTCCACAAGAGGAATCCTGATGCCCAAAAATGACCTTTCAATAGACTTGGATAAAAATAAGTAAAGGAGCCCGTTCACAGTCCTCCAGTTGAGCGGGGTCAAGTGAAGACTTTTTGAACAGAGGTGTTTCCTGAGGTATTTCTTCAGTTTTACTTTTAAATAAAACAGTTTGTATATAATTTGGACACACGGGTGGTAGGTTTCTTGTTCTAATAGACTTTTTTTTTTATCAGTGTTTCCATTTGCCAGACCACACCTGTTAACATGGTACATACAGTGTTATAGTAATCATTTGAGGTGACACAATTTGCATTACCCTTGACTAAAGTTAATTTTATTAAAAGTTTTAATTTATGTTTTTGTGTAACTACTCAAAACCACTGAAAACCACTTAACGGCTGACAACTTGCTTCAGGGGACAATGACAAACTAAAAAGTATATTTCATTTATTTACCCCACATTTCCCCCCATCCGTCTATTCTAAGAGTCTGAATAATCTTGCTGTGGTCCTCCATGAGGCCAGCAGCATCGACAACTGCGTGCAGGATCCAGCTCTCCAGCTAGGTCGGTATTGAATAATGCAGACTCCCCACATTTCATCTTTCAAAATGGAGATCTCTAGTGCCTTCACACCCATTATTCCACTTGGATGGCAGAAAGCCTCTAAGATGCATTCAAGCACGCACATAGACTTGCACTACCTCACACAGGCCAAAGAAAAATAAAAGCAGCCTTTGCAAGACAGGGAATGACTGGGCAGAAAATACACAGAAATAACTTTGCGGAAGTGAATCATGCTTATATAAAGGTGGATTTTAGGGCAACCCAACCTAGTATACAGTTAATTTCCATCTCCAGGTTATGAGATACAATTGGTGCAAAAAGGAGTTTTTTATTTTTGGTGGTGAAAGTAAAAACTCCAGCTACTTGTGGTGAAAAATGAATTTGTGTATTTAAAGGTTAAATAAAAAAAAAGAGCTATATTCAGCAGGCAGTTATTAGCCCTTCATTAAGTTACAACATCGCAGCTCTTTCTATTGCTTCATGTCAGAGAGATTAAACCAGATAAAGATCTGATTCTTCTCTGTTGCTAATAGCGACTGGAGGAGAATTCCTCATTGCTCCTTTTTCACACCAACACTGATTTCTTACATCACTGTAAGAATTCAGCTTTACTGTTCGCTCTCGCGCCTTCCTTTACACCTGCCTCTCACTGTTGTATGTCACTTCTCAAATTCCCCATCTCTTGTAACCTCTTCCTCTTGCCTCTCTATCATCCGTATAGACTATGAGTTTAAGGTGCCATCCTCTCAGTGTTGTTACCGCTCCCCATCTGCTGCACCAACCCTCGTTTTCCTTGACCCACCCCACACGCTGCCTCTCGTTTTTTTTTCCCTTTTTCCCTTCATCTCTCTTTCTTCCTCTAAGGGCATTTTCCACCTCTTCTGAGAGTCACACCTCATGAATTATTTACTTGTGCATGTCAGCGGGGGGTTTTGCTGCGTTTTCTGACCATTTACCACTCAATGATAGACAGACAGGATTTTCCAAAAAGCATAAATTCATCCCTCCTTTAATATGTGAAGGTAAGCATAACAGATCCTCTGATTCATACAGTCACTCTATGACTGTTGCATTTTCTTTTAAATAATACTGAGCTGCTCCATAGAAGACATCATCTGCAGCTGCCTCTTGCAGCTGGAGAAGAGCCGCAAACATAAAAACGATATTGAAAAGCACTAGAAAACTGCCACGCCCCAATCTGCGCTCCCAGGACGACATCACTCTCTGCTGCCTCACACACTAACGTGCACATACACACCTTTTACCTCCTTTTAATTACACCGTTTGCTTTAAATCTTTTTTTGTCAGGACTTCAATTTCTCAAATGGGGGTAAAAGAAATATCAATTCAACCTCTCATGTGAATGGGTTGGTGTGAAGGGGTTAAGAACAATTAGAACATATGCTATAAACCTCCCTCTGCAATTTCATCAGAGAACTGCTTTACCAGCACACAAGCATTACAGCTTGAGAAGACAAGCTGTAATAGCAGCACGTCGTCTCCCAGTACACAATAACCATGTGAACAGACTGCAAGAGCTTTTTAATTTAAATCAGTGATGCACATCAGTGGTATCAGTGCTCTACTGGCTGGAATCATATGAATATAGGCTTCAGAAAATGACAGCAAATAATACATAAGTATCAACATTGTATAATGCCACATTCCTATGTTTGCGTTGCATTAAATATTATTCGACTGCTTTAAGCATGTGGTCGCTCCACTGCAATATAAAAATTCAGGCGTTCAGCTGAAACAGTAAAACGGTTTCTTTAACTTTGAGGTGTTTCTGTGTGTTCCCACAAAGCAGTCTCTGATGGGTGAAGCCACACCCTGCTGTCTCCTGACACACACAGAGAAACAGAGAGAGGCGAGTGCGCACGCGTACACACACACACACACACACACACACACAGACACACACACACAAACATGCACAGAGGAACCGAGCAAAGTCATCACCGAAGTGTGAAAAGAGGATACGAAAGAACACGTCTCCCCATTTCACTCAAGCTTTTCTTTGTTACTTTGGAGACCATGCAGACGCCACTCTGAGCAAGGTAGAGGACAAAAGGTTAGAGAGCAGGCTTTGTGCTGGTGTATATGGCCAGTTTTAATCCTAAAAGCAGCAAAAGTTGATACAAGAAATGACTAACACAAGGTGGAAGCCGGGTAGTGAGAATTTGACATTCTGTGTGAATGAGGGTGGGGCAGAAGAAAAGGGAATGCTTTGCAGTGAACATTTAAATATTTTGACCTGCCTGTAATTACATTCATTCATCATCTATCTTTAAATCTATCTATATCATCTATAAATCGTTAGGGACATACTAAAATCACATCAGATGTACTTGAGTTATTAAAGTAATATAACAAAAAACAGAAATATATTCTGATTCGGGAGAAACAAACTTCAATGCAATTTATACAGCTAGCTAGAAATATTACTGTAGTATAGTCTTAGAGTAAATAATGCATTTTTGAACCCCCTCGCACATTAATAAAATAAAACCAGACAGTTTTATATCAAATATAAATTAAAACCTACCATGGGAGTTTAAACCATCTGGAGATTTGGATCTGAAGAGCGGAGATTTCATTCTATCTTTAAATTATTCAGTTATTTCAAAATAAAAGCATGTCAACACACTAATGAGGTGCATATACAATTATAAATGCAGATGCTGCCCTGGTGGCGCAGGTGTGGGACATTGCAGTCATTCAGCAGTGCACAGCAGGAGCTTGTAAACTGCTATTTGAAGGCAACACTTATAGATCTTGAATCAATAACCTTTGGCTGGACACATGTGTTTCAGCACTGATCACTTGCATATTTACTAGGTCAGAGAGAAGGTCAATATAACCAGAGCCATGTCAACTATGTATAGTAATCCTGCTGAGCTTAGTATTCGTCATAACACATACATTGGCAGTAGAAAGGCACATGTTCTCATTCCCTAATTAACAGCTCTGCAATAAATCTGCACAGATGACCGCTGCCCTGACACACTGATGTTTTAATGTGTCTGTCTCCCACACCCACCAGCTGACCCCGCCCCCATCTCTCCTCCACACGGAGCGTCACAGCCGCAATGTTATACAACGTCCTGCTGCTTCTGCTGTGCACCCTTCTTTTGTCCCACCCTTTACTGTGGACCTCAGCACGCACATTCACCCCACTGCTGAAATCATTCCTGACATGGACGTGGATGAAGCTGGTCTGGAGAGAAGATTAAACTGCTACAAGTGTATATGAACCTGATGAGGAATAAGTTAATAGTGTTGAAAATATATGAAATATTTTCTGATAAAGTTATTTCAGCATGGACAGGTCTTGTAAAAAACCAGCCCACACACTTTTACACTGACATTACAATCTATAAGGTGCTGTAAGGTTTGAACAGAGAACTTGTGCAGGAGACATTTGAAATTCATGAGCAATACCACTAGAGTGAACATGGACAGTGTTTAGAAATGAAATAATATTCAGGTCGTATTTTTCACTGGCAGTCTCCTGGAAATGAAAACAGATAGTATGCTGACGTGAAAGCTGCACACTCAGCGGTACATGAGAGTCTCTGACAAGGAGTTCACAGTGTTCGGAGACAGGAGTAGGTGTGTTGTTCTTCTCCAGACTCAGAAATAATCCATCCTCAGCAGAATGTAAAGTGGGTACGGCTGATTCTTCAATGCAGTTTATGTCACACATTGTCCTTTCTGCTACAAGTTACAAAAATATTTGCATAAATCACATTTAATCAATCTATTATGTAGATGAAAATTATTGTTACTGTTATTACTATTATGTATATAAAAAATGTATAGATCAAAGAAAGGGTGAAGGATATACTGTAACCTCTTCTTCCATGATTATATTCCAACAAAAACCACTGTTGCATGTTTTTTTTTTTTTTTATTTTCCTACTCTTCTATGAGGATGTCACCACGTTCCCTGTATTTTCTACATTTTTTACAAGCAAAATGAATATCAGTTTAACCATGGCAATCATAAGCTGATTAATCAGTAGTGTAAATACTGGTTGCAAGTGTAATTTTCTTTGTACCTTATTCATAACACTAGCAAACATCAGGTCATCGGGTTTGGTCACTTGGAGCTTGTGTGGGAGGAAAGTGCCACCAGCTGGTACAAAATGGTACATATCTAATAATAAAAAGAAACCTGCAGTTGTCTTTAAAATACACACAAAGATAATATGTGTTTATATAAGATGGAGTCCCTCACTTTTTATGAATGAATGTTTGAGCTGAGACAATTCAATGATTAACAGATCAGTCAGTCCCTAGGTAATTAATTACTATTTCCATCATCAACTGATTATTTCATTTGTTTATTTTTCACCCAGAAAATGCAGTTCAGTGCAGTTTACAGCTTTTAAAATGGGAGAATTTAAAAATAATACAAAATCTAACATTCTGAGGTTTTGGTCTGTTGATCAAACAAAACAAATCCTCTCAGATTCAGGTCAAATATAGTAGCATGTTTCATTATTTTCAGCCTCATTTTACAGATAAAAAATATTTATATAGAAACTGAACTCCAAACTGGTTTATATTATAATTATTAGAGCAAATATGACCCATTAATCACATAAATGTAAATAACTCATATTGATTCAGTCAAAAGGGCGAACAGATCCAGGAGGCGGGGCTTCTTTTCTGCTGGGTGACGTAATTCAGTAAGAACCAATCAGGTGACCTGATCTTGCGCCGTTAATTTTCGCCTTTTTTCAACCTCGCACATGCGCACTTCATTTTTAAAATGGCGGCCGTACAAGGTGGTCTGGTCGATGCGGATGAAGAAAAAGACATAAAGACAGAACCATCAAACGATAGCTGGGGGAATAATAATGCAAACGACGGCAGACTTCTTTCTACATCGCCGGGCTCCAGTGCTACGGCCGGAGCCAACAAAACTGTGGCGGGAGCCCCGGAGGATCAACAGACGCTGCTGGCAGTTCTGCAATTCCTCCGAAAGAACAAACTGACCGAGTCCGTCGAGATTTTGCGTCGTGAGGCGGGATTACCTGAAGATTCACTGGACTTGAAGGCGGCAGATTCCTCCGGAGCCGGTTCGGGAGGCGGTGCGGGCGGTGTGGACGGTGAAGGCGCGGATGCGAGCTCACTTCTCAGCCGGGTGACCGTCTCAGCCTCCGCCGGAGCTCAGGCGTCAACAAAAGGTCTCATACAGTTCCTCCCTACTTAAACACTGATGCCTTGTTAACATAAAACTTTTCCAATTAATATAACATCACTTACAACTTTAATACAGTCATATTCTTCCACTAGCAACTGTTATAATAATGATATATATTTATTGAATTAAAGAAATGACTACCGTCGTTCAAACGTATCCATCCATTTGCGAGGGAATAAAGTTGAGAAACAGCTCAAAGTTAGTTTGGTTGTTGATGGTGCGACTGAATTGTTGGATGTTTTGTTTTTTCACGAGTGTAAATATAAAGGTAAAGCAAATTGTGTTTTTCAGATGAAAAGCACAATTATGACATATAATAATATTATGATAATAAATGTACCAGTCACGTGGGCTATTTTCTATAACAATGTCAAGGAAAAAAAATCATATTTTAAATTTAGTTTTGTTTGTTTTTCCAGATCTTTTAACTACATCTCGTCAGTAAAAGAAATCTGTTAGCGTGTAACTTTTTTCAGGTTTAAATGTAATTTATAAAATACTGTTTGGTCAATGCTGCGTAAATGACAATTGAGGTGTTGTTAGTACTATACTAAAGGTGTTAGCTGTTAGTAGACTAAAGCATATTATTTATCTACCTACGCATCTTATTTGGACTTTTCTTCCAACAGCAGCTGGGGAAGACCAGCCAGATGTCAATGTGGTGCTATCAGCTTACAGCCAGCAGGGAGACCCAGCGCTTTATGATGTTTACTACAGCGGTCTGAAGAGGTTCATAGAGACAGTTTTGGACTGTCACAGAGCAGAACTGTCCCAGGTCTTCTACCCACTGTTTGTCCACATGTATCTGGAGTTGGTGTACAACAATCACGAGAGTGAAGCCAAGGCTTTCTTTGAAAAGTAAGTTTACTTTTACCAAAGTTTGCGTGATGACTTCACAGGTGATATTAAATTTGACACACCTCTAAAAACCTACCATACTTTTTTTTTTTTACCTAATCAATATCAGGTTTAGTGGAGACCAGGAGTGCTACTATGAAGATGACTTGCGTGTTTTATCCGGCCTAACAAAGAAAGAGCACATGAGAGGCAACGAGACCCTCCTCGACTTCCGCACCAGCAAGTTTGTACTGCGCATCTCCCGTGATTCTTACCAGCTGCTGAAGAGACATCTGCAGGAGCGTCAGAACAACCAGATCTGGAATATTATCCAAGAGCACCTCTATATTGACATCTTTGATGGCATTCCACGCAGCAAGAGCCAGATTGATGCAATGTCTGGCAGCTTGGCTGGAGAGGCCAAGCGAGAGGCCAATAAGGCAAAGGTTGGCTTCACACACCAAATGATGCATCAAAAGATTTGTATGGTTCACTCTTGTCTCTGTGCTGAATTCACCACATGTCCTTGTTTCATTGTCATTTAATTAGGTTTACTATGGATTGCTGAAGGAACCTGAAATTGAGCTGCCTCTCGATGATGAGGATGAGGAGGCAGAGAATGAGGAAGGTAAACCCAAGAAGAAGAAACCCAAGAAGGACAGCATGGGCTCTAAGAGCAAGAAGCAGGATCCTAATGCACCTTCACAGACTAGGTAGGTGCTAAAACACTAAGATTCTGTGGAAAAACATAACACAGTGTTACAACTGAATGTACAGATATTTTATTTATTTTATGTGTGATAGTTTAGTTCTAAACTGAACATACTAGTCTTAGACTAATTTTTTGTCTTCCATTGTTTAGGATACCTTTACCAGAACTAAAGGATTCAGACAAACTAGACAAGATCATGTACATGAAGGAGGCCACTAAGAAAATCCGTCTGGGACCAGATAACCTTCCCTCTATCTGTTTCTACTCCTTTCTAAATGCGTACCAGGTAAAACCTCGTGACCACATTTTTTTTAATTTAATGTTTATTCGTTTAAGCATCTGATAAAATCTAGACAGTTCATTACAGATTCAGTCAACAGTTCAATTCATTTGTAATTATTCTCTCTGTTTTCCCTGCAGGGTTTGACAGCAGTGGACTACACAGACGACTCCAGTCTGATTGCAGGAGGCTTCGCTGACTCAACAGTACGCGTTTGGAGCGTCACTCCAAAGAAGCTTCGCAAGGTCAAGTCTGCAGCAGGTACAGTGGTTCACACTGTGTAACGGTATCTGTGCTTGTTATATTGTTAGAAAACAAATTATTAAAAACCTTTCACTGTTTTCACCTTGTCTTTCTCATCTCTTTCTCTAAAGACTTGAATCTAATCGACAAAGAATCAGATGATGTGCTGGAGAGGATCATGGATGAGAAGACGGCCAGTGAGTCAAAGATCCTCTACGGTCACAGTGGTCCAGTGTATGGCATCAGCTTCAGCCCAGACAGGTAAAATGAAACTCTGATGCACATGGTCTTAATAAATCACATCCTGTTCAGAAACACTATAATGTTTCATTGCTGATTTTAAACATAATTTAATCACTGCCTCTTGCTTTTCAGAAACTACCTGTTGTCAAGCTCTGAAGATGGTACAGTTCGGCTGTGGAGTCTCCAAACATTTACTTGTCTTGTGGGCTACAAAGGCCACAACTACCCAGTGTGGGACACGCAGTTTTCTCCCCATGGGTACTATTTTGTCTCAGGTGGACATGACAGAGTTGCCCGGTAAGAAACTGCACAACTTATTTAATTAGTTTGTGAAATAATACTGATAGAACTGCCCTTTTTATGTAATGCGCTGTTTATGAATGTCTTTGACTGGTCTGTGTTGTGCTTTCTCCAACAGTCTGTGGGCGACAGATCACTACCAACCTCTACGGATATTTTCTGGTCATCTAGCTGACGTCACTTGCACCCGTTTCCACCCCAACTCCAATTATGTGGCCACAGGTTCATCTGACCGCACCATCCGCCTGTGGGACGTCTTGAACGGAAACTGTGTCCGTATATTCACCGGTCACAAGGTCAGACATGATCTTACTGAATATATTAAACTGGAACTGTCAAATTGATCTTACAGTAGAGTGTCAGCACTGTAAAGATGTTTGTTTTGAGAACTCCTTGTTGCTGAACAATGCTATTGTATACAAGTTTAACTAAAGATTCACAGAAGTATACTGCAGCAGGCAGAATTGAGAACTGCAGAGAAAGTTATGAGCCTTTTATCTTTATTTTTTGGCTTTCTTCCAGGGTCCTATCCATACGCTGGCTTTCTCTCCCAATGGGAAGTTCTTAGCCTCTGGAGCCACTGACGGCAGAGTTCTTCTGTGGGACATTGGTCATGGTCTGATGGTTGGAGAACTCAAAGGCCACACAGATACCATCTACTCCCTCAGGTTCAGCAGGGATGGCGAGATCCTTGCTTCTGGTGGGTGTTCCACTTCTTGAAATAGTTTTAATCAACTGTATCTAATTATATTATGAGCCCAATAAGCCACAGAGCGCTGTAGTTTTTATTTACACTTCATTTCCAGCTTCTGCAATCCTTGCTGTAATCATCACGTTTCTATCTCACAAATATAACAAGCATCCTGCTTTCTCTAGGTTCTATGGACAACACAGTCCGTCTGTGGGATGCCACGAAAGCATTTGATGACTTGGAGACCGACGACTTCACAGCAGCCACAGGACACATTCATCTACAAGATAACTCCCAGGAGCTTCTGCTGGGCACCTACATGACTAAATCCACGCCTGTCATACACCTTCACTTCACCCGCAGAAACCTTCTGCTTGCTGCTGGGGCCTACAATCCATAAGACATTACTGAATCATTTGAAAAATAATCAGTGGAAGCTTGAAATGATGAAAGACGTTTGTTCCCAAGGCTCTACAAATACCTTTGGTTTGTGGGGCAGTGGAAATAAAATGAAGCTGTATTGTCAATTCACCTCTGGTGCACATTGAGCTGTGAATGAGGAGAGAAATTAGGTTAACCCGCTCCGGTTCTGGCCCTCAGTCTGACGGATTCAGGCTCCAAATCAAACTTGTTTATTGCAGATATTCCTTTGCCTGACAAAAGTGCCATGTTGGTTGAGGACCATTTATAAAAATCACTGCCATGAGTAAAGCTTTTGCTCAACCCATGGCTGATATTTCTGTATCATAGACTTTTATACTGGTGTACACTGTAAATAAAACAAAGTGTTTTCTATGTTTTGGGCATACATGTTCTTTATTGTTTACACAGGGAAAACAAACAGTAATATTTTATGTCAAGCACATCCAGCTGCTTTCTCCACTCCCAGCTGTTAGAAATAATGGTCAAATGGACACCTGCAATGAAGGAATGAATTGAATAATTACCATTTTTGCTTCAAGAGAGTGTATTGGTATTATAATATGTACACACTTGAATGTATTTACATTATCACTTTTCTGTGACGGCGGCCTGTTTCTTGGGCTTCAATTTGAAGAAAAGGACAATGGCTGCTATACTGGCGTATGTGGCCAAAACACACTAAAGAAACAAAAGGTTGATGAGAAATTTAATAGTGATATAAACAGTAGTTAGCAGTTTGACCTTTGAGGTGTGAAATGCAGCTTATCACAGATGTTTCACTAAACTTACATTCCTCCTTCCTGTGATTGTGTACGAGTTGAAGTACTTGGCAAATCCAGTAAACTGGTGCTGGCTTCCTGCGTCATGTCCTCCCATGATGGATAGTTTGGTAGTGGTCCTAACACAAGGAGAATAACAGGTTAATGACTGATAAATTAATAGTAAATAAACACGTTTACTCTCAACCTCAGCTACAGTATGTCTAACAGTGCAATCAAGAAGGTGAAGCACTTAAACCTGACTAGTGACAATCTGCAGGAATGGTGACATTTGTTTTGACCGCATTTTAATAACTGACAAAAAAATACTTTGTGCAACTAATTGTAAAAGGATATTTTTTCATGTTTGATAAGCCCAAAGTAATGAAACACTGCTGAGTTGCAGAGACAATCGCTACTGAATTAAGAGGGATATCGCAGTTCTATATTATTGCACGATATTCTTTTAGAAATTATTTTTAATTTCTAAAGTAAGTTACACATTATTCAGGCAAAAACTGTCTTGCAACTGCCAATTAGCTATTACGGTTACAAATGTCATTATATAAGTGCGTTGGAAATTTTTCATGGCGGTAGTCTTGACTTGCTAGTCTTGCTACTTCCAAAAAAGAAATCAGATAAAAGGACGTCAGGACGCCGACCTCTTGCTTAAGAGCAACATTTAAATTATGTATCATTTCTAAAATGTTAGCTCATTAAAATTCGTTAACCTTGTGGTTGAAAGTGAGCTAACAGCGGGTATGTCATTCAGATAAACTTTCATTCAGCAGTATAGCTCGCTAGCTAGCACACAGTGTACGTTAACGTAGCTCGCTAGGTTAGCCCGCTAGCTAATTTAACTTTCAACGTTTAGTTAACATTAATTAAGTACTGTATCGCCACAGATGTACTGTAAATGTAACACAGGAACTGGTGAGCATTATTAAAGCCAAGTGAATTAGCTAATTTGTGTCTAAACGTGCTGTGTCTTACCTTTGACACACGACCCCTGTGCAAACAGAATGAGACAAGTGCCCTTCAGCAGAGGCCGCAATGCTAAGTCCGCAAGGAAGTCCCGCCTAGTCTCTGGAATCCAATACTGTAATACTACTGGTTTAAAATAACGTCACTCAAAGCAGGGTTCGAAAACGATCGCTGAATGGTTTAAACAAACGTCAATCATTATTTCTGCTCTGTGATTGGCCAAAAAACGGAACGCCCTTATGAGTTTTTCTTCCGGGTTGTGATCGTGGCGTGTTGCTGAACAACATGTGAGTTTGGATCCCCACAAGCCGGAGATGAAATAAAGAATCATTTCGTGGTAAATAAAGTCAATTTCGTTTATTATGTTTAAATTCTAACACTATGTTTTTATAGAAGATTTCTATTCACTTGCAGCAACGTGCATTCAGTGCTAATGCTAAAACATGTTACCGTGATCGATTGTCTCATATTTTCTTTTAACTTTATCTCAACTTGACTTCATTTAATTTTTTTAAGAATCCTAAACAGTTCTGTTTATGTTTCTGTATTTAAACTGTATTTTTGTGCTTTTTGTGACTTAATAATACTAGAAATGATTAATAATCATGCATGCGGAAATTTCAAATGTAAAATCATGAGTTTTAATAGGAAGGTCAACCCAGATATCGTCCCTGCTCTTATTATGAAACGATCTGTTTATCCACAGTGACTTAGATTTACTCAAACGTATGAAAAAAACCAAAACATGGCATCAGTGGAGGAAGATTTCCCTCGAGGAGGGACAGCTAAGAAGTCAAATGAAAGTAAAATAGTGGCGCAGAAGAACGAAGTGGACAATCTGTTTCAGGTAAAGTTCATATCTCTGTTTCATCTCAGGAAATATTATCACACAATATTTAACAGTGTAATTCACACTAATGGGTTACTGCAGTGGACATCATTCTTTCACACTGAGTCTCCCACTCAGTCTCCCTCCTGCTGAACTCTGCACTTCATTTCACACTGCAGCAAAGTGAAATGTTAAACACAGTTGATAATGGTTCATGTTTCTCTTTCAGTCGAATGAACAAGCAGAAACCAAGAAAAGAAAGGGTGCTGTCAAAGATGATGGCAAGAAACTCAAAAAGCAAAAGACAGGGAAAGATAAAAATGGTCTCACACTCAATGCAGCAGCCAAGACTGTGGAAATCCTACATCTTAAGGTAATATATTTTAAAAATAGTGGATTTTTTTTGAATGGCAGTATTGTAAGTCAGGGGGGTACTAAGCATGTCATCTAACGTGATATTTTGTGTGTGTGTTTTTTTTTTTTTTTTTTCAAACCAGAATGTGAAGGAGGGCATGTTGATGCTGGGTTGTGTGAAGGAGGTTGCAGACTTTGAGGTGACAGTGAGTCTGCCTTGTGGCCTACAAGGCTACCTCAGCATCAAGAATATCAGCGACTCATACACCAAGCTGCTCAGTGAGCAGCTGAATTCAGCCGACACAGAGGTAGACCTGAGGAGTGATCATTTGGATATCCTGATGATGATGATAATGGTGTTCAGATATTACTCGCAGACCAAGATGTTTATAATGTCGGGTTTCTGTGCTTCATAGGAGATCTGCTCCCTCCCTCACCTCTTTTACCCCGGCATGGTGTTGAGGTGTGTGGTTATCAAGTTAGACATTGCCAAAGGAGGTTCTCTCAGCATCCGGCTGTCTGTCAATCCAAAGTTGGTCAACAAGGTGCTTACTGCAAGCTCTTTAAAGGCCGGCATGGTGAGTCATCATTTAACTTAATTGATGAAGCAATTTCCAAGTGGACCAGCCTTTTTTTTTTTTTAAATTTAAAATTTTACTAAAATGCTTTTACTGTGTTTTGATTTAGGTCTTGAGCGGATGTGTGGAGAGTGTTGAGGATCATGGCTACATCATTGACATTGGTATCAGCGGGTCCAAAGCTTTCCTGTCTACAAAAGGAGAAAAAGACAAACACAACCTGGAAGGTACAACAAAATATTTTTGTTTGTTTTTTCATTCAGTTAGGAACAATAAGCTTGTCTATATTTACTGATTCCATGATCTCATGTTTGCAGAGCTGAGAGTAGGTCAGTATGTCACCTGTGAAGTGGAAGAAGTAAAGAATGAAGGACGTGGTCCGGCTTTCTAACAACCCCATGATCAGCAATCATCCCTGTGCAGAGTCCGATCAGGGCTGGAACCTCACAAACCTCCTACCTGGTCTTTTGGTCAAAGCTAAGATCAAAAAGGTAGAAACAACTTCTCAGTGACAATGACCATTGTACTGTTTGTTATTATAACAATAAAGATAAACCCTCTATTCAGATACAGAGTGAAAAATGCTTCTGATGTTGCCTCTTTTAGTCTGTATATATTTGCTCTAATGGTTTAATGTTGAAATTTCTGTATTGCAGGTGACCAAACACGGCCTGATCCTGGACTTCCTGTCCTCCTACAGTGGCCAGGTGGACTTTCTCCACATGGAGCCAGGACAGGCATCCAAGTACACAGAGGGCACTGAGGTAAAAGTGACTCAGCACACGGATCCTTTTGGCACAGATCACAGCATCAAGTCTGTCATCACTTTCATCTTTTTGACGAGAGACGTTCACCCATTGATGTTTTTTTTTTTTTTTTATTATTGAAACACGACGTATTAAAACGGTCTTGGATTCAATTTTTTGTATCTCTCCTTCCAGGTGCGAGCTTGTGTCCTCTACCTGGATCCATCAACACGTCTGGTTGGGTTGAGTCTGCGTAGCTACCTCGTTGACTTCAGGAAAAGACTTGACACCACTCCCACTGTTGGCGACCGTATCAGTGAAGTGGTGCAGGACTGCAAGATGATGGCTGTACACCACATGTCAGGAGCCATACTGGAACTGCCTGACAAAACATTAGCCTTTGTACATGTGAGTCAGTGTAGGATAAGGACTATCTGCAGATATTCTGTCATCTCAGACTTAAGTTAATGTAATTTTATTGTTTTTTTCTTTACAGAAAAACAACCTGAAAGAGTCCAAAGAGCTAGCCAATGAGAACAGAGTTCTGGCAAAGCCTGAACACACCTGCAGGATCCTAGACTTTAACCCCATGGATCAGATTCATTTAGCTACCCTGCGCAGGTATGTGGCCCTGAATTTTGGTGTGTTAGCCACACAGGAGGTGATAAACTCTGAATTCCATTTTAACAAACTGTTCTTGTCTTGTTTCCAGGAGTGTGATTGAGAATCCTTTCTTTAGATACCAGGATATTCAGCCTGGTCAAATTGTAGAGGTAAGAATTAAGTATCATCCTATGTAGACAAAAGATGTAGAGATGAGAGAAAAAATAACACAATCACAAGATAGTTTGGTCACATAGTCTGTAGTCTGTGCAAAAAGCAATCAGAGCCAAAGTTGTTGTTGTTGTTGTTTTCATAACATCATAAATATCTGGTAACATCCAGTTATAATACACGACTTTCAGTGTTTTTCTGCAGCAACACACATTCTAACTATTAATGGACATTAACATGTCAGATAAAACATGTAGGTTCCTGTTTTTAAAGCCACTGCTACACTTTAACAAAGACTCCTCATTCAACTACAGTCTCTATACAAATGATTCTTTCTTTTTTATATGAATTCCTGTCTTACATCCTCTTATCCCCGGGTGTGTGTCTCTCTCCAAGGGAACAGTATCAGTCCTGTTCAATCATGGGATGGTGGTTCATCTGACTGACCACATTAAGGGTCTGGTCCCTCGGACCCACCTGTCAGACATTATCCTCAAGAACCCAGAGAAAAAGTACATCGAAGGCATGAAGATCAAATGTCGGGTCCGTGCAGCTCTTTGCTTTGTCTTAAAGCCAATGGAAAAAAAACACAAGAATAAAGATGCATGTAACATGCGGATTTTGTCTCATCTCATTCATGAAATGATTTAATTTCTCCAGGTGCTGTCAGTAGATGTAGAGAATAAGAAGCTGTACCTGACCAGAAAGAAAGGCCTGGTGGACAGCACTCTGCCGTTGTTCCTCAACTACACAGATGCTCGTCCCGGCTCTGTGTCCCACGGCTTCATCGTCTGCATCAAAGACTTCGGCTGCATTGTTCGTTTCTACAACAACGTCAAGGGTCTGGTGCCACTCGGTGAACTCAGCTCTGAGTCCATCACCAATCCAGAGGACATCTTCTATATCGGGCAGGTGAGGTGTTAGAGTATTTAATTTGAAGGCTTTTGCGGTCATTGATGGTGTCTTGTGAATTATTTGGCGTCTGACCTGTTTGTTTTTGTCGATGGCTCAGGTGTTAAAGACCAAAGTCCTTAAGTGTGACCCAGAGAAGTCAAAGATGCTGCTGTCATTTAAAACTGCAGTGGAGGGAGAAACTGAGGAAGGCAGAAAACCTGAGATTGACTGTGAGGTTGGGAATGTAAGTTAAAAAAAACTTTTTTCTTTTTAATCTTTTTTTATTCTTATCATTATAAAAGACTAATCCAACATTTGCTTTGTGTTACTGATACAGAGAGTGGAGGCCAAAGTGTTGAAAAAGCTGATCAATGGTCTGGAGGTGGCCGTCCTTCCCAATGAGATACGAACCATATTACCCACCATGCACCTCTCTGATCACATGTCCAACTGCCCTCTGCTGTGGGAAGCACTGCAGGAGGGAGACAACATCTCCAACCTCATCTGTTACAACAAGAACAAAAACAACATTGTATCCTTCTTTTTCTTAAATTTATAAGTTAACCTCAATGTTACTTGGATTGATTCTGTACCATATAAAATATTTTAATTATAAGGAAGAACGCTGTTTTCCTTAGCTGTTGTTCTTTTAAAGAATCTCACCAAGAAACCAACCGTCAAGTGGTTGTTGGATGAGGGAGTTGTTGCCAAGGATTTCTCAGAGATCACAGTTGGGATGCAGCTGATTGGCTGGGTCAAGAACATCATGTCCTACGGCGTCTTTGTAGAGTTCCCATACGGCCTTGTTGGTCTCGCACCCAAGTCGGTGAGTAAATTGCTTCATGTTGCATCTCCTGCATGTGGCAGTTGTAAATTTTTGTTACCAACTAAACTCTTTCTTTTTGTCTCCTCTGCCTCTCAGGCCATGACCGACAAGTTCCTCAGTGACCCGGCGGTCGCCTTCCAGCTGGGTCAGACAGTCATGGCTAAAGTCACCAACTTGGATGCAGAAAAGCGACGTTTCCTGGTCACGCTGAAGATTTCAGAGGTCATTCCTCTAGAGGGCGACGTCCAGAACAGACTCATTAATGGTCTAAAGGAGAGAAAAGCTGCGACTGAAATGTTTGTTCTGAGAGGTATGGATTTGTTTATTTTTGTCAGATGAGACTCAGACAGAAATCACTTCAGTAAAAATCAGTTATTTTTGCTTGATTCACTCAGGAAGTCAGGCCTGATGGCATCTAACCGGTATTTGTGTCTGTCATAACTCTCAGGTAACAGTGAACTTCGCCAGGATCTGGCTGCTCTGTCTGTGGGTCAGAAGCTCAAGTTGACTGTGGATACAGTTAAGGACGGCAGTGCAACATTTAAATCACAGGATTTGGTCGGTGCTTCCATCCTGGCCAGCAAGGACCATGTCGGCAGTATGTTTTCAACCAGAGACGTTAGAAAATATCTGATGGCGTGCATGCAGGCACAGGCCGGATGTGACTGTCATCATTCTTATGTCAGAACTTTGCAGTGAAGATATACTGGATTTGTTCTTTTACATTTATTACCTGATTTCCTTTTCCTTCATTTTTTTATTTGCTAAAACACACCATGCGTTTCCTGTTGATTTCCAGATGTGAAGTTGACCCCAGGACAGAAAGCGACTGCAGTCGTCCTTCATGTTGACGTGTTGTCCAGCAGCGTCAACGTGTCTGTCCTCCCCAAGTTGGTGGGAAACAAGAAATCTGTGAGTATTAATCTCTTCAGTGCTATTGTGTTATTTTATTTTAAGTCCAACAGTTTGAGTCACACAAGGGACTGTATGGAAATTTCTCTATAGGTCGAAGTGATGTGGTAAAACTCAGATCTTTACGTTCTCTATTAATACACGGTGTGACTGGAGCAATTCTGTTTGTGTTTTACAGTTAAGTGAAGGATCGAACTACACAGCGATCGTCCAGCACACAGACAAAGACTTTGCTGTCATCTCGTTGGGTGATACAGCACAGCTGACTGTGATCCAAACCAGAAGTCACATGAATGATGTTTTCTTGTCCGAGTTCGACAAACTGAAGTCGGGGATGCGTTTGGCAGTTGAGGTTACAGAGTCCAACTGTCAGGAGCTACAAGGGCTCCCCCTGGTGTCGTGGCAACACAGTACGCCGAAACGACCCCGCACAACCTCAGAAAACCAGTCGGGCTCTAAAGGTTATCGCTTCGGTGAAATCCTGAAGGTGAAAGTGCGTTCAGTGAAGCCGACCTGCGTCCAGGTCACACTGGACGATGGAAGCATGGGCTACGTTCACGTGTCTGAGGTGATGGAGGACACAAACATTTGCCCGGGAACCTTCCCAACATCCTCGGTGAAGGTGGGAAGTGAGGTCACAGCCAGAGTCATTGGAGGACGAGAAGCCTCCAATAACAGGTAAACACAAAGTCCTGCTTTCATTGTGTAGTTTTTATTACATTCTTAACCTTCAAACTCCTCTAAAAGTGCAAAGAAGAATGTAGTCATTTTTTAAAACTTAAAACTGTCTCTTTTTTTCAGATTCCTGCCATTTTCTCATCCCAAATACACATACACTATTCCTGAGCTCACACTCAAACCCAGGTAATTGCATAGCACAGTTCATTGTACAGTTATCAACAACATTACACAATATACAGCATAACCTGCTTTTATTGTGTAATCCTAGAGTAAACTAGTAAATTTACAATCCTATATTAGTAATATAAACTCTAGTAATATAGTCCTGTTAGTTTTCATTAAGATTTCTATGGATTTTAAACATTTATATGGTTGGTTTGTTTTCTTTTTTTGTTCTCTGTTTGCAGTAAACTGGATGAAACTGCAGGTTTCAAGCCAGTTTTTCCAAAACAAAAGCGTGAGAGTTATAAGGTTGGAGAAGAAGTTACATGCTTTGTATCAAAGGTAAGCTTTAATAGATTGCGATGGCTTTTCGTTTGTTTTTCATCATCAGCCGACAAATCAAAAACAATGCTTGTAAAGGATCAGCAGAGTTTTAAATGTGCTTATGCTTCTGTCCCCAGTATAATCCAGAGAGGAAGTCATTGGAGGTCACCATTGATCCCTCTATCACCGGAACAGTTGAGCTTCTGGCTTTGATCACTGATCCTAAAGTAAGTTTAATGCTGTGTCTGCAATGTGGTGTTTCTTATGTATTAGAAGAGCATAGATATGACCGTTCTGAAGATTCAAATGGCCAAAGTTTTGAGATAAATTAAGACGTGATGAGCCAGAGATTTAAACCTCCACAAACTGTGGTTATTCTCAGGATGCCAGCCACCCAGAGAAATTGTTCAAGCTGGGCCAAGCAGTCCGTGCCAAGGTGGTGGAAATAAACTCCAAACCTCATCGTTTCATGCTGTCACTCACAGGTAGGAGCTGTTCAGACCGTTGTTGGCTTTTTTTCTCACTCATCTCTTCTCCACTTTTTAAAAATTTTTTTTTTTTATCAAATGCAAAAACTGACTTGACATGACTTGACATGCGTGACTTGATAAGTTGACGTCATTTCTTGGTTCTCTTTCTGTGTCTTTACAGGTGCCCATCAACTGGAGAAAGGCAGTGTTACTTTGGGGATTGTGACTAATATCATCCCACAAGTTGGCGTCATGGTCAAGCTTCCCTTCGGTGGCTGGGGGACTCTTTCTGTCACTGACCTGGCTGATGCCTACAAGCCACACCCACTAGACGGGTACAGCAAGGATCAGCTGCTCAGGTTGGTAGTTAACAGTGACCTTTTTTAATATTTATTATACACAGACACGGTCCAGACTTGAGGGTGGTTTATGATCTCAGAAGTAATTGTGCTGTCCAGCTGCGTTTAACAGAAAAACTGTTTATAGTTGTTCCCAAATGAACTCTGTCATGCAGACAGAACAGAAAGGAGTTTGTTTAAAATGTAATGCTCTATTTCAGCTTCAGACTGTGGACAACTTACTTTGCTCTGATTTGGGTCAAACAGAGTTGCCTGCTAATCATTGCAGCTTTATGATCATGGTTGTAAATGTTGATTTTTCTGCAGAGTTAAAGGAAACAGTTAGAATGATAATTTGGCTACATCAAAGAATTGCATAACTGAGTTTCAGTTGTGTTAATGTTTAGATCAACACTTTAATGTTTTTGCCTCAGGTGTTTCCTCATCGAGAATCACAACCACAAGTGGCAGTTGTCTCTACGTCCATCAAGGTATGATGAGTGTCATCGTAAAAGTCTTTAGTGTGAGTTTGTATAACAGTAACAACACTTATTATGCTGCGTCGCTGATTGAAACTCTTCTCCTTCAGGCTGAATCCACAGCAGGCCAAGACAGGGAAGGACCCTGAAGTTTTGTCCATAGACGATCTGAAGGAAGGACAGATCATCAGAGGCTACGTCAAGTCTGTGGGAGAACAGGGCATTTTTATTAGGTACAAACTTTCGCTTTAACTTTGTTTGACATTAAAATGGACAGAAAGTTCTTTCATATCTAAATTTTATAGGAGCAGCTGAGCTTCTGAAAGGAACAACGTGTTCCTTGTTTCCAGGAAAATGCAATTTATCTGTAGTTACTTAATCTCTTCTGTCACAATCATGTTTTATTCTTACAGTTTTGTGATCTTGTTAAAAGTGAGCACTTTTGACAAATATCAGGTCAACAGTGAAGTGATATTCAACATTTTTCCACACGTTTATCTTCCAGGTTGTCTCGGCACATAACTGGGAGAGCTCAACTTCAGCAGTCTAGCAAGTACTTTGTTAACAACCACAAGATCCTGTCTCAGCACCTGCCTCTCAACACTCTGCTCACCACCAAGATCATCAGGTGAAAACACATTTCAAAGTAATGAACTTGCTCCATTGTAGCTTCCAGTTTTGGACATGTTATGTGTCACATAAAAAACAAAGGAAGTTGTCATATTAGCCATCAGAGCTGAGCCTGAGAAAGCAGCGTAATGCTGACATTGTGTCTTTACACAGTCTCTTCCCCAGTGCAGCTTTAGGTTGCATTCATTTTGAGAATCAATGCTGTCATGTTGCTTTATTTCGCCTGCATCTCTTTCTATTCTCGTCCTCAGTATTGACAAAGAGGAGGAGTTCGTCAACCTCTCTCTGCTCCCGGTGGACACCGGGAAGCCAGACATCCTTCCAGAATCTCTCAATCTGCCGCTGCGTCTGGTCGGAGAGGCCAAGGAGAAATATGATGCTAAGAAGAAGAAACGCACACTGTCTGAGAGCGAAGAGGTAACAGACAGATGCAGTTTGTTACAAGAACAACAGGAATGTTTTTCCTTCTTTCCTCCCAATTTTCCATTAAATCATAAACTTGCTGTACCTGACCTGACCATTAAGTTTTCCATTTCCACATAGATTCATTTATTTTCTATTGGTCTGACAGAACAAAGGCTGTATTGATCTCAGCCTCAGTCCCTCTGCAGCTTCTTCCACACCTTTAATTACAACTGTAGGAACACTGAAGATATTATGTGCATGTGCTTTGGTTTATTGGTGGTTTAATCCTTGATTTTGGTCCCAAAGGTCCCAAAGACAAAGAAGAAGAAAACAAAGAAAGCCAAGAGCGATGATAATGACAGCGGAGTTGAGGTTTACTTCAGGGAAGATGAGGACAAACCAAAACCAGCTGCCACAAAAGTAAGTGAATGTAATGCTGCCCAGTAAGTGCAGTTATGAAATAACTTAGATAAACTTAAAATAAAATAAATTTCCTCTTTCTTCTCCCAGCAGGCGACACAGAGCTCAGCAGGTCCATCCAGGCTGCAGGTGGCAGCAGGTTTCTCCTGGGACGTGGGACTGAGCTCCCTGAAACCTGCGTCTGCTGCTCAGGACGAGGACTTCAGTGATGGCGAGGATGAAAAGGGAAGCAGCAAGGTAAGACAACCATAAAGGAGCATCTATAGTTTTAGGATTGTTGATGAAATAAAGCATTGTCACTAATAAGGATTTATTTCTCTTACGTCATACTCACTTGTCCTCTTTCCCATTCCATCTCTTGTCTTGAATCTTCTTCTCCAAAGCCCCAGAAAAAGTCTCGTCACGAGCTGGAGCAGGAGAAAAAGGCAGCTGAGAAGGCCCTGGTACAGCGGGAAACTGAGCTCATGGATCCAAACCTGCGCCCTGAAGATGCAGCTGCATTTGAGCGCCTGCTCCTGGGATCCCCCAACAGTTCTCTGCTTTGGCTCCAGTACATGGCTCATCATCTGCAGGCCACTCAGATCGAACAGGCCCGGGCTGTGGCTGAGAGGGCTCTCAAAACTATTTCCTTCAGGTGATTGATAGAATAATGGATGTTTGTTGACATAAACAATAGATGTGATTGTCCTTGATTTCAGTTTCATCTGTGGGCAACAGAAATAACTATGCTGATTACTATTTCTTCAGACAGTTGAACAGGTTTTTTACTGTTTAACTTTCACCAGATACTGGTGATACTAATAATATACTGTATTCTCTTGTGTTGGGGCAGGGAGGAACAGGAGAAGCTGAATGTGTGGGTGGCCCTGCTCAATCTGGAGAACATGTACGGCACAGAAGAGTCTCTAAAGAAAGTGTTTGAGCGGGCGCAGCAGTTCTGTGAGCCAATGCCTGTTTACCAGCAGCTGGCTGACATCTACACCAAGTCCAACAAAATCAAGGTACATTCAAAAGTGTTAACTCAGCTAACCTTGCTGAGTGTAAACATCTTGCCTATTTGCAAAAAAAAAACTTTGTTCTACAGCCTCTAAAGTCTGTGTTTCTCTTTGTTTCTGCTGTTTGCAGGAGGCAGAGGGTTTGTACAAGACGATGGTGAAGCGTTTCCGTCAGAACAAGGCAGTGTGGTTGAGTTTCGGGACCTTCCTGCTCCAGCAGGGCCAGAGCGATGCTGCCAGTGCTCTCCTGCAGAGGGCGCTGAAGAGTCTACCGTCTAAAGAAAGTAAGAAGGCCTATCTGAATACTCGAAACACAGCACAATAGGCTTTGCTGTCAGTTCAAATTTTTTGACACCTACTCACCCACATCAACTCCGTGGTCCATGTCAGAGAGCAGTGTACATAACCTTTCAGATTGTGTCTCCGGGTCCCAGTGGTGTGACTCCACAGGTTTTAACCTTTATGTATTGTCATCCATCCTCTCAGGTGTGGATGTGATCGCCAAGTTTGCCCAGCTGGAGTTCCGTTACGGTGATGTTGAGAAAGGTCGCACCATGTTTGACAAAGTCCTAACAACATATCCGAAGCGTACAGATCTGTGGTCAGTCTTCATCGACCTCATGATCAAACACGGATCACAGAAGGACATCAGGTGAGAAAATGATCATTGGCTGAGCTTTTATGGTTCATAAGCTGATTATGTAGATGCTTCATTGTGTTTTACAACTTCCTGTTCCCTGCAGAGCGCTCTTTGATCGCGTAATCCACCTGAGTGTTTCAGTGAAAAAGATCAAGTTCTTCTTCAAGCGTTACCTGGAGTACGAAAAGAAACACGGCACCACGCAGAGCATCCAGGCAGTCAAAGAAAAAGCTATGGAGTTTGTGGAAGCTAAAGGCACCGAGGCTGCAAACTAAAGACCAAATAAACACATGTATTTGTGTGGACTTCAGTGTGCTGTACTCAGTCAGCTCTAAGTACCTGTTGGAAAACACATTTGTGGCTAATGCAGTTTCCTAATCAAAACAATCTCCTTTGTAGTTTGTAATTTAGCTTTTTTAATTATCATGGACTGGGAACAGTTGAACCTGAACACAACAAACCTTTGTAAATCCTCTATAAATTCAATATTTCATCAATTAAAATTTTAGTGCATTTTATAAGTAAATGACTGTGAGCTAAGAGAAGAATAGTGAATGTGATGACTATTACTTTACTGTTTTTGAATGGATTTATATATATATATATATAAAAGAAAACATCCTCGCCATGCTTGTTGGACACTGTATGAATTGACTGGTTAACCTTTCAATAAATCCAGCACCATTACAATACATTACGTGACATTTTATTTAAAAGCAACAAATACAAAATAACAATACATATAGGGACACGTTTACATACAATACATACAGGCAAGACTAGTTTTCTATCAGTCTTTTTTTTTTTCTCAAAAGGAAAGGGACACAATCGGCCTGGGACACAATCTGTAACAGTATTGTCTATGTTAATCATCATGGTTGTAATCCCGCTGGTCTTGGTTTGAGCCCGAGGTTGTGGCTACCCCTGACTACTGGAGCATTTCATCTACATTGGCAGTATTGAAGATGCATGTGTGGCACAGGGTTATAGGGTGACTGACATGGTTTGTGCTGGCTGTATTGGTAACACCCCTGAGATATTAGAGGTATCCATACTGATTCTTTTTTTTAAACTCTGATGTCCTGCTGAATGCCTGTAGTGTTATTTGTCTCTGGCAGTGCTGCACTAGTCGTCCAGTGACAGTTGCAATGATAATCCTGCTTTCTAAAGTGGCTCCTTATCCTGTCATGTTTTTTTTTTTTTTTTTTGGTGAGCAGTGCAATATGGAAATAGAACTAGGAGCATTTTTTTTTAATGAAATGATCCTATTCATCCACCCTCTCCTTGACTGATCTGACCAAATTTGTTTTGGTGATCTCAATATCCAATTTCCACCAAGGCATATTGCTCAAAGGTCAGCAGCAAGGTGGCCACTTGGGATCATTATCAACATTTCCTGTGAGATGTCTTAAAGATGACCGCGGTCCATCATCCCTAGTGTATTAAATGTGTGTTTTCTGTAAGGGGTAGTCCAGTTTCTAACCCCCGCTTCCCTCACACCTCCTCTGGGTCCATAGGACCCTCAGCACCCTGGGGAGCATCTGTGTGAAGCCGGAGGATGGGTTTGTTACACATGGGGCACACGCTGCGGATCTCCAACCACTTAAGCAGGCACCTGACGGGACACAAACGGTTGAAACACCTTAAATAATGTTTAAAGGCAAAAGTCACAGATAAAACTGGTTGACAATATTAATAACTATCATCAAATAACTTTTTAATTAGTTATTGCTACAATAAAACAATAAAAAAACAAACACATTTATTACAAAATGTAATAATGAAGTCTGGGGGCTGGATAACAACATTTATGTCTATATTCTGTGTGGCTAAGTTGTACATGCTAAACTCATATTTAGAGGTTAGACGGATGCTTAACAAAACTGCTTGTTTTTCTTAGCAAATAGCCTGGAAGCAAAGTGGAACAGCTTGTGTAAATACAACACAGTTTTATGTAGTATGACAGTGCCTATAAACAGTCTTAACCCCCTTAGATGTTCTCCTCTTTTGTTTAATGTCAAAGTAAAAACAGATTATTATTATTATTTTTATTTTATTATTTTTTTTACAAATTAATTAATTTAAAAATATACAATCCATAATAATTCGTCATTGCATAAATGTTCACCCCCCCTATGAAAAGTGATTTAATTCAACAGAGGTTGAGCCAACTGACCAACCAGTGGATGGGAAAGCTAACTCCATCTTTAAGCTAAGCTAAGCTAAAATCCTGACTGTAGCTAACTATGTATTAACCGTACAGGTTTGAGATAAGTATTAGTCTTTCTTCTTTTCAAATAACTCATTAATTACAGAACTATTCAGTTTTTAAACATTTAAAAACACTCACTTCTTGTGAAATGCATGTGAGCATGGGCACACTCCCAGTTCATCTCTGGTCCTGAACTCTTCCAGACATACCGCACAAGTTTGCTGCAAGAACAAAAATAACAGCAACGTTAGTTTATGTATGTAGTTTTTTGGTTTTTTTTTACCTCCATCTTTCTTCACTAATGGCTTTGTATCTCACCACAGTCAGTAACATTACCTTTTATAGCTGAATGAAGTCAGCTTGAGGGATAAATGAATTTAATTTGACCTAGACTCAGCATGTAACACAAATATAACACAATGTTTAATGTTTTTTTGAAAGAGAGCTTTTATCTTAACAATGTCTCAGAGTAGCAGGGCTATCTCAACCTTCCCCCCGGTACAAACACAGAGATTGGACATTGAATTGAAAACTAAAATTACCCCTAACCACCACCACCACCGCTTGGGGGAAGAAGAAAAAAAACAAAAAACTCAGAATAGCAGTCATTTAAAGAAACACAGGAGAGTGGAAGAGATCTTTTTTTTTTTTTTATAATACATTTTGAATGAGTGCAGTTATTCCTGGAGTCCTAAATTCTGCTGCCAGCGGAGAGTCAAACAGGCACTCTGACATTTTTTTAAATGGCTGCATTTCAGATACAAGATATTTTCAGGACATCTCCTGTGTGAGAGCGCAGTGTGTTAATCACATCTGAGAGGAGAAATTGATTGAGTTAACCGAGCGAACCCTCCCAGCTCATAATGGATCGTCTGAACTGCCACGGAAACAGCGTGGGTAACATGAAATGTGTACAGCTGCCATGTTTAAAATAAAAAACAGCTGACATGTACATGCATATGAGAGAACGTGACTTACTCCTAGAAGGCTCAGTTTCTTGCTGGCTCCCTTCAGCACCACCTATAGTGAAAAAACGGGGAAGGGTGGAGAAGAACATTGGGTCATGTGAATAAAGTGTCAGGGTTGTGATGATGGCAGATAAACTTAAGTGCTATGAAACAAACACTTCAGATGGGTTCAATGACCTGATGTAAGTGACTTAAAATATCTATGGCAGTAGTGTCTACTGTTGTTTTCACACTGTCACAACCTGCTACCTGCTACCCATATCAGTTTTTTTTTTTACACCACAGCTGGTTTTTTGCTTTAAATGATTGTAGGTAATGACATATGGATGAAGTCATGGTCATCTATAAAGAGTGGTGTCAGATTTCACGGTTGACGATAACAGTGTGAAATGCTATAGTAGTATTTATAACCAGCCTCAGAAGCTGGTGTTACATGTTCACCCACAGCGACAGATACTGCAGCGACATACCTCATTGTAGCTAAACTGTTCCCTCGTTCCTTGTTGTTTCAGCCTGAGAGAGACACAGACACAGAGACAGAATGACATCTGTGTAGTAGAAGTGACTGTAGTAATAACTGAGACTTCACTCAGATGTGCCATCACTCACTAACACTGCAGTAGGTGCAAACTAAACACCTGATAAATCAAGGCTGTCAACTCATCAGTCATGTAAAAGACCAATATTGCTATTAAGCAGAGGTGATCATTGATCTGCAGTGTTGCACAAAATGAACCAACACAACTGATGTTAAAGACACAGGCACCGCATCATCAATGGTCATAAACAAATTGAAATAATCTTACAGCATATCATCATATCATACTCATGAAACATTTAAGGTATTAATGTTCAGTTTATTGTACATTTAACCACATTTTTACACTTTATAATTGCATAACTAGACCATGTGGATTTGAGAGGCAATATATAAATATTAACTATTAAATATACAACAATACAACAATGTTTGTTATTTACTACTAATTCATTGAATATACTTCACTTATTTAGTTAATACAAAAGACAAATTGCAAATGTTCTCATCTCTGTGATTTCAGTCTTTGTGCTGAGCAAAGTTTACTGTCTCTCAGCTGTAGCTCAGTCTTCTCATCTAATTCAGTGCAATAAATAATAACTGGATGTCCCAAAAGTCAAACTGTTGCTGTAAACCTTATTCAATTTATTTTTTTGCCTCTTGGTAACAGTAGAATCCAATATCCATTTGCCTTTTAGCTTTTTTTTTGGTCTCCACCAACTCCTAAGGGAAATATTTGTCTACACGTAGCTGTTAGCTGTCTATAAATATAAACATATTGATTAAACCAAAGACAAAAATAAACTTGTCTGTGGTCTTTGACAGAACATCAATCATATCTTTTTACATCTCTGTGAACAGATACATACAATCACAGACTATGTGAGGGAACTTAAGCAGCTCTGCAGGTCAACTCTCCATAAATTTACATAATGATAGCTTCAATCATCAGATATTAAAATCTTATTATCAAGGTAGATTTGAATTAATTTTTACCTGCTGTGTCACAGCTGTGTTGCAGCGCTTGTTCAAAATGCCAAAAATCACTGACAGCCCTCTCACTGAAATGTCACTAAGTATGCTTTTGTACTGTTTCTGAAATTCTCTCGCACCTTTCCTGCTTTTCACACAAATACTCACATCCACCTACCTGAAAAGGTAACAGCAGAAAATGAGGCTGAGCATGAAGACGAAGAGGCCGATGCCCAGCACAATAACATAGACATTGAGCGGAAGGTGATAGATGTCAGACGTCATGCTGCAGTAGTGTTCAGAGCGCTGAAAACCCAAACCACACAGGCATCCTGCCAGGAAGAGTTTGCAACACAGATTACATTACTTGACAATGCATTAAACTGTAACCTTTAACTGTTTAGAGTAAAGAGCTTAAGTCTGCTTCAGAAATTAATCCTGTCTCGTTTCTTATGTGGTTATTTTTATAAAAGGAGAAACTTTAAATATTACTTTAGAAGCCTCTGACACTTTTGCTTCTTAGCTGCCTATAGCTTAAGTTTACAGACAAACTACATATTTCACAAAGAGCTGCTAAAAAGCCTGTCCTGCGTCTTCAATGTTTACTTTCTCATTATGTTTTCGATCTTGAAACCTGTCTTGGTTTGAGTCTAAATCAGTAGCATAAACATTAGACAGTGTCATCTGTACAGGCAGTTGTGCTCATTTGCTTCTGCAGAGTAGTTAACCCTTACGCTACTGAAATTACGCCGACGTGATCAAATCATGCTGCTGGTTCAAGACGTCACAATATAAA
This sequence comes from Polydactylus sextarius, assembly GCA_016801845.1. NCBI lineage: Eukaryota > Metazoa > Chordata > Actinopteri > Polynemidae > Polydactylus > Polydactylus sextarius. Next base: position 7,157,343 of record CM028907.1, on the reverse strand, counting down.
AATAAAGCCATGTAAGGCTTCATTGTCAACGTCCTTTGAAAGTTCTGTCTTTATACTTTATTTCAGTTTTAGTTTGATGTTGATTGACTGAGTGAAACGTGAGATATTATAATATACATTTAGGATATTTTTCTTATCCTAACATTTTGTTTTTTGTCTTATGAGGGAATGGAAGGACTTATTGTAGGTTATTAGGTTATTGAGAATATTTGTATATAGATTTTTTGTCTTGATTTTACCTTGTATATTTAATTTTTGCATTATTTGGGAAACCATCACACGCTGTGAATGGCAGGATGGGCCTGTAATTTGGCAAAAAACACATTTCTAATACAGTACATTAAGGCAAAAACAAAATGATTCAGAAGTGGACAAACTAGTCCCAGTGTTCTGAGGGTTAAGCTCTTGACATCTGTGTTTGTTGATTATTAACTAGAACACTGTGCTATAGTGCCATCACAGGATCCTGGTGCCACAAGGCCTCGAAGACTCGTCTGTGTATAGACATGAAACTTGAAACATATGTTTGTTTGACAGTGGTCGTAGTATATGTGGCGCTCTGACTCATCTCCACAGAATCAGAGAGTTTTTACTGTCACAGAAATATTCAGCAAAGAGTTTGACATTAATAGTTTGTGTTTGTTTGGGCACAGACGTATTCAGAGAGCTGTGACTGGCATTGAACTGCACCGGTAACTGAAATGCTCATAGTACTGCATGTTAATTGGCTGTGAACAAGACAAAACATGGAGGACAGGCACCACTTCCACCACACCACCATCTGTTCCACAGACTCTGTAGAGGTGACTGGTGAAGTGTGTGTCTGTGTGTGTGTGTGATGACGGCACTGGGGGATGGAAGGGTAAGGGGGGGTGCATCGTCTGTCTGGGTTTATTTGTAAGACAGAGATGCGCGTGTGTGTTGCAGGTGGCCTGGGGGTGGGGTATGTTAACCAGCATGAACTCTGGGGACTAAAGGAACATTTGGTAAAACAATAGTGGAGGAAGCCCCACTTCCACAAGCTGCATGTGTTCCTATTAATTTGGAGTGAAGATGCTCTTTGCCAGCCTCTAAATGTCCATGTGTCTCTCTTTAGAGTGAATGAATGGGTACAGCTTGCACACTGTGGGGGGTATGGGTCGGATAATTTGACATAGCTGGGGGTTGTGGGATTTACAAGGGGAGGAGGGGGACGGTGTATTCTCGGGGAGACCTAGGGTGGCATAAAGACAGCTATAGTTATATGGATACAATAGAAACAAAACAATAAAATGACATTAGGTCAAAGAATCAAATATCTAGACTTTAAATTGTCATGAGTGTCTAAACTAATGCAACCTTGAACGTGGCTGTTTTTCAGTGTCTTCACTCTCCTGAAAACACAAACTGAGGCCTGTGTTCTCTCACTGATTTGTCATTTCTAAAAGCTCGTCCATTATGTGACTCCACTTCTCAGGCAGCCAGCAACTAAAGTAACCGAGTTTATGAGATGCAAGTAAGTACATGTGTTACCACCCTGTTGTGTATTTGGCAGATGGCAGAAAAATCCACTCACTTACCGTTACACCATTGGAATGGTTGCATGAAATTTGACTCCCAGGGCAGCAGCAGTAAATTCAGGCCCTGTCAACAGTGGGCTGGATAAGAGCCAAGATCATAGGCTGGAGCTTCGGACACTGAATCCGTTCGTAGCCTGGATTCAGTCAACCCCAGAGCTGGATTGCTCTTTTGTTTTGTTGTATTAACTTCTCCGAAAAAACAACCATGAAGATTTTTCAGATTTGCTCAGAATCTCACAAATCCTGTCAGAGTTGTGGTTATGTTGATTCAGTGGTCTGTGTTGCACAGCATTCCCAAATCTGGATTAACCACTCCGTGTAAAGATCGGGTGATTTAGGACTGGGGTTTGGACCAGAACTGGAGACCTCATGTGCTCCTGGATCCCAGTGAGAATGATGTCATCACAGGCGAGAAAAGAAAACACAAAGAAATTTTGTTGACAAGACATGATTGTTTTTCAGATGCCTCATACCATGTGTTATTCAGGAGCTGTTATTGTGAAAAGCTGCATTTCACTCAATCACAATGTCATAAACAATGCAGGCTGCTGCTCGGTAACAGGAAATACTTACATTTCCAGCAGAGAAGGGGCCTCTTTGACTTCACTTTGTGCGTCTGTTGTGTCGTTCCTTCACCAATTTCACTGACATCCACCGTTGAAAATGACAGTCTTCTTTCCAACGAAGGTAATTAACTGGCATTAGGCTGTGCTTTGTCTTCCTCCCAAAGCTGCTTTTTTAACAGAGGATTTTCACAAGTCTCATCCCCCCTCTTGTCTTCTCGTCTGTTGTCTCCTCCTCCAGTCCTCTGATCTTGCAGTGGGTATTCCTCCTCAGTGTAGAAGGCAGAGATGTGCTTCTCTCAAAGCCCAAAGAAAGTGAGGACAGCTCCATGCAGTCAACAACAATCCTCTAGCTGGGTTTGGTTTGGTTTGTTGCTGGTGAGTGTGTGTTTTGTGTGTCAGTCAGTGCATGTGTGTGTGTGTGTGTGTGCGCTTAGAGGGGGGGGATCCTACTCTCCCTCTAACCATCTGCTCCTTCAATTGAGGAAAAAAAAAATCAGAGACAAAGGCAGTGTGTGTGCACAAGTGTGTCTGCGTGTGTCGTATTCAATCTCTCCCACCTCCAGCTGGCTTTGTCATAGCAGGCTTCCCCTTCTTTCTCTTTTCAATCCATGATGGTGCTCAGAGAAGAAGGAGAAGGAGAAGGAGAGACAGAGAGTGAGAGTCTACAATTCGTCTTTTCCCTTCCTCGCCTTGCTCTTGCTCTTGCTCTTGCTCTGTTCTGCCTTGGGTTTGTAAACAGATCTCTGCTCATGTGACCAGCCGTTTTGCCTCGCAACTCTCCTCTCCCTCAGCCCTCCCTCTCTGCCTCTATCCTCCAATCTGTAGGCAGAAGGAAGGCAGAATGAGCCAGACACTGACGAATAGGGCGCCTGCAAGCAGCTGATGTATCAGCTGTGTGTGTTTGTATGCGCACACCTCTGTGTATGTATATGTGAGAGGGAGACAGAGAGAGAGACTTACAGCAAAGTCAAGGGAGGCCCTGGTCAGTAACATGCGCACGGCTGATGTCCTGACAACCAAAACAAAGCAATCATGTGAAGTGGAGGTCAGCTGTAGAGGAGATGGTGCAGTCACATTCACTGTTTTCTTCTTTCACACTTACACACACACACACACATTATAGTATTTTAGGAGCTACAGCAATTTATTTGTCATGTTTGCTTTGTTTAATCTTAAGCATAAAACATTATATGAAGAGGAGAGGAGAGGAGGATGTTTCTTTGCATGTGACAAGAAATGAAGAGAAATAATGAAAAGAGAAAGCAGACAAAGAGGTTTCATGCACTTCCACCCCCACACCAGCAGCGACCCAGGCTGCCAAATCACAGAGAGAGAGAGAGAACAGCTGCTGGGCTACTGGTCGAGCTGTGAGCCGGTCAAGGGGAGTGCTGCTCCGTTAATCCCACTGAGAGGGTGAGGGAGGGAGGGGGAAATAGAGGGGTGGAGGCTTCAATGGGATTCATGCCATTTTCATTCACCACGACTCTCTCCCTGCGCTAATGATGATGTTACTACTGAGCACTGAGGAACAGCTGGATCGGCTGCACAGCTGCACGAGTGCAACTGCTGGCCGGGCACAGTGTGTGCATTGTGAGGCTGTTTACAGGTTTCAGAAACAAAGATGATGCGTGTTGCTGCTACAGAGGTTGTGCTGAAGGCATGAGAAAGGAAGAGGGTTTGTTTTGGTAGAAGAACGCCCTCTTGTGAAACACAATGAAAACAGCATTGTATCAGCAGTTTCCTGAACATGTAAAGTGAAAAACAAAACGTTCATGGATCAGAAAAATTCAGATATAAAGAAATCGCTCTCTCTTTTTTTAAAATCAGTTCCTCAACATTTCTGTGACAGATGGTTTAATGAGGAAGTGAGTCTGAGTCAGGATGAGCGAGTGACAAAGATGCAAATGTTGACCTTGTTTTTTCAGTGACATGTAAATTGTTTTGGCTGCCACAGTCTTTTGGTTTGTTTGCATAAATCATAGAATTGACTGAGTAGAAATGTAGAAGCGTTGTAGGTTTATCTGCTCGTGACATGTTGAAGGACCAGAGATATGTTTGCAAAGCGTAAAATAAACAATATGATACGACCATGTTAAAGGAAAAGTTTTTATTTTTGAATAGCTGAAGTTGATGTTTTTGAAGGATAAATAATGAAAAAAAATATAAACAAACTGTTGTTTACATGCGCATAAACAGATGAGGTACTGGTTCATTTAACTTAAACTTGAATGTGGCATTAATGTGACTGTGGAGCTAAACAACAACTACTGTAGCTAAAAGATAAAGATAAAGGCTAAAATGACAAATAAACATGGTTGTGAGAACATCACAAACAACACCCAGCATTTGTGGAAAACCTCCATCAGTCAGTTTATATTGTATTAAATTCCTCTTTATATTAATTCATAATATGTTTTGTACATATCTAACTAGAGTTACATTTCTAATTTAAAAGTTCTAAAAAATAAAGTTATAATTCCTGAAACTTGGAAACAATGTAAATCTCAACGCTATAAAAAGATCCAACCAGAGCTTTTTCTTTTTCTCTGAACTCTTCAGACCTTACTGTAATACACTGCCCATTCCTTTTTCTCCACCTCATGGGTGTGTCCCTTTACAAATCCATTTAGTCCACCGTTGGCTTCTCCATTCAGTTTGCCTTTGTTTTGATCATCTATTTGGTCTTTTCTCAGAGCCAGAGGTGGTTTACGGGTGTGCCAGTTCCACAAAATTTTATTCATATCCTCTTGGGCCCTGATACCCAGAAGTTTGTCTTCGTCACTTCTCTTGTCTTCTTCATTTTTATCGTCATTTGTGGTGTGAAAGTGGTGGAGGTTACGCATCTCCCCGCTGATGTTCTCAAAGTACTGGTGGATGCAGACTTTAGCAAAGCTCTTGGCGTGCTCCTTACATGTCTCATCAAACATCTTCCGCTCAATGTCAATGTAATGAGACCAATACTTGGTCTTGAGGAAAGCGGCCTGGGTGAAGCAAGGTCGAATAGCCCGGATCAGGAAGGCAATGAAGGTCATCATAAGCAAAAATACCCATCCGCATGCCTGTGAAATATGAGCATGTATTAGTATGTTTGTAACATTATTCTAATCATGAAAATAACACTCTGTGGTATAGATGTATGAAAATAGTTAGAACATAAAGTCAAGTAGCCAAACTTGATGGAAAAGGCCTAACTGGCAGCTTCACGACAGTTTCATAGCTTATTAACATCTGTACATCAGCACACATAAAAGTGTTTGAAATAGGTCCCAGTTTATGAATAATACATTTTAGAAAACGTGCTTGCAGTGGTTGTAATGCTCATCAGCGCAGGTTTAACCTTCAATAAGTGTTTTTGTTCATGTCTAAAAATACAGTGTTGTTGTTGAGTTAGCTACCTGACCTTGCTGACCTCAACTTTCCAACCAACTATATTTTCAGTAGCTAGTTCTACTCAGTTTATCTGTTCAACTACACAAAAGTGTCTGTCTCTCTGTTCAAAACTATTTACAAAAACATTGAAAGGTAAAAAAAAAAAAAAGAATCAGCAGGCTACCTGTGATATACACTTGATGTATCTTACTGCTGCCACTCTTATTTCCTGTTGCTCAAACAGGTCTTTGCAGGGAATCTTCGCCAGCAGTTTCAGCCTCTCTGTCTCTGACATCTCCCTGATGAAACTATAATTCCCAAACCGTTCGATATCCAAGTCAACGCTGAACGCACAGAGGAAACTCTTCCCATCCATGAGAGTCACCGACACCCAAACTGCAGGTGCTATCAATGATCTCTGTGTGATTGAGCAAAGCATGTAGCGGAGCACTGTGGGATCCTTGGTCCGACTACCTGTAGGTCTTTTCCACTCCTCTGTAAGCACTGACACATTATTGTTCAATACAAAACCTATCAAAAAGAACCATAATGGTGGAACAATAAGCAGTCCAATCCCATAGGTGTAGTTGTACTCTGGCATACAGGGGCAGCTGAATTCAAAGGCAGAGTACATCTGGGCACTTGCTAGTGCCATGATACCACAGATTCCATTCATAAAAGATTCCTGGTTAGACTGAAGGAACTGGAACATCATACGAAACTTATCCATCTTGACGAGTGTGTTGGGTCGTCACTACAGGTATTAAATGGATTTGAATCTGTGAAAAGAAAATCAGCAGTTTGTTTCAAGTTGGTCATTAAAAAGTGGCAGAGACAGTACAAATAAACCACTTGACAACCAATGTTTTATTAAACCCTTTTCTTGTTTAATGGCCACGTGCTAATAGTTGGCCACATGTTAATAGTAGAAATGATTTGCGACACTAGTCGCAAATCATTTCATTACATATAATGGAGCATTGTAGCATCTTAGCATCGTAGTGTCATATCATCTTAGCATCTTAGCATTGTAGTAACATAGTAACATAGTATCATAGTATCGTATCATCACATCATCTTAGCGTAGACTGCTACAGCCACTGCATCACTCTCGCGATTTCCTGCAGAGGAATTGTCTAGTTAATGTTACTAGTGTTTTATAAATCATTTATAAGCCATGAATAACAATCTCATCTGGTCAATATAGTCAAGTTGTTAATTGTGATTTGTAATAATGGTAAGACAGTGAATAGTAATTATAAATCGTAAATAAATCGTCAATAAAGGCCAATACACATAAGTGTGTGGTCATTAGAGGCCAGGTATTTCTCATTGCAGGTCACCTAAAATTATGTAATCATAAATGTTAGTAATGTAAGACATTAATAAAGCATTGTTACATATTCAGTGTGAATGTAATCGTATTACAATTTATTTGCCATTAGAATGGTATTATTTATTACTTATGAATCCTTTATAAAAGTACCTGACTGGAAAATGGACTCTTATTCTAAACCAGTGTGTGTTGTGTAAGAATTTTAAGGCATTGATCAGAAAGTGTCAAAATAAACTTACCTTTTTTTCTTCTGAGCAGATGAACAGGATGAAAGATGAAAGAAAAAAATCATATGATGACAATGTCTTTAGTAAAATACTTGAATTCTTTATCAGTCATTGTAGCTCTGACTGATACTGAAAAGTATCTCTGGAACTCTCTGTGGTGAAGTTCAGAGCCAAACACATCATCTGTTGTCACGCTCCTCCCTCAACACACACACACACACACACACACCTGTGTTTTCATGTGTTTGTAACAAAAGAGTTGCTCATAACACACTCTCTGAAAAGAAAAACTGTTACCGTTCTCCGGAAACACTCATAATTTTCTAGTTAGTTCTTTTATAATTAACATAAATTATTTTTTTATCTGATTTGCAATAAAATGTGGTTGTGTTATCTCAGTTTGCCTGAGGTGTGTCGTATTCTTACTGCTCAGCTGTGGCTACAATGATCCAGACATGCAAACAGCTTCAGAACATTCAAATATCTGTGACTTTGCCTGGAAAATTTGGTTGTTATCTAAAACCGGGAAGGGAGAATCTGTTTACACTTGATGAACCCAATAAATCACGGGACACTGGCAATCATATACAAAATAAAATCATTGTTACATCTACAATTGATTTGTTAATTCATTTCACATAGCGATTTGAAGTCAACTGTGATCACTGAATGAAGCAGAGCTTGACAAACCAGTTAGAAGCCCACAAGAGAATAAAAGGTTTCACAGACACACACTATTTTATGCACATAGTTTATTTGAACAATAGAATGCAGCTTAATTCTTGGGCTTTCGTATCATAGTGTAAAGTTATGTCATCAAAATAGTTAACATGTAGTGAAACTTACAGGAAGTTTGTGCTATCTATTGCACAGAAAAATACGGCAGCAGAGCACATGGGCAGGGTGTGCAGGAAATAAGTCACGAAAGAGAACCTACATCTAAAATAGGAAGAGACTACAGAGCCTGTCAGTGCAAGGTTACACTCTTGCTTCCTTCTTTGTACCTACTCACACATCGCTGGGTCGTCACAATATATAGAGGTAATCAATCATTTCTTTTCATGTGTATTGTTGTGATTCTCCTTCAGTTTTTTTGTGCTGGTAACATATGCAGTTTAATATGAAAAACATAACGTAATAATAAGTAAAATCGATATTTTCCTGCCAATCAGGAAGTAGCTGTCTCTAGCTTTCCATCATTGTGAAATTTTGCAACATGACCGTTACTTAGAATGTTAAATACTATTTTATATATATTACTTATATCAAAGATAAAGAAAAAAATCTTAAATACAACTGTAAAGATGTTAAATCAGTATCATGTCTAATACATTTGATGGATCACTTACTAGAATCTTTATTCTGTTTGACCCTAGTGTTGATGATGCAAGATACTCTTCTGCGAGTGTGTGTGGTGGCTCTGGGTCTCCTCACGTGTCCAAGGGATGACCCAGGGCTGCAGGAGGAATGGGATGACATTGTTACAGTGGACATGCACAAGCAGGAAGAGAAACTGCTGAGGGACGAAGAGAAACTGGATCAGGAAGTGACACTTGTCAGTGAAAAGATGACACGTACTGATGACGAAGGGCCTAAAAACGTTTCTGAGGAACATCAGACTGAAACTGAAGATAAAACTTCAGTTTTGGAAGATGTGACTGTCAGCAAACAAGATCCAGAAGAAGACCATGCAGATCCAAGTAAGGTGCAAAAGTCCAGAAGTGAACCTGAAGCTACTCTGCAAATTGCAGAAGTGGATCATGAGCAGGACACTCAGATGCAACAAGAAAGAAAACAAGAAAAGCCTGAGATGGAAACATTCAGCAAAGATCTGAAGGTGTCCAAAAATAAAACTTCAGGGAAAGCAGATTGGGAGCAGGATTACCTCTGGTACATGTGGAATATATTCTCTGTTGTTTCTATGATCCGTTTCTTATGGAAATACTTGAAAAAAAATCCCAAACAAAACAAGATGAAGCCAGGACCATCCCAGAAACCTGTGTTGCTGCTGAAATGCCACTACCCAACAGTGGCACTCTGCAAAGTTTTCACTCTAAAAGTGTCCAAGCCTCAGCCATGAAGAAGTGGAGGGCAGATGATTTTTTGGAGGGGTTTGCAAGTGACATGGTGGAGGCCATGAGGGCTGTCTCTGAAAGAAACAGAGGTATGGTGATTGAGGACTTTCAGATGTTGGACGCATGTGATATAATTGTTCCCTTTACTCCTCCTGAGCCATATAGTTTTCAGTGCCTCTGGAGTAACCAGGCAAGTGACCAGCTTCCAGATATGCAAGTGTGTGGTCAAATAAAAGTGATGGAACGTAAGAAAATCGAGAATGGCTGCCCCTGCCAATCTACAGATGCAGATGATGATATGGTTTGTCTGCTGCACAGTGACAGCGAAGTTAAGACAAAAATGACTGATGTGTGTAATGGCCCTCTTTGCTTGAAAAACACTCCTTTCCTCTCAAAGTTACAGGTTAGCAGATGGTTTCAGAGCACTATCAAACAAGCTTGGGCATTAATTTCACACAAGTACGAGTTTGAGCTCAGCATTCGCTACATTGATGCTCCAGGTGCTCTGCTGATTAGATTCAGATCAGGGAAGAAGGTTAGCTTCAGTATGAATCCAGTGGTTAAATACAACAAAGGTGCTCATTTCTACATCACACCCTACTCTCCGAACAGCTTGGACGCTTCCTGGACACTGTCCCTGAGCAGCTACGAAGATCAGCTCTTAAAATGTGTCTCCCAACACCTGCCTGAAAATTCCTGCCACATTCAAACGCTTGAAATTGCACGATTCCTTCACAAGAGCCAGACAGCACTGTCGGGGTGTAGTGCACTCAAGGATTTTCATTTCAAAACTGCACTAATGCATCTGCTTCTGACCAAAGACCCATCACAGTGGAAACCAAACCACGTGGCCGGTAGACTGCAAGACTTGCTGGACTTTATGGAGAAAAGTCTGAAGAAAAAGCTCCTGCACCATGTTGTTATCGGAAACCGTTTAACCCTGAAGTTTATTCAGCTGCCTGCCGAGTTCACTCAAGCTAAGCCGGTGAATCTCTTCCATCCCCTTGTGGTGCATAACTGCATCTACAGACACACTCTGATGCACTTCCAGGAAATGCTGAGAAACACACACATGCTCATACATGACTATGTTAATCATAACTGTGCCAACAATGAGGAAAACTTAATTTGAATTATAGTTTTACTTTCTTTACCTTGAGAGCAATGAAATTTACAGTGACATCACATTCAAGAGAAAGACTTTATTTAAAATTCTGATCATTTACATATAATCTATTTTAGTAATCCTGCTCCCAGTAGTTCAGGAAGTCTTGTTGCTCATCGTCTAGATCCTCCTGACCGAAGGAGTCAGCACCCAACGACTTTATCCGAGGCTCAGCATCTACATATCCATCCATGCCACTCATGTCAACCTTCCAAGAGCGACTTGAGACAGTATTACTGGAAGCTGTTGAAATAAAGACATTAAATTTAATAGAGCCATGAATTTATTAAGATTGTGAAAAACTGATTAATCCAAAGATGGACAAGAACTCCTGACTTGCAGTACAAGGCAAAAATGCATGACCTGTTTTGTCATATTTAAAGCTACTGTGTTTCATATGAAAGAGTTTAAGCATTTTCCATGACATGCTACAAGAGGTCAAAACATACCCTTAGGTTGTGGTGAGGGGCAAGTTGACTCACAACAAGTGCACACCGAGTCATCACCATAAAGCTCCACCCACCTAAACCAGACAGTTTTATTAGGTTATCATATGCAAGATGGATGTGGTGATAGTACACCATTTGCTACACCTTTTATGAAAAATCTAACATCATAAGACCTTCAAAAACCTCCACCCCAACATTAACTCACTTTTTGGTTTTTAGATTATAATTGCAGGCCTTTGAGGTTTGAGTAGGAGCAAGTTTCCCCATAGAGATCTCACAGTGCATGTAGAGTTGCTGAAAGACATTTCAAAGTTAACAGACTAGACACAAACTCAGAGCTGCACACAGTTCTCACTATGCATTGATGTTACCTGTGTCGAGGAAGAGGTAGAGATCTTATCCTTGAAAATGAAGGCACCTACGCTGAATTTCTGCACCGTCTTTGAGGAGCCGCTGTGGAACTTGGACTGTTCAGTCATACTGCTGTCAACCATACAGCTGCAAAGAGAATCATGTTAACCTTGAACCACAGTCTGTTGCAATTCTGAAGCACTTTTAAGTCTTACCCTTGGTTTTCAATGACTGTATATTTAGGACTAGAGTTGGGATTTTGCTGTGAAGTCATGAAGCACTTGTTGATGTACATCCTCTGGTCTCCAAATTTTGTCGTTTTGTCAGCTTTCTTGGCCTCAAAGAACATTGGTTGACCCAAGGTGTAGGTTTTGGAACCTGTGATTTCATTGCCTGATGCTGAAGGGGGAGGGAAAAAAAAAAAAAAACAATAGTCACAAGTGAATATTTTATCGATACCAGAGCTCAATGTGGTGATGAATTCCTGGAAATGTTTTACATGAGTTTTAGTATTGCATGCTTGTATATAGCACACCTACACACACATGATCCTGGCATTAAGAAAAAAAACTGTATGAAATAAAGATTTTTCCAGATTTGATTCTACCATTTTCTTCTGGCATCAGTATCAAGTTTGTTGCTGAAGAGGTCCCATTATAGTTTCACATGATGTGTCCATTTTGAGTAAACCGCAAAGCACTTTATGCAAGTTTTCCTGCCTTCTGTCAATATTTGATGCCAACATTTCATCACCATGTTATACATTTGACTAAGAAATTAATATTGGACAAACATTTTAAGTTTGTGCAGGTTTACACCATTCATCCAAACACAGAGACCACCTTGCATCTAAAAATCTTCTTGGAAAGAAAACACTGATCAACACCTTCACATAAGAATATTTAGGAAATGAATGTGAAACATACCATCCTGGGAATTAATGCTGTAACTCTGCTGTGGTTGGAGTGCTTTGTAAACTGTTCCTCCTTGTAGTTTGGGATGGATTCCAACTTTATAGGAGTTGAAGAGCCTGTAATAGCCATGGTGACATTTTAATATAAAAAAAAAAACTTTCACAATCTGGCAATAATAAAGACAAAAAAAAAAAAAATAAGAACAAGTCTTACTTAGGAAATTTACACTCTAGGGGAACATCAAATGGAATTTCCCTTACAATCGGACCAGTTGGTTTGTAGTGGAGCACGTTGCTGATGGTCAGATAAGCTGCAGTATTCTGGAAAATAAACATGTGGTGATTATCGCATCAGAATTAAGCAGAAAAGATTTTGAAAATAAATTGAAAAAAAAAAAAAAAAAAAAAAAAAAAAGGGAGCAGGGTTTACCTCTTTCTTAAATGCACAGTCAGTTTTCAGGAGGTACAGAAGGTAGTAATGGTCTTTGGTGCCTTGGTTAACAGGACAAGTACCAAGTTTCAGATATTTATATGCATCCCTAGATTTAAACACCATTCTACTAATTCTTACATACATCCTGTCAACATGACACAGGATTTCAATCAAGCCTTTTCTGTTTGGGGTTGCAGTTGCTGGTACTGGAGTAGCAGGAGGAACTAATAAAATTTCTTTGGCCCAGTCAGGAAGAGGCCTGGTTTTCTTTTCTGGTTTGAAAACCTCTTTTGGGTACTTGGCAGATGGAAGTTGTACGTATTCAGGAAACGTCTTCGCATCAGCTGTTGGAGATCCGCTCCTCCAGAATCTGGATTTAGGGACAGATACTGGTTGTGGATCATCCTCCTTCACTAATTCCATTCTCATCCACTCTAATTCAGGATCTTGTACAAACAGGCCATAACCACGTGCACTTCGCAACTGAACACTATAGGCAGAATAAAAGAACAGCAACAGAAACCCTGCACATGTCAACCCCATTCTCACTCAGGCAGCTGCTCTCACTAAAGCTCACCCTTCACATAAACAGGCTGAGTGTGTTTGTGCTGTGTCACCTGCCTTTTGTATTCTGCAATCAAGAGACCCCCCCACAGCTGCTGCAAATGCCAATCAAGGAAAACCAATGAAAGGAGACCAATAATTATCACCACTGAAGGCTGAACCTGTATTTTTCTGTTATATACAACTGCAGCTTTGTAAAACACACTTGTCGAGTTATTCTGCAATAAGTCCTTCTTCCGTGACCGTTATAATGTTTATTTTCCAGTGATTATAATAAAAAGAATGCCTACAAACATAAGTGCAGTTTAACAGTACCACATACTACATCCTCCAGAGTGATCATACGTCTGAATCAACACCTTCCTGGAGCTGTCTCAACACTGACACCTTCATGAGGGTAGGATTTATGGCAGGGTTTCTGTATTAGACTATAGTATTTCTATAACATTTTAGCAAGATATTCCTGTTAAAATGAGGCTGATTATTTATTTATTTATTTTTTTTAAATTCAGTTTCCAATTCAGCTTTTATACAGCATAAAATTTCCATGTACTCAGCAGGATGATGTTACTTTTATTTTCCACCGTCTGAGTTTAGGCAGCAATGGAGGCATTTCCCCTGAAATTTCTGTAAAAACAACTTTTATACAACGAATAAAGGTGACAGAAAGTCAACATTGAATTCAATATAAATTTGTTTAGTAACATTAAACATCAAATAAAATTACATGCATTTACAAAAAAAAAAATCATAAACAACTTGAACAAAAAAAGATGCAATAAAGCATAGTTATCTTACAAACAAAATTGAGATGTTTCCTGAAGCAGATTAATTGTATAAATATATTTCCGGTTACTGATAAATGTATGTTATGTGTAATTTCCAAAATTAAAAAGTTAAATAAATCATATCTAAACGAAGGGGACATTTTGGGCTAATGAGCGTCAAATAAAATATTCATTTATATTTTTTAGTATAGTATAAACATTGCATTCTTCATTTTATATTATTAATTTTTATAACAAAATTTTTCTTTGTCAAAAAAAAAAAAAAAAAAAATCGGAGCCGGATGTTGCGCGGTAGCTACGTCACGTTCAGGAAGTTCCAACACAACCCACTTGGCTAGACGTTGTGCTCGGAAGCTTAATTTCCCACGTCGGGTTTGTTTTTTTCCTTTACTAACAAAGCTAACCTGTTATACTTGGGTTAGTGGAGTATATTTTTATGTAGAACAAAACAGCTTTTTTTTTTTTTATTTTGTAGCCTCTGCTTATACTAGAATGCGTTATCTTCGTCTTTTTCTTAGCTGGCTAGCTAACAAGCCAGCTAACAGCTAAGGTTGTTTTGATTATTGATGTTAACATCGACGGTTGTCCGTCGAGATTATACCACCCGGGTGATTTTTTTCACCATATATTCCTACGATATGAGGAGATTATTTTTGTCGTGAAAGCTACGTAGAAAAAGATACGATCCATGTAAACCGTGAGTACCACACCAGCTAACTGGTAAGCTAACGTTAACGTCAAACGGCAGTCGCCTAGCTTTCGTTATCCCCTGCTGGGGATCCCCTGGCTTCCCCCAGTTTACCCCCGATCAGTGGACGTCTGACGAGCTTGAAAAGCTCTCAGTGAACCGGGTCCAATGCGTGGGATGATGGGGACGCAGAGTAGTCCTGTCAAGAGTTACGATTATCTCCTGAAATTTCTTTTGGTGGGAGATAGCGACGTCGGAAAGGGAGAAATCTTGGAAAGTTTGCAGGACGGATCAGTTGAGTCTCCTTATGCCTACAGCAGTGGTGAGTTTAAAAAAAAAAGTTTCCTTTGTTTCAGTCGTTTAGAAACTTAACTAACTAAAGTAAACTAACGTTGTGTTGGTTGTGTGTAATTTCAGGAATTGATTACAAGACAACTACAATTCTGCTTGATGGTAGAAGAGTGAAACTAGAGTTATGGTGAGTGTTTTTTCCTAAAGTCAGTTGACGCTACAGTAATAAACAAACCCGTAGACTGTTGGTTTGTTTACATGCTTGTGTGTGTTTAACAGGGACACATCAGGACAAGGTAGATTCTGTACTATCTTCAGATCTTACTCTCGTGGAGCGCAGGTGAGGACTCGCACAGCACTTTTACTGTTTTGTTTATTGTGTGTCTGTTTTGTAAATGTGTCTGCATGCAAACGTATTTGGTTTTCACTCCACAGGGCATCTTGCTGGTGTATGATATCACAAATGGCTGGTCCTTTGATGGCATTGACCGCTGGATTCGGGAAATCGATGAGGTAATCTCCTTCAGCTCATTTCTGGTTGACAAAGAAATGTAGGAAACACATTTAGGTGCAGACATATCCTGTGTCTGTTTTTTTTCCAGTTCCTGAGAGAGGACACTGTCTTTGTCCACAGAACTGCGTTGCATCTGTAAACTACAAAGCTATAAATGTAGAATAGCTTTTATAAACCCTGTGAATGAGATATATTAAAGTCTGATAACATCACTATCGTTCTTTTAATTCAGCATGCCCCAGGTGTGCCCAGGATTCTGGTGGGAAACCGACTTCACCTGGCTTTCAAGCGGCAGGTGCCAACGGAGCAGGCGAGGGCGTATGCAGAGAAGAACAGCATGACTTTCTTCGAGGTCAGTCCGCTCTGCAACTTCAACGTCATTGAATCCTTCACTGAGCTTTCACGCATCGTGCTGATGAGGCACGGGATGGAGAAATTCTGGAGGCCCAACAGAGGTAAGCTGGTTGTTATTTTTTATATCCTGTCACACTGTGCAAATGAGGTCAGATACAAATGTTGTTATGAATGAATTTTTTTGGAAAGATTAAATTATTTATCAAGATTTTAGGATATTCAATTCTAAGAAAAAACAACAGAAATTTCTCTTGCAAATCCAATCCATGGATATGACTTAAACTCCATTTGTGTTCTTCAGGATATTTCTAAATTTAAATTTTGAAATGTTAAGTGAACATTATATAACAGTGTCAAGGTCCTTGTTAATAATCCACAGTCAATGTCAACAGTTACACATTGGCACTTTTCTTTTAGTAGAAAGTAAATGAAAGTAAAACTCACTCAGTGAGAATACTGTTTATTATTAGTAGTAGTATTATTTTATTATGGTCAAATGAAATTGTGGTGGAAGTTAAAACCGGGAGAAAACTGATTTTCATAAAACACATTGTCCTTAACTGTAAATTCAAATTAATCGATAAAATAGATTTATAGCCGAGTCCTACTTCCAGGTGTGTGTACGATTAAATGATGGAACAATCACTTGCTTTACTCATCTTTGCCAAAATCTAGTCATTTAAAAAAAATTGCAAATGTGTATTTTACTGCTTTCAGCCAAAAAGGTGTGTAATTATTTATGAGTTATTTCCTGTTTTATTTTTAGAAACATTGGGAAGGGACTTGAAAATGGAAGAAAAAAGTGTGCAGAGCTTTTAAAAAAAAACACACACATACACAAAAAAAACAAAGCATAAATATTGAAAACAGCAAAGAGCCTAAAAATACCCGGTGCAAAGAATAAGAAATGTGCTGCAGCAGCTGCCTTGTTTCCACTTTCTGTGATTTAAAAATAGTTATTTTGAAGAGGCTCTATACTCAACTTCCATAATAATTACATGCATATTAATTGTTTAGATATTGGACATTAATCTTAATGCACATATTAATTGTTCTAATTTTATCATTTCCTACAGTCTTCAGCCTCCAAGACCTGTGCTGCCGCTCCATCGTGTCCTGCACACCGGTGCACCTCATTGACAAACTGCCCCTCCCTGTGGCCATCAAGTCCCACCTCAAGTCTTTCTCAATGGCCAACGGCATGAACGCAGTCATGATGCACGGACGCTCCTATTCGGTGGCTAACAGCGCAGCCTCAGGTGGCGGCGGTGGCGGAAGCAAAGCCAACAGTCTGAAACGCTCAAAGTCATTCAGGCCTCCACAGAGTCCTCCAAAGAACTCGTCGTCCTCGTCCAAGGGGAACTGTAAGATTTCGTAGTGAAGGCACAGACCGACGGTTGCCTCCAGGGGACCAATATTAATGGTGTTGTCGCTCCGAGAGGTCACAAGGCCAGAGAAGAACACAGAGAGCTGCCAGCCATCTTCATCAGATAGAGCTGTGAACTTCCTCCATTGACCCTTGTGTACTGACTCGGATGGCTGGGTTGTTTTTTTTGTTCTCTTTGTGCTTGCCGGTGCCATCTTGTGGATGTCCGTTCACTCGTACTCTTTACAACAGAGGCTCACTGTGATCAAGTAGAACAAGATTTCCCTGGGACCAACAGATGTGAATTCAAGGATTATTGCTCACCTGTTAACACTACAAATGAGTGGAGGGATATTAGTTAGCTTTTATGTGGAACACAATTGTTTATTAGTATTTAAAGTTGACTTGAAGTTGTAAATATACTATATGTGCTGTTGCTTTGGTCTGTGTTCAGTGAATTTTTTGGGGAGGTGCTTCTCGTGCTTGTTTTGTCCTGAATGTTTTGGGAAACCTGCTTTGATGTACAACTTATTTGTGTCCCATAACCTTTGCTTACTGTACAAATCTCCCTTTATTTCCTTAAAGGTGCTTGAGCAACTTATTTAAAACTTATATGTTTTATCTAAGAAAGGCTTAAATTGAATGTCATGAGCACACAGGGCTAGTTTCTTAAATATTCCTTAGTATCAGACTTAAGAATGATTCAGAACAATCAATTGAAAATCTTCTTAGTCTTGTACTTACTCTTTGAAACAGTCCAGCGAGGTCAAGCTAAGTCGTCCTGTTTGAACGACTTTCCCCTAAATTTCTGTCCAGAATGAAATCTCCCTCCGTCAGTCAGTGGTTCAGACATCTGTTGTTTGTCTCAGGTCGTTTGTGCCCCTAAATCTAGTATATACTTAGGTGTATTATTGCCTTAAATTGTTGAAACCATCAACAGCATGATGATCATATTGAATCTGTAAACTCCTGGTTGCAGTTTTTAAAATAAAAGACTGCTCTCCGCTGGTGAGGAAACAAACTCACATGTACAGCTCGTTTTACTCAGTTACGGTATTTCCTCTGGTTTTTAACACGACATAAAGAAACATTTTAATTTGATTGCATTTTGGATATTTTATGTATACGCTACGTATTTATGAATGTAAAAACAAAATATCCATCAGCTACTTTACTGCAGCCACGTGGAAATAAAGGGGAAGTGTAAGAATCAGAGGTGGACAGTCGCTGGTTACATCCACCCGCTACTGTAATCTTTTTACTTTTGAGTGTTGCTGCTTTTGTCTTAAGTATTTGTTCTTTTGCTGCTTAAATTAACTGCTATTTTCCAACTTTCTTTAAATG
This sequence comes from Polydactylus sextarius, assembly GCA_016801845.1. Taxonomy (NCBI): domain Eukaryota; kingdom Metazoa; phylum Chordata; class Actinopteri; family Polynemidae; genus Polydactylus; species Polydactylus sextarius. Next base: position 7,138,991 of record CM028907.1, on the reverse strand, counting down.
TGGTTGTTACATCAAAATGGGGTGGTTGTTTACAATAGATATGGTTTCTTTCTTTTTTTTTTTTTTTTTGTTCCATATGAACTTAAACTTCAGAAGAGGCGCAAAATTTTTGATTTAAAAAAAAAAAATCAGAACGAATCTAATATCAATTCTCAGGCTTCTTTCCACCTCTGATTAACATGTGCTGCATTTCCACTTCAACATTCCCCCAGTTTCATGGCTTTATGTGTTTTACTAAAGTCGATGAGTGCATTTAAAAAAAAAAAAAAAAAACATAAAAATGGTCGGTGCATGTTTCCTACTGGTGCCTGTTTCATGTGGTGTACGGTGTGAGGCTATCGGATCTCTCCAGTGAACATTTAAAGCACTATATGTTAATATTTGATGGCGATTGTTTGCTGTCAGAGCTGTGTGTGTCTAAAAGTTTGGATACGGGATAAATTATAATTTTGTCTCCATTAAAAAAAAAAAAAAAAACTAAAAAAAAAAAAAACAATCACCCATCAAAATAAAGGGTAAAACAAGGTTTGCGTTGTGTTGTATTGCAGTGTTTTGTTTTTTTTTCTTCATGTGAACATTTATCAAGTTCATTGTGCGTGTTGTGGGAATATTTTTTGCCCCTTTTGTCCAGTCCAGTCCAGGGGCAGCGGGTGCTCAAGTGCAATAAAACCCACGGGGTGGTGGTGGTGGTGGTGGTGGTGTGTGTATGTGTGTGTGCTGAATTGATTAGCTGCTCTCTCTGTATTGGCCGTTTTTTAGATAACCGGCACATCGCTGCAGCTCATGAATGCAGCGCGGTCAAAAGTCACCCAAAGGTTGCAGGGTCACATCCAATGAAAAGATGAGGGGGGAAGCTGCTTCTCATCGCCTCGGAGCTGAGCAGGGACAAAGATGAGTCGCACACTATTGAAAATGTGGCGCTTTACGTCTTCCCACCTGACCGTGGCATCTCTGAGCTCCGTGTGAATGAGGCGCGGTGGTAAATTGAGCGACAGTCTAGACGAGGAGGACGTAAACAAACGTGTTTTGCAAGACTTGATGCGACAATCGAAAGGTGTTTGGTTTTCACGCGTCGACCCTGGACCCAACGCTTTTGTAACTTTGATTCGTGCAAGAAAACAAGTTTGAATTTCATAGAACACGTCTGTATGTATCCACTTATAACAAAAGATGGGATTATAAGCAACAACTCAGAGCGAGAACACAAGTTATTACCTTATTTATGAACGTCGCGTCTATAAATTGCGTCTGGACGCGTTTAACATTGGATTTCTCACCGGAATGTTTGGCTCCGTGCGCACGGTTGTTGTTGGGACAGCTTGCCACCGCGGACCCCGCGGTTTTCTTTGATGTTTTTACAATGTTTGTCCAGTTGCTTAGCGCATGGTGCTGCTTCATAAAAGTTTGAGACGCTGGACGACCATGGGGGCGGTCAGAGGGGCTGCCCTTTCCACCTCCATTCACACTCTGAAAGGCTGATGTTGAGTCTTTCTCTCTCATTGTGCAGTTGTCGTTCGCTTATTTCGTCGTTCCGGGACCTGAATGAGATTTTGTTTATTGTATTTGTTTTGATTATCAAAATGAATATCTCATTCATATTAGGTTGATTTTATTTTTTCACAAACACTTTCCCTGGATATATATGTATTGTTTACTAAATGTCCAACGCATGGGAACTCGTTCTGATCGTCTGGAAAACTACTACTCTTCAAACTGGTTCTCGCGTTTACGCACAAAACAGATGACCAGTTTTAAAAACCAACGATAATCTTTCCTTTTTGTTTTGTTCCTTTTTGATTTGGAAAACTTCTAGGAGGAATGGAATTACTCGGTGGACGACTCATGAAAAAGAGCAACAATGTGTAAAATCCCTCTTCAGCTCTCGGAGGACGGACGCATAAAGGATAAACACTGGCAAGACGCACCCAACTCCAATAAACCAGGTTTAGGATGGATCCGTGCGTATTTGTTGGTGCTCCTGGTTTTCGTACAACTCCAAATCTCTTTGTGTGCCAGTGTGGCAGGATCCAAAGTCAAACACGAAGGACTTTGTCCCAATAAACTGAATTCTAATCTGTGGGTTGATGCGCAAAGCACCTGCGAGAGGGAATGCAACGTCGATGAGGTGATGCCATTTATACCAGAATATGATTAAATAGTACACACACTTGTCTATTATTCTAGTCATTTAGTCATATATTTTTCTATTTTAATCAGTTTTCACACTGTTTTTGTCAACGCTGTGTGCAGGACTGTGCTGACTTTGAGAAGTGCTGCACCAACGTGTGTGGCCTCAACAGCTGTGTGGCTGCACGTTTCTCTGATGGCACCCCTGCACAGCCAGATGGGCAGGGTGGAGGGAAAGGAGATGATGCCCCTGCCTCCACGGCAACCTGTGAGGGCTTCATCTGCAGCCAGCAAGGAGCGACCTGTGATATTTGGGATGGACAGCCCATCTGCAAGTGCCAAGACCGCTGCGAAAAGGAGCCCAACTTCACCTGCGCCTCAGACGGCCTCACCTATTTCAACCGCTGCTACATGGACGCAGAGGCCTGCATCCGTGGGGTGACTCTAACTGTGGTCGCTTGTCGTTTCTACCTCGCTGGGCCCCACACCAGTCCACTGCCTCAGGATACCACAGCTCACCCCACGCCAACATCCTCCCAGGAGGACCCCTTGCCTCCCACACTGTACTCCAACCCTCACCATCAGTCCATCTACGTTGGAGGCACTGTAAGCTTCCACTGTGATGTCATCGGCATCCCCCGACCTGATGTAACGTGGGAGAAACAGAGTGAAAGGCGAGAGCGGCTGGTCATGAGGCCTGACCAGATGTATGGCAACGTGGTTATCACCAACATCGGACAGCTGGTCATTTACAACGCTCAGGTGTGGGATACAGGTATCTACACCTGCATTGCAAGGAACTCTGCAGGAGTTCTCCGTGCAGACTACCCACTGTCTGTGATCCGCAGAGCTGATGATGATTTCTCTGAAGACCCTGAGATGCCCATGGGCAGACCTTTCTCACCAGCAGACTGCCTGGCTGAAGTGGACACCAGAGTGTGCAGTGGAGAGCGCCATGTGGACTGGTATTATGACAGCAAGCTGGGCTCCTGCATGGCCTTCAGCAACGGTGGATGTGATGACAGTCGCAACCGGTTTGAGACTTATGAAGAGTGCAAGGCCTCCTGTCAGAGAGAGGGAATGGGCATCTGCTTGCTGCCTGCTGTTCAAGGCCCCTGTAAATCTTGGGAGGCGCGTTGGGCCTGGAATACTGTCATGAAGCAGTGCCAGGCCTTCGCCTACGGTGGCTGCCACGGTAACGCCAACAGCTTTCGCACCAAAAAGGAGTGTGAGGCGAATTGCCCACAACCCAAAAGGAAACCTTGTAGGACCTGTCGGGTGAAGGGGAAAATGGTGCCCAGTTTGTGCCGCAGTGACTTTGCCATCGTGGGGCGGCTCACAGAGCTGGTGGAGGATCTGGACTCTGGTTTGGCCCGTTTTAGTTTAGAAGAGGTCCTGAGAGATGAAAAGATGGGGTTGACTTTTTTCAACACCAAACACCTTGAGGTGACTATTGCCAAGATTGACTGGAATTGTCCTTGCCCCAACATCACAGTGGAGGAAAACCCTTTACTGGTGATGGGTGTGGTTAACGATGGCATGGCCATCATTCAATCAGACAGTTACGTCAAAGCCATAACTGAACGCAGACTCAAAAAGCTACGTGAGGTTCTGAACAAAAAGACCTGTGATGTTTTATAAAAACTCTGGAGACATTGACTCATTTGCCCATGGATCATCTATGGTCACTTTTACCTTTAGCACTGAAGCATTAAAATTGCAACAAGAAAAGCCAATATTTAATTACAACTCTTAAAATCAAGACAAGAAATATTCTAAAAATGTATGTTAATGAAGTAGAGAGAGATCATTATATTCATTACAACACAGGTTGTACTACATTCCAGATGTGTTGTGAGCCCATTTATATCAATTATGAAACGCTCTCTCTTTTTTTTAAAGTAACCTAAATATAGATATTATTTCTTTTGACATGTATTCTATATGTTTGTATTGTGAACAATAAAACTAGCCAGCTTAGCAGCTACACAAGATGATAAATTTACTTGTGATGTTAAAGAACTAGATACCAACAGTATATTAACTCAATATCGTGTTTGTTTCTCTTTGACCACTTTTTGTACAAGTCATTTTCATGTGTTTTATATAGGCTGCATCGTGTCGTTTTATATATGTACAGTGTGTTCTCTGTTTTGTGTCTCTGCTAAGCACTCCTGCTAATTTAGTTTTACTGTCTCTGTAAACTGTATGAGGAAATTAAAAAAAGAATAGGTGGCTTGATGGTCTTCATGTAAATGTAGTACACAGGCAACGTATCTGTGCATCTAGTTGATTTTACTCAAGTGTGTATAGTAGTGTGCCATCAATTACATTACAACATTTCAGATCCAAAGGATCTCATCTCTAACATCAGCGTGTATTGTAATATGAGGAAACATGATTCATTTACAGTTGTGGAAAATTTGGCAATGTATATGAGCATAAAGTTAAGGTAAGTTAAGGCGCTTTGACCGTCCTGCTCCAACACTGGTCTGCATCCAGGAAAAAAAAAAAACAACAACATGGTTCTTCACACCAGACTCTCCTTCCTGAACAGAAGACACTTGTTGTTTGCTGGCATGTCCACCTTAGAAAGGAAACATTTGAATTATAAATGAGTAAAGCAATAATATTCTCACATTTAAAAGAATTGAATCTTACTATATGAAAGTAGCTTACTTACTATTCTCTCCAGGAATAAGCCATTTTTTTCTCCTAAAGAGCTCAGAAGGGAGATATCTCTGAGTCCCCACTTTGGATTCCTTCAATATAAAAATATATAGCTTTTAAGTATCTCATAGTCACAACTGTATTGGATAAAAAACACATGGACCTCAGTGATTAGTTATATAGAACTGCTCCTTCTGGGGAATTAACATCTTACGATCAAAATTTATGTTTACTTATGTATTTGACATGAACAGATGATAAACTGATAAATGTTCCTTCCGAGTTCCTTTATCAAATGTAATTTTCTTAAAGCCTGATATGTTATTTTACCTCTGTCGAAGGCTGTAGTCGAAGTCAACGTTGCTCTGTGGCGTGATCTGACCATTCACTGCGTAGGGCTGAGGGAGCAGTAGAGACAAAATATGTGACGTGACATATATTGTTACACTTTTTTATTTACTGTTGTTAGTGGCTTGAGATGAATGTGGTCAGTGCATCTTCATGACACGAAATGTTTTCTTTTTTTTTTTTACACTCACCCCATATGTCAGTAGAAGACCTTGTGGTTTCAACAGTGCTCCTGCACCCTTGAATAAACCCTAGAAGAAAACAGCAGTGTCTTCAGGCAACAGCACTGCATCATATGTAGAGGAGGCAGAGTGACAGGATGTCTTTGTTCTCAGTCTTTTTTATACTTTATAGACCTGTGGCAGATATTGTAAACAGGCTGAGTTTACAGTAACTGTGTGAGCTGTGCTGACTCAAAATGGTGGTAGTGTGTATACAGTGTGGGGGCGGCCCAAGAGAGTGAACACCAGCAACAGTCAGTGTACTTCTGTATGAAAATGAATGCTGCACTATGAAAACAAAAATTTTCTTTCAGATGAAAAGCTATCTTAATAACAAATAAAATAGCTTAATAGTAGCTAACTTGTGTTAACCTTTAGTGTGTAACTGGAATTCCTGAGTCTTTTTGTTTCTTTTCCAGATCAGTGTTATTCTTCTTATTTGTAATTACTTTTCTATGAGCTGATTTATGATTGATTTTTTAGTTTGTTGAGAAATGTGCTTTTCCATGGACCCCTGAGACCTAGCTAAGGACTGAAATGAGATAAAAATGCAGATGTTGCCAAACTCTTTCACATATCAGTATATATTGTGACTTGGTGTGTACATTGTTACTGAACAGATGTGCAATTTATCAAAATAGCACAATTAAGTGGGGTGTGTGTAGGACATGGGTCATAGATTAGTGGAAATAGTTCCTTAGGTCTTGAATTATATAAGACCAGTAACAGCAATTTGTGTAAATTAAGTCTTGTTTCACCTCTGTACAAGCTATTGGAGAGATGTGGATCATGTTGATGTTGACGACCAGGTCGAGGCTCTCTGGTTGGATCCCTCCCCAGGACTGATGGTGCAGAGAAGCATCCAGGTGAATGGCAGGCTTCACATTGTTAAGCCTGTAGTGAGCTCTGTACGCTTCTATACTGAGAATGGAAACAAAAGGTGTTACTGTTCACGCACGCAGCCTCCATCAAAACATATCTACCAGCACGTTCAGCCTGCTTGTGTTCTGCATCAGAGGGATCTATTAGTAATATTTATAACTGAGTTGTAACATCTTGCATAACATCTGAGATCAGCAGCTACGCAGTTTATTAGATACACCACATATAAATAAAACGTACAGACAGTTTGTGGTTTTACCTGTCAATAGACTGGTGGTCATACTCTGAAGGCTGCCAGGTTATATTCCGCAGAGCTTGAGCGAAGTATGTGACGTGCTGCCCGGTACCGGAGGAGATCTCCAGAGCCTGCAGGGGTCTCCCGCCGTCCACGCTCTGCCGGAGCACCGACAGAATGGGCTCCTTGTTCCTTTCCGCGGCGGCGGCGTTCAGCATGCTGCCAAACCACGGGAAAAACTGTCGAATAATACGAGACAGTTTCTGAAAACACTGCGGCAAACCCCGAGCAACGCTAGCCCACACTGAGTAACTCTACACTGACCGCTGAATGTTTTGTTTTTCTACCGAAAATGCTCGACTTCCGCATTTCGTCACGTGACTGACATCTAATCCAATAGGAACAAGCGGGCGGACATAAGAGCAGCACCGTTATAAAAGCATGACAAGGCAAATACAGTTTACAGAGAGGATTTCTTTATTTGAGGGCACATGTGCATTCAAGGAACACATCCCATTTTTATATGATTTACACATTTTCTCAAATATGAGCATCATCATGAAATTTCCCTCAGGCTCAAAATCAAATTTAAGGGACACAAAAGCAAGTTAATAATAATAATAATAATAATAATAATAATAAGTTAAAGTTTCTGTCTGAGAGATAGGAGAGGGGCAATTCTCACAAAAACAGCAGACATGAATAAAATGTTTTGACGAACTTGACGAACTACTCATAACAAAGGATTGTCAGTGTGGTGGAGTGAAGATAAACAGGTAACAACAACACAATCGAGTTATTTGTGGGTAAAACAGACGGCCTCTAGTATTCTAGTATATTATGCAGAACCTGTGCAAACAGAAACAAAATTGTATGAATTATTAAACAGTGTTTTACTCAGGTATTATGACAAAGTAAAAGCTGGAAATGTTACTAAAGCAGTGTGTCAGAAATATTTAAGTGTATACTCATGAGCCAATGGAATATGATTTAATTACAGTGACTTAAACTGTGTGCTCCGGTCGATGAAGTGTGGGCTTGCAGCCACCTGATGTGTTTAAATGACACTCAGTTATGTGAGAGCTGCATTCATGCAGTTGTAAGCGGCTTGTCCTTCTCTTCCAGCTCATTTGCACATTCTGGATTTTGTATCTGCTCATTGTCCTGGTTGAGCAGCGTTTGTGTTGAGTTACGAGAGGCCCGCTCGCTCTCAGTGGGACAGTTTTGCACCAGAGATGAATTGAGACTGAGGAAGGGCTGGTGGTTGTCCAGCGCATCCAGACTAGTTGTAGTCGTGATCACAGAATCACTAAAGATTGTGTTTGAAAAGACAGAGTTAAAAGTGAACGAGGAGCCAAAAAGCGACTCCCCTGCGGGGGGTTTGGGTTGGTCTGTAGGAACAACAACTGCAAGGTCTCTGGGAGGTTTAACTGGAGCAGCTGTTTCAGGCTCATTGTGTTTAGTGTCTGAGTCTGGTTGAGTCTGACACACTATTTCCTCTTGATTATTATTAGTCTCCTCTGAAATCTGGACTTGGACAGAGTCGGTCTTGACTGTCGCTCTGCAGTCACTGTTGACACTGGAGCGTCTGGACGCACCCTCTGCTGTAGAGATGACACTGCTGGCACGGGGGAGGCTTTTAGGGGATGTCGGCCCTTTCTGACGTCCCTCTTTTCCTAAAGTGGAGAAGCAGTTGAGACAGCCAGACATTGAGGATGACTTCCCCTGAACATACAACACTGTGATCGGTGAACAAGCGGAGGCTCGAGTGGTGTCGGTTTTGCTTGAACTTCGTTTGCTTGAACTTGGTTTTGCTTGAACTTGGTTCAAGCAAAACCCACTGAGCCCTGGGTTCATTTTGGCCACGCCCCCAGAATCTGATGAGCGACGTAACACCTTCCCCTTTGACCTTCGGATGCTTTTTGTGCCCCTTGTGAGCCAGAAGTCCTGAGAAAAACCAAGATCCTTCTGTTTTGGTATCTGGAGATCTAAATTCTGACTGTTGGTTAGGGGCATGGTCGAAGCCTTCCCTTTGTGTTGGGGTGTGGAGGTGTCTCTGGGTGGCTGGAAGGAGGAGGAGGAACGGCGTGATGGTGGCTGCTGGACGGGGCTGCTGCCGTTTGACCACGGCTCGTTCTCCAGACTCAGGCTGAACTCACCGCTGCTCTCACTCTGAGCTCGACTCTGGACACCATTCAGAGCTGGAAATACGATATGATGTTTATGAAAGAGCTGCAGTACAATATATATGTATATATACACACGTTTTCACAGCTGCATTATATATTTTTACGACCAGCAGGGGGCAGCAGAGTCAGATTTTGTAACAACAGTTGCTGGTCCCTGTGGTGGGTATAGAGATTAATATGAAACAAGGTCATGATTGCGATTTGATGGATTTACTCTAATTCCTGTGGTAGTAATACATCTGTATGCTTACTGAATCCTCTAAATGACTATACACACAGCTTTACCTGGATTCTGCAGCTCATCGTTGTCATCAAATCCAAACGGCACGGCAACATCATTTGCATTCTTGTCTGTGGGATACAGAATGGAAAATCACTAGAAAGGTCTGATTTACTGATACTTTTCAAGACCTCTAGCTTCTATACTACTTTATATTTACTTTCCTCTCTCACACGATCTAACTACTGAAGATTAAATCAAATGTATCAGTGGTTCACAGATTGCTCTACCTGTTACCCACAGCTCAGAAACATCGGCAGCATCGTCAGTGGTGGTGGTTTGGAGACGATCAGATGGTGATGTGATGGGATCGTGAAGATGGAAAATGGACAAGATGGAGGTGGTGAAAGATGAGGTCAGTGAATCCTTCCTGTCCTCCTCCACATTGATCTCTGGCCCTTCCAGGTGCTCTGAGCTGACTGCCCATCGGGCCAAAGGAGAGGCCAAGCTGCTCAGGGCTGCGGTGTAGGAGGAAGGAATGGAAGAAGCGGGAGGTGGATGGAGGAGGTGGTAGATTGGTGAACTGGTGATGGAAGTTATGAGGTTGTACTTTTATCGTTTTGACTGTATGAAAACATAGCTGTCTTTCTCTGCAGACCAACAACAATCTAAAAATTCTACTTCTTCTAATGCAGCTAGCTCCGGGTGAGGCCAAACTCTTGCAGCACCACTGTCCTCCTGCATCCTGCAATGCAGCATTTCTTTGACCTCCATTGTTCTAATAAAACACTAAAATGTCTTTAAGTAGAGCCACTCTTGTACAAAGTTGATGCTGTGAATCTTAAATGTGCAACATCATAAAAACATGTCAAGTTAGTGTAGTGAAATGAGACTGGAATGGTTGGACATATTCACATATGACTGCTGACTTTGCACCTCAGTGACAATGAATCCTACTTTAGCCAGTGTTGTGTCAATATCATAGTACGTTAGATGATATCAAATGAAAATAAGTCCAGTATTATCAAGTTAGGAGTTAAATAAAAGGCTATAGATGCTGGACCACAGTCTTTCTTACACATGGAACGACGGAAGATGGACTTGACTTTGTCTCTGTCCTTCAGCCTGTTCCTCATACGGGGAAACATTTTCAGTGTGGCTTTTTCAAAGGAAGGACGGCCACATGAAAGGTAGACAGAGAAGATGGGAGGGGGGTGATGGATACAAGCAGAGAGAGGATACAGTAAGGGAGGATGAGGATAAGACGGAGAAGATGAGGGAAGGAAGGAAGAGTGTGTAGAAATACATAAAGACAAGTGAGAGACACAAGGAAGACATTAAGGACTGTTGAAAGTTAACACACATCATGCATCAGGAGGACTGACAGTTTGGATGTGACATGCACGGCATTTGTCTGCTTTAAAACACACTGTATACAATGCAATACTCCTTTTATTTCTTTAAAGGTCTTGCAGAATGACTGAGTCATCAAAACGGACATAGATGTTCTGAATTACTAACATTTTCTCAGTGATAAAAGTTTCTATTAATTTCTAGCTTGTGTTAACTTTTCATATTTCTTATATGAAGATACTTTTATTTACATTTATTTGAGAACTTTGCATCAGTTTTCTGTGTCTTTGTGAACTGTGTGTGAGCTCACATGACCTCACATGAACACACTCCTGAATGACGTGTGTGCCCTGCCTCAGTTCTTCGGTGGGGGTTTGATACTCTGATGTGGTCCAACGATCAGGTGGATACAAGTCTGCGATACTCACTACTGTTACGCTGTGGTGAGACGGCGTCACCTGCTGAGGTGGAGGCTGAGCCTCCGGAGCCATCTGAGCTGATGAAGGAGCCATTGTCCTGACAAGGCAGGTGTGGCTCAGTAACACCTGAGTGTGTTGGTGTGTGTGGCCGCTCCAGTCCATGGTCTCTGCTACTCGATTTTATCAACTTCTTCAGTTTCAGAGTTATCCAGTTTCCACGTCTGTGGAGGAGAAGATTTATAGGAGGAATGAAAAACTAGACTGAATAAGACACAGATAAGATACAACAGGAGTGAGGCCAGCTTGCTGAAGCCAATCCCAGCTGACTGTGCGCGAGGGCGGGGAACACTCTAACTAGGTCGCTGCTCTATCACATCCAACATGTTTAACATCTACTGTATCTCTAAAACATTCAGGGCGTTTTAGCATTTTGCAGCTTACAGTTTTGGCACCTGCTCACTGCTCTCATGGCATCATTTTTTGAACACAGTAGGCTGTAAAAACCTATGGTACAATACCTGCTCAGGGAGAAACAAGTGCTGCTAACAAAGTTCATGACAGGCTGTCAACACAGTGGAGCATTTAACAAATAATAACTTTCTGTTTGGACTGTTATGGAGACCCAGAGAATTGTCACTGACCCTGCTGCCCCATTATTATATCTAAACTTTTAACTAAAGACTGACAACGTTAGTGAAGAACAGGCTGATTAGCTACTTAAATAAAATACTGCACAGAATTTGACATCTAAATAGCCAAATATCTCTTTATTTATTGAGTTGGTGGAGACAAAAGCAGGTCTTAAAGGAGAGAATATTGAACTGCCTGTGGGTGAGGTCAGGTGGAAACTAACCACATGAATGTTACAGTCAATGTGTAAAGAAACAACTGTTTGCTGAAAAGTACCACTAATTTTGTTTATAGTGTGTTCAAAAGGTAGTCTGCTAACCAGTTATATCCTTAGCATATCCTGCTGAAGATAGAGACCAATGAAACACGTTGTATTAGTGACTACACAAAGAATATGTTGACTGATAAATAACTGATATGAAATGCGAAGAATCTGAACTGAAATGACACTCAATGACGTGATAAAGTGACAGAAATATAGAAACTGCTAAAAGTGAAAATATAAATTTGACCCTCCACAGTCACAGTAAATTTTTACAGGCAACTTACCTGCGAGGAGGTGAGGGCTCATAAAACTTGTACTGGTCCATTATCTTTTCCTCCAGCTTCTCTTTCTGCCTCCTCAAATCATTAAGCTTGTCACTGAACAGGAACATGCAGAGAGAGAGAAAATGCATAGAGCCTCAGAGTAATTTTGTGGTTGCTGTTGAGCACTGTGATATTATTGTCATCCAATTTGTGCTGTCTGCACATACTTATACTTATACAAACACTCACCTATAATGAGTAAACTCATTAACTAAATGTCATAACATGCAGCGAACAACAACAGATCAGACCCTATTTAACGCTACATTATCTCATTATGGTGTCAGTGTTTTCCTCACATATACTGTCGCTCTTCAACATGAAACAGATCCTTGCTCTCCATAGTCTGCTCCAACAGCGTTCGGTTCTGTAGCATCAGAGTCTCGATCTGACTGAGCAGATGCCGATTCTCTTCCTCCAGGTTTCCTTTTAACTGGCTCAGCAACTACACATCAAAAGGACAAACAGGCAAAAATGTATTATTTAGACACAACACAGATAAATACAGACAAATATGAGATGGCAAGGCAGTATACTGCATAAACATAACCTGCTGCACTGTTCATACCTCACACTGGTTGTTGAGTTTGGTGGAGGTGATGTCCAACTGCTGAAACTCTTTCTTCAGCTTGGAGAAGTCAGCCTCCAGCCAGGTGTGCTCCAGCTTGGCCTCGTTCATCTGGCTCTTCAGTTGTTTGTGATCTGCTGTCAGGAGCTCGTTGTCATTGAGAAGTTGACGGTAGGTATGGTTCAGCCTTAAAAAAGAAAAGATATATGGTGGTGTTTCCATGTTAATATACCCTTGAGTGTGCATATATTTTGTGTGCCTCCTCACCAGTCCTTCTCATCTCGGAGCCTGGAACATTCAGCAGCAGTCGACTTGTGCTGTTCTTTCTCCAGAGCCATTCTCATCTGCTCCTCCCTCAAGGCTTTCTCCAGGTCTTCTAGTTTGGCTCGCTGCTGCAGCAGGTTGTTGTATCTAAACCACGCATAATACAGACACAGACAGACATGAAACAGAAATAATGAATCTCATGAATACTCATGCCTAGACTTCGACTATCTGTCCTCTCCCACACCTGTCTTGCAGTGTGCGATGCTCCAGTTCCAGAGTGCGATGAGCATTTTTCAGACATCCATGTTTGCCCATCAGGGCCTCACACTCCATAGCTTGTCGTTCGTGCAGAGCAGCCAGTCGCTCGTGATCTCGTAACAGCTGCTCATGAACACTGCGTAGCTCTTCACGTTCCCGTATGGCGATGTCCCGCTCGCTTTCTGTACCTGACTGCTGTTGCTGCAGCTGAGCATTTTGGGCCATGAGGGAGGCACTCTGTGAGTTCAGAGTAGATTTCTCCACCTGAGGAAAAGGTAGACAAAGTTAAATGAGTATAAACAGCTTGTGTAAGCAAAAAACCCTTATAAAACTTTATTAATTTGGGAACTGTAATGGTAACCTGCAAATTGGCATTATTTGTCTGCAGGGCTGTGTTGCTCTCCTGCAGTGAGGCCGCCTGCCTCTGCAGGGCGAGGATTTGAGCCTGCTGACTGTCAGACTGACTCTCTAGCTGCTTTAACTGGGCCTGTATAGCCTGGCGCTCTGCCTCCAGTGTCGCATTCTGTATAAGGGAGATGAGAGGGGAGGGGAGGAGTTGTGTTTGCCAGCAACAAAAGCAACAGTACAATTTTATAAATCTGTGGTTTGACAGAGGCCGTTCTTTAGGCTTTTTATCTACTTTAATAGAGGCCTTTTACTTACAGTCCTCTCCACCTCAATGAGACGGTCTTTGAGCTTCAGCAGCTCCTTGGTGGCCTCTTGGCTTTCACGCAGCCATTCACTCATTGTTCTGCTGCTCTCTGTTGGAGGGCTAGAGCTTGACAATGTCCATTCCTCCTCCTGTCTCTGCTGCAAAGCCTCATAGCTCAGCTTCACCTGTGTGTGATAAAAACAGAGAGAGATATGATGATGCTTGCATCTGTGATAAAGTTTGTAGAGTTTTTTTCCACAAGTGTGGTGACTCACAGATTTGAGCTCCTGGCGTAGTTGCTGGTTCAGGGTAGAGGATTCCTGCAGACGAGCCTCCAGAGTGCTCACCTTGTCCTCTTTAATCTGCAGAGACTTTTTCAGAGATGACTCCAATTCTGACTCCAGCATCTTGTATCTGCTGCATAGAGGCAAGGAAGAAATTCATTACCATGTTCCTTTCTTTTCCTGTTTTCTTCCTGCAGGATGGGAAGATACAATTCAAAGCAGCATGTAATCACCTGGTGTCTGGTGTCTCTGCTTCAGTCTGATGTGAACTCTCTTGGCTCAGGACCTTCATCTCCAGCTCTTGGCTCATCCTCTCCAGTTCATTGTCTCTCTGCTGGGTGTTCAGCTTCTCACTCACCAGCTCCTAAAGATGGATAATATATCTCACTATGATTTTATTTGTAGACAAACTATTTTAGACTAATTACATATATGCTTTGACTTTCTAATAAATATTTTAGTCAGCTAGTGTTAGTTTTAGATCCTACAGTACATAGGTTCAGAGGTGTTTTTAAGAATCCCTGTGATACACACATACTGCAGCAGCAAAAATCCTCAGGGAGACAGTGCATTATCAGGGAAATGTCAGGCTGGGTCAGGGCAGATTATTTATTCAGTCAGCGTTAGACAGACAGCACAGCTGTCCTCTCCTCACCTCTCTGAGGGTGGCCAGGGTCCTCTGGTCGATAGCAGCTTGCTTGCTCAGTTCCCTGTTGTCTCTTTCCAGGCCTTTGACCCTCTCAGCAGTCTCCCGCAACACCTCAACCTCCTTTACTAGAAAACGCATCTCCCTCTCCAGGCTGGCCATGCAGACGTTACTGCTGTCTAAGTTGGCTTCCTGGATTTCAGCCTGAGACAGAAGAAGTAGTCAGTTTATTCAGAGGCAGTGTAAGCCTGAGAAACATTATCCTACTTCAGATTAGCAACTGACACCTTCCTAGGAAACAACCTGCTGGCGGAGTCGTCGATTCTCTTTCTCCAGCTGCCTCTTGTCTCTCTCCAGAGCTGTAGTTTCCTGTTCCAGGTTCTGCTTCTCTGTTTCCAGTTGCTCAAGGCGTCTTACGGAGATCCGTAGTTCCTCTAAAGTGGCCTGTAGACTCTGGTTCTCTGACTCCAGCTCCTGAACTTCTGCTTCTAGACGCTGAACTTTCCGGTCTAAGACCACAGAGTTTGGTAGAAAAAAATAAACGTATTAGTAATTATTTAATCAAATCACAAATTTGTCTTTATTTGTTTGATCTACACTTCTTACCAGTGTTGTCAAGAGAAGTCTGCAGATGCTGATTTACTGTGTCCAGGGCCTTACACTTGGCCTCCAGCCGCTGTGTGTGTTTGCTGGCGTAGGAGGAACGTGTTGGCAGACCAGTGAAGATGCTGTTGTGGCACGGACTGCTGCTCTTCGAGCCAGGAGAGCTACCACCTGATCCCACGAAACAATGGAGCTTATTATGAACATTTTCTAAAACTTCCAAATCAGACATCAGTTCTTTGAAATGGTCTCCTCTGCCTGCGTCCTCCAGTTGTCCCTTCTCTTGAATATGAAGATCTGCATTGTCTGTGAGGAGGATCTCATGCTGAACTCCCTCCAGCTCTTGTGTGTGTTGTTGTTTATGGGAGTTTAAGTCTCCATTCAGCATCTGTTGTGGTGCAGAGCTCAGTGGGAATTTATTAGTGCGGTTTTCTGTATTCAAGCTGGAGGTTTGCAGCCCTGAGGACTGGTCCGTTGATGAGGTCCAGTTGTTAGAGCTGCAGACTACCTGGCAGCTATGATTATGGTGGTGGTTACGTTTGGGCTGTGGGCTGTGGTTAATAGAGACTGCTCTGAGTTCCTCAATAGTCCTCAGAAGACTTTGGTTGTCTTTCTCCAGCTTAAGCATCCGACTGCGCGTCCTCTCACTCACCTCCTCACTCAGAGTCTGTTGGCCTTTAGACAAACACATTGGGACAATTAAATTTCTGTCCAGACGAGAAGAGAGTTTGAGATTAGTAGTAAACATTTAAAGATGTAAGTCTGGTGGTGGGGGAATTTCCCTTGAAGATGTGTTTTAAAAGATAGTGAAATAATGTGGTGTGCATCTGTCATGAAATTATTACACCGAATATATTTTTATTATTTTTTTTATAATATATTTTATGTTACAATTTTACTCAGACCAGCTTAATATAGATGAATGTTTAAAGGTTGTTCTTCTTGCTTATAATGTTATGACTCCTGGAGCTAAACTAGGTTGCTTTGTTGTTCTACATTAGGCTCAAACAGCATTCAAAGACATTAAAAGGAGAGTTTTTGTCATCAGACTCTTGGGTTCTTTAAAGTAGATAAAAATAGATGGAAGCAATCACGCATGCACACAGTTATATAATTAACATACCTATCTCCTTATCTACCCTACTTATCCCCTTCATTAACACAGTGTGCCGTTACTTCACCTTGACACCAGTTCTTACCCTGGGAGTTCTCAGTGGTCTTGGAGAGCTGCTCCAGCTCCCAGCCCAGGTGCTGAGACTCCTCCATGCTCCTCCTCTGAGCCAAACACAGAGCCAGGTTCTCCTCCTGCAGCTCCTCTATGCGCCTGCGATCAGCTTCTCTCTCCTGAAGTAAAGACACTAAGTTATCAACACTGATATCACTTCAAGCACACAAAAATAGAGGACTTTGTAAACAAGTCTTTATACAAGGCTAAGGTAAGAAGGTGCTGATGTCTGACCTGTTCCATGTCATGGACCTGGGCCTTTAGCATTAAACTGTGCTTCTCCAGCTGGTGGACTTTATCTGAACGTGCCCTTGAACCTGCCAACTGATCCTCCAACACTTCTTTGGTCTCCTGCAGCACCCTGTTATCCTCCTTTAGCTCCTGAACACACACATACACAAACGGATTTCTAAGATTTTTGTGATTTATGTTTTACATAAAAATGTCTACATCTCCATTCTTTAATTTTATAATAAAAAAAACCTTAGAAGTCTGTATTTACCTCCACTTTGGCCTTGTAGAACTCCATCTTGTGCAGTTGATCTCTGTAACGTCCCACTTCACTCTCAAGCTTGTCTGCCTTGATGGCTCTTTCTCTCAGAGCGTCCAGCTCATCTCGATATGTTCGGGCTGCGCGGGCGTCCGCCAGCAGCTGGGAATTCTGGTGAAGGTTCAGACAGGGGCATGATTTACAGCAAATGTAGCCCTGCAATTATATACATCTCAGAACTGTGGGAACTGTGAAATTTTCTGGATCTCACTTGTGTTTATCAAGTGTCTCTCATTATAAAACAGCAATAGTCAATATTTTATATGAACACTGCATCAAATGAGTGCAAACAAAACCATGGAGAATTATCGTCTTCCACAGTTCTCTTCTGTTATAGAAGAGAATTTTGAGGTGCAGAACGTAGTGTCTGTTAGTTATAGCGTTTCTAAATGCAGCGTGCATTACCTGCCTAGCTGGCGCAGTTTGTTAAAGAGTCATACATGTTTTTCACCAGTTGGTGGAGACCAAAAATAGAACTAAAACCAGATTGTATATTTATATTTATCAGGTGGCCACAACAACAAGACTTTAAGTGACTGCTAATGTACTGAAATGGGTGGCTGTTTGCTAGCATGTTCAACATAACAACTTTAACGGTGATAAAATCAATCTTGTGTTGGCTTGTTGTGCTACTTGTAGAAGCGGCGGATTAGTGCTGCTTCTATTTCTAGTAAATATTTGGTATGTGAACTATGCTAACTAGTGATAACATCCAGAGAACACAACGTGAGCTAACCCTTTCAGATAAATCCATACGAGCTTTAGCTGGATCTCTAAGTCAGAGTTCAAAGGGTTAACTTTGCTGTCATTAAGCACCACTCTGCAGCAAAGTGTGGTATAATCTGCAGAGCAGTCATTGGGTCACTGTGGTCACCATCAGAAGGAAATGCAATTTATTCTTCAAACCTCCTGCTGGATCCTCTTTAGCTCAGCCTCCATGTTCTCCAGCTCATGTCTGCAGTCCAGCATCTGTTCACTCTTTTCCTCTCTGGTGGGGTGAGGTATGCAAAGCAGACAGACAAGCAAGCAGGTAGGTTAGTGTGCACTAGCGACTACTTTCCTGCAATTGTCTTATTTTTAAAATGCTAAAAAAAAAAAAAAAAAGTCTAGATGCCAGGGATGTCAGTCATTCCTGCAAGACAACAACAACATATAATATTTATAGACAACAAAATATATATTTCAGTTGCTATGTCTTCATTATTGCTCTTATTCAGACTTGTTCTGGGATGTAACATGACACTCGACACACTTCTCTGTAAACTCCATATTATTTTTAACTACAATATGAATGAGAAATTGACAATATTGTACAGTATAACAGTATATGGCTTTAGGGACTATTTAACTTTATTCTGAGGGGCAAAGCCAAGTCATACTTGATGCTTTAAGTGACATTGTATTTGCTCAGAGGCAAAAGTGAGTGAATATGAACATCGCAACAAGAGAGGACAATACAGCAGAGAATATGTGGATGCAGGGCGACTATGAAACTGAGAACTTGCTTGGATCAAGGTTAGTGTGTGTGTATGTGAGTGTGTGTGTGCATGCAGTATCTGCAGAAATACACAGCCAATGTGGGTCAATGGTAGCGCACAGCCATGGAACCTGCCAAGCCGGCAGTAATGTGGGCCAAACTCCCCAGGGCTTCTCTTATCCCGTAGTATCTCTCTCTCTCTCTCTCTCTGCATCTTATTCACTCTCTACTGGCAGCTCCCCAGAGGACTGGCCACCGCTTTCCCAATAACCACTCATACTGAGACAACACCTCGCCCAACAATAGCTCACTGTGTGATTAGACAACTTCAACCACATATATATTGAGTTAATACAAAGTAGTTTAAGAGAACTTGACCATTCTCCTCTTTATTCTTAATAATTTTATGTTACAAGTATCATGCAAAAAATACATGTGCAATTTCTTTTATCTTATTCCATCTGCATTTCACTTAGTTTATCTCTACATTAGCATGTTTCCTATCATTTGTTTTTATAGTTTTGAAAAATGTTGAATTTGTCTCTTAACCTTATAAGCCCAGGGAGGTTATCACACTATCTTCACCTACACTTCCCTCTTTAACCGTATTTTAACCGTTTAATTTTTCAATTGAACATTCTATTATTATTATTATTTTTATTATTATTATTTTTCTTTGTCCACTGGATACTCACAGTTCTTGCCTGAGACGTCTGATCTTAGCCTTGGAGTCAGCCAGCTCCACTGCTAGGTGCTGCTGGGACCCCGCCTGCTGTTGAATGCTGGGAGAGTAGCTGCCGGACTGCGGGCTGGATGGACTGTTGAGCAAGCTGACCACGCCTTCCTTGTCCTGCATTAGCTCTGCTATAGTCTGCAGAAAGGTTACAGATTGCAGATAAATCAATACCCAGTTCCTCTAAACATTTGTGTGCTCTAAGTAGAGCTGTCACTTCTCTTGAAACTTGGCAGGTATGATGATGAGACACTCTATATTCACGTTTTGCCAGAAGAACAACTTAAAATGCAAATGTTTTGTTGCCAAATTTATAGAAAACATGCAGAATGATTTCTTTAAAAAACTGTAGATAGATACCTCCAGATGTGTGTCCCTCTGGTCCAGCAGATGTTGCAGGTGCGTCGCCATGTTCTTCGCTACAGCTTCCAACTCATCTGGGTTCGTGTCACTAGACTCCAACCACTGCAGATCCAGCACATTTTCCTGACTGTGGGTTAACTAGTTAACAAGAGAGGATAATTAGGGTCCAGGGGAACAGGATGATTCTCTGCTGAATATAAAATGAGTGTTTTTTAATTGTCCTAGACACCAACACCTTAGTACACAGACTGTAATTATGTTCAAAGTTCAAGTTACCTCCTGAATATGTGCCGCTATTGCAGCTTTTGTATCAAAGTCAAGCGTCTGGATCCTCTCAATGTACTCCTCTTTTTTCTCACACTGAAAATAAAGATGGAAATTTGTGAGAATAATAATATCTCTAATAAATCATCATGCATGGCCCGGTTCTGTCTCCGGCTTATGGCACGAAAAAGAGGTTAACATGAAAACAATTCATTCAAACCGTATACTGATAATAAACTTCAGAAGGTCGGTGTTTACCTGAACTGCACATCCCAACAGCAACAGCAAAAGTTTCTTTATTTCTTCCAGACTTTGTTCTGTGAGGAGGAAAAAAAAGTTAATCATCTGAAATAAAATGTGTCACATTGAAGTAGATAGAGCTGCTGGCATAGATTTAAATTGACCAGAAATGATGGCTGGTGAATTTGGGTCACCACTCGCCAAAGCCTTACCATCACACCAGTGTTGTTATCAGACTGATAGCGTGCAATTGAATTAAAACTGCACTTTAAAGAGCTAAAGCAGTCTGTCTGTGAGAACATGCTAAAACATCTTCAATTTAAAGCAATGGGAAGCCAATTTATGAAGAAAAAAAAAACATTTTTATTGCTCTGTATTTAGAAAAACAAAATTTCTTCTACATTGTTGCTGTTTCCCAAACAGTTTCATTAATGCTAGAAGTTTGCTTTTGTTCCCCTGCTTGGATTGTTTACATATTTTTCCAATTATAGAAAATCACTACAATTTAGCCCCTAACTGTAGGTTAATTACAGGAAATCAATCCATGGCATATTGACTATTAGTGAACAGACTAATCAGGTCCCCAATCATACAACAACTTAACAGTTCCAGCAGAGAGGTGAGATAACAAACAGTTTTCTTTAAAAGAGCATACCACAGTAAGGAGTCCTGCCAAGCAGCAACACATTTGGCAAAGGAATCATGATTAATTGTCTCAGATTCTCCTGCAAAAAAAAAAAATGAGAGAGAAGAAAGAGACGAGGGAGACGGGATAAGAAAAAGAAAGATAAGCACCTTATAGCCAAACTGAACTACATAAAACATTTACTGGAGTTGAGCCAAGCCTGAAAGGACAGGAGCGCATTTATGTACAACACATAGCAGCTGCTTAAACACATGTATAGAAACACAGCCAATGAATGAACGAGTGCTCTGAATGGGTCGGGGACGGAGCCCGTTTCCTTGGTGCAGTGGTGAAATCCACCAAAACTGTTTGGTGCAGCTCTGTTTTAAGTTATAAGTGCCTCATTGTGTTGATGCATGTGGGCACCGGAGATTTAAGTGTTGGTGTCATCCTTTAGCTTTTGATGCAGTAAAGTTATCCTCAACAAACTGTCACACAATCTAGTGATCACTCTGACTGTTTCAAACATCTCTAATGGAACAAGAAGTTTCTGGTCTTCAAAGATAAAAATCTGAATTTGTCCAATACTTTGGTTTATGACATAATACCACACGAAAGTGAACAATATTTTATGTAATCAGGCTCAGTACTTTGTTTGTAATGCTAATGAGCAAACGCTAGCAAGATAGCACGCAGCGCTATAATAGTGAACACATCATACTTGCTAAACATCAGCATGTTAGCCAAAAAGTGACAATTTTCATTTAGACTCAATTTAATCTGGATAAAAGCATTAAGAGCCACTGTTTATCTCATAGATGAACCTGAAACAAATTAATTGTTTTATAAAGAGCAATTAGGTGTCTAAAAATTGTAACCAACACTTGTGACTGAGAAATTACAGAAGACACATTAATGGGATGTTGATAGCATCAGTTATAGACCTGATCTATAGAAGTTTATTGTCCCATCCACTGTGAAATTACTTTACTTCCTGCGATCTTGACGGATCTGAAAGCTTAGCAGCTCCAGTGTCAGCCCATGAATCTCGTGACTTCATGTGTTGAATCTGTGTCTTTAGCACTGGCTGCAGCTTCACTGTGCTCTAACCTCATTCCTGTGCCGATTACACAGATGTTTACATGGCTGGTATTTAGGCCATGCATCTTAAGAAGAACTAGTTGATCTGCTGGAACACAAGTGCCACCAACTATCTGGCGTGTGCATGTTTGATCCAATGTTTGCGTGATGCAAAGTTAATATTGAAAAACCTAAATCAAATGTTCCGATATCATCATCTGATGTAGTGAGACTTTGAAAGCTTGGCAGCCTATAGCTTGGATACATCTTATAACATATCATATGGCTGAGAAACCAGAGGACAGAACATTTGAAACTCACCAGATAATATGTCTTGATTTGCTGCACAAGAAAGTTCAGGTTGTGGATCCTCTGACTTGGATCCCTGCTCACTTTGTTTGCACCCTGAGGTGAAGCTGAAGGATTTCTGAAGATGTGGAAACAACATAAAGGCATTTTACTTCTGCTATTTGCAAACATACAAAGGGGGAAAGGGAAGCAAAAAAGCTGGTAAAAAGTCTTGGCTCGAAAATCGCCATGAAAACATGTATGAGTTCTCCATTCATTCCTAACTTTAGCCTGAGTTGACGTCACTCCTTTCAGACACCAAACGGGCGTGTTTTTGTGCCAAACAGGGTGGCATTAGACTCTCCAACCCATAGAAATCCTTTAGTTGGATTCTTTTGGCTGTTGGCTAGAGTGTACTGTAGTCTGGGGATGAACTGTCACAAACTGATGATAAAATGTTATAATTCATGCAGCTCGGTGCAGTTATGTAGGTCAGACTTCAGTTTGTTGCTCAGAAGAAGAGACCTTTGTGGAATAAAAGACTGGAAACCGAGCAATACCACTTCTGTACATCTAATTCTAATTCTCCATTTCTGTCCTGTTTGTCCTGTTTCTGTCCCTCCTCCTCCTCCTCCCTCCCATCTGTGTCCCAGTGCCACTAAACAGCAGCACCAAGGCCCTAATCCCAAAGGGTCTCCCAATCCAGGGGATTATCCCGCCTCTTCCCCTCCCCTCGGCACAGTATTGTTATGCATGCAGAGCTGGTTATTGTGGCCCTTGGGGGGATAAATGGGATGAATGGATACTATGGCTAGACAGTGTTATCCACAAGTGCAGTGGGTCATCACTTTTTTGTTTTTGTTTTCATTTTAACCTATCTTTGCAAAAGTTCAATTTTAGTTAAGATTCAACCTGCATCAGCATCAGTCCAGCCTCACATTTAGGCTGAAGCCGGCGACTCTCCACCTGTCTTCTTACATCTCTGACACTATTACAAAGTGCCAGATGACTTAGATGAATTAGTGTTTGTTAAGCATGAGCTCCCTCAGAACATAAGGCAACCAAATCATAATCTCTTAAGTAGCATCTTGACAGAATCTATGATGGTGGCCCCCATGTCTTGGCAGATTCAGTTTTTTTTCCCACAAAAATGTCCCATTTCTACATTTTTTCAGTGTAGACTATGTTTCCACAACTTTTATGCTAATTCCAACATTTTTTGGAGAAACTCTAACCTGTAAGTCATGAGGAAGAGTGCTGCAGACTACAAAGATCCTCTTTATGACTGCAGAGTGACAAAGCCAGTACTGTTAGTGCCTGGATAAGAATACTGTATCAGTAGTCACCACAGATGGCACAAGGAGGAAGATTTAGTTTTATGATGCTGATTTCTATTTCAACCATTTCCAACAAGTGACATTTCGTGCACACAAAACCTCGCTGTTGATCGTAAGTTCTCGACAGATGTCGAGCAGCTTCAAAACACCGGCTGTTAATCTGAACATCCATCTGGGCTCTATGCAAGAGCCTGGAATGGAAATGTGACAAATAAAAAAAATACATATACAGTTTGAGCTGTAAAGAACAAAATCAAAGCAACGACTTACATTTGGGTCATTATGTCGTTCAAAAAGACTCCATCCAATAATTCAGAAAAGTCCAAATGCATGCCTCCATCATTTGGCACAAATGTCTTCACCTACACAACAGAGAGATGATGCAGATTGACTAAGGTTGAAATCATGGTGTTTGGCAGAAAATCAGAGCTTTCTGCATCACTTACCCAAGTGACAAGTGGGCTCAGCATGAACTGATCCAGACTGGGCAGAAGAACTCCACTTTCCATCGTTACTGAGATTGTAGCTGATAAATCACAACGGAGCATCTCAGCTGTGTCACTTCAGTAAAGAGGCTGAGACTTCATTTTTATCTATTTTTTCATCAGGAGTGAGTCAGTCTTGCAGAAGTACTCCGTTCAGATCGTCCCATCCATCTCGTTTAGAAACTAGTTGATAATTTAGCTCCGGACACTGCGGCTCAGATCGACTCTCCTCCCGCATCTGCATCCATCAACGACATCTGGTTGTTTAAAACCCCGACATGACAAGTGTTCACACAAAATCCCATCCGCATCCTGTCCCGCAACAATACACACACATATAAACATACATGTAAACACACACACACTCACATCCTCCTTGGACCACTGCTGCAAAGGCATCTGCCGTCGGTGCGACCCCCAACCTTCCTCCTCCTCCTCCTCCTCCTCCTAGTTTCCTGCTCGTCACACTGTTAAGAGTTAGCACCTGGTTGACACTGAGAAATGTGATGTAAAAATATTTTAATTAAAGGGAAAAAAATAATAAAAAAAATAAGACAAATATAAACACACTACTGGCTTAATAAAACCAAGACTAGACGACATAAAAAAATAAATAAAAATGTCGTTTTTTTTTTTTTTTTTTTTTTTTTTTGAGGCCACTGCAGCAGACGAGCAAACTGAGCCAACTGAAAATATCTTCACTGGTAATCTGTTACCATGACGACGGCTCCCCAACCCCTCCCCTCCCATCATCATCATCATCATCATCATCATCATCATCATCATCATCATCATCAATAACAACAGAATCTAAATTATTGTTGTTTTCTTTCATTTTTATTCTAATTAACTTGTTTAAAGTTACACCCGCGCACGTTCACTCAGTTTAATTTAAAATTTAAAATTCATCTCTCCAAGTCAGTTACCCCGTTACATTGTAACGTAGCCATGATTTAGAAAAAAAAAAAAAGAAATAAGAAATTTAAAATTATTTAAAAATTATTAGCCTTATTTTCGATAGATATTTATAAATGAGGTTCTTTTTGTCCTGAATACAAAACTCATCATGATGAAGTTGGTGCCAAAAGAAAGAGACAGTGATGGTGATACAGCGTCATCTTGTGTTACAGACTGGAATTACATCTAATTTCAACATGTTCAATGTACATTTTTTATTTCATTATTTTAAAGACCTGTGATTTATCCTATAACAATTTACACAATCACCTTTAATAAACATTCTCGTCAGATACATTTTTATAAAATCTGTAATTTTCAAACAGTGTCTGACAACAATGCAAAAACAATGCAGGAAATCTAAATAACTACGTTTGGGGGAAATGATAAACTAACAATAACAATATTTAGAGAAACCAAAATATCAAATTATATATATATATATATATATATATATATATATATATATATATATTTGATAAATCATTGCATTATCATAGATAAATCAGAGCACAAAAGGAATTAAAATCTCCAAGTAGTGTAACATTAAAAAGCTTTATACATATTAATATATCAATTTCTATGATATGACATAAAATAATACTTTAAAGATCAGTGTGTTCAGTGTGTACATTTACTTGTGATACATAACTTTAGTACATTTTGATGATGATACTTTTGTACTTTTGTTCCTGAACAAGATTGTGAGTAAAATTTTTACAGTGGTTTTGCTCCTTTTACAATATTTTAAATTCATGTGTGTTTTTCTGCCCCCCACTGGGCAAATGTTGCTCCTGCAGCCACTGTCTGAGTTGATTATAGAACATGGAAGTATTTGGTCACATAAACTTTAAGCCAAACCAGGTTCAGAAATGTGAGATGTTGTGTTTCAACAGTGGTGAATCTGTGGTCACAGTTCGGTGGGTGCAAAATCTGACAAAATTACTTCAACAACGTTGGCGTCATTAGATTTGGTTTCCTGCAGTTATATTTTCTTCTCATCACATTGAAACTGTGGAACAAAAAACACATGATACAACTGCTCTGTCAAAACTAAGTTTCGTTCATTTTCATGTTCATTTGAATCAGCTCATGCCGCGAGAAACTAAATTAAAGCTTGTTAGTGCCGCAGCTAAGAGGAAAATATGAACAGTGGTTGAGCAGAGTTGCATCAGTCCCTGATGATTAAATTCTCTAAAGCTGGATGGAAAACAATGAAAGTCATGCCATTGTCTGCTGAGACACACAAACTTGTTTTGTTTGAATTTACATAAACACTGGGTTCTCCAGTTTTCCCGACATGGCGATAATAAAAATGAACACTGCAACAATTAGGCAAAAAAGAGGAACTTTTATAAAGGCAGATGAAAACTTTCCATGAGATGATTAAACAACATGAATCGTGTCTGTAAAGCTTCTGCATAACCCTGTCACTGCATGTCATTCAAGAAAATCATTCATTATTCATAAGTGCAGGCAATATAATGTAACATCAAAACTTCCTAAATGGTATATGAATATATAAAGTTTATAAAATACAAATTAAAACTGTAAACAAAAACTGTGTGACATTAAAATACTGAACGTAACTTGTTTTGGTGACTTGGTGATGTTTCTATGAATTTCATATATAGAGCATATTCATTTTATAATCATCATATTGCTTCTCTTAGATTATATTTTGTATGTGAATATTGCTTTGAATATTCATGCAACAGTACATGCCCATATAACAGTTAACAATTCATTAAGAAGTTAGAGATTATTACTGCTTTTTTGCAACAGTTTTACTTCAGATTGTAACCAGATTAATAATTAAATCACTGTCACAAAATCAGTCAAGTAAAGTCTAATAGTGCAGGTCTACATTCTTATATTGTGTAAATGTTTGTAAAATCTCATTCTAGCATTCAGGCTTATGAGGCTTTAGGGTTTAAAAGACATTCTGTGCTTATAAAGATAAAGGGCTGTTCCACTTATTCTCCTCCTTGGCGTCTGTGTGAATTTTGGCTTGTTGCAGGTTTCTGTATTTGCTCGGTTGATCTTTGCTTCCTTGAAGACTCTTAGCGTAACGCGACTTCCAGTCTCTTTCAAAAGCAGCTTTGACTTGCTCCACGATTGTCACTCCACTCTCTTTAAGGCCATTTGTCATCTTGACCACCAGCCCAACTCCTGCATCTATGGCAAAGTCACTACCGACCCAGTCGTGGTTCCCTGTGGATGAAAAACCAAAAATGATTATCTCATTTGAGTTCTAGTACTGTACTTTTCTTAGTATGCATGCACAGATCGCAGTGTGGTGTTTGTGTGTCTAGCTGTCTGTGTTTGAGTAAGCAAACACTTTTAAGTACCAGTTTGACATTTAGAAAAAAAATACTTGTTTGTTTTCTTGCTGAGTTAAATGTCTGCTGAAAATTACACAACAGTTACTAGTGTGCTCAAACTTCTTGACAGCTAGACAGATAGAAGATAAAGAGATGACAGATAAAATGAACACAAAATAGACTGTACAGCTAATATCTTTGTGCTAAGATTCATATGTAGCAAACAGATGGGAGCTGTCATCTAACGCTGCAAGAAAAATACCCTTGAAAACTAATCTGCAATGCAAATCAAATGACCTGAAATATGAACTGAACTGGCTGCGCACACATAAAACACCAACCTACCAATGTAAACAGCATTATCAGTCACCATGTACTTGTTGTGGTTGAGCCCATGTTGAATATCGTCTTTTTGCTCCCGATGGCTAAAAAACTTCTGTAAAAACATATAATTGAACAGAATCACTACGTATGAATGACAGATCTAATCTGTTTAATATCTTCATGATGAATTAAGACGAATGTCAACGTAACATTAACATTCACGTACCACTTCTAGTGAACAGTTGTGCAGCTGCATGCAGAGAGACTTGAGGGAGGTGACGAAGTTAAAGGTGAGGGGGTGAGTCTTCTTCCAGAAGCTTATCAGAAGACGAACTCTGATTCCTTTCAGCACCACAGCCTCTCTGATCACTTCATCGATGGGTGACCAATACCTATTGATCTGACCAGTATTAGTACATCTGACAGCACTGATAGATATACAGTGCACTCCTGGAAGTCAAGTTACTAGAACATAGTTAAATTCTGCCACGGGACAATTAACATGTCAGACTCTGTACCTTGTGACTGTGCTTCCTCTGAAACTCCTGATCACCAGAGGGAGGTAGTCCATCACAGATATGAAGATAAATGTCTCTGCGCTCTGGATGACTTGATGAATGGCATCTACATCTCTGGTGCGATCTTTTGGGCAGAAGAGATCAGGAGAGGCCTGTGGAGAGGATACATCACACAGACAAGTTTGTACTGGAAATTAAATCAATAAAGTGAAAGGAGAAGACAGAAAAAAAAATATGATGGCGACTTTTAATGTTTACTTTGCTTCAGCTCAATATCTGTTGTCTGAAAGTGACAACATACTGTAGACTGTGTATATACTTGTAAAAACTGCCTGCTTGTTTCTGTGAAACATTTTGACAAAGCCCAAGGGAAACAACATATTTCCACTCTCATGTGCCATCACTGAAAGATGTGAGGCACAGGAGCAGGGTGGAGCTGCCAGCAGGCAGTGGAAGCACGACTCCATTAGTTCCTATAGGATGATAAATGTCCTAAATGTAACTGGAAAGCATGGGTGTCGCTTAGAGGGTAGTAAGATTCATTACTGTCAAATTAGGTTGAGGTACTGAGATATTCAGACTCAAGATGCTTCACAGTGTGATATTAACATGATTAATCACTTGCTGTGGATGTGTGTTATTAGTTGGTTATGAAACTTTTATAAACACGACGAGAAGCAGGAAACTGGTGCCTCAAGAGCAATTTCAACCAAACTTACAGATTACTGCAAAATGTGACCTTTTTCGTTTATGCCATTTGATTGGGAGTTGGTTTATGCATTAGCACAGTGAACACAGAGTAAAATATCAAAGTCGTTCCTCACAGACACGTAAGTCGTGGCGTTGGTAGCGTTGAGCTGTAGCTCCAGGGGTTCGTGCTTCCCGTAGAGAGCTGTAACTCTTTTTGACCAGATGGAGGGGATATAGTCCCTCCCATGGAGCTGCCAGTAAAATGAAAAGATCCGATGGAGGTCTAGAGCCAGACAGCTGCAGTTATACACCAACACCCCAAGTTCTTTCCTCTGTTGGGGGTGGGGGGTTAGAAAGGAGCAGACGAGAAGAGGTGATGCAGCAGAAAAGATGTTATCTTTGTGCACAGGTTTATTTACTGGATAAACATGATGGAGTTTAATGAAAGTCTATAAATAGGATGAGTTAGTGTGAGAATATAAACACACTATGAGAATTTGATGACTAAGGAATAATTGTGCTTTGAGCTAAAAATGATCATCAGCATGCCAACAGGCTCACAGTGACAATGTTAACAAGCTGGTGTTTAGCAGGAGTAAGAATGATCGTCTATAGTTATAGCTATAGTTAATTAGTTTAATGTTTTAGCATGTTGACATATGTGGGACAGATATGGTCTGCAGGTGGAATTAATTAGAGTTTAGGTCTAGAACATTTTTTTCCCTTTGTATGAGATCAATACTTTTTTTACATGACCTCTGACATAAACATAAAATATCAAAATAACTAACAAATTGATTTTTTTTAAAAATGTGGGGATCAGGCAAAAACAATAGGCTCTGTCCTCTGATCAGCGTAAATCTATTTATGGATCAAACTTCAAGGTAGTTCACCCAGCAGTTGAGATTTTTGAGTATGGACCCATGTGGTGGGTTGGTTTCCATCCACAGAGCCTGACGGAGCGTGGCTAAAAACAGCAAAATGAAAAATGAGCAACACTCTCTCTAAATTTAGTCTCACCTAGCCATTAAGTACACAGCAGAAATTTGTTGTGTTTATTCTATTTTTGTGACTAACACATAAGAGAGAACACAGGAGGTTTCGGTCTGTTAATTCACAGTGTTGGGACAGTTTCTGCATGCTTCTCTTTCCTCCTCTTTTCCCGTTTGCCTGTCACTTGATCTTTACATATATGTATGTGTGTATATGACACACACACCTTCCCGCTGGCTTTTTTGTTAATTATACTCAACAGCAGTTCTACCTCCAGCTGGCGCTGAAGCATGAAAAGTGCCAGGTAATCACTTCAGGTTACAGTATACTAATGCTGCCTGGGTCCTCCTCTGTTGTGAATTACAAACTAAATGCAAAGTGCAACACTACTTGTCTTTGTGACTCACCTCAGATGGCAATCTTAAATCATTTCTTATGTGTATTAAGAATTGCAGAAGTTCTTATGTTAAAAAAGGTGCAGGTGTAGACTGTTATGGTTTAATTTCCTGAGGGATGCAAAGGTTATCATTTAATTAAATGTGACCGGCTGTTATTTCTGAGACAGCAAAAGATACTGTGACGATGTCGAGGTTGGAAATGAATTGCAGATATGACCACAGTTCGATGGAGACACTCATTCATTCTCGCGCCTGATTTTTTATTTATTAATTATTTTTTTTATTCCGCATGCTCATGTTGCAGATGCTTGTCGTTACCTTGGAGAGTGACCTCCAGTCCATATCAGCGCTGCCGATGTAAATGTGCTTCCGATCCACTATCATGAATGAGGAATGGAGTGCTCCACGTGTAAGGGCTGTCATATTAACAAAATGAACCTGTGCATCTAGACAGCGTGAGAAACAGAGAGTGGACAGAGTGAAAAGTTAGAAAGATCATGGAAAAACTGTCACTTGGCCTCGGGACTGACTGATGCAGGCTGTTTGAAGGGTGAAGGCCATGACAGAAAACTATTCACATACATTTGCACATTCATGACTTTTTGACCTTGATTGTGTTGTTTGGCAGAAGCGAAGGTTGTATGATGCGTGTTGTGGAGCTGCTGGATGAGCCCGCATGGTGTAAATGGGTCCGCATCTGTTTACCCTGCTATACTCAAGGTAATGTACACTATTGTGCTGTTGTCATACTACTAAATGATTTACTACACTTGCCGTAAAAAGCAGCAGATTTTTTTTAAATTAAGGTTCATGTGCAAAAAAAATGATGTGTGGTGGACAATGTTTGAAGATATAAATCTTAACAAATTGCTTTTGTAAAATAAAACTATGACAGCGACTCACCATGCGCCTCCAAGGTCTTCAGTTCAGCAGAGTTAGTCAGACTGCTGGCAATCTTCAGTTTAACCCCATGAGATTTCAGGCTGAGCAGTCTCTGGAACAAAAGCTGACCCTGAGGAAGAGAGTGATGTTCTGTATTTTTGTTGTTGAGCTTTTGAGCCATTTTTTCAGACGTCTCTTCAAAGGGCAATACTTACGTCTCAGCAGGACTAACCTCATTAAGAGACTACATACAGATTTACTTGAAAATAATTGCATTTCATCTTACAGGACACCTGGGAAATACAGTTGGTTCATGTTCTGCAGGAATATAGAAGGATATGTTCAAAGTATTTGCTGTGACTTTGTACCGGTTTGGCAGTGCTTGGCATTGTTTCCAGTTCCCAGGAGTTCAAGTCCCAGACAGGTGACACCACCTCAACTGAGTGCTTTGCCTGGTCCAACAGTGTGTGAAAGCCAACAGAGAGAGGGAGGTGTGGTCTGCCATCCACGGGGAGAGAGAAGTCATCTGGAATATTCTCCACCAGTACGATGCTGAAAGTAAAAACATGTTCATCTTTTACACATCAAACTCTGTTCACTGTATGTGTGGAAAATGTGTGAAACCTTGTGATTGTGACTTCAGCCCAATCAATGTTCGTTAGATCTGAAAAATGAAAGTTTGAAAAAAAAAAAAAAATGAATTCTCGCCTTGTACTTGTAGACCTCCGTCAACCAGCGCAGCTGAAGTTCATTTTTGAATTTAAGCGATTTCTATCAAATTTGCAGTGATTCCTATTAGGTAGTGTTAAAATACCACATTCAAGAAGCAAAAACATGTTGGGTGAGGTCACAGTTACCTTATCATATACCTGTTGACATAAAGTTCATGTTTGTCTGAGCATTGATGTATGTGCCAAATCTGAAAGGATTCCAGGTGTTCTTAGATATAATGTTCACACGTATGGGATGTGTGGACATATGTTATGGAGTTATGGATGGCAGGACAACTTGAAAACATACTGTTATTTTGAAAAACCTCAGGTTGTAGTGGTAGTAAGACGGAAAAATTACTAAATGTGTTAAGGCCGCTCCTCATCTCTGCTTAATTCAAGTGACTTGAGACAATGTTAGGCATTACCAGTATAACACAAAATATCTCACTGATGTGTAGAATAAAAATGATAAATTTCTAGTTTTGTTTTGTCATTTAAAAAAAAAAAAAAAAAAGTTCTCACTGTGAATCTGCCAATGTGACCGAAGTGTGATGCTAAACCAGTGGAGCGTGGATAAATATGGTGTTCTACAGTGTCACAGGATCAGACTTTCATGAATCCCGATATCATGATCTGTTCATAGATAGCTACTTGTACATGAATGTGAATGTAAACCCATTTTTTTCTTCTTGCACCCCCTGTTCTTATGCGACTCCTGCAGAGTATCTTACCTGCAGTCATTGCTGCAGTTCTCCTCTGTGATCCCATCCTCATCGTCGCCCCAGATGTCCACTGAAGAGCAGATCAGTGCCATCAACACAGCAAAGCAGCAGATGAGAGCAAAGATGGCGATGCACTTCTGCTGGGTCTAGAAGATGAGTGAGTCAGACACACATACACGCACTGATAAAAGTCAGATATATCTTGCTTTATTGGGGTTTTGGTGAATAGTGGATTATCAGCAGCACCGTAAAGTTGTGCTTTCCAGCCGTAATATTGCAGATAAACCACTTGCAGCAAAGACATTTACATGACAGTTAATTTTGGGCAGTGAACTCAAAGAAATTATCAGCCCTCAAATGCTAATGTCCTCTGCCGATATCATTGATTCGAGTTCAGGATTTGTGATCAATACAACAACAGTTGTAGGTCTTCTTTAGACATTGGAAACCTTTCATTTGACAACAACGCTGCAGAGGAATTCAGTGCTCTGGAGCCAAAAAACAAATCCCACTTTAGACCACAGAGCAGAGGACAAGTGAAGTGGAACGCTCCCTGACTGAAGGCAAATTGATACACACTACAAACTGTAAGGAATATTGAAAAGCTCTTCTCTATATACAATATGTCTGCTTTATTGTTCAAGTGTATCTCAGCTGAGAGGGATTTTATGACCTCTGCGCCAGGATGGATACACCCAATGGTGCATGTATGACAAGCAATATTAAAAGCAATATCTTTGTGTATATATATGTGTGTGCTGTACATGGCATATAGTGGTTGTAGTGAGGGTGTAGAGACAGTGTGGTCAGATGTTATAATGCTGCAAAACCTCATCCAGCCTGAGGAGTCTCGATTTTCACTGTTTTAAAAGTGCAGTTAGGCACTTCTGTTTTGCTTACGACAACACATTTCCACCATCTCATTCCCTGCCCCGTTTGGCTTAAGCGAGTTTGTGAGCCGTCAACATCGCATTACATATTCTCTTTTGTTGTGTCGAATCAATCAAATGAATTGCATACTGCTGATAAGTTCAATAGGTTAAGAAGTAGGTTTTATTAGAGGGAAAACTTCAGACCTACAACACAAAGAAAACAGAAAAAGGGCATACATGCCTATACCACACAGAAAGTCAGAGCTAGTGGATGTCGCCTCCTTTACACCATCTCAGGCAGTGAGGCTGAAAGACTGGTGCCAGCCAGATGCACCTTACACTCCCCTGTTGTCCATTGAGACCAAATGAAAGGAGAAACTCTTCAATACATTTGCAGAGGCAAAGACTATGGCCGACTCGTGGATGTGTACGTAGCTGTGAGGAAATAAAACGGCAACTAGACTGAGAGTAAGACTGTTCAGGCCACTGAGCACATGAGCTACTGATGCAGTAAGACACTACATTACTTCACTTAAGAAAAACAGTCAGTTCAGTAAGCAGATAAAAACCAAACAGACGTAGTTGGCACTTAAACTGTAGCTGAGACAATTAGTTGATGGAAAGACAATTAATCAGCAACAACTCTAATATGCATTATAAATATCAGACAAAACTAGCAAATATGTACTGGTTTCTCTGTTTTGTTATTTCATTATAATTTCTTTCTTTATTTTTTGGGAAAATTTGCTATTTTTTTTTTTAATATATTGAACAGATGATTAGACAAATTAGAGAAATTTGCAGACATCCCCATCAGTCTCGGGGGAAACTGGCACAGTCATTTATATCCACTATTTTATGGACTAAAAACTACTTGAAAATTACTTGGCACCAGTTTTGATAATCAATATAATTTCTTTAGTGTATTTTTCCCAGTTTCAAACAAAAATAAAATTGATATCTAATGGTTTTGCCCCCTGGTGCTCTGGTTAATTGTGATTTCTTTTAATTTCAAAAATTAATTGAAAAAGCCAAAATGTTTTGACAAATTTAGGTCAATTATTAAGCAAATCTATCAAACATTAGCTAATTCCTGTTATCCACTTTTCTTTGTCTTGAGGCAAATTGAATTTTGGGTGGTGAAGCAGAAAAAGGAAATATGAATGGATAATGAAAATCACTGTTAGTTGAAATTGTCATTTTCAGTGGATAATAGAAGAACAGTCTTGAAAAATGTACTAAATTGATTGAATTGATTTAAATCAATCAGTTAAATAATGTTATAGTAGCCAATAAAAAAGACCAGAATCAAACATTCAACAAATGACAATACATACACATTTAAAGTGTTAATCTTATCATATTAAACAGATGCAGAGTAAAGTAAGAGTAGTTGTAACTGTCACCTTCACCGGCTCCTGTGTGGTTGGTTCCGCCATGAGAGCAGCAAACACTCCTTCAAACTTCTGACAGGTGAGAAACTGCAGCTCAGTCACTCATCTTTGTAATCCGTCCGTCTTTCTCAGCTTCCCCTCACTGCCCAGCCAGACTGCCTGATGTCTTCACTCTCTGCCGCTGTCTTCATCTCACTGGTTCGTCTCAGTCCTGGTGGGGTCTGCGTGTGTGTGTGTGTGTGTGTGTGTGTGTGTGTGTGTGCACCCCTCAGCTCCTGGTCCACCTCGTGTCCTGACGTGTGTCTTCTCTGTGTTTGTGTGATATGTATGTGCGCTGCTCTCTCTCTGCACTGCCTGAGACTGGAGGCAGTGGCAGAGACGGAGAGAGACCAGCCCCTCTCGTTCAAATGGCCAACACAGAGCTGTAGCTCTGAGCTTCAGCAACTCTCCCCCATCCTCCTCCTCCTTCTTCCTCGCCTCCCCCTCCTCTTCCTCTTCCCTCTATATCTTCCTCATTTATCTGCTTTCTGAACAAAACTCATCGGGCAGAAAGCAGTTGGTCTTAGCTTAGAGGGAAGGGCTGCTGAAACATGCCAATGGTGATCCACTGTGTGTGGCAGCTGCAGTAAAACTCTCAAATTGCTCTTAACTCATTAGGCCAGAGATTAGACATTAAGTCTGCTTTCTGTATGCACATACAAACATACAAATACATACAAACACATGCACAGAGTTCTACCCAGAAAAGACAAAATATTTGAAACTATCCTTTTAGTTGCCATTAATATGTAGATACATGTACATATTGTGTACATGTATGTACATATGTACACATGCAACTCAGCTGCAATGTCTTCTTTAATTTCCACCATGTTTAAGTCGGTGTAATAAATATGCTTTTCAGTGATGCACCAGATTCATGTTTCACTTCTACTGTATGCAGCCTCAAACCTAAAGCTCTGCCTGCCTCGACTAGACTGCGACTATTGCACAGACATACATTAAAGGGTGGGGTGGAAAAATAAAATATGCAAATATGTTCGTACTCTCTCAATACTTCCACCTTTTCTTGAACCACCACCCTTCTATGACAGATGAATATAGTGTCATCTAATCGCAGAAAACAACATATGCTGCTGACTGAAGGCAAGCTGCTGTTCTGCTTTATGAGTACAGCATTGTACTGCGGGGAGGGGGAGGAAGAGGGGAAGAGGGAGGGTGGTGGTTGTTAAGGGACTTAATGGAGAATGAGAGAGAAATGAGAGGAGTACAGAAGGAAGGGGGGCATCTGACAGTTGTGGTAAGATTCACTACACAGGGTACAGTCTGTTACACTTTGTTAAAAAAAAAAAGATGTAAAAATGTCATTTTTAACAACACTTGCTGTGTTAATGGGGGTGGATTTAATTATTCGCTGGATTGCCATTAAAGTTGGTTCAAACATTTATGTTCCCCCTCGGTAAGAACTGCTGCTGCAACTAAACTAATAACTTTGGCAAACCTTTAACTTCTCATCTGGCTCCATCTGCAAAACAAGTGACATTTCCATTTGTCTTGGTGAAACTTAATGTCCTGTACCACTGAAAAATGCAGCACGATAACAAGCTGAACTACAGTGGTGAACACTCATCGTATTTCTTAAATATCATCAAAAACATGAGAACTGTCATTGTTAGCACGGTAAGCTAATGATGGCTGATGTGGTAAACATTAGACATGCTAAATATTAGCATATTAGCATTGCCTTTTTAAAAATGTTGATATGCTATCAGTGGCATTTAGCCTAAGGCACTGCTGCACATTTAGAATAGTAGAGTTTGGTACAGTATCTTAATGGATCTTCAATCAAAAACTGATAAATAAACAAGGAATTTTACCAATCAGGCAGATAATAGTTGGATATTGTCATTCCCAAAGAGCATGCAGAGTATAGATCGTATGATTTTTCATTGTAAAACTTCTGGAGTGTAACATGAAATACCAGAGCGATATTAGTGGCAGTGAAACAAAGTCATAGCAGTGAAACCCGCTGTGTCTGTCTGGGGCAAGTGCCCTCTGCATGTCACCCTGTCTGTGAGAGAGGAAAAACAAAGAGAGAGGTCCAGTGTGGACAGAAATGTTTGAGCCACTTCCCTAGAGAGGTGAATGTTCCTAAGGCTGCAACGAAACACACTTTCTAACAGGAGGAGAAACAAAGTGACCAACTTGACTTGGTTTTCACTGCTCTCTTTCTCTCTCTCTCTCTCTGACTGTCATGAGAAACAACCATCCGAGATCCTCGACTAATGGCGAACAGCGGTCAAACCAGGAAACTGTTGACATAAACAATTTGTCAACTGCACTGTCACCGCAATGATACAAGAAGGAATATTAATGCATGAAATACCCAGAAGTCCATTTTCTTTTCCCTGATGTTGAACAGATGAAGTATCTTTCAATGATGTGTTTTTTTTTTTTCAGGTGCTGATGTGTGTGGGAGGTTCACAGGTCACACCATCCCCTCCTGATTCTCTGTGTGGGACAATTATTATCTGATAATGCACAGCACATTTCTCCAACACAGGGGAGCAATTATAAATCGACCTTTTGTTTAAGAGCCACACTGCAGGTTACTTTACACACAAATTAAACAAATCAATAGATTTATGTCAGGTTAAGGTTTGAGTGCACAATGTACAAAATATGATGGTGAAAGATCCTTGGGGTCTATTTTAATTTTTAATTATGTAAACTTGAAGCGCAGGGTTTTCATTGTTTCAGATGCATTTCAGTGACTTTATGTCAGAATTGAAATATTGTCACTTTAAATACTTACATCTTTTAACCCAGTTTAACATAGTAAATGGTTGTGGTCCTTAGCGGCACTCATTTATCATCATTTATTGTGACATTTCATCACAATCTAGATAGGCATGAATTATACTGTTCTCTCCTCCCATACAAACAAACCCCTGTGAAGGCCCAGGAGAAGGGCACCTTAATGTGGCTGTTTCACCTTCACACCAAAAGATAAACAGCATGTTTCCAACAGGACATGGTGGGTATTTTTTCCCCCTGTTACTCTAACGTCATCGTCAGGGTAATATGTGCTGAGTGAAAGCTGACTGGGCGCACCGCCATGGGAGACAGCTGGGCCATGTGCCAAAGGGACTGTGGATGGGTGTAGATAGGGATCCAGCGAAAAAGTGAAAAATGACCCTGTTACGTTGTCTCATTCAGAAAGCTCCATCTCTGGACAGGTCAACCTACAGCTACTGGTTCAGCTACTGTAACCAACAGGTCATGTGGTCAAAGAGCACAGCAATAAGCTGCTAAACTGATGACTGAGATGGTTTCTCATGACTAAGCACTTTCTGGATAGAAAACAAAAAAAGAGGGAAACATTCTGCTGGTTACATGCAGACAGTAACACAAGAACTGTACTTCCATTTTCTATTACTTTACATTTTCATTCCACTATAGTTCAGAGAGAAATGTTGTGTCTCTACTCCTCCTCATTTATTTGAAAGCTTAACAGGTGCCAGCTTAACAGGTACGCAATACTTACAACAGCTCATATAAAAGAATATATTTTCAAAGATTAAACAAGTGGCTTCCAACCTCTGTCACTCATACTATCTTATAAAAAAGCACTATAAACTCAAGGTCACATTTCAGATGTCTTTAAACTCTCAACAGCTGGGCCAAATATGTGTTTTATTTCCCTTGGAACTTTTCCATAAATGTTAAATGATCCAGTATCAAAGCAAAATGTAGCTTATATTGACTTATCTGGCGTTTCCTGGATGTACTACAAACTAGCTTTATCTCCAACAGCTACAGTAGTAACAAGCTGCTTATACACTGATGTATCAGTACTGAATGATGTCATATGTAACAATATATCAGCCGGAAGGAATAAACTGTTATTATTACTTTAATATTTTCACTATATCTGGCTGTCAGTACTTGAGTACCACTGTATATAGCAAAGTAAAACGACATAAAATCATGATATGTGCACGATGTTACATTTAAGTTTGGTTGTAAAGATATTTCAAAAGTCAAGCTACATTTTTTTCAGGCTCATTGAGAGATAATATATTACACTAATGTATGAATGTTTTATGAGAAATGATATGTTGAAAATCAAAATAGCTGCCTATTCATTTTCTGTCAATCTAATTGATTACATGCCTGATCATTTCCACTCCTTCCTTCTTTAGTATTTGTACACACTGACTCACTTCATACAAAATTATTACTCCATGAAAATTATTTTCCGTAACTCCTGTACATAATTCATAATTTCTCCACTTTTAAAATCTACAGGCTTGTGAGAACATGTTTGTAGGGAAACTAAAGGTTTATTAATGTACTGAAATAAACGTATGTTTAAAGCCTTTAGCGGAGAAATATCTGAAAGAAACTGGTAGTTCTGGTCATGTGTCTTCCATGTGTTAGTGTGAATGTGTACCGGGTGAACAGCAGCAGTGAAGAAAGTGGTAATCAATTCTCATTGGAGGCTACAGAGCTCAGTTGCACACTTATCAAGCAGGAATTCTCCAGTGTCGGGGCTGATGCACCACAGGCATTCACAATGAATGGGTTTCCAGTGGATGAAACCAATGCCTCTCCTGGGTAA
Organism: Polydactylus sextarius; assembly: GCA_016801845.1. Taxonomy (NCBI): domain Eukaryota; kingdom Metazoa; phylum Chordata; class Actinopteri; family Polynemidae; genus Polydactylus; species Polydactylus sextarius. Next base: position 7,099,753 of record CM028907.1, on the reverse strand, counting down.
ACAGTCTGCCAAACTGCATACTGAACAAGATGGTTCATAGGTATTTTATATACTTAAGAAACTTTTGAGTCTACTTTTATATAACGACTGACCCTTTTCCAAAGTTTTAACTTCCACTCTTCACTTTTCAAAAGGCAGATATGCTGTTAAATAAATCATGGTGTGATGCTTGAGAGATGTTTGATGGATGGCTCACCTGTTCCAGCTTGTCTTTGCGTCGGATGAGGATGGAAGCAGAGTAGTTAGCTTGTTGGACGGGACTGTAGCTGCTGTTTTTCAGTGGGGATACATACGGATGTAGCGCCGGGGGAGCCTCGTCCTGCCCCCTCGACCTTGGATCATTTGACAGTTCCATTGATGGCCTGTGCACCGCTGTCTGCTGGGACACACACACAGACACACATAGACTTACAACATAACACACGCCTACACACACACATACACAGATGCTGTCACTTGTGTCTTCCCTCTTTCTTTTTCTATCTATCATTCAGGAGCTGAATCAGCCACAATTGGTCTCTATGCCGCCTGGATTTCAGCATGAAACCCTGACTGTTTGTGGCCAGAGCAGCAGTTAGTCTTAACACACCCATACACTTGTTGGGGAGGGTGTGTCTGTCTGTGTGAGGTGTGTGTATGTGTGTTTATGTAATACAGTCTCACAGGCGGGATGGGAGGGGCAAGCGATGGGCTTCTGCAGACTTCTGGACAGGGCGGAGATGCAACAGGAGCGGCTGCAATGGACAAGCCGCAGAAAAGCAGACGCTGAAACCAAAGTAATCCGATTGAGTTAAGTGTGAGGAGAGCATCAGGCATGAAGACACACACACGTACTCACACACAAAACGGTATGAAATTTAATTTCTTCCATTTGCACCTCATGTACAGAATACTGATATGCAGAGACAGCATGTCCTCAGCTACTGTACCTTCACCTTAAACAACCTTTTTGCACAGGTTGAGAGAGCTGATGTATGCAGGCTGTGCGCGCTTACACACACATACACATACCTCCCCACACACTCACACACACAAGGAAGGGTGGATACAAAAAGGTGCTGGTGTAAGAAAAATTGACTTTACACTTATCTAATTTAAAACACTGTTCACAATCCCCATGTGGCCACTGTGGCAATACTGGGAAAGTTACTGTAAGTCGTCGTTTAGATTCATTAATTCAGACCTTGTGCAGCATCATGGAATAAGACTGTGGTCATTTTTTTTAAAGGGGAATACCACCATAGATATCATACACGATTTCTATGTTGATGGAGCGATTACATTACAGATCGTAATGATTGTTGGAAACTGGAAAGTGTTTCAAACATCTGTCTGTTAAAGCCAAGACATCTGATACTAAAGAACAGTGGAGCTACCTGTTTTAACTGTTATTGTTGATGTTATTGAGTGTCTTTAAAGCTCAAACTGGTCAGCACCTTGCTGTGCATCTGTTCTCCAAGTAAGTGAGTAGTAAATGTAAGGCTACATCTAGCAGCCAGTTAAACGTGGCGCACAGACTGGAAACAACTTACCTACCAGCACTTAACATCCCTATTGGTTGCTTGGCAACCTCACAAAAGCCCCTTTAAAGACCACACTTAGTCATTTTCACATTTACAGCTGAAGAGTATTAATCTTCTCATTTAATTATCGGCAAGAAAGATAAATAGCATATTAACTAAAATGTTGAACTATTGTTTTAATAATGTGCTTTTTTATTAGTGAGTTGGCTACACTGTTTCAGTATCACTGTATTAGTAGATATGAATTTGCTGACAAAGAGGTTTTTGTTTGCCTGTTGCTGTTGTTGTCCTCCCCAATGCCCATAAGTAATGATGTCTCATTGATGAGTAAATGCAGAATATGTTAATTCTTCCGCTGTTCTGCACACCTACAGAGCGCTGCATCGTACGTCTTATTCACTCTGAGACCACACGGGTGCTAAATCATCAATGGCAGCTTAAATTACACTGAATAGCACAAGGTGCATTTTGTGTATCACCCGGCAAATATCTTATATTCATGTTAATTTTTAATGGCCACATGAGAAAAGAAACACATAATTTTTATTTTCTAACACATCTTTTTTTTTTTTTTTTTATCTTGAGGTGGTTCACAATTACATCAATCAAAAAAAAAACTGCAGTGGTATGAATAATTTATTTACAAGCAGTGTGAAAGGTACAAGGAACCTGAACTTAATAAAACTAAGTGGGAACGATTGGGCCAAAATGTTAGGTGAACACGCTCAGAAGCGTTGATGTGCACTAGCACGGCTCTGCGCTAAATGTAATTCACAAGGGAGGAAAAACCCTGACACAGCTTTAAGGATTAAGGAAGTGGAGCAGAATATCTGAGGACATACAATTAGTAGTGCAGTGGCTCTAGAAGTGTGGCCTCTAAAACCTAATTTGTCACTGCAAAGAGTGTGAGAGAGGCCAGACAGGGAAGGAGACTGAAGGGGTCGATTGCGGAGCTTGAATGATCAAAGTTGATTCTGGGATGATGAAATGAACAAGTAGAAACTTAAACAGAGCAGTCAGCTTTTCCCTGGATCTAGACAAATCAGAGGTCTATATTATATAGCACTATTTTTGTAGTTATCGTGGTAACTTCTGGTTTACCTTGCCATGTTAACTGATCCTGATCCTCTAAACTCCTCTGGAAACTGGTTAACTGGTTAACTTCAGCATCAGATCGAAACCTGTCAATAACCCAATAACTACTGACCAATCACATCACTGGAAACCAGAGAAATCACTTCTACATCTCAAATGCAGAGAAATTTTTATGATTGTAAATACAAATTTGTCCCAAAGTGTCCATGAACCTTCCCGCTAACACAAATCTTATCCTGCAAGAACACACTTGGCAGTAAATGGTTGTGATGAAAATTTTCTTTACATAAAGAAAAGGTAAAAAGAAAAGCTATATGGTTGAATGTGATTTTACACAATTTAATAACAATAACAATTACGATTTATAATTTGATTATAATTTATATAATTATTATTATTTCAATGTAATTATATACAATAAATTATGGAGAAGAAAGATTGAGGAATGTGGTGGTGTGTTTACTGACCTTTTTCTGTGACACCTACATCTCCATAAAATATGGATGTCAGACTTCACATCATTTGAATCGCTGTAAAGATGGTGTGAGTCACAGCTTCTCTCAAGTTTGACCTTTAGCTGCGTGGCTATCACGAAAATATTAACCATCAACAATGTAAAACTCTTTTTTTTTTTTAATCTAAATGAGTGCCCAGTTTCTCCAAAGCCAAAAAGAAAAAAAAAGTGCTGAAAGAAGCCTTGGAGCTAGGGACATTTAAAAAAAATCACACAAGATACATGGAACAAATGAATATGAAACATGTTTAATGTATATAAAAATAAAACAAAGACATTGCCATCCATATATATATTCATAAAACAACATGAAAAACCCACAGCGACACCCATATCTGTGACAGAACCATTTACTGTACGTCTACACACTTAAAGGGCCATTTCAGCAGAACAAACACAAACACAAACACCCCTCTATTCTGTTTCACACATGGTACATTCTAATCCCCCCGCGAACTTGAACCTTTGGTTTCTGCCTCTTCCGGTTTGGCAGCAGGACCTAGAAGCCGCATCTTTTGACAACAGGTGGATTTAAAAGGGCAAAAAGAGAAACTTCATTTGTCCTGTTTAATGGTTTTTACAACTGGTTGTCATTGATCAGATGCAGAGCATGGTAAGCTAAAGCGATTTAACTATTTTCTAACGTTAGCTTACCCAAGAAGACAATTGCTAATGTTAACGTCAATGCTAACGCTAACGCTAATGCTAATGGTTCACAAATAATTCAACTGAGAGATTAATGGGGAATAAAAACTTCAGAGATATTTACAGGAAAGCTGGGGATATTGTTTTGTAGCAGTTAATCATAATGGACTAAACTGTTTTTTTTTTTTTTTTTTACAATTAAAAAGTCAGCGATTTAAGTTTTATGTTACCGAATCATACAGTTTTGATTCACGTTGTGGACCTGAAATCATTTATGTTATTTATTCATTTTGTCTGTAGTGGATGTTGACGTGTTTTTTCCTTTTTCATGAACCTTTTTAATTGTAGGATTTTTTTTTTCTTTTTTTTTGTGAGATCGTCGCGCTTCATGGATGCACTGGCCTGTTCAGGAAAATGACGAATCTGTGGCTGCAACTTCTGGAGCACTTTACCATCAACACTTTATGACACCAGGTAACATGAATATAAGTAATATTAATAAATAAACCAGTGTAAACCAGTGATGAAGCTTTCTAGCATGTAAACATGGATGTAAAGAGTGCGACTGTGGAAAACCTAACCTGAAAATGGCTGAATAAAAACTTTGTTTACAAGAAAGACAAACAAATTGTCTCATGATTATCATGCATTTTATTGGAAATGAGACACAGGTATTGCAAGGTCAACATTTAACCTAACGTCATTACAAAGAAAAAAAAAAACTCATACAAAACATCCAAACAAAAAAATCTCCAAAATGCTCAAACAGAATCAATGACAAAGTACAGTAGGTGCTGAGCACAAAATGCAGTTATTTAGCTTTATTAAAGTTGTTTTGGCTATTTTTTTTTCAACAGTTCTGATCAGGTTACATTCATGTGTAAACATTGGTATGAGGCAAGACATTGGAAAACCTAAAGTCATTACACCGTCATTCCTTTCATTGCATCGGTAATGATAAGTCGCAGCTGCAGGACTCGGAGGTAGCCCCTGTCTATGCTGGTTCAAACACAACATTTTGTTCATGATCAGAATTTAATCTGACAAAATATTCACAGACTGACAGCTGGCTTTAAACCCTGTTTTGTTTTTGGTCGAGGATATCAACATCAAAAAGGAGCATCATAGGGGTACGTCACGTCCTAGTCCCTCAAAGACGAGTATGACCATATATCAACTTTGTAATGTGCAAACAAACAGATTAGACCTCTTTAGTCATCTCCTATATACTGTAGCAACTATTATCTCCAACTATAATGATTGTTTGATCCAGGGCACTTGTGACAAAATACATTTGGAAGAGGAAAACCTTTTGTGGGAGCTACATTTAATTTTATAGTATCTCTTAACACACAGGATCCATCTTTGATACACAGGTTTCGCCACAAGAATAAAAAAGGCATGGATGGGAGTTTTTAATTGAACTATAATAAACATTTACCCAGTTACTTACTGTACATACCCAGTTCATTTCCCAGAAAATAAGCTCTGTGGCCTTTTCTAATGGAAAATCATTACTGAGACAGGTTTGGGGATTGCAAATGCAACAGGCCAACAGTATATATTTCATTTTATAAATGATTCTATGGCAGGATAAAAGAACACTTTTCACAAATACTTGTCCTTTTTTTTAAAAAAAACAACATTGCACCTTTCCTGGCCTTATATCAGCTAACTGACAAGCTTGTGATTTATATGCAAACATTTTCAAGGCTTGTAAATTAAATGACAAGAGTCAGAGATGTTCTGATATGAGAACAAAATGCGGTAAATGTATCTAAGTAAGAATTTGGAAAGTTTACTGTTAACATTATGTCCTTTCATCTTTTATATCTGTCCTTTTTCCAAATGCTATGAAAAATAAAAAGAATGAGCTGCAACACAAAACCACAGATGAGTTATTGTATGTTATGTTATAGCTTCTTCATAAGACCATAAGACCATAATACTCTAATGTTTTCATAATTTAAATCTGACATCCCGAGAGCTGCTGTTGGAGAGTGTGGGACTTTTTACAGTCACAATATGATTGAGTTAGATTGATGGATAATACAGTAAGAGAATAGGCATCATCTTTCTTCCTTCATCCATCTGAAACCAAATGGTAAAAAAACAACCTCACATCAAGGTGTGTTCCAGGGGATCCAGGATATGTCCAAAGTCTACGATGCTTGTGAATTATTTCCATAGTGTGTCAGTTGTACTATCTAAGCTCTTTTGGGTTCCTGGGTCTCGCTCTGCCACCTCCGTGTGGTCAGATCCACGAGGTTCAGACGTCAGCCCTTCAGCTCTGGAGGCTGACAGTGAGCTGGAGGAAGCTTCAGTTCCAGGCTGCGCCGCCAACGCCGCTTGCTGAGTCACAGGACTGATCTTCTGGTCCGTCAGAGGACTGGTGATGCCCAGGTTGGACAGGGCGTCCAGGGTGCCATCTGGGTCCACCATCATGTCAATGACTATCGGATGGGAAAACAATTCAAAAGTCAGATTTTAGTGACAAATGTGAAAAGTCTCCTGATTGATAAATATTTCCTATATTGTGATCTATTTTTGATCTTAGTACATAAAGAGAAGAATCAGGTACCGAGCAGTTGTCGTTCCACTCTCTTCAGGTCTTGAATAATGGTTGAAATCTCCTGTTGGGAGAACATAAATGAAAAAATGAGGGCTGGTCTAGGATGTGATTAAGTAAGTGAAAGTTCATACACCAAATAAATCAACTCGATTCCACTCTTCGCTGCCGCAGGAATAAGTTTGGAGCTGTGCCTTGCGCAGCAATGCTTTATGAGCCCTGTGACTTGTGTCGTAGATAGACATATCGCTTGGGGGGTTCAAACGAGGCCAGACTGGGTTAAAGGAAGAATTTATGACCCTGCCCTTGGGAGAGGTATAAGTTTTGTGGAGTCTTAACTTTCTGAGCCCACAACAACAACAGCACATAAGTCTTTTTTTCAACCATATCTGGTTTGCTCTGCTCCAAAAAAGGAATTTGCCAGAAAATCTAAATAGCACTCGGAAGACTGAAGTGACTTGGATTTGATTCCCAAGACAGCTGTTATAGTGTCAGCACTCAGTATGATTGCCTCAGTAAAGTAATCAGATATTTTCTGGTTTGTTGAGAGGGATTTGATACTGCGGGGCATTATTCCAACCTGATGAAGCGCTAATGGATTACTGACATAAATAAATTCCCAGGCAAAATATTTAATTAATCTAAACAGTCTTTGTCTATTTGGACTAATTTATGCTCAAAATAATGCTAAATACTCAACACTTAGCATTATGCTGATTAGACTTTCCTGAATTTCTGGTTTGTGATGACTATTAAATGATTACATTATTATCACAATTAAAATTAGCATTGCAATTCTTTGCACTTGCAAAAATTATGTCTGTGCATTTACTTTTAAAAAGAGTTAGCGGCCAGTACCTTGTACTGTCCTTTGGTGTTCTTTCAAACTGTTAAGCACATTATAGTTAAATATGTAATCGTTGTAAAATACAGAAGATTATCATTCACAAACACGTACTCATACACATCTACTTTCTCACATGACCTTCCTGTAGAGACACCGGCAGCTGTGGTTTATACCACAAGATGCTTCAGGTGTGACTTTAAAATTAACAGTGGTTTTCATGAATCTACAGTTAGCTGAACCAATTGCTAATGTCAGCAAAACAACACAGCCACGAGGACAAAGCTAAGTTGCAAATGTTTACCCAATTTAAGTTTAAGTTGGCTCGTTAGCATTCTAATGTTTGCTCATAAGGGAATGTGATCGGTTTGGAAAATGTGAGATTTAGACCCGATGATACAAAGAAGTGCTACAGAGAAAGTTGAGGAATCGTTAAAGTGTTGTGGAGATATCTAAGTTTAAAACACTTATCTCAGTCTAACTAACATTGACATGCCCAGAGCTATGCTGCTGGCACAGCTAAAATATTACAATTTGCCTTTTTATCTCTCAAGTGTAACAATGTACTATTACTGCTAGAAATAAGGGGGAAAAGTTGAAATTTCAGTATTCAAATAATTACTTTGAATCCTTTTTCGTTCTGTAGTCTTCCATCCACACAATACAGTGACTGAAACAACATGTACAACTATTGATGGCAGTGCTGTACAGCTTCAGCTTATCTTTTGAGTCCATATGCCACAGGGCATTGGGATCTGTGGTGCAGTAAAATCTCAGTCGTCCCAAACGCCCAAACGTTCTATCAACTTGATCAACAGTCTTCTAGCACTTTGTGATACAACATGTCCTCTCTTTATTGTGTGCAGGTGTAACCACTGACACTCTTGCATCTGATCATTACCATTTGTCCCTTTCATCTTGCACCAACACATGGCATTTTGTAGACAACCATATGCGCTGAGGTCAGTAGTTTGATTTATTCTCAAAAATTTTACTTCCTTGAAATGTTAACTTTATTCTCAAAATATAAAATTCAAGTAAAAAAAAAAAAAAAACTCCTTTAAAGTCCTTGTTCTTGATGCTTGGCTTTGACAATCCTTCACACACAAGCCATCAGCAGATCAAACCCATAAAGTGTAAGAAGTGGACATGTGCATCACCTTGTTGGAGCTCTTCAGTAGTAAGGAGTCGTGCTCCGCCTGCAGTTTGTTCTCAATCTCTTCCCATTTCCGTTCTCTATCTTTGAAGAGGATCCTGGAGGCCAGATAGTAACAAAAATAGATGAAAGTAGAAAAATATGCTTAATACAGCCCTTGATAGAAGCATCAGGGTTAAAATCAGGCACTGTCTGCAGATAGTAACAATGAAAAAGCCCTTTGAGTTGTCATCCTGTAAGTTTTTAACGAATAAAACATGCAGTCTGATGTCAGAGTAAACCTTTGTGATGTGTCAGTCAACTTGTTGGCCTAGTTCCAACATGAAGCAGACAACAATGTTTAAACACTACACAGAATAATCCTATTTAGGCAAATCTACCTTGCATTTACTCTTGTTTCAGTATAATATTATTGAATTCACACCAGATTATAATAACAACATATCTTCATGTTTAGAGATATAGATGACGCTCACCTGATTTTGCAAGTAGTTTTGTCAACAGACTGACGTATCCTGGTTGACAGTTGATTCACAGACGCCAGCAGCAAACTGTCCAGCACCAGCTGAAAGATGAAAAGGAGAAACACATCAGTGTCATTCTTATTTAAAAGTGCCACATAATGGCTGGGTAATGCAGATGGTGGAGTCTTAGAGAGAAACTAAAAAGGCTAACACAACTGTTTCAATGCTTCAATGGATCCAATTAGAAAGAAGTTTTTGATGTTGACAAGTGAATGTAGTTGGCATGTAGAGAGCTCCCTCTTGTGGCAGTAGTACTGATGGTATAGATGACATGTAACCATTTTCTACAAATAGTTTAACAAACTTAACTTTACTAATATCATCATAAACAATCACAGAATAGAGGGAAATTAACTTCACTGCTTTATTGCTTGTTGTGTAGTTGATAGTGTTTCTCTTTCCTCATACTAAAATTAAATATTGATAGATAAACAAACAGCATGATGGTACAAGTGTATAATTTAATATTTATATTAAATATTATATATATTAAATATTATTTATTAAGTGTTATATTTATATTGAATAAAGACTCACATCATCTCTGTTCCATGTCTGTCGGCGAATAGAGCGTGAGCTCTGTCCACCAGAGACTCGGGGTCTGAGCTCCACAGACCGACCGTTGGTTCCCAGAATGCTGCTGTGCTCTGCAGAGGGACCGCCTAGCTCCAGGCTGTCGTCAAATACAGTCTCCTCCAGCTGAAATACAATTAAAACACAACAAAAGATGTTTTTTTTTCTAATGTATCCTATACACTGTATAAAGAGTTGTTTGGTAAATTGTGTTGACTTTACCAAAGCTCCAGGATCAGTGGCTGCAGGGCTGACTGAGTCGATCTCTCCTGCCACGTCGTGGATTTCTCTGGCGAGCATGGCCAGGTCTTTGGCAAGGTCTTGGCTAATCCTGTTGAACAAATAAAATTCACAATATACATTGTTGTGAATACTGTTACCAAAAGTCATTGCTGTTTTACTGTACCTCTCACTTACATACCTGGCTATTTCCTCACTATGTGCTGTCCAGTCTCTCATATACTCATCCTGCTCTCTGGAGTGCTGCTTCAGGGCAGACAGGCCTGCAGGATTTGGAGTTGCCGGGGCCGAACCTCCTAGCTGGGCCACTCGACTCCCCAGAAACGGCTGTGTGTGGCCTTGTTTAGATATGTGGCGGTTTGAGCCATACTCGTCCTCTGAGGTGGAAGCATAGTCAACAGGCACACGGCGCCATCGAGTGCTAGCTATAGGAAAAACGACAACAGCGATTATTTGATCTGATATTTTGATCAGTATGAGTTGGGGCATTCAGTGAGACTTTGTGAGTAAAACAATACTTACATGCAGGTGCAACATGTCCATATGAGGAGCCTTTACTCTTGTCGGGCAACTTAGAGGCGCTGTTAGCTCTGGCTCTTGGTCCAGATACCGAGGTTACATTGGAACCTCTCAGTCCTTGTCTCATGGCATAATCTCCTGCCACACTTCGAGCCCCCAGACCTCTACTCCTCGTCACAGTGGCCTCTGAGTCGCTCTGGGCTGATGGCGACCCCACCCTTGGCCTCCGCGGCTGTGCCAAAGCTTCTATCCTTGACATTCCTCTTCTTGCCATCCCTGTCCTGGATGTGGAACTAGCAGTGGAGGCCTCAGAGGCGACTGACATCCGGTCAAAATCAGCAGGTTCTGTGTCTGACGAATCCCCCAGCCGGGCTCGTCTCAGCAAGGACGCCCTGGTGGGTCTGGGTTTGGAGACACTGGTGGTTTTACTGGGTGCAGAGGAGGCTGGGGGCTGGCTAACCTTAGCTCGACTGGACTTGGTGCTCGCTCCGACTGTGGTGTTTCCTGTTGGGGCTCTCCTAGAGCCCTGCGTGGACGTGGGCTGGGAGTCTGAAAGCAGAGAGTTGGAATTGACATCATCATCAGTGAGGTCCAGAGAAGTCCAGGGACGGCTGGGCTGTGGAGGACCAGTTGTTCTGGTCTTTACTCTCCTGTCCTGGGTCTCTCGGCTGCCAATGGGCCCCTTGCCGGTTGAGCACACTACTGTTCTCTCCTTCTGCTGTCCTGCAAGGGTCCTGCGTTTCTGGACAACTTTCCTTGCACCTTCTGCCTGGCTTACCGTGCTTGTTGTGTCCACGTCTGATTCAGGTGACATAGAACCTTCGATCGACTGACTTGGTGGATCGCCTTGATCTGAAATGGTGGTCTCTAAAAACGCTGCCACAGCCTCAGAGTCTTTCTGCAGAGTGACACTGTCGATGCCCGTCTCCCTGCTCTGAGTTCTGCTGCCTGTGAGCCCATCAATACGTGGTATGAGTTCAATGGGCACGTTGGCACTTGGTTTCTCAACAGTAAAACTCTCCTGCCTCAACAATGGTTTTCCACCACTTTCCCTTGATTTCTCATCTTCTTTCTTCCTCCTCCGTGCCTCCTCCATTCTTTTCTCCCCACTGGTCAGTGGACGAGGAGGGAGCTTGGTCAACACACCTGACTTCCCGCCTCCGCTGTCCTGTGATTTGGCCGGTGAAGAACGACTGGGACTCCCGCTGTGACTACCCACACCTCCTGTACTGTGAGCTGAACGATTCTTCCCCTTTGGCATCTTCTGCTCCTGGCTCTCCTTCTCCTGCAGCTCCGTGTCCTGTTTCTCTCCCATATCTGTGCGCAGTCCTGAGCCTGGAGTCCTCCTTCCCAGGCTGAGCTCTTCACCAGGCAGCTGGGGTAGAGTTCTCCTCTTACGCTCTGTGTAGCCTGAGGAGGCAAAGGAAGCTGAGTGGCTGGACTCACTTATTTCAGCTGAAAGGAGAGAAAATCTATTATTAGCAAAAGGTGAGTCCTTGTATGAATATATCACATATCAGTGGCGCGTGGTATGCTAGTAGAGTTTATGCACTGGTAGCAATCTGCACTGTTTTCATTCAGTGGAAATAAACTGAGATGTTACTTTTTTTCACACTCTAATAAACTGTCAAGTCATTTTTACTGAGGTAAGGATAATTTACATATAGCTCCAAAATTAAATTGCTCATTTGCCGAGGAACATTGAAGCAACAGAACATTAACGTATGTGTCCCTACATACATTCATTTCTTTACAGTAAAAACAGAAAAGTATAATCTTCAAGCTTTTAATAAAAATGTATTATTGTATCAGTACTATGAAAAGTTAATCATTTCAGTTCCCTTAGATGCTTCAGCTCATTTTAGCTAGCATTACAAATGAGCTAACCAAATGTAGTCTTTTTGTATTTCCTATTTGGATGAGAGTTTCTGTACTTACCTCTGTCCTCTGAGACCATGACGTGACTCTCGCCTCCAGATCCCTCAGGGTCTGTTCTAATGTGACTGGCAGCCAGAGTAGCCCACTGTGACACCCAGCGAGGACCACCCACCACTAGTTCCTCAGATAGTACCTGGACAGAGACAGCAAGAAAGACAGAAGATTAGACATTTTAGACTTTACAGTTTAGACTTCAGACCGGCTGGACGTGTTAAGTTTTTCCACCTCTGTCTCAATGCGTCCAGGTTTTCCTCTGTCACCGGCTCCAGATCTCTGGGAGGTGATCCTCTCTCTTTGGTCGGCAACCCCCAACCTTGACACACACACCGTCTCCTGCTCATCCACACCAAACACCTTCAATACACATGCAAGAAAATCACAAACACATAGATATATAAACACTCTTATGATATAATCAGTGTAGCTAAGAATAGAAATTGGATAGTTTATGACCTAAACTTCTCTTTCTCACCTTGTCGATCATTTTTCTAGCCTCTTCCTCTTCATGATCTCCATTCTCCAGCTCAATGGTGTATGTCCCTCTGTCACTGTAATCATCTCCGTGATGATGGCACTCCTCACGTCCACTTTGTTGGTGCGGTGCCGAGCCACGTCGTCTCTCTGTGAATCCACTCACCACTTTGGAAGAAGACTTACGGCGACGTGCAGGACTGTCTTCCTCTGCAAAGAGCCCCTCTGGTACATTTGCACGACCCTCTCTGATCTTCATCCCTGTACCACCCCAAAGGCCCCAGGAGCGTTCTTCAAGCGCTGCAGCCCTGCGTTGCTCTCCTAATGCATTCTCTGAATCACTCTGTGTGCCATCCTCATGTTTACTGTCTGGCATGGGAGGGGCAGAGAGGAAGGTAAAGAGAAAAGAAGTAGGTTAGCTTGAGGGGAACATGCTGCACAAACTTACTGCCTCATTCACACACACCTTTAAGACTCTTCAGTTGTACAGGAACATCGCTCTTCACACTTTCCCCGTCCTCTTCAGCAGCTGTTTCTTTCAGAGCCAGAGGCAGCTCATTCTGAGCCAGCCAATCAGCAACCTTCACCTCCGCTGCTACCATTGCTGTCTGAAGTGGACTTAGCTCCTCCCCGACAGGTCGTTTAGGACGCGGTCTGGTCTCTGGTCCTACCTTCGCCACTCGATCTTTGACAGTGACTTTACCCGATGCCCCGGGGTCAAACTCAATTGTGAAGGAAGCGTGGCCATGAATGGGCTCTGTGGCCTCTTGGTCCCGTGAGGACGTCTCGCCGCTCGCTTTACCTGCTGAGGGAGTATCCTTGGTTGGGATCTCGAAGTAGCTGGGCTCCTGACTGGAGGTTGTTTGTTGGGCAGACTTTTGGATCTCTGCACTTTTCTTAGTATCTATCAGGATTACATTGAGGCAAATATTTAGTACCACAAAGACCAGGTAGTATATGATGTATATATGATGTATAGTATATGATGACAGGAGCTATTTAAAACTAATTTATTATCACCACAAACAACAACACAAGATCACATGCAGTAATATTTTTCCTTGTATTCTTTATATGGCATAGTTAATACCTGGTTCAGGTTTTTCTCGCCTTCGGTCTGAGCCCTTCTCCTCAGGCCTTCCTGCTTGTGGCTCATCAGCGTCTCCATCTCCCCACCAGGCAGGCTGACCGTAAAGAGGGGTGCCCCTGTGCAAAACTGCAACATCCCCTGGCAAAAACAACCATGTATGAAACAGCCTGAGAGGCCCAGGTGGCTAAGTCTGCAACATCCCCATCACATCACAACATGGACCTACATGATCTGCTATCTATTTTCTCCCACAGTCACTATACCATCTGCTGTTGGATTTGTCTACAGGTTTACAAAGAGGCAGCTAATATCCTATGTTTAAGAGGCTAGTTAGTCTTACTGTTACTTTTTTGACAGTCAGGCTCACCAGTATTCTTGTCCTCAGTCCTGCCGACTTCTGGGGGCTTAGCGGTGGCCCCCTCACACACTGGTGGCAGTGCTGCTGCGGCCTCAGAGGGTTTCACCTCTGATTTCGAAGATTCTCCCTCCAGTAGTCTCTTCTGGTTTAGTTGAAGCTGGCTGCTGAATTTCTCATGCTGACAGATGAGACATGAACAAGATAAGTTTGTACAGATGGAGGCAAACAGTGCTGCTGAATCAAGAGACAGGGGCAGCCAGATACTGTTTACTGAAAACTTTTAGGAAAAAATAGTGCATAATCCTGGGATCTTTTTTGATCTCAGACGATATAAAATTGATGAGACATCCTGAACGTTAATGCTGAAATTTCATGATGCTTATTAAGTTGAAATCTTTTTTTCTATAGATACCTGGGCAGTTTGCTGTGGAGAAAAAAAAAACAATTCATCACTTCTGAACTGTAGTTTTTCACAGTTCAGCAGAACCTTTTGCTCTCTTTGACTAAAATCCAGCCTTCTAAGGTTTTTTCTACAAACTGATGAAGAGGTTTCAGACTGCCCTGTTTTTTAATAATTACTCTGTCAGTTAACTTATAAACTGACTACATAAGTAGTGTAGCGTCTAACCTTGAGGGCTTCCTCAGGAATATGCAGCTCTCCTCGAACCACGGTGAACAGGTTGGTATGTGAGTCAGGTTAAGGTGAAAGACAGTGAGCTCTTTGCAGCGGTGAGAAACATGCACTGATAGTCTTATGTATTATGCAGCAGGCAGAGTGCGGTAACCATTCACAGCTATTCCAGAACAGATAGAGTTACAGTGTTATCAAATGTTCATTGACCTTATGCCACGTGCACAAAGGCTGACGGACAAATTCAAGATCATATTCAAAGGATATCGTAGCCAAACCTCAACTTGTCATCAATTTTCAACGTGACATAGATTTGTTCTTGTATTCGGACATCATTGACAAATGTCTGCAAACAAAAGCGGAGTGTGGTTAAGATTGGCAGGATGAAGAATAAGGTCTCATACTTGATCTAAGTGAAAACAACCAGTTATCAAAACAATGGATGCTTTGTTAGCGTCCTTATTTGGTTTAATAAAAACAGATATTTCCTGTTCTGAGTGATTTTTGGAAAAATATTTTTTGGCATTTAACTAATTTTTAAGGTTATTTTGTTTTGTCTTTTTGGTAAAAGACAAGTACCACACTTGCTCCTGTAGTTAAACCAGCCTTGTTTTCTCTTACAAACAATGCCACAGAACCTAGTCTTTCTTTCTTAACAGAACAGAATAGCTTCATGATTGATCCATGAGGTTAAGCAATTTATTATTTGTACATGAATATATCCGGCTTTAGTTTTAAAGGATAGTTTTACAAGGCTGTCCTGAACTCACAGGGACATTAAAGCTCTCTTTGTTCCTTGTCTCTGTTCTGGCCCTCAGGAAGATCCCTGCCTAATGTGATTTAAACGTAAGTGACGGGTTAAAAGAAATCACACTCCTTACTTTGTGCAAAACATTCCAAAGTTCAGCAGAAGCTAATAAAAGTCTTAACTTAGTAGAAACAGATAGATGTACAGTGGAGATTTTTCTAGAGTTCCAGTGCATTAAGTGTGAAATTTCCTCTTAGGCTATTAAGCCAATAAAGACGAGAGAAATGATTTCAATCTACATAAATGTGCATGAGAGTATGTTTTTTTAAAACAACACTTAAAAAATGTAACTTCATCATTTTACATCTGGACACTGTGTAATGACATTTGCACAAACACGTGTGTTATGTGATCAGAGATAACTACTTTCCTGAGCAGTAAGTGGATAAAGTAGTGCAGACTCACAATAGCAGACTAGCAACACACTCACCCCATTTAGGCTGCCCAGGTCCTTCACTTTGTGTTCATCTGTATTCGGCTCATAGTTGATGACAGCATGTTGTTTGTCCACACTACGGGACTGAATCACACAGAATCTGGTCAATCACTGTGTAATCCATGATAATCTATAGTGGACCAGACAATAATCCAGTCCAGTTGAAGAGTGACAGGTCGGACCTTGTGTTGTCCGATGGATTTACAGTACTGTACCTGCAACATCAGCTCACAGTCGTCCCTCCCCACGAAGATCATCTCCTTGGGGAGACGATGACGCGTCCCCCCGCCACTCACCAGGAACCAGGAAGTCAGACTCATCTCTGCCTCACTAGCTCACCTCTGACCCTTAACACATCCTGCTGGGAACAAGAACAACGTTACACTATCTCTCTGGTGCTCACAGTGCTATCAAGCATGAATGAAGCCTACAGCATCATGTAATTACATGCACGCACATTACTTCAACATCTGTGCCTGTGTATACATGTGAATCATATGCACAATAGCTATTTCAGGTCTCACCCAAGAACATGTGATGTGCCTGTAATGAAGATAACAACATGACAGAAGAGCCATAAAGAGTAAATTTTAACAGCTTACAGAATTCCTCTCATCCTATTTTAACTCCAAAATTGAATTGCTGGGCAGAGTCCTCCAGGTCACCACGTCCAGCGCCGCGCCACTGACAAAAGAAGAAGAGGAGGAGGAGGATTTTACAAGAAGCAACAGGATGTGAGAACGCTTAGAGAGAGAGAGACACTAGAAAGGCAGAGATAATGATACATGTGCATTGGGATGCCTAATTTAATTGGATGCTGTGCTGAAAGTCAGAGCACACACATTAAACACACACAGAGGCTTGAAAGAGGCAGGAAGTCAGAGAAACAGATACACAGGATAAAGAGAGTGATAATTGTTTTCCTTGAAAACACCACATCTCTGCTCCCCCACTATTCTCTCATATGATTTCCTTGCATGTGTCAGGGCTCCCGAGCACGTTGAAACAGCACAACAGCTCTTTTCACTGGGACACACAACCGCTCTCCTCCTCCTCCTCTGTGGGAGCATCATCAGCATCAGCACACAGGCCTTGCTGCTGACTCATGCTCTCAGGAAGCCATATAGGTTGAATTAGTGAGATTTAATTACGCTCTGTCATATCTGCTGCGCCTGTTTATGCATCACCTCTCTCCTAGTAGGGCTTGACAACCTCCACCCTCTCATCCATTCATACAGGACAAGGAGACGGACGTGGTTAACCCTTCTCTATTGACCTGGCTTCTTCCTGTGGCCCAGATTTCCTCTTGGCCGCACACGGCTCCCATCCACTCCACTCAGATACGAATCTCTTTTTGCAAATGACAACACATCAACTGTGCTTTAGCAGGCGGCGGCTGATGGGATCTAGGCGGCCAATGGCAGAGCCTGGAAATTAGCCCAGTTAGGCCATGTCTGAGTCCAGCATTCATCATGGAGCCATTCACTGCTGACACCATTGTTTCCATGAATATTCAGTAAAAAAAGAAATAACTTTGTATTATTTTTTAATAGAGATGCACATGATTGTATCACTGAATCCATCCACAGTGAAGCCTGTCTGCCATGGATGTTAATTAGCGACTAGTCCACTGAAGCGTATTGATCATATCCCCCCTCATTTACGCACGCTCTCAAAGCCGAACACGAGCTAATTTAGACAGATTTACAATAAACACCGATCACGTGTTGTTGTAAATCAGGTTACAGAGAGGCTAGGCTGCTGATGTGCAGCTCAGGCTCCTCAGTTATGGACGACGTGTAGGTTTTTTTGTCGCACAAAACACAGCGATGCTCATGTAATCGTCTCCATCCTCCGAGCGGAGACACCCAGCGACACACACAAACACACACATCAGGACCGTTTACATACAAGACTAATAAAATACACTGATGCCACTCACCAGTGAGCTCTCTGCGGTCAATCAGCATCCGATGTGTGGAGGATTATGAACAGCTCCGTTCCTGCTGCTGCTGCTTCCCTGCGAGCAAACCCCCGCTGCCCAGCCCCAGCTCCTCCTGCGCTCTGCTGCGTCTTGGCCTCACGGTGGCGCTGCGCGCTCGTGTGAGAAGAGCACAGGAGGTTATGTAATAGCGTAGTGACAACAAAATATAGGGAGTTGTACAATGACCATGTGTAATATTTGCAACTGCTACTACAACCTTTTTCCTTAATTAAAACACCCAGAATCCAATAATATATGAAAACATTACCGGACACTACATGTTCCTTACTTCTATAAATCCATCCCATGCATATGTAAATTTCAAGCAGGACACTATATGATAATGTCATGAATATTGCAATATAAATATAACTCGCTATACATAAACAAATGATTAAAGATATAGTATCAATTTATTTCTTCTTTGAGTTTCAGACACTGAATGGACACACACATTAAATACATTAATTCCATCATTTCCAATCTTGCAGCTAATTACATAGAGCCTGTGTCTGTAACACGACACATTTCTTTAAGGCGTCCAGGGCAGTAAGACTCCATCTGATTGGCTAAATATATTGATATGCAGAGCGTGTTGGCACAACATGTGGAAATATACCATTCATTGCGGGTTAAAACAACATTTTTACAATATTTTTATATATTGTGCAGCCTTAGTTTTAAGTTTCCAGTTTCCAGCACATGACGCTTGATTTAATAGCATCCTGTTGAGACTGGCTCCAAAAATTAGAGGGAAAAAAAGTGCAAAATCATCAGTTCTTTTCGTTGCTGTGTTTAATCATAATTGACAACATGCTGCTGTAATTCTTTCAATATTTGGTTTTTGGAGTCGATATAAAATTGAAACACTAGATGGCGCCAAAGTACTGAGCTGTGATGTGACGTGTGGCCTACGGCTGCTGAGCCTTGATCAATTATGACGCTCACATGGCAGCGATACAGTCTCTGACGCTCGAATTACAGAATAAAAACTAATATACGTGAAAACCAAAACAAACAAATAAATGCCTGTGTTTAGACGAGGCGGTTGTAGGTGTATATGTTTTATGTTTTATCTGTGGTGTTAGTTTATGGGCCCTGATCTGTTTTAAATTATGATTATGAATTTACATATTACAGTATTTGTCTAATCTTTCTTTGGCTCAATTTGAAGGTGATGTAAAAGTCAAACATATTAAAAGGAAACGAAAATCCCTTTTGGTTTTGATTACTTACAATATGTAAGTAGATCATAAACCGACGTTTTATTCCACCTTTACAAATGAAGACCACACTTTTGTCTGGATGGCCTTCAGCTCAGGTTCCATTACACAGCAGCCTATCAGTTAAAGTACCGACACGCTTCATTGGTCCATTAATCCTCAGTGGTGTTGCCTGAAAGATGGAAGCATTTAACTTTCTTTTTTTCCTGGGTTTTATGTAAAACAAGCATTAGGCTTTGTAGCTGCAGTCAAACAGTGACAGAGAAATACAGGAAAAATGACTCGAATCACTTCGTTAATTTCCCAGTTCAAATGATTAGACTGTACATCAAATGATTTGCCTCGTTGCATGTGGTTATAAATGTGAAGCAGCTCGTTGTCTCTGTTCAGCTCCTGTTCAGTGTGTTTACAACACAACAACTATGTAAACCTCAACAGAGACGCTATAGATGATTTAATACGGGAGTTAAATTCTATAAAGCTCATGATGATAGAACAGAAAACAATAACTCGTCTAATGTAGTCATAATGTTTCTGTTATCTTCCGTGTTTGGATTGTTGTAGTCTGACAGAAGTAATTCTTATCTAAGATAAGTGATAAGACAAGAAAACAAATCACCGTTTGACTTTATAGTTTTAATGTTACCAACAATTTATAAATTATAATAATAAAAATGCACCTGATTCTAACATGGACTGGAATCTACTACCTAATTTTTCTTTACTAGTTAAAATCTGACGTGTTAAACCTTAATTTATCTGTAGATTGTAAAATTATTATATATCAACTTTTTTTTTTATTTCAGTTCCTTGTATTGATTTAATGGATTTAATTGAATGCATATTTGCTTTTGGGTTTTTCTCTCCAGAAGTTGAACTACAAAACAAAAAAACAAAGTGACTGTGGTTGATCTGATCTGTCGGTAAGAGGAAAATAATCATTGACTCCTCATGTCACCATGGCAGCAGAATATAGCAGTAGTATAATAATTATGATAACATTAAAAAAGCAAAGAAATATTACATCTCATCATCGCGTCTCGGGTTTGCGAAGTAAATTTACATAATCGCTGCGTATTCATGCGTAAATATGAATGAAATGTAACGACGCTCTTTGCTTCGTGCGCTTTTTTTTCGCTGCTCCTCTACTTCCTTGGATAACCCGACTCTCTCTCTCTCTCTCTCTCTCTCTCTCTCTCTCTCTCTCTCTCTCTCTCTCTCTCTCTCTCTCTCTCTGCTTGTGTGTAAGTCTCTCTCTCTTCCCCTTAGCCCAGCCCCCTTGATCCCCTCTGTCCATTGGTGTCTTCGGTGTCTCCTTCTCCCTTTCACACCCCCCCCCCCCCACCCCTCCAACCCTCCCTCCTTCCATAGGTAGTCCATAATGAGTGTCCATTGGTTTTTATTAAGGCATGTCCCCCTCCCACTGGCCGGCTTCAGCCCTGCCCATGTTTTGTATGTCTCAGTCCGTCCATCTCCTGACGTTCAAGTTCGCAGGAACGTCACGTCCGCACTTGAACTTGCAGCTCAGGGGGGCTTCACCGAACCCCCATCTCTTCTGTCTTTGCGAGAAAAAAAAGTCATGAAGAGCTCCGCACAACCCGTAGCGCTCTCCGCCTCACGCTCTGTATGATCCGCAGTTCATTTCCTTTCCTTTTTTCCTTTTTTTTTTCTTTCACCTATTTGGATGTCAGACGCATCAATGAAGATATTTCATTTGGAGTCTACCTTATAGGAACGGATTTCCCAATGTGAAACTCAGCTGAAAAGCCGCCACTGAACCAACATGTCTCGCCGCAAGCAAGGCAAACCCCAGCACTTGAGCAAACGGGAGTTTTCGCGTAAGTGGAGATGAATGTATTTTAGTTAAATTTTCATCTTTCTCGCTCTTTTTCAACGAGCCACCTCTTTCTTTCTTCCTTTCTTTCTTTTTTCTTGTGCCGATCAGGGGCAACTTCCTTGGGTTTTTTTTATTAGATAGGATACGGCCACGTACGGACCCAACCGCTGTCCTGTGTGAAATTACCAAAGATATCCAAGACTAAAGCTGATTTTATAATGATCATAACATCGACCGGTGAAAGTTTTGAAACAAAGTGACAGAAAGCTTCAACTTGTGTTTGGTAAAGGTGTTGTATAACGCAGCCTTCAAGGGTTCTTTCGCCATTAAAGGGCATGCATGCGCTTTATGGTCAGAGACCTTTGCCTATGTTAAGGCAGCAGCTCTGCCACCACTACAGCCGCCGCTGCCGCTGAGAAGTTTTCAGGTGCTGCCTTTAAAGCTCTCTCACCACTTAGACACCTCTGTTCTACATTGTGAAATAGTATTTACGGAGGTTGGAGCTGGTTTGGAGACGCGGTGTGGTGCTTATTTTTCTTCATTTTTTCACCTCACCGTAGTGTTTACATGCCCGGTTGTCCCACAGCACAGAGACCTCGTGTGCGTTTTTTTTTTTCTTTTTCGTTTTGTACCTGGAAGGAATATTTGTTTCTGCGCCGCAAATTCCCCCTAACAACTGCCGCTGTAAAGACGTGTGTATATGTGTGTTTACCGTGCACAATGCGTTAGTTCACATGACGGTCAGATATATGTTTCATACAACCACAGGAATCTCCGTGAGCGATAGATACTATGTAACGTCCACGGGCAAAGGAAAAAACAGGGAAGTCGTTTTTACGCGCGCGTGTGTTTGTGTGATAAATTTTGCATGGCACCGGGGCTGAGATTACACGATATGATATATATGTTTCTTTCTGTGTCGCCCTGTAGAGATACATTCATGTCTTTTTTTTTGTTGTTTTTTTTGCGACAGAATAATTCACCGTTTCGTTTGATAGCAGCAGGAACTGCTTTATCAATTCACTCTTAACGCGCGTCACTGGACGTGGAAATGTCTCCACAAACACACAGATTCTTTTAATTTAACTTCCACTCCTCATTAGGACCCCACGTGGCTATTTCTTTTGTCCATAATTATTTTTTGTCTCCAAAATGTATCTCTGCATGCTGGCCCCCCTTTTTTTTTCGCTTGAAAGCAATTATGCTCTCGCAACATGTATGCTTTCATTTGCCCGATAATTGTCAGAAGGTTTGCCAGTGGGGGGCGCAATGTGATTGTAGTCCTGTGGGCCACTTCTGAACTTGAACTTGATCCACTGTATCTCTGTGCCGCTTGACCAAGCGCATGCAGAGGATCGTTTTTAGCAGAAAAGAGAAACTGTGTATTATATGCTCCTTACGTTGCTCATGTTCATTTTTTTTTCATAAAATAGGAAAAAAATTTAAATATTCAAACTGTTCATGAATATGTAATAAGAGTTTTTTTTTTTTTTTTTTTTTTTTTTTTTAAAGAAGAGGCAGTTATAGGGCAGTTTTCATGGAACAGTTCACACAATTAATTACATTCTTTTTTTTTCTATTTCTTGCACTTGCAGAGATTTCATTTCATTTCTATTTTTAGCTCTGACCCAGATTCAGTTCAGAGTTCAGATTCTTTTAGTTTGGTTATAATATTCTGTGTTTTTTATTTATTTTATTTTATTTTTTTTAGATATCATATTATTCATATTATTAATTAAAACAACAGAACACTTGACACTGCAAAGTCACACTTTGCATAATTTTATTTGTGGGTCAGAACTGAGCTGTTCTTGTAGCAATTACACACTTAATACATACAGAGAGGAAATTAAAATACTGTGTAGGCTTGAGGCTTTTATTATTTTTTTTAAATCAATTTGAAAAAAATAAAAAAAAAAAAACCCTGACCATTTGCCAGTTTTCTTTGAGTAAGTTGGGTGAAATTATTGATCCATAGGAAGTCATAATCTTTAAAAATGGGAAACGAAGAGGTCTGATGATTTTCCTGATAAAGGAACAGACCTACTCCTGTATCCCTGTGGGAAACATTGGCCTAAACTACTTTAAATTCTGGCACAGTCAGATGTCTGAAAAAAGGATTATATTTTAGTTTTCAAAGTTATTCACATCACTCTTGCTTGGCATCAAAATGAGATTATTTGGTTTGAAGAAAATCTTTCCACCTAACCCAGCCTCACACACCTCGCCTATGTCCATGGCATAAGCTGGTTAAGATAAGCTCCAGTAAAATAGGAGGCGAATTCCCTCATCTTTAATGCAGTCGAACATACAAGTAACGGGGGCCTATCTTGCATAGTCCCTCACCACCTTCTCGTCTGACCCGACACGGAATTAAAGGTTGAACCGGCAGCAAGAATTCATCACATCTTATCTTAACATCCCAGTCGGGGCGCCCAGTGTCGTTTACCGTGTGGCTAGATTACTTCTTTTTAAAATGCTCTCTCTCTCATCACTCCTCTCTCTCTCACTCTCTCTCTCTCTCTGTCGGTACTTCAGGGACCTACTCCACATCCAACCCCTCAATGTCTAACCTTGGTTCACGAGATCCCAGCACTTTTAACGAAATGGGGTCCAATCATCTTGAACTCAAATTAGAATCTATTTTTTGATTCTCAGAGGTGTTAGGTTCATTAAAAAAGCGAGATTGGCAGCACAATAAAGAGGGTCAAGCAACTTAATCATTTGGCTGCTGCCTGCAAGCTGAACATGTCAGTCCTTATCGAAGTAGTCTGTTCTTTCTTTTTCTTTCTTTCTTTCTTTCTCTCTTTCTGTCTTTCGTTCTGTCTTGTCTTGAATATTACATCCACATTTTACAGTCTGATCTTATTCCTATAATAAGTCTACAAGCATTATAGCCCTCATTTGTTTACAAGCACAAGCACCATAGAATCCTTGCCTCTCTCTGAGCCGTGTTTTACATTTTTCTGTCTTGTTTTTCCATCCAGCTGAGCCGCTGTCAGGTGTTTTACCAGAAGAAGACTCTCAGGACTCCCCCAGGCTGGGAGTGGCTCAGGGCGATCCCCTAAAAGGGGACCAGGACCTGCTGACCTGTGGCCAGTGTCACTCCCGCTTCCCCCTGGCTGACATCCTGCTGTTCATTGAACACAAACGGAGGCAGTGCCACGGTAGCTTGTGTTCGGACAAGCCTCTGGACAGGCCGCCGTCCTCCCCACTCGCCTCGCCCCTGTCCACGTCCTCTTCGCATTCGCGGACCCACCACCATCAGCACCCGCGGAGGGTGTGTCACCCCGTGGAGGTGGCTGTTCAGGTGTCACCGCAAGATGAGGATTGTTTATCTGCACCCTTGCAAGGAATAATCCCCAAGCTGGAGAACATCACAGGTAAACACACGGGGGAACTTATAAAATGGCTGCCACGCAAAGAGTAAACAAATGAATCAGACGAAAAATGTTTGAAGTGAGTCTGGTCCAAAGTGTGTGTGTGTGTGTGTGTGTGTGTTTTGAGTCGGTCACACTTTCCAAGATTCATAGAATTTATATTAAATTGCTCTGTCAGTAGTCAGGATGTATCCAGTCTGTGTAACCTGGGTGTGATGTGTCTGCCGCTGCATTAAGGAGCTGTGAATCTCACTCGGCTGTGCCATGAACCCGCGTGAAAACAGACTGTCCTGAAAATGATTGTGAGAAATGGAAATGTGAAGAAGACACACACATAGAGAAAAAGACAAAGACACCAATTATGAAAGAGTGAGGGAGAAAAAAGAGGTAGAGGGAGAGAGAGAAAAAGGATTTCTTTTGGTTTGTTGCTGGATCACAGATGTGCTCAGATCCTGTGGCCTCCACATTCTCTCTCATGTGGTGGTGAGAGATGTATCTCTATCCCTCCCTGGCTTATTACACTGTCATATCTCTCTCCCTCAAATATGCGCCCCACTATGATGCTAAAATTAAAAAGAGACGGAAAAGAATGTAATTATGCTGATCTGTCAAGGAAGAAGCGTTTATTTGAGGAACCCTACAGCCACTAATTGTCAGTGTTTTTTCTTGATTTGAGTAATTAAGGACTTCTTAAGGCAGCTGTTCGGTTTGTTGGTTGTCCACTGGGTCTAAATGAGGCTGTAGTGAGAACATGAGTCGCTATGCAAACAAGCATGAGTCCCTTAAGACGGGGTTTTACAGTGAGGTTTGATTTTGACCAGGCTATTTGAATGTTTATTCATTTCCTTTAACAGATCCCGTATCGTGTGCCAGGTTGAGCTGATTGTCTGGGCAGTTGTGTTTTAATTTGAAGCCAATTCAGGCTAAACGCACGGAGAGTGGTGGCCAACAATGTGCACTACTGTACTGCGTTAGTCAGTGCTTCAGCTTTGCAGATGGCATTGTAAAGGGACCACTGTTATCTGTGGTTAGCTAGTTAGCTCTCTGTCATACAGAATGACCACTGTTCATTAGCGCACTGTTTGTTAAACATTTGCGCACACACACGCACTCGGACACACACATACGCACACGCATACACATCTGACATGCCTCTTGGCCTTGTCAGCTGTTTGAACATGTTTTTTCTTTGCTCATTTAGTTCATCGTGCAGTGGAGTTCACATGCTATCATAAGGTCACAAACATTGTGAGCAGACCTTTATTTATAAGACTCACGAACATTGTGTAATGATCAGAATTTATTTGAGTTAATAATGAACAGATTCACAGGTTTAAAACCTGTGTGTGTGTGTGTGTGTAAGTGTAAGAGGGAGAGTGAGGTGAGAAGGAGAACGCAAGTGTGTAAGGTTGACATCACAGATTAAGGACAAGGATAAACCGGTGAGGTGTTTTGGGTCAAACAGGAGATGCAGTGTCTGCACAGGACAGAGCGCACATCAGTCACATACGCATAAAAGTCAGCCTTCCCCCCACCACCTCTGTCGTCAGTGTCCAGGATTGATGGATCCAGACTGGCAGTGCCAGCACGCCACCCCGTGCTCCATATGGTAGCTGCCATGTTCCCTCACCCTGCTCAGTTAGAGGCTGACACTGAGCTGAGGTATCTCAATACACACTGTAGCTCTGCCACACTGGCGTCATGTCCAGTTCATTCCAGGAGAGTGTATTACATGTTACACCCTTGAAGATTTACTGCATACACTCAAATGAATGTGACCAGCCCCAACTGCTCCCCGCCCTTGTCCCGAAATGTCAATCGACGCTGACGGATTTTCTTTATGGACCATGGCTCAAACAGGCCAGGGGCTCAGGCTAGGTGTAGGAGAAGTCGCTGGACTTAAAGGGAGTTGACATGCAGGATGGATGGTTGAGCTTTAGAGGCTGGAGGGTGGGGGCAGTTGTGTGTAATGCACCCAGAGCCAGAGATGAGAAGCTTTGACTCCCTGTCTCCGTTTACGGGACAGCTGAGGCCGTCTGGGAGTCTCATGGCTGCAGCTGGGGCTGGGGTCTGCAGTCTGGAGCTCTGGGCCGTTAGAAGAGGGCAGAGCAGCCTGCGTGCCATCATTTGCATGATAAACAATTTAAGATATGCACAGGGACACCGTAGCTTGTCTCCAGATTATGGATGGCCCAGAAAAAGAGCAGATGACAGTTTCTCACACAAACTATGTGACTGCAGTGTTGTTTATAACACTAGATTTATTTCTCAGGATAATTACTATTAAAGAGACGTACTTGTGAAGTAGAAACATGTTTTTATTTACATTCACATTCATTATCCTGGAGACTAAATACAGTTGTTATGAGGGCGATAAATGTTTGTTTGGTCTTCCAGAATTGAGTAATTGGAGCAAGATGCTTTTCATTGTTATGATTTAGGATGCACAAGACTACTGTATGTAGGCTTCATCATGTCCTACATACCATAATTAGTATTTTTACACATTGTTTATCATCACTACATTTTACGTGCGTAGTACCATGTTCGTATGTATCCATCCCAGCATTAGCACCAACTTGCCACCTCACCGACGTAGCTGTGCGCATTAATGAGGCCACTGTAGGCGCTTAAATCGACCACTATCTCACACTTCTGCCTCTTTCTAGCGACCCGCCTCTATTGTAGCCCGGACCCTGAATCGATACTGAGTTAATTATGGCAGCCACCTTTCCCCTCTTTTTTCTCGATTAGAAGGAAAACATTCTAACAATGGTAGCGGTAGTACTTGTAACACCTTGGTGTGACTGTAGTGTGCATCTTCTTGCGGCAGCTTGCCTTGTCCTGTTTGTCCCTGTGTGTTGTGGAGACAAAGGTATTTAGCAGGCTCTGTATTGGCACCGTGCCACCTTTCTTCACCCCCCCCCTCACATAATTCCCCACTTTCCCCTCCCTCATAAGCACATATATATATACATACGCACTCAGTAACTGTCAGGCAGAACTTGAGTGGGGGTGGGCTGTGCGTGAGAAGTGTGTGTGTGTGAGAGTTGGGAGGAGGGTAAGAGGCCTCGTGGTCATGATGTCTTTTTTCCTGTGTCCAGTGTGTGTGTGTGTGTGTGTGTGTGTGTGTGTGTGCGCGCATATGGGTCGCTGTGCAAGTTCACATGTGGTGTGTGCCTTTGTTTCGGTGATCACTTTAATTGATACTGAAAAGGCACAGATGCATGCTATTGTAATTATTGGATACTGGCTAATATTTTCAACATAAACTCCATTGTCTGTAAAAACTGACTCTAATTTGATCCTACAGCTGCTCGGGGCTCTGATAAAATCAGTCCTATTTTTGGCTGTGGGCTCCACTAAGTTTTAATGAAGGTGAACAGGAATGGTTTTTAGGATGAATTTTTCATGGAGGACATTTTTGTATTCCGAAGCCAAGCTCTAAACACCCACAAATGTTGTCGGTGGAGACTCGTCAGTATTTGTTGTTGGAATGAGTGTTAGTGGCTGTGGCTGCATTCAAGTGCTAAAGTCTAGTGGATGTTTACATCTCGAGTGTGGAAGCAGCATTAAACCAACATATGTGCATATGTGTGTATCTATGTGTGTGTGTGTGTGAGGTTTTTCACCACTTAAACTGTTTATAGCTTTCCGTGTGTGTGAGATAGAGCGAGTGTGTGTGTGTGTCGGGCTGTTTGTTAAAGCTTTACTACCCTGGGCGTGCAGGCTGAACATGAAAGGGTCTTTGACTTGGCAAGCCTCGCCTGAGGACACCCCTCTGTGGACCATGCCAGGCCAGACTTGGCACAGAGTGCTGGGCCTGAGGGACGGGCTGGGCCTAAAATGTGTGTGTGTGTGTGTGTGTGTGTGTGTAAGAGGGAGGTAGAAGAGGTATATCTGTGTGTTAAAGTAATGTTTTGTGGGTTTAGGAAGCAGGGCTTATAGTGAGGTGGTGGCTAGGTGTGTGACTGACAGCAGGAGTGTATTTGTATAGACTCTGTGTGTGTGTGTGTGTGTGTTAGCTGTCCTTAGGGCTCGTAGTCTGAGCTTCCTGTGTCTCTGTTTGTCTTCTAACAACCCTGGTGCGACAGCCCCAGGCCATTCAGGTGGAGGCTAGTCGAAGTATGCACACACACACACACACACACACACACACACACACACACATGTACGGATAGACATACATACACACACACACACAAACGCAAACATGCATGCTTAGGTACAAAATGAGGCTTAGACAAATGTGTGCACCCACCCACGAATGTACACACACCTGTTTTTATGAACACAGCGATGCCCTCTCCAACACAAACACACACACACACATACATCCATACTATTATAGACATGTACAGTGTAGAACCCTCCCCATGAAACTGTTTTGTCTGTAATAAATGTGTTGTGGCACAGGTCCAATAATGTGTTGTGCGTAGATGAGATCTGTCAGAAACATATGATCCTTATTTTAGCCTACACCCCTCTGTTTTTCCCTTGTCTCATTCACTCTCTCTCTCTCTCTCTCTCTCTGCTTCCTCCGTCTCTCTATCTCTTTCTCCGCCTTTCTCGCTCACACTCTCTCTCCACGCATCGCTCCAGTAGTTTGTCTCAAGGGACTGGAAACTCTAACTTTTGGCTACATTAGCGTGTCTGCACCTCTTAAAGGCTTCCAACATCCACTCTAGACCTCATTCTCACTCTCGCAGATTTGGCTGCAGAGCAAGCCAGAAGACACACACACACTCACACACATACATACACACACAGATACACTGCTTCTTTCTATCCCCCTCTACCCACTGTCAAACGAAGCTATACGACAGAAACAACCTTGTTTGTTCACGGCTGCGTCACGCGGGATGAAAAAGTATCCTCAGAAATAAGCGTGTCCTGCCGCTGTCCTGTCAATACTGTGGCAGGCAGTCACATCACGGGGTCAGAGGTCATCTGACAGCGTCAGGGCCTGTCACGCCAGCCGCCGGCTTCACCACCTGCAGGTTAATGACTTTATTTTTAGACAGAACAGAAACAGAGAAGAAAAAGTGTCTTTGATACAGCTGCAGCTCAGGAAGTGGCAGATGAGAGCGAGAAAGGACAGGAGTGGTATTTTAGGAAGGCAGGTTAGTTTGGGGTGAGAGCAGGAACAGAGATTTTTAAGAAGGTAATTTTAATTTTCTAACAAACTTCCCCTTTCTCATTCAAATCTTGATTTAGGTCGCTGATTGAAATGCATCCACATTTGATCATTTAGTATTTTGTTGAGTTTGTTTTGCATTATCACAACCTGTACTTCCACTCCACGTATGTCACTTCAACCTCTCATGTTGTTATTATGACTGAAGCTGTCATAGATGTGGTGCTGCAGAGCTGTTGCTTTGTCTTCCTCACACCCATGGCGATAATACAGAGGCCATGGGAGAGCCTCAATGATGAGGGCCTCATGTTAGTCTGAACCCTGTGATCCTGGTCACTATCTGTCTCTCTCTGTTTCTCTCCTCACTATCTGTCCCTCTGCAGAACCCGGCATTGGGCTTGGCCAGTCAGAGCGTGTGTGTCTCTGGGTGTGTGCAAGTCGTATTTGTATCTTTTGTGTGTGTGGGTGGGTGGTCGTCTACAGCTGTGTCTCGCCAGCCTTATCTCCACCAGAGAGATATGGCACAGAGAGGGGCCCCTGAGTCTGACGTTACACTTGTGAAAACTCACAGCTCCCTGTTTGTATGTATGCGCTTGTGTGTCCATGTGCTTCATCGTGTACATGTGCATGCAAAGCATGTCTGCTGCAGCACTTTTTCATAAATGTATACTAATAGGTTGCTGTATTCCTCAGGGGGTTTTGCATTCAAAAGCTCATTGCCTCCTAATAGCTCAAGTTAACTGTACATTTGATCTTAGATTCAAATCCCATGTCTTATAAATGATGATCAGAAGATAGGGCCTTCATTCATTTTTCAGAGAGTGTAAATTCGGTTATTAGTTGCACTCTAGGCTATACGCTGCTTTCAGTGCAGTGCAGTTTTCTTTTTGCGAAAAATGCGTGCAGGCACGATTTGGCACACCGACGAGACCAACAACACTCCTTCATCACGGATGCATGCATATGCACACACACACACACACACACACACACACACACACACACATACTTACACCTCTACTCCATCCCCCACACCAAACTGACCCCCACATAGACATACACACATACAGCCTCTCATAAATGCACACTCCTGTCCCAGGCACCCTTTACTTTTGCAGGCTGAATCTCACTGATAACATGCTGGCGCCCTCATTTAAATTTGAAGCACTTCTTTAATCTTCAAAGGCCTGATTGCTTTATGAATATGCATGGACTGAGCTGACTCTCAGTTCATTACCTTGTTGTAAATTCTAATGACCATTAGGGCCCTGCGCCGTAATTGCCAATTGTTTTGCATTTTTGATTAGCCCATTACCGGAGCGCATTCTGAACATGTCTGCCCTGCCTGCCTGCCAGGCCACGGCAAGAAGCAGAGGGAGGGAGGGAGGGAGGGAGGAGAGATGAGGAGGAGAAAAAAGGGAGAGCGTGCAAGGAAAGCCAGTATGAGGGCATGGAAACATGAGTTGGGCAGCATAAATTTCGAGGCTTGGCTCCAAATGTTAGTTTTGTTTAGGAGGATAAAAAGAAGTTGAATGTAGAATTGGATGTTCTCTAAACAAGCTCCGTCCAGGTTGTTTCCGCAGAGCTTGAGTGCAAGAGCGTGTACCTGGCTGCATTTACGTCAGCCTGTGTATTTGTTGACCATGCGCCTCACTGTGTGTACATGTCCAAGTTTGCGTGCAATTCTTCGGGTTGGATGGGGCGGGTGGTGAGGCGAGAGTGGGTGGGGAAGTTGTGGTAGTGCATCCCAATCCACACCATGCCTAGGACTTATGAAAGATTGATGCCTCCTAGCAGAATGGCATCACCCTGCTACAACTTGATAACATCTAATGGATAATTTAGGGCTCTAAAACCGGCAGACTGGTCGCACTCTGTGGCAGGCTGGAGAGGACAGCAGCTGCTGGGCTTTTGGGGCTGCTGCTCTGGCTGTTTGTCAGTGAAAGAGGGGGGAAAAGAGATGGAAAATGTGTGTGTGTTTCTCCCATACCAGGAGTTAGCCAGTGGTGTCAAGAAGTGATCACCCAAACACTCTCTCTGTCTGTCTGTCTGGACTCTTAACTACATGCACCTTAACTCGTAAATGCTCCTGAAATAGCCCTTGTCAGCGTTTTTGTTGGAACGGGAGCCATGTAAGACACTCACACACACACTTTATCCGCTTGGGTACCAGCGTGATTTCTGGAAATCTTCCAGGAAACGTCTAGTGGAATCAAAAGCAATAAACATAAATGACATTAACATTTAATTAAAGGTAATATAAAGTAAATAAAGAGAAACAAACATGTTTGTTTTCTGTTTATTTCCTTTATGTAACCTCAAATAATAGAAACACATCATGAATTACAGCCTCCAAAATGAACATAAAGTTGAATCAGTTTCTTTCTAAATCAGTTTCATCTCAGTGCAACTTTTGTCTGCGTGTTGTTTCTATTTTCCTACTTGCTGCCATAGTTTGGTGTCAGACGTGTACGCTTGAATGCAGAAAACTGTTACCCACATGATTAAAGCCATAAATGTTGCAGGATCTTTGTGTGAAAGCGTCTTTTTCTCTGTCTTGTTCTCTCTCTCTCTCTCATCTCTCATGTAGTGTTCATGATCTCCATAGTGTTTACACAAAGCTCCTAGGCCTACTGTCAGTCTCTTATTCCCAGACTATTAAGCTGTTGACAGTTTGGTTAATCATCACGCAGTTTGACTTCAGGGGAATTGGAGAGGGGGTCAGAGGAGTCCGTCTCTGAGGTGTGGATAGTAAGTGGCCTCCGTGTGCGTGCTGTTCCTCACTCCGTGGCATGTCTTCGTGTCGTGAGTTTGTCTCGTTTTAACAGGAGAACGACGGAGGGGGGTGCATTGGCAGAACGGGAGGAGGAGGGGATGGCGGGGGGAGGTCTGGTCTGGTCTGGTCTGTCTTTGCTCTGGTCTTGAAGGGGCCAGGAGGGGCCACAAACACAATGGGGAAATTGTCCAGCTCCAGAATCGGCTAAAACGAGTTGCTAGTTGGGGTTTGCAGGCTGGCTGGTTGATCTATGTCCAGCCTGTGTGTGTTCATGCTCACACACATACAGATTGAGATAGAGAGAGAGAGATAGATAGACAGATAGATAGAGAGAGAGCAGTGTAGCAGTGGCAACAGCGGCAGCGGCGGCAGCAGCAGCAGAGCTGCTATGGCCAAAGGAGTCTCAGGCAGACAGCATGATAGATGGCTTTGTTAAAGGGTCCCAGGGTGTCCCCTGAACTTGAAGCACTCTGTTTATCTTGAATAGGAGAAGCACAGAGTGTTAGGGGGCAGCGAGGAGGAGGAGGAGGAGGAGGAGGGGAGGAGGAGGAGGAGAAGAAAGGGAATGATATAGCTTTCAGGGGAAGGCAGGAGGAGGGAGAAAGGGAGAGAGAGTGTGGGCCTGTATCTGGGCAGGCCTGGCTGGGGGTTGGGGAGGTTAAGGGGGGGTCGTGAGCAGGCATGGCTGCTGGAGACACAGAGAGGAGGGAAAGAGGGGGGATGGGGCAGCTCTCCTAGTAGCTGTCCATTAACAGATGAACTTGGCAATGGTCCAGGCCTCAAAGGTCTTGGGAGACAATCACACATGCACTCACACACATACATGCTTCCCTGGTACCTGCTGACTGTGGGTGGAATGCCACCATTGGTCTTTTTTGTCCAGAGGCGAAAGAGGACACGTCTCTGGTTCACCTATGTCAGAACCAGTTCAGACCGGTTGGCCCGCCGGGCCAAAAGGAGGCAGACGGACAGGCCTCATTGGCCGGCCCTCCTCTCTTCTTCCTCTCCTCTTCCTCTCCTCTCGCCTCGCCTCTGTCTCTCTTCTCTCTCTTGTCCTCTTCCTCCTCTGTTTTCCAAGGCTTTAGAGGAGGAAACAGAGAGAACCTCTAACCTGAGGGCACAGGACAATGAAGAGGAAAGAAGAAAGAAGCGAGGGAGCGTGGGAACAAAGTGAGAGACGAACGAATCCGGCCATAAACAGGGCGGGAAGAGGAGGGAAAAGTGTTTGGTTGTTGTTGGTGCTCTCCTCTTGATGGGGCAACATGAGCTTAACACCGCTGCTGCTATTGTGTACTGAAAACATTACAGCAAACATGAGAGTGCTGAAAACTAGGAAAGAGAATTTGATATGGAACATGCACATAATGGACTGCTATGCTATGTGGGCAAGAAACGTTCTATCTATGTCAGCTTTACGTGCGTGAATACATCCACGAATCCATATATCATATATGTACACATGTGGCCGTAATGGAAATCATGTCTGTGAATGTGTTTGTGTCTGTGAATACCATAAAATATGGACGCAGCTCCTCTCCTAATTATGACTCGGATGTGTCCCTCGAGTTTTGAGAGCAGGCTGCTCACTATTCCACTTCAAATGCTTTCAGCTCACACACAAACCCTGCCTCAAGATGGCAGATCTGAAAGCTCTGTCACATCATGAACATCTAAGGAATTCAAGAAACCGAGAGTTTAATGCTGCAGAGTTTATTAATTTGAACCCGTCTTCAGGCTACTGCTTATACTTTGTCTGTCATCTTGATTAAACTCTTTCTGTGACTGATTTTGGTGTTTACAGTTTTGGCCGTGCACATGCTCGCAGTAGAACATCGAGTAAAAAAAAAAAAAAAAATCCTAGATTTGGAGGAAAAAATTTGATCATGAACTGCCGAGGGGGATAAAATGTCATGAGATTTTTGTAAGAATAGAAGTGGGCTAGGTGTTGTCTTTCCTACTGAGCTTTGCAGGTGTCTGTCTCTGTCTGTATGTCTGTCTTTTCTGTCCTCACACGGGGCCTTGTGGTTTC
Organism: Polydactylus sextarius; assembly: GCA_016801845.1. NCBI lineage: Eukaryota > Metazoa > Chordata > Actinopteri > Polynemidae > Polydactylus > Polydactylus sextarius. The sequence goes on along the minus strand of CM028907.1, from coordinate 7,065,453 downwards.
TGATTATGACAAATGGACACAAGACAAAAGATTTCAAGTTCGAGTGCAGCCAGGTATAACTTGATTCATCTCGTATCAGATTTCCTCATATCATTAATATTATTTGATCCTTTAAAAGTATATGCTGAATAGTTACGTTCATGAAAATAAATGTGTAAAAACTGTGTAAAGGTCTTTTCATTTGTACACTTGAACTGGGGCCGTACATGGACAGGTGTCAAATATCAAAAGCCAGCCCTGAATGCTCGGTCTGATGTGGGATGTGCAGTGGAGGGACAGTTGTGTTACATCTTGTGTCAGTTGACAGTGAGTTTTTACGTATAAATTAATCACATGCATGCTGCAGGGCAAACATGGATAATGTATGTTTGCGTGCCTGCGTGTGCATGTGTTTGTGTGTGTCTCCATGTAAATGCATGCAATCCCATTTGCATGTATTTCACACATGCTCACATTAATTTGTTATTTATAAAGAAGGTTCTCTTTTTCATCTTCCCCCTTTCTTCCAACCTTCCAGCTCTTGCTCTATTTCTCAGAAACATGTTTTCTTTTCCAGAACTCTTGCGTGGTTACTTTGGTGCCGAAGCCAACTAAAAATCTCACTTGTGTGTGTGTGTGTGTGTGTGTGTGTGTGTGTGTGCGTGCGTGCGTGTGTGTGTGATGATGGCTGTTTTTATAATGCCCCCCTGCAAATTTGCATATGTATATGCGCAGATTGTATGAGAAGAGCTCTCACACTTAGACCAGTTGGATGGGGAGGGCGATGGGGGCCATTGCAAGGGTTGTGTGTATAGTTTATGTGTGAGTGTGTGCGTATTGAAGGGGGGTCGTGTTGGCGTTTTCAACCCCCCCCCCTCCCCAGACAAAGCCGGCCACTACTCCCAGATGGTTGTCTGCTCTCTTCGGCCATGTGTCTGGTGTGCGTGCGTGTGTGTGTGCGTGTGTGTGTGTTTATGGACATAGACACATACAAAAGAGAGAGTGAGGGAGAAATTTTCAAGCAGGAGTATATGTGTGTGCATGAGTTACAGACACAGAATATTGATAGAGAAACCCATTGTATGTGTGTATGTGTTACATATATGTGAAGAAATGCAAAACTTTCACACCTTTGTCATCTCCTGAATGGCTTCGCTCAGTGTAATTAGAAGCAACCCGGTGTGGTCTGCTGTATTGTCCGTGCCTTGTTCTAGCTGCATTAGAAAACACAATGCAAGGCAGATTTACAGTGACACAGATAGAATAAGTGAATGTGTGGCGTGAGAGATGGGCTGACAGAGAAAAGCCGAGGGTGTTGGGAGCAGAGGTGAGGATTGGTGATTCTTTGTCTTAGTGGTGATGACCTACTGTAGAGATGACCGTGGACGTCTGGCTAATGGGGTCAGCATTAAAGATCAGGCATTGGGATTATTTGTTTACATCTGTCCTCTGGACAGCGGGACAATGAGATGGTTGTTCCTGAGCATGGGGAACATGGAACAAAATTTGGCCTGATGATATGATTATGCAAAGAAAAGTCATACACAAAAATTATCATTTGGCTGTGACCTCATACAGGTGTCTTTCAGTCGTCAGGTGAAAAATCTGTGGCTCTAAAAGTGTAAAGGTCCCATTATTCAATATGAAATCCTGCCTGAGGGTTCTGTCTAAATCCTGGTGTTCCCCTGGGGCCGTGAGTTAGAACAGGCCCGCAGCCCTGTTCAGAAAGGGCTATCTATTGCTTGGACAGAATCCAGCTTCTCTGACCTTGATGTTTGTTTTTCTTGTATCCCCAGACATAAACATGGCTCTCGCATCCAGACACACAGACAGACAGGAAGTCATCCTCTCTGATGTCTTTTTCTTACATCTGGCTCCTTGGTGAACACCGGGGCAGATGTTTTGGGCTTGAAAATGGGTGTGTGCATGAGTACGTATCATGTGAACCCTAATGGTGTGTGAATTTTTTTTTTTCAGCATACATTTCTTCACCCTCACACCTCCCTCCCTGGCCGTTCTTTTTTTCTCCTACCTGTCAGACTGGTTCTCTCTCTCTCTCTCCCTCCTCTCTCTCTCTTTCATTAAAGCAAAGCCCTTCTCTTTTTTCTTGACCAGGTAGTATTTTGTTATCAGACAAGAAACCAGACTCCCTTATGACAACCCTTTACCCCATGGTTCAAAGTGCCAAGATAACCATTCTCTATTTATACCTTTATTGAGGCAAGCCCTCCTCTGCCAGCGAGCGGTCTGGCAGGGAGTGCTTTCCATGCTGGACATGCCCTGTTCTCCCCAGGCTCTGGTACTGCTGTGGTCTGCCAAGTTGCAGGGCCAGATTGCCTGTAATAGGCCTGCCATTTCCCTCTCATCATCTGTCAGCACTCTGGATCCAACTGCAGGGTCCAAAGAGGGCTACCACTCTCCAATTAAAAAGGTTAATTTGCCCTCGCCCATCTCTTCCGCCTCCCCCCGTCTACAGCTTGCTATGTCTTGATTAGCACTCATTTGTGCTTCTGTGTTGCTTTTCCTTTTTCTTTCTTTCCTTTTTTCTCTATTTCCTCTTTTAGTTGCCTTTTGTAAGCACTGTTTTACAAGGAAAACTCAGTTCATTCTGAGCCAACAAGGTTTTTTTTCTCTAATATTATTCTGAATGGTTTCTGTTGCTTACTGTTTTTTTTTTTTTCTTAATACGTCCTGCTCAGAGTAGTTCAAGATAAAATCAGCTCAATTGCTTTGGATGCTACGCTCTAATGTCACTTTGATTATTCTGACCAGTGTCAGTGGAGGAAGTAGGAGATAACAGGAACAGTTCAACATTTTGGAAAATAAACTTAATCACTTTCCTGGTAAGAGTTAGATCAGAGTGTTGATGCAACTTTCAGGTCCGTACTTTAAATATTAAACTTCATATTAGCATAATATAAAGAATATAAAGACTTAAAAAAGTTAACCTGGACTCATTATTGTGAGGTCTTCAGGCAACTGATAGAGACTCCTTTGTAATGTGTTACACACACACACACACACACACACATATATATATATATATATATATATATATATATATAATTAATTTTTGATCAACTTTTTCTAATTGTGAATCTTTATGCTAAACTAAGCTAATTACCTGCAGGTTGCAGCCTCATATTTAAGTGACAGAAATAAGAGTAGTATAAGCTTGTAAAACAACATTTTGTTGCTTAGTGACAATTCTCAATAGGTAGCAAAAACTTATGAGGCATTACAGTAATTTTAAGAATTTTGTGAATTTGACAGTGAGAAGAAGAGTCTGTCTGTCCTTCAGGACGAGGTGAAAAGGTTCAGAACTCTTTCCATTTATGTGGTGGCTGTGCTTCGTTGTCGTTATCCTCACACAGTGGTGTCAACTTGGGCTGTGTGCAAGTGAGACCTGCTCCAGCTGTATATCGTGTCACAAGTTTACATTCAAACAGGAGACGGGTTGTTATAACTCCCTCGGCCTTTATCTCTTCGTGGGCCTTTTCCTGTGTCCTCTCATTTCCCCCTCTCTCTCTTTCCCCCATGCCCCTTTAGTTCCTCTCACTCCTGCCATCATAGGTCGAAGGGAAGGGGCCTCCACACCTCCTCCTCTTACTTCATCTGAGTTTATCTGAACAAAATATATATGGACGTATGTGGACATTTTGCTTTGTGAACCCAAAGCCCAGGAAGGAAGCTGCCCCTAACCGCTGCCTGTACTGCTGCTTTCTGTCAGTTACCACTGCTGTCAAAGCTCCATCCCTGTGTCAGGCCAACACCAGCAGCAAACTGTAGTGGGACAGATTTTTTTTGTTTGCTTTTGTTTGTTTATTTTTGCTTTTGGGTATCAGGATCTTCAAGGGCAGGGTATTGCATAGGTGGTTGAGATATATATATCATTTGTTCATAAAGAAAAATGTGGTAATTTCCACTTTTTAGCTTTTTTTTTTGTAGCATCTTTAAATTACATATAGATCAGCATTTTTGTCTATAGTGACATTTGCAGAAAATATTTGTACACACAAGCAGTTAAATAAAGCTACTGTAAATTATTGTTTAGATTTTTTTTTATTAAAGTTTTTTTTTTTAATGATGTAAGGTCTGAGAATGTGGGAAAGTAACTCAAATTAGCAGAAAGCGTTAGTAGTTATTTTATCTTAATAAATCCGTTGTAGCAGCTGCGTCGTCATCTGCTGTCAAGTGTAGTGGCATACTAAATGAAATTGGGGGTCACTCTTGGTAGTTTTCGCGATTAACATAAGCTAATGACTTGGAAGGATGAACAGGAGGTGGAGATAAAGGGGGGAGGAGGGGAGGAGGGAAGAAGGGGGACGTTGTCTGGCTCCCTCACCGACCATTAAAGGCCTGCCCCCGGACCGCGAGAGCGGGCCAGTTTCCCATGCACCGGCGGCACAGGCGAGCCCTCTTTGGTTACACAAAATGTCTGCCTGTATGGCCACGGAGAGAGATATTATTAGCGTTATTTTGCCTCAGTTATCTGAGAGCATGGTGCTTTTAGGCTGCCTTGTTTGAGTGGCTGACAGACACTTGAGTTTCTGCAGCAGATTAAATGAAATTTTAGCAGCTTTTTCTTGGGGCCAGGCCATAAAACCACACAAAGGAAGCAGCTGCCACTAATGTAATCTAGAATGGGGTGCTGCAGTGTAAAGCTGTCCACCACTCTTTTGTTTTTCCCTCCTTCTCTTCTCCACAGCTTTTTACGCCATTCTTGACACCCTTCAACTACACCCCTTCCTCTTCAGATAATATCCTTGTTCTTTCACTGCCCTTAATTCCTCTTTTCATCAGCTACCCCTCCGAGTACCGCAAAGGTGATGAAACCGGACAAGAGCAATAAAGGCCATGTGTTTTAAGAGCAAACATATCTTTTTATGTCTTTATATATCTATACAGCAGTGTCAAAGGTAAACAGGATAGTCGTCAGGCACTTTACCACTCCCGTGATATTCTGTACACCTGCACCATATCAGCTGGACATAGATAGAATGTATAGAATGAGTATATAGGATCTTTACAGTTTGACCTTGCGCAAATCACAAAGTTCACCTCTTGGAATGCAGCACAAGCGGTCCGCTGGGGTCAATGCACCCATGACCCCTCTGTCACTCATAGGTTGTCATCCCCTCAGAATGACAGGGTGGATCTTGAAAACCTAGGTTCATGTTGGCAGGGAGTGAAGTTACATTCCTGTCAGGGCTGTCATTGTCTAAGTGACACGTTAGAGACAGAGGAAGCAACAAAAATAAAAATAAAAAAATAAAAAAGAGGAAAAAGAGAAAACTGCAGGACTGCAGGAATTCCCAGTAATGGAAGCTGTTTGTTAATTACATTCTTTCATTATCTGGAGTTGACATTTGCATCAATGCAGCAAAAATGTTCACGTTAGAGGCGCTTTACATTGAGACTCGACTGTTGCCTTCTGTAAATGAAGTTTTATAGTCCGTTAGAGAAGCAATAGCACAAACATCTGGCCCATAAATCTCAGGTGGTGCTGCAGAGTGCAGCCTGAGAAACCAGCTCTACCCATCCCCTGATCAGCCATTAATCCAAATTTCCGCACTTCCACACTGACTTATTTATATACGGTTGGTTAGGTGGTAAGCTTTCCAGGAGTGTAGGCATTACATTGGAAAGTAATATTTATGAAAATAAACCATGCTATAGCTCAACACATCATTTTAGCAGAGTCATGACCTGTTTGTGAAGCTTAATGTGTAAAAACATTAAGTTCTAGTGCATCCCGGCTGTGTACTGGATGCTTGTATGTATGCCCGTATGTGTCGGTATATCATGCCATTGCCTGTCGTTGGAATGTCTGTCTGAGTTCATGGACCTTTTCCATACAGAGACGATGGCCTGGAGTTGGACTCAGCCTGCTGTTCAACCAGTCAGTCGGTCTGTAAATGCGTGTGTCCTGTCCTGCAGCTGTCTGCGAATAAATCCTTCTGTCACCACAGGAACACAGGCTTTCTTCACATATCCTGCTCATCTATTCCTTCTCAGGTCTAAAAGCTTGTGTAAGAGTTTCAAGACTTTTAATAACTATGTCTTGCGAGTGAGAGAAGGTATTTATTATTGCTTTTTTTATAATTGACCCCGACCTTCGCTGATCCACTGGAGAAGTCTGTATCTGTTACTCCTTTTCTGTGTTAAGTCTTCATTTTGCCTTTTCTGATTAGCTCCATCTGTCTTATTAATTTTTCGTGGTTACCTTTGCTTTTTTTTTTATATATCGTCCTCATAAAATTTGTTGTGGTGGAGCCCATATGCACGCTTGCTCAGTTACACACCAACACCACACATGTTTACTTAAACCTGATGACCCAATAGAAATAGCTCATGCCCCCCTTTGCCACCCTCCTTTTCTGCTCCTCTGCTCTGCCCTCCCTCCCCCTCCCTCCCCAGGGTAGGTCGCTATAGCCCCCCTTATAAACATGGTGATCTATAGGAGCCCTAGACCCAGACAGATTTTTGGCATGGCTGTGCAGGTAGCATTCCAGCACGGTTTGAGATCTTAGGGCCCTAGACTCGTTAAAAGCCTGATTTATGCTCTACAGCTGGGCACAAAGGAACCTACAGGTTGGCTACCTTAATTAATATCACGCTCGCTACTGCTTGGACCCATGCATGTTCCTGACACACCTCTGGGGAGAATAAGCGGAAGGGTCCACATGCTGTTTTTTTAACAGGCCAGTGACGGTGTGTGTCTGTGTGAGCACAAGATGTTGGATGAAGAGACATAATTTCAGGCCAATTCTGACAGGGTCTTGCAGTGCCACAAAGTTGCACATATCGCTGCAGATTGCTAATGCAGATTTTGTCTGGCTCGAGGCGTTAACTTTAGAGCTGCGCTAGGTCCTATCGTCCACCATTTCACCCGCCTCTTGTGTGTCGCTATGGTGGCTGATCAGACCACATGTCTTCAATTAGTAAGCAGGAATCTGGTTCGGCAAGCCTCGGAGATGAAGAATTGTGTGGAGCGTGGCCTGCCATTGCCAAACATATGGCCCATCCATCTTAGGGACTGTTATTGATGGTAAACGTTACATGTAGGTATTAACTGGCTGCCTTCACCTCATCCTAACCCTGTAGTCTTTTCTCTTACACATACAACACAGTCTGTGATGTACTATACCTTGAAATGCTCAATCCAACCTTGACTCTTTTGATTAGGCAACTATTTGTGTAAGCTATTTGTCCAAAATAACATGTCACTGGTTGGTACAAATCCTCAAGGGGAGTCCTAGCAGCATTAGTGTCAAACTCTAGGACTGAACAGAAGAGGACACTTTGAATATCTGACCACTTCCTCACTCTGCTGGGTCTCTTCCTGCTTCTGTCAAAGTGTCTTGAAGCGGCTGAAATAGGGATGAACAGGAGGCCATTTTGCAATTTTAATCAGGATTTGGAAAGCGCCTGGGTTGAGAAGCAGCCCAGCACTGTTTTCTCCTCGATGAATTAATAATGGAACGGGAAGTGGAGGCTTGGATGAATTGGATAGTGGTCGGTTGGGGCATTGAGGTCTCACTGTGAGTGGCTGTGTCCTTATTATAGGATCAGTGAACTTCATACCTTGACTTTTCTAGCAATGACATTGCAGTCAAATGAGGATGTGTGAAATGAACATTTAAAAAAATACTCCCAACTTGTGATAGAATCAGTTTTCCAGACATGAGTTGTGCAGTCACCACATGCACACACATAACTCTCTCTACTTCCTACTTCTACATTTCTAAGGAAAATGGATTTGCGAGCTACATCTGACCTTGAGTTAACCTTCGATCTAAAGAGTCTGGCTATTGATGCTCCCTTAACCACTCGACCACCGTGTGCACAGTCACACACACCAGATGGGACGCGTGTTAAACCCTCAGCCTCCACAGCTCCAGGCCACGGGACACTCCAACACACTGGCCCTTTGTTTTTAAGTGCCATGTCCCTCCACAATGCCTTGAGGCTCGTATGCATAACGAGCTGCTATGGTTGGCCCAAGCTCACATGCCCTGGTCCTCTCACCCTGAGGTGGTAGGACAGGGTGAAAAATAACTGCATGTTTAAAACGGCCCTTGTTCAATGGTATCGGAATGATGGCCCATGCTTGAGAGCTCCTGGGCAAACTGTGAGTGTTCTAAGGAACAAACAACAGAGGTCAACATTAGCGGTGTATTTGGGTCTCCTCATAGTTCCTCACTGCTTCAACACCAGGGATCCAAGTGCATCTGGAGCCCAAACATGCACCAACCCTCAAACTGGTCTAACCACACCATGATTAAGATAACAATGTGTATCTTTACCTCTCCCACCTCTTCTCTTTTTCCCTTGCCAGTTCAGTGTGTCTCATTTTCTCTGGAAATATTATTTAGAGTGACAGAGCACCTCAGGCAAAAGGTAGGAGGAAAACACAGACTTGTACACACTGGCCTGTTGGAGAGATTTTGAGATCTGCCCGGTACTAAATGAGTGGGTGGAGAAGACGAGAGATGTATTGTGGCACAGGTGTTTTACGGCCAAAGGTAGTTTCCCCCTGAGCTTAAGGAAAGAAAGATTTGTAGAAACTATGCGAGTGTGTTGTGTGTATCATAGGCCAAGCATAGAGTGTTTTAGAGGTGAAAGAAAAAGGGTGAGGGAGGTACCTTGCCCCTGCATGTGTGTGTGTGTGTGTGTGTATGAGAGAGAGAGATTGTGAAAGACAGACCCACTTTAACCTCTCTCAGTGCTGTCATCAGAGCGTGTTAAGGAAATAGCATGATGGAGGGAGGAGTGACGAAGGAGCATGCTGGCTGCATGAGGGACAGCGAGAAAGAGGTAGAGGGAATGACTCTATCCTCTAGACGCAGGAGTGTTTACTCAGCCCAGACACTGTGTGTGTGTGTGTGTGTGTGTGTGTGTGTGTGTGTGTGTGTGTGTGCACGCAGTGCGCCTGGACTTCCATCAGCTCAGATACCCTCACTGCAGGTCTGTGCCTGTAGATCAGGCAAAGTCTCTAACCCTCAGTGCCCACTCTTCCTCTTCAACTTTTCTTCTCTCTCTCTCTCTCTTTCTCTTCCTCGCTCACTCTCAGGCTCCCCTCCCGTCTTTCAGCGCTGCCTGTCATTCAATACGCAGAGCTTAACAGTGCCTTGGAGTTTGTATTTTCCTTCTGCTCTTTGTTTCGCCTCTACTTTTTAATGTTTCACTTGTGTATGTTCAGCTGTAATTATATTGTGTTCTGCATACATCATCGTGTGTATGCATGTGTGAATCCTGATTTTACAACCCTCCTGTTAATCTACAAACACAAGGTGGACAAAATAACAGAAATACCAATATTATAGATTCCTGCTTAAGTGTCTTTACATAATAAAGTAGTTTTGCTGTGCTTTTTTGTTTATCTTACAAAGGTGTGGATTTGATCTTGTATCAGTGTTTCAGCGGGTTTCGTTCGGCACCATTTCTCAGTCTCCTTTCAGTCCTGGTCTTTATTGATAGTGGATTTTGATCTTTATTGATAGTGGATTTTGACATGTTGATATACTTCAAGCTCCTGATCTTGTCAAATGTAGAGACAAAGCAAATACATGCCAGTAAAGCTGTTGATAATCACAACTCTCTCTTTTATAAGCTGTGAGCGTAGTCCTTTTCCTCGTTGTGTTTGTCTTGCCCTGTCCATCTCCCTGCATGTCTATGAAGACTGAAGAGTGCTGGGGGTGGAGGGGGTGGGAGGGTGGAGGGGATGAGGAGGTCAGATACAGGGCCCTGTATGCTCCGGTGAAGCCGAATCGCGTCCTGGCAAATGGTATGCAGGCTCATAACGCGCTCCACTCGTCCAATAGCCAGAGACGAAACAGTTTTGACAGTGTCGAATGCCCTGCCCTGGGGGCCTTATCATCCCTCGCTGCTTGCCTGCCTCCCTCCCCTGTCTCTCCTCTCCTGATGCTATCTATCTGGAGATTTATGCAGAAATGTGCAGCTAGTCGACCTCCCTGGTCCCCCTCCATCCTTTTCTGCAGGGACGCCAGGCTGTCATAAGCTGAGCTATGCAGAGATAGTGAAGCTCAGGCTGCTGGCCTCATGTCTCACCGAGGCTATCTTGTCTGTGCACTTCAAACAGGGATGATGCTTGTAAGGAAAGACAGCAGATGCTCTTGTCTGAATGCGGCATTTTGAAAGTTAAAAAAAGCTGAAAATATCCATAAATTCTCCTGTGTTGTATTGTATTCGGTTGAATCTTATTATATTCTGTTCATTAGCCTATTTTACTTTCATTCTCCTCCCCCTAAGCAGCAGTTTATTGAGACATATCTTTTCTTTGACAGAACATATTTCACATTTCCCCTCTGATGTGCTCAGAGACTCTGTGCCCATCTGGGATATTGCCCGAGTCCAAAAATACTCCTGCTTGATTAAGTCTTCTTATGTACCTGGATATGTGTGCTTAAACTGACACTTGGCAGTTTGCAGTTTCTTTGATTCTACTCCTTTATTTAATACCCATACTCCGCTGAGCGTTGGCTTTTGTTGACGGCAGTTTGATCCTGTGAAGCGGATCCCAACTCAATAAATAATCTCTGCGGATACTTACATAAGCGATGGTCCATTTAATTAGACTGGTTAAGCTTAAAAGCCCAGAGGTCTTTTCACTGTACCATTAGAGCTAGGATGAGAAACAACAGAGTGCGGCCTCCCACCATCGCTGGTAAGCAGAGAGCAAATAATGATCTGCATCAGAGACATGGCCGGCCCGGCCTATTATGAGGTCTGCCGGACCCAGCCGCACCCAAGCACGAAGATGTCCAGCTGGGCTTAGTGGGGAAGGGATGGAGGGATGGAGGGATAGAGAGACGGACGGATGGTTGGATGGGTGAATGGTCAGTTCAAAGACAGTTCAACCGAGAAAAGATCAAAGGGAGTAAGGTTACGCAGGGACCCAGACAACGTAGGGCGATTCTAATTTTAAAATGATGGTGGCAAATGTATTACAGACACACACATGCTCACATCAACACACGCGTATACGGACACAGTGCTGTGGCGGTTACTAACAATGAGAATGCATGCCCATTAGAGAAAAAGCACATGCATATGAAAACACGCTGACTTTCCCAGTGCACAGACACACACACATTTGTCTATTGTGTATGGTGCATGGATTCATTGGCCTCTGTATGGGTGCCATCTGTCCATAATGGTTTCTTAGTGGCTCAGAGACGCCTCAGTCCCACTGTTGCTCTTATCAACTTTCAGGAGAAGGAGAGGGGGAAAGGAAAGGTAAGAAGTGTGAAAGTCTGATTGGAGACAAAGCCACAGCCAGCAGATTACTTTATACTGGGCACAGGCCCTCAAAGACCACCATGCATCTTTATCTGGAGATCTCCCCCCCCTTCTTTGCTTGTACATGCCAGCTACGCTTTTCTTCTCCCAGTGTACCTCTCTCTTTCCCCATCTTTTGCTCTCTAAGCTCTCCATTCTCTTATTTTCTCACTGCCTCTGTCTATGACTCCGTCTTTTTTTCTTCTTTCTCTCTGTGGTTCGTGGTCAGCTTCTCCCAAATGTGTAATGTGTGACTCCAACACCAGCCAGCGTCGCAGGCCCCAGTCCACATCACACTTGTAAAAGGCTGGGATTTAGGCCTGTTCTATTCCCCCTGGCTGGCTTTCTGTTTAGTAAACCGTATTTCCTGCATCCGGCTTTGTCTCGGGAACAAGTGTTGGTCAAACAAGCCTTTTGTCTCTGGCCAGTGGCTCAGTGCACCACAACAAGACTGGCGCAGGACAAAGAAGTGAGTGTATGAGCCCGGGTGTGTGTGTGGCTATGACAGGGAAACACAGACAAACAGAGAGATTGAGAAGGAAGGAGGAAAAGGTCAAGGCCAGCCAGGTGCTCTGTCAGGTATTTTTACAAATGCAAATTCAGATACAGAGATAACACACGCACCACCTAACTATAGAAGGCAATGAGTAATCATAATTTATCAACCAATTTTTACCATTAAGGCCTTCATCAGCTAAGTCATCTGAAAGTCATACAGATGAGGATGAATTTAGAAAAATACACAACACTGAGGATGCTCAGCGTCAGTGTCTCAGAAGCTGAGCTCCTGCTACTTCTCCATCATCTTCCTTAGCCTGTTCTGTCCTGTTTTCACCCTTCACCCCTGTCCCATCCCTGACTGTGAATACCCTAATGACATAAACAGAGTAGTAATCACATTAACGGCAGTTACGGCTGAGGCACTCTTCGAGGCACTGTATTGACAACCCTCTGTCTTCCCAAGGCACTCACTCCAACACCCATAAACACTTATGAATATTGGCAAAGACCTGCTATTAGCATAATCACTTTTCAGGTGTGTGCTGTTGCTCCTGAATCCTGAGAAACTGGCTGTGACACATCGCATCCCCTTTCAGCTCTTGTCTCTGTGCCTTCCTCCTCCTCCTCCTCCATCTTTTGGAAGGCCTGTAAGCTAATCCTGTTAGCTCGTTCCTCCATTAGCTAAATGACCAATATCAGTGAGAGCAGGCCGTCCTGGTGTGACCGGGACGGCCTGTGCCCACTATTAGGGTTGGTCAAGGACAAAAACAAAACAAAAAAAAAAAAAAAAAAAAAAAAAAAAAAAAAAAAAAACAGACAAGGCTGCTAACTTTTGGAAGCATGGATAGAAAGTTTTAGGTGGACGGCTTGGGTGTTTGAATGAAAGATGAAGGCAGGAAGAGAAGTGATGACAGTTTTATTCTTCATGCATCATTAACCTGCCCACTCAGGGTCAAACGCATGGTTGTCTTTTCTTTCGTTGTTGTGTTTGTTTGTGTTTGTGGCCTGGCTTTGGCTGAAAGGGGTTACTGTGTGTGGTGACCGAGTGCACGTGAGACCGGGGTTGGGGGAGGTTGGGGGGAGTTAGGTCCCTAACAATAGAGCAATCTGCATGAGCGAAAACGACATGAAGCCTCAGCCTCTTCCTTGATTTGCTCGTGTGTGTTGCTTTGTCTGCTCCACGCTGGTGTGAATACGCTGTCAGCAGCTACAGGCGATCATTTCTGCTGTCGAAGCCGCCATGTTTTCTCCTCTGCCTTTGCGTCAGTTGATCCTGCTTAGACTATATTCTCCTTCTGATAGCTGCAGCACAATATGTCCGTTAGACACCGTAATGACCTCACCCTGCTTTGTGTTGCAATGTGGTGAAATGGCTTTGAAGGAGTTGTTAACCCCCCCACCACCACCATCATACCCCCGCACCCACCTACTCTGATGGTTCTATGTCTATCCCCTGCTCTCTGCCTCTATAGGTTTTACTGTATAGTCTTTCTTTTTTTTTCTGATTACTGTTCTCTTACTTTTCTCCTCTTGATCCCTCCTCTCTCTCTCTCTCTCACTTTTCTTATACACCCCCACCCCACCTCCACTGCCCACAATCCCCCCCTTTTTTCAGCCCCTGCCCATGAAATGGCAGCTAAGGGGTTGTCAGTGTGATTTCTCCTCTCTGCTGATCCTATTTCAAAGGGACCTGGAGATCCAGCATTAGCCCCAGCTCTCCTGCTCTCCAGCCCTAACTCACCACAGACTTAGAGTTGCTGGAAGGAGAGAAACAGACGGAGGGAGAGAGAGAGAGAGGCGAGTGAGAGCGAGCTCTCCTTTATTCCATTAGAGGACAGACTCGTTTATAAGATCATCCCTCCTCCTTCGAACACTTCTCTGCTCTTCGACACGAGCATAAAAAAAAGAACCTTCTTGGCCATCAAACTCCTTGTCAGAATGTCTTTTCTCCTTTTGCTACTTTTGAATAACTGTCCTTCCATCCCTTTGAGGACAGCTATTACGGACAATAGTGGTCTTATTTAGGTATCTTCTCTGTCATTGTTGTGAATCTGGGCATCCGTTGGTCCGGCTAGTTGATGCCCATCAATGTGTCCACTGGCTGCATGGGAATAATAATTATTGTTGCGGCTTGTGCCATGAGCACTGTTTGTCAAATGCCCATGGATGGGCTTGTGATTGCATAGCACAAGACACTTTTTTTTTGATACATAAGAAAATGAATTGACTACTGCCTTTGAAGTGCGGTGTTGTGGCTCTGGTGTCCTTCAGAAATGTGCTGGGTTGTCATTAGGAATGTCCCCTTCACGCCACACTTCTCTCCCTCCTTCACTCCCTTCCTTTTACCCTCCCTGCCTCCTTACTACTTCACTCCCTCTGCGCTTTCTTCCCTTTGATGGACGTGGCTGCGTCTCGGAGGAGAAGACGCCATCCGAGCCAACCCCCCTCCCTCCATATCCCTATCTCGTCCTTCACAACAGAAAAATTCTTCTTTTTTCCCCTCCTCGTGCATACGCACCGTCTGCTCACACATTAGGACAAGGGAAGTGTGTATATGTTGCAAATCAAAGAAAAGTGAGCAGGGGAAGCCAGGTCATTACAACCGTTTTACGAGTGATATGGGGCTTTCTATTTAAAGCCATAAAAACACACAAAATCAGGAAACATGCATATAGCCAAACCAATGTAATGGGCACATTTTATTTGTGCTTATGAGCGAGGGAGCAAAAACGTGTATGGGCAAATGGCTTTTTTATGATGGAAAAATTCCATAGTGGGTCAAAGCCCCTTGCAGGTGGCAGCAATTAACTGTAATTTTTGCAGATTGTAATGATCCATAATTTACCAGTATACCCCCCTTCCAACTCTTCAGTCAAGAGAAAAAGGTTTGCGTGTAGGTTTGATTGGGTCCACATTTTATGCCGTGTTCTGGTCTTTAAGTGAGATTGTTCAGAGGGGGCCACAGTGGCCGTGGACACACGAGATAGAAAGAAGAACCACAAAACAGCAATCTGTTCCCTCTATTGCTCATCCACAACATCCCTCTCTTCTCTCCGCAGCCATCTTCTCTTTCTGCCCCTTCGTCACCCCTTTGTCTCTCAGCCACAGCAGGCTTAAAACATGCAAGACTGTCCATCCACCATCTTAGGAATCATTCATAGTCGCAAACATGCATACATACACACACACACACACACACACACACACACGGCCTATCTTCCTTCCTCCCTCTCCCCTTGTTCTGTCTCTCCAGCACTGTATGGCCATGGTTTTAGGTTCAGTGTCTGTAAATGACTTCAGAAAAATGCCCTCCAGTGAAAATAAGAAAAAAAAGAGAAGAAAGGATAAGAAAGCCAAGAGATGAAAGAGGGAGCACATTTGCAAGTGGCGGATGCTTCTTATTTTGCATATCTCTCACTTCTGCTTTCCCCTTCTTCTCCTTTTCTATTCACCTGAGAGGATTTAAATAAATCCATAAAGCATGAAATATCAGAAATAGAAAAGTAATGCATGAAATCCATTTTCATAGAAGCCTCCCCACCCACACACAAACACACACAGATACACAATTTTGCCCCTTTGCTTCTTTTTGCTGTGAATGTGTGTTTTTTTGTGATAAACGCTGGTACGATTTATTAACATGTGACCTCTTATTTGTATTCAGCATTAATATGCAGCATCAGATACATGTCCCACTTTAGCTTTGCTAATTCTGTAAACAAGGCATTGGAGGGGAGATGAGTGTGTTTAACGAGATTAGGCGTGCATTGTCAGGCAAATCTCAGGTCAGTGTGCAAGTGCTATTGAAAGTCAATTACTGTTTGAAATATTCCTGTCTTGTCAACTGTAAATTGCGTATTTGCTGTCTGAGATATTCTTCATTTTATTTATTCTTTTGTAAAGCGAGGTGGTTGTTGGTTTGAAAAAATTATAAAATGTTACAGTTCAAGATATCACAAAAAATACATTTTGCAATGTGTTAGCAAGTATAAAGTAAGTAAAAAGGGAGATTTATTTATTTAAAAGTGTTTTCATCAAAAGTCATACTGTGCCATTTGAAGATTTTTAAAGCTTCTATCTAATCACAGTCATTTTGACCAGAAATAAGTGGTGGTGTGATGCACAGCAGGGAATATTTTGTCGGTGCTCACGGATGAAAAAATAGTGAACTCTTAATTTTAGAAAATGAAAAAGGTTTGCTGCTAAATTGTGCCATATTTGTTCAGTTTTTGATGATGATGTACATTTTGCTGTAGATTTTACAAAGCGTCATGTTGCTTAAGCCCCTAAATTGTTTCATCAGGGTGATTAAAATCTAGTTTCTTTCTCTGTGTCCTCTCCAGATAAAGATGAGCCCAGCAGTTACACCTGCACCACGTGCAAGCAGCCCTTCACCAGTGCCTGGTTCCTGCTCCAGCATGCCCAGAACACCCACGGTTTCCGTATCTATCTGGAGAGTGAGCCCGGCAGCCCCCTCACCCCTCGTGTGGCTGCGGCTCCTGGGATGGGGGGCGACTGTGCCTCATCGCAGCCTCCCCTCCACGCTGTCCACTTAGCCGACGGCAGCCCTTACAGCCTCCTGCGGATGCCGGGCTCCGGGTCCGGCCGGGATTCAGCATCTACACCTCGTGAGGGTCGCTACCCCCGGACCCCGCCGCTGTTCAGCCCTCCACCACGCCACCACCTCAGCCCCGATGACCTGGCCCTGGCAACCCATCATCCCAGCGCCTTCGACAGGGTGATGAGGCTCAACTCAGTGCCACTAGAACCCCCTCCCAGTATGGACTTCTCTAGACGTCTACGCGAGCTGGCTGGGAACGCCACCGGGGCTTCGCCACCTCTTTCCCCTAACAGGCCCAACCCTATGCAACGGCTGCTGCAGCCATTCCAGCCAGGTTCGAAACCTCCATTTTCAGCTACACCTCCCCTCTCCACCTCTCAGTCACCTTCTGGCTCACGTTCAACCCCCAACACCGTATCCAATGCAACGGCTCAGCCAGGCACACCTCTCAAGGCAAAGTCTTGTGAATTTTGCGGGAAGACTTTCAAGTTCCAGAGCAACCTAATCGTCCACCGGCGTAGCCACACTGGGGAAAAGCCATTCAAGTGTCACTTGTGTAACCACGCCTGCACACAGGCCAGCAAACTGAAACGACACATGAAAACGCACTGTCAGAGCAAGTCATCTGTACTTAACGCCAAGTCAGACGACGGCCTCTCGACCGCCAGCTCCCCAGAACCTGGTACCAGTGAGCTGATGGGCAGTGCCACAGACGCTTTAAAGTCAGTGGTGGCCAAGTTTAAGAGCGAGAACAATGGCTTGATGCCTGAAAATGGAGAAGAGGAAGAAGAGGAAGAGGAGGAGGAAGAAGAGGAAGAGGAGGAGGAAGAAGAGGAAGAGGAGGAGGAAGAGGAGGAGGAAATTGAGAGTAAACCTGGACTGGGGGAAGAAGAGGGAGGCAATGACTATCGGTTCAGCTTACGGTTGGAAGGGGCTCGCCACCACCAGAACAGTGAGGCGCTGCACCCACGTCACCGGAGCTCGTCTCAGGAGCGCGTCGACGAGGACTCGCCCATGGAATCAGATCGAGCAGATGACGGAACCACAACTACCATCAACGGCCTGGGACCTCTATCCACTGACAGCCTGTCCCGGAAGCTGCTGGGTGGAGGGGTCAGCCCTGGCTCCCTCAGCCCCCTGTCCAAACGCATCAAGGTGGAGAAGGACCTCGACCCCCCAACGCCCACCATCCCCAACACAGAGAACGTCTACTCCCAGTGGCTAGCTGGCTACGCTGCCTCACGACAACTCAAGGACCCCTTCATCAACTTCACAGGTGGAGACTCCAGACAATCGCCCTTTGCTTCCTCATCTGAGCACTCGTCAGAGAATGGCAGCCTGCGCTTCTCCACTCCGCCCGGCGAGCTGGACGGGGAACGCGCCGCCTCGGGACGCAGCGGCACCGGCAGCGGTGCCAGCACTCCTCACGGCGGCAGCGGCAACGGCAGGCCGAACTCCAAGGACGGCCGCCGCAGTGACACTTGTGAGTTTTGTGGTAAAGTGTTTAAGAACTGCAGCAACTTGACAGTGCACCGGCGCAGTCACACTGGAGAGCGGCCCTACAAGTGTGAGCTGTGCAGCTACGCCTGTGCCCAGAGCTCAAAGCTCACCCGCCACATGAAGACCCACGGACAGATGGGCAAGGACGTGTACAAATGTGAAATCTGCCACATGCCTTTCAGTGTATACAGCACTCTGGAGAAACACATGAAGAAGTGGCACAGTGACCGCCCTCTGGCTAATGACATTAAGACTGAGTAGGCAAAGAGCAGCGTGCTGGCAGCTCTCTCTCTCTCTCTCTCTCTCTCTCTCTCTCTCTCTCTCTCTCTCTCTTTCGGCTCCTCTGGCTAAAAAGCGACCCTGGCTAACTAGCCGATAAGTGAGGGGAAAGGACAACAGGGTTAGACACCAGTACACAGTACAGCCCTGTCATAATCCCCGACTGGAAAAAGCTGAATGCATGATCCATCATTGGGGCAATTCTGTTGCATCAAACGCAAAACTTTTTGAGCCTTTCTATTGTGCAATAATTTCCACGTTTTGTATTTTTTGTAACTGGACAGCATGCTCAGTGTGTTTTTGGCTACTTAGAGAAAATCGTCATCGGCTGGTGGGTTTTTGGTTGTACATGTGTTGCTGTTGATACTTTTGATTTCTTCGACAAAACAAACAAACAACAAAAAAAAAAAACGTTAGTTATGAGAACCCATGCTGCATACAGTACATACTGTTTTACATATCATGTACAGATTTTTGTTTGAACATAGTGGACAGTGTCATATTATCAAAACACATCAAGACAAGCAGGGTCACACTTAAAACTGATCTTTGTGAAAGATTTTCCATGCAAGATTGAGATAAGAGATATATATATTGAAAAAAAATTGGGCTGCCTATGAAATGCTAGGCACTTGCGCCATTAAATATTTCTTTTACAAACAGCAATGAAATTAACAATATGGTGTGAAATTACAACAAAGAGTGCCTTGGATATTTTACCTGCATTAGTTAATCCTCCTTTTTGCTGTAAGCTCGGAGTTTCAGTTATCGATGATTACAGGACATTTTTGTGCACATATGAAATTAGCAGGTGCTTGCATCAAGCACCTGTACGACCCTATCGTTTTGTGACTTAGCAGAGCATAAGGAACCAGCTGAAACAAAAATGAGAAAAAGAAGAAAAAAAAAGATGATGTGTATCTCTGGTAAATCATTTATCTGCCTGACTCATGTATATTGTTATTCTTCAGATTATGATTCTGTTTACTGGCATGTTACATGCTAAAAAAGGAGTAGGAGTTTGGTGTGTAGAGTTTTTGGTTTAGGTGTTTTATTATTTTCTGGTACATGTGTACCACGCTGGGAGGGTACTCTGATGAGTTGTTTTAACCAACGTAAAGCTCTTAATTTTCCAGAGTGTTTATTTTCTTTGAAAATTAAAAGTTTGCAGGTCTGTTTTTTTTTTTTTTTTTTTTTGTAAGTAGCACAGAATTATGTTTCTTCGGTGTCAGCCAGGCAGGCAGTGTAGCCAGCAGCCACTTGAAGACCACAGAGTGGGCTTTTTTTTTTAGTTGTTCTAAGCCAGACAGATTTTGGGTGAGGGTGGGATGGGGCTAGGGGGGTTTCGGCTGGGTGTATGAGGGTAAGGGTGGGTGGAGGGTCAGCATAGCGGGTTGGGAGTGGGTGACCAGGTGTCTCTACAATTCAAATGTTTATGTCCTTATAGCGCTTATTCTCTTTACTGCATTAGATCTTAGAAACCCCTAAGTAATCTGAAAACTTTTTTATTAACTCACATTGGAAATGATCTTAAATTGACGTCCAAATCAAAAGTTTAAGAATCTGAATTTAATAAAAAAGGAAAAAAAAAGTTTTTTTTTTCTCCAACAAAATCCCCCTTTTGAAGAGTAAATTTCTCACATTTTGTGTTCTTTTGAGTTAACATACTCTAGGCCTCATTGTGGTAGTTGTATCTTTATCTCCATCCCCTGTCATTTGTTGATGATATAGCACTTGTCACTCTGCCTTGGATTCTGTATCTGTCTCTCTAATCGGAGGTACAGTGGTTGAGTATAAAATGAAGACCGGATTTCAGATCTGGGACTACCTACGTGCACTGTTCTATTTTCCCAGTTTACAGTCGGACGCTCAAGGGAAAACTTGCTCTTATGCTGACAGATTAGTGTGGTGTCATTGCTTTGCATTAAAAACAGAAAAGAAAAAAAAAAAAAAGAAGAAAAAAAAAAAAAAAAAAGAAAGAAAAGAATTGAACTAGAAACTGTCGCCAGCCATGTGTCCTCCTGAGAACTGAACAGCAGTTTGGCTCTTGGGAGAATCAAAGCAGGAACCGCCATAGAAATATCCTGCTTCATTACCAACTATAGAAATATAACTGCTCATTACAGAAAGATAAAAAAAAATCTACAAATTTGATTTAAGAAAAAAAAAGATAAGTAAATTGTGTTGTTGATTTTTTTTTTTCAAAGAGGTAACACTTCAATATCTTTTAGGGAGAACCTTATTTAAAATGTTTTTTTTTTTTTTTTTTTTTTAAATTGTTGTTTCTCTTTTCTGTCTTGGTGACATCCGGCACTTGATCACTATGTAATGAATTGTAATGAACATGTCTCTCATCTTTTTTGCCTTTACTATACACAAGTCTTCAGGTTGAACAAAAATTTGCATTGGGGAGAGATTTATGATATATAAATATATAGAGAGAACTTAAAACACATAGGAAAATGCACACTCATGTAAGTTCCTATGTTCAAAACACATTTATGGTCTACTTTTTTCCTGTATTTAGAATGGTATTTGAAATTAATGTTCACTTAGTGTAGGCACTTATAGTATTTATGTTGGAGCCTGTATTTTTAACTGTTTTGCCTGTACTCTTTAAAGGTTTCAATGTACCCTTTTTTTCTGTAGTGAAAAAATCCCAACAAGCTGCCACCGTATATTTTCTTAATTTGGCAGGATAATATAGTGTGAATAATTTGTATGCTTGAAAATAAGTATGTTTTTGAAAAATAAAATGTTGTGGTGTTCCCCAAGGGTGAGAGGTCATATGATGGCCTTTTCAGGCAGTCCCGCTGGAGTGACCACAATGAGATAAAAACAGGTGGTTGTACATATCTTTTTAGTTTGTTTTATATATTTTTCTCTCCTGCCATTTTATATGCAGTAATACAAGCTATTGTTGGGTTTTCTCGGTAGCCAACTTTTTACTGTCCTTGAACATGTACCACCTGATAACATTCCAGCCGTTTTTTGAAAAAGACCTTTTTGTCATATGCAATCAATCCAACATCAATCTGAGAAGCATTTTATTGTTCTTTTTGCTACAGGATTTTTATTTTATTTTTTTCAGTTTTTCCTTATTTTTTATTTTTTTTTTTTTTTTTGCATTTTGTTTTGTCATTGCCAAAAGAACCATGGTGCTTTATAATTTAAATATGGTACATGTCATATGCAAGGCATATTCTAAATATAACTAAAATCATAGAAAGAAAAAAAAAGTTTGGTACATGTTGTCATTGCTGATGGTATTGAGGTACATCTAAGTTTTCAGCCTGATTTTCATCCTGTTTTCTATATTTACTCTCAAGCTATGTGTTCTGAACTGAACTTGAAGTTGACCTACGGCATTGGTCGACATTATTTATTATGACTATACACACACACACACACACACATTTAGGCACACTCACACAAACACACACACACAAATACACAAACACAGACACACACACACGCTCTGTTCAGAACAGAGTCACTGCAAAACAGATCAGTTCATTTTCCTCCCTCCTGATGAATTGTGATGGCTTAATTTCTCTGTTTGATGACCAAAGGTCATTGACCAACATTTATGAGTTCCTGCTCGACTTACAGATTTTGTTGTTGTTATTATTTTTTCAGTTACGGAGATGCCACTCTATTTTCAGCTGTTGTCTGCATTATTCTCTTCACTCAGCCATTTTGTCTTGAAAAAATAAAAAGTATTACATACATATCTGAATTTGCTGCTGTTCTTTTTTTATTATTAAATTATTATTAATTTTTATTATTATTACGACCTGCATATAACTGAAAGCATATAAGACAATTCATAGTAGAGAGAGCCACCTTAACCACTGCAGATGATTTAACACAAGCCACATTATTCTTTGTGCACAATTATTAGGTAAGTGAGTATTTTGACCATTGTCATTTTAATGCATGTTTCCCAACTCTAAGCTGTAAAGACTTTAGTGCTTATTGGATTTGATCAATTTATATGTCTTGAACAAGACATATAAGTTTTAAATGTCAAGACTGGGCAAAGAAATACCTGAAGTCTGATTTTTCAAAGGTTTTATGGACTGATGAAATAAGAGTGACTCTTGATGGACTAGATGGATTGGCCCATGGCCAGATCAGTAACGAGCATAGAGCTCCACTTCACTTCAGACCCCAGCAAGGTGGAGGTGGGGTTCTGGTATAGTTTGGTGTCATTAAAGATGAGCTAGTTGGACCTTTTCGGGTTGAAGAAGGACTTAAAATCAACTCCCAGAACTACAGCCAGTTTTTAGAGGACACTTTCTTCAAACAGTGGTACAGAAAAAAAGCCTATATCTTTCAAGAAGACCATGGTTTTTATGCAGGACAATGCTCCATCACATGTATCAAAGTACTCCACTGCATGACTAGCCAACAAAGGCCTTAAAGATGACAGGAAAATGAAATGGCCCCTTCCTCACCTGACCTAACCCCTACTGAGAACTTGTGGGTTCTTCTTAAACAGGAGATTAACCATGAAGGAAAAAGAGTTGATCGTCAACAGATAAAGAAACTGACAGACTCCATGGATGGAGCTTGGAAGACTTGTGACAGTTATTGAAAAGAAGGATGACTATATTAGTCACTGATAATTTTTTGTGGAAATGTTAAAAGTGTTTATTTGTACATTTTCAGTTGTTTGCTCATTATTTTCACTTTAACAGATAAAAATAAACAAGTGAGATGGGAAAATATTTGTTTTTTATTTAGTTGCCTAATAATTCTGCACAACAATATTTGCCAAATAATTGTGCACACTGAAAGAAACCTGATTTTTACTTTCTTAAATATTCAGGTTTGAGCTTTATTAACATTTTGGATTGAACGAGAGCGCTGTAGTTGTTAAAAAAATAAAATTAATTGTACAAAATACAATTAGTGTAATGATTGTGCATGCAGAGTATACTTAGGTCTATGGCGTCCAGGTGTGTTTGCATGGCTCAGCTTGAGTCACCCGTCATGAGGGTGGAAGTTCAGCACCGTATCTGGTCTGTGGCCTTGTCGGGTCAGCCAAGCGTCTGTGTTATATCTCAAACAACCCTGCAATCTCCTTCCCTCCCCCCCATGTCTTACCCCCATCTCCTTTTTTTTCCTTACCACCCAACTCTCTCAGCCTTTGCTCTGTCTTTGTTGTTCTCTCTCTCTCTCTCTCTCTCTTCTTTATGCTGTATCTAACTTCATATATCTTCCCACCTCCCAATCTCTTCTCTTTTCTTCCGACCTCTCCCTTCCCTGCTTCCTCGTCTCTCTGCCGAAGCACTGGAGGGCAACATGACAGACTAATCGCTCTCCTTGTCCAAGCCCGGCGCTGTTTGCCTAGCAAGGCCAGATTAAAGTTCACAGATAGAGAGAGGTTCCTGCTTAGGCCAGGTGTTGACAGTTAAGATAAAGCAGAGTTGCAAGGAAGTGGGGGTGGTTGGGTGGGTGCTGCGAGTGAGAAATTGTTAGCCTGTGTATGTGTGTGTGTGTGTGTGTGTGTTGTGCATATATGCACTTTGAATGTTTAGGAGGGTGGATACCCACACCCCCCTCTTGTCCCTCCCAAGTTCAATGTCAAGAGAGCAACAATGCTCTGGCCCACAAATCCCGCCACCAAACAACCCATGCATAGCAGACATACTTTTCCCATAGCAGACTCTTGGCCCTTGCCTACCGTCCCCTGCCCCCTCCCCTTCCTTCTTGCACAGACATATGTCCTTAACTCGAAAAAGTATAAGTCATAGCTCTTTGATTAGAAGACGAGTTTACAAAAAAAAAAAAAAAAAAAGAAAAAAGTTTGTTATGTGGATAATAATGTGCCTATGGTCTCATTTGAATCATTTTCTTCATTAAACTTGTTTTTCATTTGTAAAACAAGACGTTGGATAAAATGAAAAGTGTTATTTTTGTTCCTCTCATTTCTGGCAAGTCTTAAGGGGATTCACTGATTCTCTGTTGAAGGACAAGAATTTATTAGTTCATTATGCTAATCGAAAGTAGTTCACAAACACTCATGAAAAGATAGAGATCCCCCACCCCACCCTAACCCGGCACCGCACCCACCCCCCTTTTTCTGTTTTTCCGTTCCTCTCCTACTTCACCTCTCTCCCTCTCTCTGTCCTGACTTGCCTGTGTGTTTAAAGCAGGGGAGGCCTCCCAGGCATAGCTGGGGAAATCCTGTCCAGGAGAGAGTCGGCTCGTTGAGTCGACTCTCTAATCCTCCTAATATGCCACTTCTCCCTGTCTGCTGCTCTGCCTCTATTCCTCCACCTTCCTCCTTCTCTGTGTCGCTTCTGTCTCCTTCTTGCGTCAGCTGTCAGCAGATCATCTCTCTTTATCTTTCCTATTCAATTCTTCTTTTTTTTTCATTCCCGATATTATACGCGTTCTGTCCTGCTCTGTTTCTCTCTCCATTCCTCTTCGCCTCTGTTTCAGGATCTTTTTTTTTTTTTTCTCAGGTCCGAGCCTGTCTCATGAGTGTCAGTGAGTAGAGGAAAGGCTGAAGAGCCGAGATGGAGAGGCAGACTGCAGCTGTGCCGTGGTGCGGTGAAGAGGGGGCCTCGTCCGGGCTCCTTGGAACAATATAAAAGCACTAATCACCCAGGACAGCTGACACCCAGCGCCTCACACATACACACACTGTGCCGTGCGCACACACACACACACACATACACACACAAAGATCTGAGGACTGCCAGTATAGAGTGGAAGGAGAGGAGCTCTGCCCAGACAAGACTTACAGGTCTGGCCCGGCTAGAAAACAAAGTCTGTGTTTTGTCTATGGTCAGAGACGCTTCGGGGCTGAAAGTGCTTTCTCACAAACATGCATACACACATACAGTCCGCCCATACATACACACACACACACACACATACACACACACACACACACACACTCATACCTACTGTAGAGACAACAGACATGCATTCATGCACACACATGAAAACTTAAAAGGCCTTTAAACACACAGGAGTATTACAGGCAAATTTCCCCCTCGTACACGTTTGTACACAGACGTGGAATCAAACACACATGCTGATGCTAGAACACAAACCACAAAATGGATTGGGCTCACGCACGCTCACATGCACACACATAGACACACACACGTGCATACACAAAAGTGTCTTCGGGAATGTGACCTTTTCCCAAAAGCCTCCCTTTCCTGCCCCAGCTCCCCTCCCCCTCTGGCTGTGTGAAGACTGAAGGGGTCAGGGGTCAGGTTTTGGGGGGCTGGAGATTAGGTTTCACATGACTGAGCACCTTTGTTGGGGCAGGCCGGCAGAAAGGAAACGTCCAGGAGGGTAGCTGTGTCTGTCTGAGGAGAGAGAGAGAGAAGAGAGAGGGGGGGAGGGAGGGAGACGAGAAGAGAGGGACAGAGGGATGGATGGAGGGACAAGGCTTAAGTTGAAGTTTGGTCAGGCGGAGGCGGCTGAAGTGCAAGAGCAAGGAGGAAGTTTTTAAGAAGCACGAGGGAATGGGAGAAGAGACAGGGTCAGAGTAGTGAGAAAATGTGAGAACACGAAGGAGAAAACCAGAATAACCTCAGCCGCATTCCTCACCCTATAGCTCCGCTCGTCTTTCTCATCGCAGCTCCTTCTTTTTCTCTCTCTGACCATGTGGCTTCTGTGTCGGGCTGTGGCCAGCCAGTGTCCTCAGTGCCTGCTGGCTGGGCCGATCTCCCCCATGACCACACAGTGAGAAGAAAGCTCCAGCCAAAATAGTAAACTGGATCACAGCAGAACCCCCTTCCCCCACTCTCACCCCTCCTTCGCCTCCACAACATCTGAGTCGTAGTCTGCCCGCTAGACAATATGTGCTGTAACTGGCAGTGAAAATCTTGGCAGAGACCTGGATTACCTCGCTTGTGAAGTATTGCTTTAAATGTCCGTGTGTGTGTGTGATTTTTTTTTTTTTTTGCCATTTTCCTACTTCTCAGACGTTGAAAGGGGGATTTTAACAACATGCAACAGTTTCAGCTAAATGAGTCACAGAGGTGGGACTGGTACTGCTGATGGCTTCCAGATAAGGTGAAAACTTTGACCCTAGAGTGAAAAAGAAGGACCAGGGTTGAGGAGTGAGGGAGGGTGAGGGGGGAGAAAATGTCTTGAGTACAGCGTTGACCATAATTGAGTGGCCTCTTTTGGTTTCATGGAGCACAATCAGATATGATGCTCAAGATTACCTGTATTACCGACCTCTTAGACGTCTGACATTCCTTAAAACTCACAAGTGTTTGTGTTGCTCTGACTGTTGTACTAAGCGTGTGCGTTAACAGTCCGCATAAAGGCCAGCCTTGAACAGGTCAGCACTATTTCAGTGAGAGCTGCACAGTACGGTATCAGTATGCGATTGGTCTGTCGCTGAAGGGGTTTCCTTTGGCATGCAGCAGGGGTGGCTCATTCCAGAGCACGGGTGTTTGGAAGAGAAGGGAGGGTCAGGGGGGTGAGGAAGGTGGGGCGAGGCAGGGGCAGCAGATTCCTCAGGCCGACTGATCTGACCTTGAACCATGGGGTGTGGAGCTCAGAGTGGCACCATGTTCTATCTATCTATGGTTCTACCACAGCCAAAACACTCCATGTTTACATCCATGTGTCTGTTACATAAGGATAAATGTATACATGGAGGACAGGGGGTGGTGGTGGTGGTGGTGGTGGTGGTGGGGTGGGGTGGGGGGGGGGTGGGGGGGGGGGGTCTGTGTGAATGCTTACGTGCATATGTGTATGGGGTCGGGTTAGCGAGTGCTTATAGTCATATTTGAGTGTGTGTGTTCTCCAGGTGCAACGCCGCTAGCAGAATTTATGACCAGTAAAACAGGGTCATATTATCAGTACCCTCTGACTTGTGTGTGCTTTTCAGTGCACCTGCATGTGTGTCTGTGCATGTGTGTGTGAGCTGTGTGCTGTGTGTGCAGTGGGAGACAGCAGGGCGCCTGTTTACTGTCCTGCGAGTAAAGAAGCAAAGTTCATCCTCTGGCCTCTTTATGCCATTATATTTCAGTGTCAGTTAAGGCCAGTAAGGACAGTAACTCAGCAAATACATCATTTATAGCTTGTAAAAGATGTCAGCCATGACACTTGTGATTCTCAGGGTGATTGATTTTGGCTGAGATCTCACTACACTATAAAGAAAAGTAAATAGCAAAAGAAAAGAAGGCTGTTTCCTATATTTATATATATGTTTACTTCATTCTTTTGGGAAACATTTTTGTTTTCTGTTATGTTTTTTAACCTTTTGACATCCAATCAACCACTGACCACTGTGTAGCTATACATGTATTAATCTTCCCAAAAATATTGATCTATCCCTTTGACTGTAGAAACTTCTATCTTTAAATCAAATCCTAATTAGTTCTCTGCCGTGATTATTTTCCTGGAAGCTTCTTTAAACCATCAGAACTTAACTACAAATTTTTAATGAAGAGAGAAAATGTCAACACAATTTTTACATATCTTTTGTTGGCTAATTGGAGTTTGACTGAAGTTATGACCCTTCTCCTTTATTTATCAATGGTTGATTCACAGAAAAGCAGCCTCCCATGTTACATTACACACATTCACACCCTGATTCTGCCCAGTGAATCCATGGTCTGAGGGTTTCTGACTCATCACTGAGCAGCTTTACTGAAACTGTTGCCAGTGGTGTTGATAGAGGAGGGGCAACTGTGCTGGATGCCACTTCTCTAATCTTAAAGCCACATATGATTCACTCTGTATCTAGAGTGGTGCAATGTAAAGGTATGGTATGGAGGGTGGTGGATCTCTTGTTTGACTTTCATGCAGGTGGCCAGAGTTTGTCTTCCCTCATAGGCCGGTAATTTAAGGGGCACAACATGAAGCTCAGTTTACTCATCATGAGTAAAATAACCCCGGTGATGTCATCAGGGAATTATTATGACTTGTAATCAGACAGGTCGTAACTTGAGAAGTTTAAATCCCTTTCATTGTACGTCCCTTAAGTTTCTGAAAATTAACCACACATCTCTTTAATGCCCACCATCGTTTCTTTATCACTTTTCTAACTTCAAGTGAGTTTTTGAGTGTCTTAATGCTGCAAATACCACAGTTGAAACATACTATTTCCCTGACTTGAACCATATCATAGTTGGCATGGACAGATATGGTGTAAAAGGACAATTTCTAAAAACCTTTTTGAAAATGCGCACAGTTGTTCGAAATTACTTGTGCTTACTTTTTTATCCTTTCTTATTTATATTTAACTAATGTATATTCTCATGTGCGTGTCTGTTAACGTATTTGTGTGTGTGTGTGTGTGTGTGTGTGTTAAAGGTGTATGTAGTGGTGCTGACTCCCTGCGGGGGCCAGCGTCAGTTCTCTGAGCTGCTCCAGCTGCTGCAGGGGTGACAGAGTCTAAGACCGGCTGAGGTTGAAGGGTGAGAGGGCTCTGGAAGTTTCTGGAAGCTTCTGAGAACTGCCGCTCCACTCCTGGTTCACTCCTAGTTCACTCCTGAGGCCCAGGGGTCAAAGAGAGCGGGATGTGGGGGGAAGGGAAGAGGGGCTGCAAGGCCATGGTCACATGCTTGACCTGCCAGATTGACCTTATTACACCCTGCACATACTTCCTCCTCCCCTCCCTATTTACAGTTTTTACATTTGAACTTGTATCTTTTTGAAGCTTTTATTACTTACCTCTGAGTAAACAAAGCGTGTAGGTTTGTTTTGTGTCCATATTTGGCATTTTATGGTCTTTTTCATTGCTTTAACCCTTCCCCCTCTGTATCTTTTGCTTTGAGCAACACTTGTCAGTCTTTGAAATACATTTTTTTCCACCCTCACTCAGCCTGTGTCTTTCCCCTTTTTGCTCCTTAAGTTTGCCTGAAGAGCATTTGCCCGGATATTGCCATCCTGCATGATGGAGCTCGCAGTTGTCCAAACTCCTCCAGGGGGTTGCAGAAGTGCAGTCGACTCTCTTGGACCAGGCAGCCTCTAATATTCTGGTCTTTATGGGGCCAACCGGTGGTCTTTAGTGGGGACGCATTCATTGTGGGCCTCCTGTCCTACAAAGCGCTTGTCAGTCATTGTGCTGAACTTGTGTTGTTTCTATGCAGCGCTCGGCAGCACAGCTGTCGTCAAAAGACCCAAGGCTACTCTACCCTCGCCTGAAAGAAACAAACAAACAAAGCCGTAAAACAAGAAAATGAAAGACAAAAAAGGGTCACAAATAATGAGTGTACAAAAACCATCTTGTCGAATTGCACCTTGGGAGCCTGTCTTCAGGAGAGTGAGGGGTAAGAAGCTTCTGAGCGGACCACAGGCACAAAGGAACTTGGCCCCTCCTGTGTTACTGTTAGCCAGGCCCTTTGGATGAACTTGTCTCCTTTCAGATGGCGCTCTTATGCCCAGGTGTGTCCTTGTGTGCGTACGTGTGTGTGTGTATGTGTGTGTGTGTATCCACAGAACTGACATCTCTTTGGCCCCAAGTGCTCCATTGAAAATAAGACGGAGAGCGGAGCGAATGAAAAGAGATAAAGTGCAAAACAAGGATGAGAGGAGGAATAAAAGAAGAGTGGCTTCCTTGCTTTTCAGGGCAAGGACAATGTTCAGGCCTTTCTCCCACGCTCTGCACAACACTCCTCTGCCCCCGTGGTCTACTCAGTGTCCAACTCTATCAGTTTGTATTTTAATTTATTGAAAGACGTTCAGTAATTTCATGTTCATTGAGTAGCTGTTGAATAAATATTTCAGTGGGAGAGGGAGAGAGCTTGACAGAGAGAGATACTTTTTCAAACGTGTGAAGTTAAGTTCCCTATGATTTTTTCATATTGACCGTCAAAGTAAAAGTATCAAAAATATCTATGACTTTTTGCATTTTGTATTTGCTTGCTACATACGCTTCTATTATTGCCTTAACCCTACAGATCTGACACTAAATAACAAGCATTTTTTTCAGATATTCATGACTAATATTCTGTCCATACTTTCCCAATATTGGAATCACCACGTAGATCTCTCGGGTTGGATAGCCAGCCAGCCGGCCAAGCAGCCATCCAGACAGGCCAGTGAATGGCTCAATGCCAAGGCCAATTGAGAGGTGCTGCTGTGGTGGAGAGCCAGAGGGGAGATGGTCATCCATTATTCATCACTAAGCCAAATAATCCCCAACAGAATTGGTCTGGTCTTGTCTGGCCCAACGGCTGGGGAATGGATGGGATGGTCCGGGGGGCAAGAGGGGAGGGTTTTTTTCGGTGCTGGGGGATGGCAGGTTTGAGGTTTTTTTCGCGGGAGGTTTAGTAGGATCTTTTCGGGGGGCCGAAAGGGGGTTGCAAGCTCTCTGTAAGGGATGGGAGGGGGGTTCTTTGAGGATTAGATGCAAATATGTCTTTGATAGCTTTCACAGTCTGGGAGTCCCATTCTGTTTATGGATATTCATATTAAGTCTAATCTTTGGAAACAATCCCTGGCATGGAGGAGTGAGAGGCTGCTGGGATGGGGCTAGAGCACAGAAGCAGCAGGGGGTTCTGGGGGGATGGAATGGACCTGAATGGGGTCTCCCCTGACCCAGATCAGGGGCAAGACCAGTACAAACCCTCATGGTGTGTATGGACGAGTGCATGTATGTGTGTTTCTGAACTATGTAGAACAAGTGAAGACCAAGAAATAATGACCCCTGGTCCTACCCTCCAAAAGCACTCATGTATAAATATGTAAACAGAAGCACACTCATATACACACACATGAACAAACACACAGAACTCGCAGGCACAGACAAAGCGATGGCACTCCATCAGTGTCACGGACAAATAACAGATTTAGACACAATATAGCCTTCACCTTCTCTCCTACTCTCGTTCTCTTTCTTTGTGACTTATCACTGTGTTTGTCCTCGACATGGGTCCATGTCACTGTTTTGTCTGTACATCTCTCCCTCCCTCCAGGCAGCTGCTCTCAAAGCTCTGATCGCATTGGAAAAAAAAACGAAGAGGACCCCTCTCAAGCTGAAGTCAACAACCAGCAGCTTTGTCTCTGCCAGCACACACAAACCTCTGCTACAGTATTATTTCATTCACCTCGGATGAAGGCGCATTGTGCACAAGTACTGTTTTTCTTCAACATCCATGGCATTTGGTCCCAGGAATTTGCTTTTAAAAAACGCTATGATGCTGTTTGCCACTTTTAGTGAACAGGTGAAGGTTATCTGCCTGGTTTAAGACCGCACCATGAGTAGTTAAGGTAATCGTATGGAATACAAAACTGGGAAGCTTCATCACTAGTGCATCACTGGTAACCAATATTTCCCTAAAGAATACATGGAAAACAAGGAAACATGAACTTCGTTGGATGATTTCTGACTTTTTTCCTTTCAGTCTGATCATTTCCTCTACGTTGATATATTTGACAGCACAACACCCTAAATTTCACTATCTCCTGTTTGTTTTTCATCATAAGCTCCTTACAGCAAAATGATGTAATGTAACGTAAATGCTGGCTCTTCTTTTATTATCACTCATCAATGCCTCTAAATTTGACACATTTTGCTCATTACTGTAATTTATCTTGAAGTCAGTTGCCAACAACATAAACTGAGCAAAAGGGGGAAACACACAAATTGAATCTTTGAAAGCAAATTTCTGTGCAGAATTGTGAGATTTTCAGGAGAAGACAGACTCAGCTGGTGCAGAAAATGAGACTGAACAAAGGCAAACATATTTTCATTGCCCGAGTAACCTCTTTCCGTGTAGTTTCACTTTCTAGAAATGTGTATGAAGTGTGTTGAAAGACAGTATATATTTCATCGCTAAGAACAAGGAAGAATAATCAAAGAGACACTGAATGTTGCTGTCTTAAATACCTTGGCTTGGCTGAAGTTTAAATAACTGCTCAGTGTAACATTAGTTATTAGAAAACATTCTTCTACAGTGGAAGCAGAAGAGATAAATGATCAGAATCAGTCTATCAGGAACAGTACTGGAGACTTAGCCAGTTCTCTGCTGTCGTGCAGAGGACCGGACATGGACAGTCCTCCTCCTCCGAGCAGGTCAGAGAGCACAGGGTTGGGTGAGGTGAGGGAGACAAGAGAGGGAGGGTAGGGAGGTTTTTTATTTTTCTCCCCCACCCCAGCTGGGCTCCCCTCCACACAACCTCCCCCCTTCTTGCCTGGTTTCCCTCCCTGTCCTGGTAGGCTGCATGGGGCTCCAGGTCAGGAGGTTCATGAAGGATAGAGAGGGTTTCCCTCTCTATCGTAGTCTGTGTGTCTGCGACCCCATGAGTGTGTGTATGTGTGGATATGGGACAGTGTCTCAGGGGCATCAGAGGAAAAGGAAGACAGCCAGACGCGAGATCATCTCAATACACACCCAAACACAAATTGATACAAACGCGTAGAAACGTATGCATATATTTATTAAACTCTAAATTACTTCTACTCTACACACACACACACACACACACACACACACAGGGTAGTATACAACATAGCAGAAGCACTTGCCCAGGAAGCCAAAAACATAAACAAACACATAATACATAAACACAGTTTCACTGAAAATAATTGTGGTGTAACAGTGTAATATAATTAGTCACATGACAATTGATATAATGACATCACTGACAGGGCCTGTGTTGTTATCTACCATGGCTACAATTGCACATTTCAGTTCACTGGCCAGTGCAGCTATTTACATCGTGACGAGACAAAACAGCAGCCACAATGGGCTATGTTTTCCATTTGAATGTGTTCACTCTCTTCTTTCACTGGGGTCGGAAAGGGTGGGTGGGGGGGGTATTATAGTAGGCTACACTGTCTGGGAGGGGGGGACTACGACTCAGCTGATGGTGACCACTGCACGTAAACCCCCCTCCTCCACTTTACTGCGTGTGCATTTTATCTGTGAGTGTGTACAGTATTGGTGAACGTGGTGAATTTACATAAAAATGAATGGACAGTGCTGTTACTATTAGATTTGTGTTTATATATGTGTGTGTGTGTGCTTGAATGTGTCTGTCTGTCTGTCTGTGTGTTTGCAGTTCAGGGGTTTGGGGATCCTGGGATCCCCGTTCCCAGACATGCACTGACCTTTCCAACCAGACAGGGATAAAGGGACAAGGAGGGAGGGCTGAGGGCATGAGGGCACCGCAGTGTGTGTATATGTCTGTGTGTGTGAGAGTGTGCATGCATGATGCATGTGTGTGTGTGTGTGTGTGTTAGTTGATATCGTGGACCTCTGAACCAGTCAATTCTCTCTGTCCTGCTGAGTTTGGCCTGGTGCAACCAACCCCCACATGCAAACACCCACTATCCTTATAGCCCCCCCACTCTGCCCCCCTCTCTTTCTCTCTCTTTGCTTCTTTCTCTCCCACTCTATCTCTCTCTTCATCCCTCTCTCCCACTCATCTTTTGTTAGACCCAGTCATTGTGCTATCCCCGCAGCGCTCTGTATTCAAAAAAGGTGGTGCTCTGAGGGCTCGCCAGCTCCGGACCCTTGCAAATCAATTTGTCTGTGGAAGGGGTGAGGGCAAGGAGGTGGGCTGGGGAACTGTGGAGCACAGAGCACGACTCAGTGAAAAGCCTGAGGTATGCAGTTCTCCCTCCTGAAAACAATGTCATAGTCTCTTATCCTTTGCATTATAGGTTACAAATGAGGAGGCCAACTGGGACAAAACGTGTGTTTGTGTTATTATTTTTTCAAAAGAAGGACTAGTACCGATTTTGCACAAGGCTTGTTTTACACTAGACATTATTTTCTATATTTTTCCTTTATGTCTGAGGACATAAAAGAAAAAAAAAATGTTGATGATTTTGTTTTTTGGATATTAATTTACTGACATATCTAATTTTACTGCTGCCACTCAAGAACAAAAAAATAGGTAAATCTAGACTGACCCTGCAGCTCTGAAAGGAGGATCAGACATTGATTGTGGTTGTCCCTATTTCCCTCTCTCTCCCTCTCTCTCTCTCTCTCTCTATTTCTCTCCCAGGATGCAGACAGGTCTCTCCCCAAAGCACACAGGCTTGAGAGGGTCTTTGCTTGACTGGAACAACAATGATCAATACCTGTCACTTCTGTCTCGTCTGGCCAGAGCCCTGCTCCCCTGCCCCCCAAGCACATAGTGGGAGGACTTGATAATGTGCACACACACATACAGACATGCACACATCATAATGCAGACCAGTAGATATACTCATGCATGTGTGCACACATGCAAATAGTTAAATATAAATAGGAAACCCACAAGGATGCACAGGAAGAGACATATGCACACGCGTAAATGAGCGCACAAAGCATCTTGTCAGATACACACACTCACACACACACTCGCTGTCACACACACACATGTAGCCTCTGTGTGTGTGTGTGTGTGTGTGTGTGTGTGTGACAGCGAGGTCAGACAGGGCATTCAGACCCAGACACAAGTCTCTTCTCTGGGGTCAGAGCACAAGGCCAAGGTCTACTCCCTAACCCCAATGGCCCTTCAGACACACACACACACACACACACACACACACACACACACACACACACACACACACACACACACACACAGACACACACACACACCACACACACACACAAACACAGATACACTGACCAGCCGGGACAACAGAAAGGAAGACACTGAACAAGGGTGATAGGGAGTGAAAGATGGGGGATGGAAAGGGGGAAAAAAGAGCTGGTTTGAATACAAGCATTGATGTCAAAACGTGGGTTAATATTTGAGTATGTAGATTATATGTTAACGCGGCAGATTAGTCAATAAAAAAAGCAACTTTTCTATCATCTTAATGCAAGTAAAACAACTTCATTATTCAGTAAACATGAATTAATCCATAAAATCAGTGTATTTTCTAATTAGTGAGAGGGTGAAAATTAAAAGAAAATGCGTGTGTTTACTTGTATGATACATCTGGAAAGTGCAACCTGCTTCCTTTTACCACTTGCGCATTTATTTTGCTTGAAGTCGTCATCTTTGCAAAATTTTTCACAACTCCAACTCTCTCTCTTTCTCTCTCTCTCCCCCTACCCTTTCTGTCTTCTTTCTTACTCAAGAGACCCTTGCTCTGCCCGGCAAGAGAGATAAGGAAGTGGAGGGGCCAAGTTTACTGCTGCAGATAAGCTGTAATTGCAGGGTAATAAAAAGATGGGGGAAAAAAAAAGCAAAGAAAGGAAACGGAGTAAGAGAGGAAGAAAGAACGGACACAAAGAGGTGAATTGAGCAGCCGGAGAAATGATTGATGTGAGTGGTGACACTCTGGTTCGCTGACAGTTATCAGCGAGGGCAACCTTTTGCTCATTACAGTCATGTACGTGCTGCAGAGAACCAGTGGCTGCACTCAAACAATAACCGCCAGCCTTGACCCCTCTGATAAACAGCGGCTGCAAACTAACTAGCTGAACAATCACTTCTCTGTTCTGCGGCATCGCTCAGTCACTGGGCCTGTAAACGCTGGTTATTAACATGGACATTGTGCTCAGACACATAAAACCAGCTGTTCTAGTTTTGTACATATTTTTTTGTTGGTGTCATAAAACTAGTAAGTCATTCAAATGGGCTGTTGTTGGCTTGTCATTCAGTAGAGTAAACAATCACAATGGTGCCCTGCAAACAAATATTTCATACAAGTGTTTTTCAGGTCTAAAAAAAAGCACTAAATAGGTTGAAGTGTAGAATGCATAAACAGGTTAAAGTGACAAATGAGACCTACGCTTGTGTGGTTTGTTTGTTCCTGACAAATAACCTAATATACTTCACTAAAACCACAATTTTTCAAGAAAATTAATATTACGAGATAATTACTTTTATTTATTGTGTCATGCACATAAAAGGGACGCACAACAAAGAATTATAAGATGCCAGAAATACCATTGCAGCGCTGAAATATTTGTCAGACAACAGTGT
This sequence comes from Polydactylus sextarius, assembly GCA_016801845.1. NCBI lineage: Eukaryota > Metazoa > Chordata > Actinopteri > Polynemidae > Polydactylus > Polydactylus sextarius. The sequence goes on along the minus strand of CM028907.1, from coordinate 7,029,455 downwards.
AACTTTGAACATATAAAGCTATATCACAAACAAATTGTCTCACTCTCTGCTGGTTCAAACTCTCCAAACATAATTTGTCACCATAAAGGTTCCAGAGGAAATCATCAGAGATGATGATATGTTACTAAAAAGTGCAGCTCTTAAAACCTCCCATAATGAGCAATTAAACATTTGCCTTGATTCTCATCTGAATCCCATTACAAACGAATCTCATGCTCTTCAGGGAAACTATTAAACCCACTTGTTTCTATAGCTAATGATACCCCAACGTAAACATGCACATAGCAAACTCAGCACCGTAACTGTTGTCTATGAGACAATACATTTATAAGTTGATAATTTAATTATTTTCTTTACTAAATATCCACAGAGCACTTTTTCTTATAAACTACAGAAGGAATCATTTGTACCGAGCATCATTAAATAAATATTTGTTCTGTTTGTGCACAGTGTCAGAGTTAAAAGCTCTTTCTGCAGAGTCTGGGTCATCTCACATGTATGTTTAATGTTCAGAGGTTTACATCCCGTATCAACGAGTGCAGCCAAATGCAGAAATATTTCATGTTTTCAGATGTACATTATGTGCATAACTTGTGTCATGTGTCAAAAATGACCTTAATGACTTTACATTTTAAATGTCTGACACTTTCACAAATACACTGACTTCTACCACTTTTGAGTTTAAATAATCTATATAAAAGTAGAAACATTTTGAAGAGATAACAAACTAAAAGCTCCATGTGAGGGATGTCATACAAAGGAATGTATAGAAACTTTTGACGTATTTTATTCCCCCCACCACCAAAAAAAAAAACGTCAAACATACAAACACATTAATTCTCTAATAACTGTATAGCAGTGATCAAATAATGTCTCTTGGTGGGAAGTTAAGTGCTCGGTGTGCAGGCTGTATAGAGAAAGAACATGAATAGTTTCCATGTTGAGTTTGAAAACCAAGTGGAGCTGCATTGTTGATGTGAACATTTTTCATGATGATGAATAGAGGCGGTTCATGTTTGATTAAAAAAGAAAGGAATGAAAAAAATGAATAACTCCACACATTTTACTATGAAATCTATTCACTGTGGAGGTTTTACTTGTTAAAGGAGATGGCATCTTGTTGTGTGTGTGACAGGCAGCGTTACCGTTAGTGTGCTGTGTGACCACCAGCCCTTACTTCCTTCCTCTCTGCTGGCCTAGGGGAAGAGTGTGTGTCCTGTTGCTCCGTTCCTCTGGGGCTTGTGCATGTACGTGTGTGTGTGTGTACACGTACAATGAATGTGTGTGTGTGTGTGTGTTTTCAGTCACACTCCAGCGCTCACAGGAGGTCAGGTGAGATTGGGTCTGGTTCCTGATTCCTGGAAGAGTGGACAGCTGCAACATCTCACACAAATGCCACAACATGACACACACGCGCGCGCACACACACACACACACAAACAGTTAAACATGCACATACACACACATATTTCTCCCAGCAACTGTCTCTCTCTGTATAAAAATTAAATGCATTCTTGGTCTTACCCAGTGTGTAAAAAATGATAGAATATTTTCTCAGATTTGATTTTATTCTTGCATTGTCCAGGGTCCAAATTTAAATTCTTACGCACTTTAATTTTGGTAAAATTTCTTGTACGTCTCATGACTTTTTTTTGTTGAATGAATTGAAGAAAGGATTTCGCAGAGAAAATATGTTTAGATTTCTAAAAGACCCGTGTTCCATAAAGTAACAGATCACATTTGAGATAGATTCAATAAAAACGATACGTGGTCTTACTCGTAAGGCACCTCTCCATATGTTTGTGCTGACTGGCAGAAATATGGAACACATTATATTCCAGTGCCGACCACCTTTTTTAATCTAATCATGTGTTATCTGCCTACCTCGCTTTCCTGTACACAGACTTATCTGAGGGGCCATTATAGCAGCTTCTCCATATACTCCTATCTTCACCAGCAGTGATAAGATACCTGGGAGTGAGGTAGACCAGAGAAGGGTCCAGCAGGGTCTCTCCCTCTCTCACACACACATGCACACGCACACATACATACACACACACACACACACACACACACATAAGGCCATAAATGCAGGTTGTCTGCATACTATCAGAGACGTGGCTTTGCTGTGATGCACTGGAGGAGCCACAGTCTCCTGCTCTCTTAGCTCTGTGTAAATACACTGCTCATTGTTTATATAGCGTGGTGTGGCTTCAGGTTCCAGGGACCATCACTCTAGGTCTGGGTCAGATCGCCAGTAATGCACACACACACACACACACACACACACACACACACACACACACACACAAACTTGTAGAAGTATGGGTGCACATGTGGCTACGCACACACGCATATTCATCCTAATGCAAACCAGACTCCCTCTCTCCCTCTTTTCTTATGGAGAGAGGGAGAGGGAGCGGTAGTAGGGAGACCGCACAGCGCTGGATCTCGGCCAAATGGACCAGCGGAGCTTGTTTGGAAAGCTTTCAGTCAGAAAGCCACTTTTTGGCAGGGGCCCTGTGAGTGCTGCTGAGCCCTCTGAAGCGGGCTGGAGCTGCTAAAATAAATAATGGTTAGGACTGAGGGGGTAAGAGTGGCGTTGGAGGTGGGTGGGTGGAGGGGTGGTGTACAGGGGTAGCAAAAGGGAAAAAGCAGGGAAGGGGGTGGCGCATGGAGGGAGAGATGAGGGTGAAGAGGGTGGAGGGGTGGGGGGATTTTAGAGACTGCTCCTGTAATTATATCTGTCAGTCGACACCAAGGCACTTGGACCGCCAACGCTCACGTTTCCTTTTGCTCTCTTGCTGTCACCAAGAGGAGAACTGGGGGGGAGGGAGGAAGCGTATATGTACATTTGTTTGCCTGAATTTGTTCAACTGCACACACATTTTTATGTGTGCATCAGCTAGTGTGCGTATGTGAACGGTCTCGCTAGCTCACTGGGTGGTGTGTGTGTGTGTGTGTATGTGTGTGTATGTGTGTGTATGTGCGTGCATGTGTGTTGGTGGGCCTGCAGGGAAACAAACCTGGTCATTCTGGGAGAGGGAGATAAGGAGGTGTTTCACATGAGAATATGTTGGTCTTTCAGCAGGGAGCAAAGTAGTGGCCCCTCTGTACATCGGCTCGCAACAAAATAGCCAAGAACAGCTTTTCACACATGAGTTGAGGGTAACGTGTGCATTAAGCAAGTGGAAGTGGACTAAAATGAATGGACTGTTCTTTATTTTGCTTGTCACCACCGCAAGTAATTTATCTTTTCTGTGTCTGAGGCCTGAACTGATAAATCTATTTATATTAATTTTATCAATGAGTACAAAATATATTTGTTATTGACTGGAAAATACACGTCTTCTGTTAGCTTGGTTTAGGTATGTAAGCAAAATTTTTTAGTTTTGGGAATCATTTTGATAATTTCGTCTGCCGAGGAGGAGATTATGTCAGATTGTTTGTTTGTTTGTTTGTTTGTTTGTTTGTTTGTTTGTTTGTTTGTGAGCAGGGTTACATAAAAAAGGACTAAACAGATTTGCTGCACACTTGGTGGAAACTTTCCTTGACATTGTCAGATAAGACATAGATAGGAAAGGGTTTGGTTTTTAACATTGTTGTCAGTTTCCCAGGAAGTAATATGTGGATCTAGATCCGAACGATCAGACATATTTATGGTGCTGAGATCCAGATAACAATCTAGATCTGACTGATGTGTAGGATTAGTTGGCCTTGGCTGAGTGGTGCTTTCATTTACTCTTCCCAGTAAGTTTGTCTTACCTGTATTATCATCTTACCGATCGCACTTTCTGCATGCGTTAGTTCACTCTGACAGTGACCAACCTACATACAAGTGCGAGCACATACAGCCTCTCCACTGCTCTCCATCTTTCTATCTAATTCTTTTTTTTTTCTTTCTTCTTCTTCTTTGTAGTGATCTGCCTGCCTTCTCTGATCTCAGCAAAGACCAGGTCCAAGGATCTCACCCCAGAGACACAATTACCACACCGGGCTAAATGTGCCGCCCACAAGCTACAGTGCCCATCAAAGGCCTTCTCTAACCCTCTTTTCCTCTGATGCTTCTCGGCCTTTCTCGCTCCATTATTACTGTGTCCCATTCACACACTCTTGCTTGTGAGCTCGTCTTCCATTCCTCACTTCTCTCACTCTCTTTCTTTTTCTCCATCATGATGCTTCAGATGATCTGAGATAAGGACTTTGCTCCAAAGCCGATGAATGGATGCTGTTGATGACTCATTGTGACACACATCTTGTACGTATCACTCATCCTGAAACCAACACGAGTCTTTTATTTTTTTCAAAACGTGTACACACTCTGTCAACAACTGAAATATCATCAAGACGGACAGTCCTATGGAGCAGCAGTCAGCGGTGGTGGTCCGGATCAGCTCCGAGAGTGTGAGAGGTGTTGATTTAGCTGTAGGACGGAGGATTAAATGGCTCATTGGTGGGGCTAGGAGGGGAGAAGGTGTGAAGCGATCTGCCCTCCCTCCTCTCCTGGTTTCTCTTTCTCTCCCTCCCTTTCTCTCTCTCTCTGTCTCTCTCCCCCTCGGCCAAGAGAAAAGGCCATTGGGGCTGAACAAACAAATCACATGGCCATCAAACGCTACTCACCACTGCTGCACTGGGACTTCATTCAGACAGAATTTTACTGGTCTCTGCAGTGTGCTCATATCCACATCCAAAGACACATACACACACGCGCGCGCACACACACAGACAGCCGAGTCTCCCCATCAACATGACAGTGGTTTTACAAGTCCCCATAGTGTGAGGTCTCTTATTCCCTGAGTAGCACTAGAACAACATCAGCAGTACTAGATGAGGGAAAAGGGGAAAGAGGGACAATTCAACTATTGAACTGCCGTTGCTCAGCGTTGCAGGGAGAGTTGTCAATAAAGCTCGTAAAAAAAGGTTGTGAAAGTTGTAACTGTTTTGTAATGGGAAGTTGGTGTCAACTCCCTTTAAAGTTATGGCCCATTTAAAGAGAAGTGTGTTTAAATGTGACGAGGATGCACCTTGCAGGACATTTAAGATTGATGGGGAAAACTGAAAATGGTCGTTATGTTTTGGAACTGCATGTGTGTGTGTGTGTGTGTGTGTGTGTGTGTGTGTATGGGTGGGTGTGTGCATGTGTGTGGTTTGGGAGGTTGTGTGTGGTACGACAACCTGCCTGTAACAGAAACCTTAGGCTGGCATTTTCTTTTTAAAAATGAAACTTTCGCTTTCATGTTCTTTCCCTCGCCCCTCGGTTAGCCACTAAATGTCACTCTCCCCTCTTTAAAACAAACACAGCCAGTTGAGTCTAGCATTAGCTGCTATTTGAAATGGCTCTGAGCCCTCAGAAGGAGCCCCTGCAATCCTTTAAAAAGTGTATCATACACGAAACGCGCACCAACACCCCATTAGTTTTAAAAATCAGATGGAAAATATCAGAGAAAATCTCTGACTTGACTGGATAATCACAGCCGTTGGATATTAAAGGGCTACCGTGGTATTATGGAGGGATGCCGTAGAGGCTAAGGGAGACACAGATAGTGGTCGAGTGACATAGAGACTCAGAAGGCGAGAGAGACAGGGAGCAAAGGGCACAGACTTTGGTTTTCAGCTACGCTAAATACCAGCTACCTCCAAACCACACTTGACATGGAGCTATCGCCAAAGATAAGTCTTCAGTGTCATAACTGTCATAACATAATCACAAGGAGCTTAAATGAGCTCTGTTGCCACTGGTTTATGAAAACATATCCTAGTAACTACTGTGTTTCATCAGCTGTTTTCAAATTCTCAAGAGGTCTCCATACATTTCAATACATAAATATTAAAAAAGCTGTAATTTAACTGAAGTTTGTGAGATTTTTTTTCCTGTTGGTTCCCATCCAGGCAGAGGTTTGTAATTTGTCTTGGGTTTGATGAAATTCACTGCTTGTTCCATGAGACGTTGTTATAGGGTTGTTACGATCTTCCTGGTTAGTGTTCTGCAGATGTTGTTTAATAAGAATATGAGTTCAGCCACTGAGCGCGAGACATTATCAACAAATAAATAAACAAACAAGAAGCAGAAGGAAACACCGACTGGGAAATGTTTTTTTTTTCTAGCTGATGCTGCAGCTTACACTTCACTTATGTTGTATATGTTTGCTTGTTTGTTTGTTTGTTTTTGTGGCTCTGCAGCAGCTTGCTCTAGTCTGGTAAAATTAGCTGATGATCATGATGTCATAGTGATGTCAGCAGTGTTTTAGTATCATTTTATTACAAATGGGAGGTGTAAAGAGTGGCCTCTCCCTTTCAATCTGTTGTATTTATGTGAAATATTTATACTTTATATTATTATTTTATATTGTTAACATAATTATCATATTTTTTTTCGGTTTCTTCCTTGTGCAAAGTAAAATAGGAAGATAGAGATTATGATTAATTACTTTATACATGGCTCATGTACAAAATATCAGGGGCAAAATTCATATTGTGGTGACAAGGGGATCTACCTGAACGCTACAAAAATGAATTTTGCACTGCTGTTCTCTCAGGGTTCAAGGTGTTTGTCAAATCTCTGTCTCTATCGGGACGCAGTCTGACATCTGTAATGCATTTTTCTGTTCTTTTTGCATGATTAAGCAAACTTGGCATGCAGGTGCTACCCAGTGGACTGCGCCAGTACAACAATATTCCCAGAACAAATTAAAGTAGCTGTCGTATGGATCAGTCTCTCTCTCTTTCTCTCTTGCTCTCTCTCGCAGACGCACACACACACACACACATACACAGCCCAAAACAAACTAATGACACAACCAATCTCAAATCACAGGAGAATGAAAGAAATCAAACAAACAGAGATTCATGGAACAACAAATCTCTCAAACTTGAATGGATGGGTCTAGAGAGAGCCTTAGTTTCACTGAATAATGTCTGCCGTCTGCTCTGATGTTGGTACATCAGCGCCAAGGGTCCACTCACTACAGTAACGGCTAAAGTGAGGCGGTGCAGCAAATCCTCTAACCCAAATCCACTGCGTCCTGCTCTAAGAGTAATGATGAAGGGGCCTCAACCGACATCACTAATGCGTTAACTAGTTTCAGTCCTCTGCAGTCTCATCATTTATTCAGATGGACCCAGAGAGAGAATGAGACGAAGATGTAGAGAGAGAGAGAGAGAGGGAGAGAGAGAGAGGCGACAAGCTCTTCACACTCTCAGTTACGCAGTGGAGCTCATCACTTGGCAATCTGTCCCGATCGCTTTAATTGGCTTATAATATTGCCTCTGATCTTGTCGCCCAATTAACAGGCCTGTCTGGCAGTAGGACTGGGAAGCTGGAGAGTGTGTGATGCTTCCTGATCTGTGCCATATGGAACAGAGGCAGTGATTGGCCGCTGATAAGGCACCACTTTGCCCCCTCTCACACCAAAGCCACTGTATGGCAAGGGTGGGTGTATGTCCATGAATGTCTGTGTGTGTGTGTGTCCGTATGAGTGAGGAAATTATGGCAGTGATTTTTATGTGGATGAGGATGATTCAGTTTTGTGGTATTGGAACGAGAGGACTTGCCAGGAGCGTTATGAGTAAGTTGATCTAAAGGGACAGCTTATGATTATCAACTTTGTGCAGACAGTCACACATGATATGACGCTCACTCAGCCTGATGGTCCCAGAGGCGCAAGATGAAATACAAGCAAAAAGTACATTTATGAAATTGAAAAAGAATAAAAGAGGAACAGTAAATTTCTTGAAACTTATTTACAAGGTCTAATGTCAAGAGAATACTAAATATAAACAGGAGTTTATCTGTGTAATTGTTCCAGAGCTTCTCCTCGAGCAATACTTCTTCACTTGAGCATAGGTTTTGTCACAGGTCACTATTTCATTTCTAACCATAGTTTGAAATACATGACAGATCAGGTCGTCTTGTTATTGCATCCTTCTATGTCACTTTCCTTTAATCATTTTTTATCTGGTATTTTAACAGTTTATCACTTTTTGTTTATAAATCAGATGATGACATATTGATTGAGTGAATTTCATTTTTTTTCTTTTAGAAATTTGGAAGTTTTGTGATGTGACCTGTACTAAACCAGAATTCTCGCTGCAAGGAAGACATTTCTACATGTCGTTAAAAATAAGACTGAAAGATATTTCCTTTTTACAATTGTGTTGTTAGTTAACAACTGAAATGTACCTTGATAATAATATATCTGCAATAACTGCAATAAATTATATTAACTGATAAATCAGCCTAGATAATTTACTAATTCATCAATTATGAATATCAATATCAATTATGTGGTCCCGCAGGGTTCTTTCCTTGGCACCCACACTTTTCTTAAAATATATGGTGCTTTCATATTATTAGGCCAAGGCCAAGAACCAGACAATGTAAATGTAAAGTGCCAAAAAGCTGGATTATGTTGCATGATTTCGTGCTATCAAACTAACTGTCAAACTAACTGACAGATGGTGGCAGTGACTTTGCAAAGTATTTTCATGAGAAAGGAAACTGAATTCAAGACACACTAACTGTTTCTTGTGAAATACTGAATTTAAACATAATCATGTTTGTTTACAAGGCAGGTTTAACAGTCTACTACATATTTTTGAGTGGAGGCATCTCTGTAACCCACCAATCTGCAGTTGTACAGCCCCCTCTGTGGTAGCTTGTCTTTCTAGTATGAGATTTCTCAGGCTGAGAAAAAACAGTGGAATCCAGTACCCTCTGTCATTAGAGCATGGTGACGGCTGAGGGCCCTCAAATGGGAAGCAGATCCCTTTAAACTCTGACCCACTTCAGGCTCAAAAAAAAAAAAAAAAAACCCAAAGGAGGCAGACAGACAGAGATGCAGAGGGACAGAGGTTGAGAAGATGAGAAAATGAGAGCTCAGCATTCACCAAAATGTTGGCATTTAGTATTACGTAAGCACAAACACACAAAAGCACTATCAGTTACATGGCCAACCAGTGAGTTAGCCAGAACCATACACACACACACACCTCAAAGAAAAAGTCTGCATTCATTCAACTTTCACTTTCTTTCCGGTCAGTGTTAAATGGCCTGCAGTGATCTAACTATCCTGTGGCTAAAAGAACCATCTTTTATTCAGAAATGTACATCAACCGCAGCAGCAGGAAATAATATCTCACATCCCATAACCTCTTTCCATTTCATCCCTCTTCTCCCTCCCCTTGAACTTGGTCACATAATATTCTACAAAAGATCATAAGATCAAGTCAAATCACTGCAATGCCTGTGATTTCACAGTCCAAGGTGTTTAACTTCCAACTGCTCTGCCAGTTGACCAGAGCACAAAGCTACAGAGGCCTGGGCCACGGCCAGTGTGCCAGTGCCAGCCGAGTATCCCTGGACTCAGAGCGTTTGGCAGGGAACCCACAGAAGACTGCATGGCATGAAACTGAGTCCTGTCTCGGAAAAAAAAGCTACACCTGAGAAGAAGAGACAGGAGAGAAAGGGCAGAGGGCTGAGGAAAGGAAGTGGCATGAGAGGAAAGAGGAGATGGAAGGAGAAACAGTGTGGAAGTTGGAGGAAAGGAGAAAAGTCTGAACAGGAAAAAAGGAGAGAAAAGGAGAAAAAAAAACCAGAGCATGAATGAGCCTGTCTGGCCTTGTCTTTGTGTCCATGGCTTTTTTGGGCTCTTTTCAAGTGACTGCGGGGCTATCCCAGCGCTGCTATTTCCCCATTAACAGGGCCCCACATCTGTTTCTCTCATTCCAGCCGCGCTTTAAGGTCCCTGAAGGTGCAGTTAAATTAGAGCCAGCACAGGTTTATAAATGTAAAATCCTCCAATAATCTGGAGCTGACATGACCTCTAATCTTCTTGCTCTAGTCAGCAGCGTGAACGGTGCTAACTAAGGCTTTGGCAGCACCAACATGTGTTTTGGCCACTAGACTTTTAAGAGGGAGGTGCAGACAAGGAGGATTTTATGGGGCAAGCAAGTTCTTATTTGTGTGTCGCAAACATGCTTGAGACATGTAGGTGGGTAACTCAGGTATCTGTTTTGTGCTGTTTTATTACTGTTTTGATAAATAATTTAAAGAAAAATCCTAATTATCTCATCATTCCAAGGACATAATTAGTGTCAAGGATGTCACACTAAACTTAGACAGAGCATTTTTTATGCTAGAAATAAGTGCATTTTCTCAAAATAATCTTCCTCGCTGCTTTTATTTACGATATATGAGCGGATCACAAAATCTTTCAAGATCATGACTAAACCCTGTGGGGATAGAAACAGCGCATAAAGGACAGAGAGAAGAAAAGACAGCAGAAAACCCATGTCTCTCAGCTCCAGAGGAGGGGGTTTCACTAAACTAGCCTGTCTAATGCAATTAATCTAATTGGAGCCGGCGTAAAGTGACAAATTACTACCTTTCACACTGGGGACTAAGAGGGAACCTCTAGAGATGGATGTACGAAAGGATACCTAGGTAGTTAATGTTATATCTTTTAATTCCATCTTAAAACCTATTGTAAATGGTATGAGAAAACAGTCCATTAGATAAAAATCATTTGCCATTATCCATTATACTTTGTGCAGCATGTGTTCAACCATGTGTTCATTATGATGAATATGTATTTCATAGTATAGACTCCATCTATGTTTTGTGTCTCATCTAAAAGCAGATGATGTCTCTGACATTAATGGTTTTATATAGCATGTATATATATTGACAACAAATGATTAATATAATAATAGCTTCTTGGGCGAGGCTGAATAGTAAGCATTAGTCATTTTTTGATTTGCATTCACTGACTGATCATCAACTAAATTCATATACATCGGTGAGCCCCCGAGTCGTAGTATCAGTAACAGCGGCTTTGCCCTATTTGCTTGGATCTGCATGCATTTACACTTGACATTTGAGTTTTTGATTTAATCTTGGGAACATATGCACATGAACTCTGCATATTTCAGTAAAATTGTGTTAATGTGTGCCCTTTTCTATAACCTTGATTACTTGCTGTGGTATCAAAAAAAAACCTTTTTGCGGACATTGATTTCTGCCTGAGGCCACACTACTGAACCTGGAGCAGCGAATCTCAGCGAATATAATGAACTTAAAGAAGGCTAGCTATTACCGAAACCTCTGACATTTTGACATTATCAAATGCCTTGGTTAAAACGCACATATGGAACTAAAATTCAGTGTGAACACATATACATGATTTACATGTCATTTCCATAAGTGATGGCTTCCACATCACTCCTTTTGCTTTGCAGGTGTTGATCTCGATCAATACATAAAAGTTTTAATTGGCTTTCATAGCCCTCTGTGTCAAGTGTCATTGAAGTATTTATGTAAAGTGGAAACCATCCACTTTCCACAGTGTTTTTTAGAAACATTTGTTGTGGTCCGTGAAATTCCACATTTGTGTGATTCCACTTACCGCCGATAACCGTGACCTCTGACCCCAATAATTGTTCTAAATTGTGGCCTGTGAACCTTTGAGCTTGTGAAAAAACAGAGAAAAAAAGGCATCCAGAGGTGGAATGATCGCTTGCTGTTTCATTCCCAGGGCAGGTACTAATGTGTTCCGAGTGAGAACCTCAACGACCCAAAAATGCGTCTTATGCTCTGAGTGTTTCCCGACCTAAACCCACCCCCCGTCATCCCCCTTTCTAAACCTCGGTTTTCCTTTCTCTTTTTCTACAGCGTTTCTTTTTACCATGTTCTTCATCTTTCTCTTCTTTAGTTTCTCAAAGTCCATCCCCCTCTGTCACCTTCAGTCCAACCTCCCCCCCTCCCTCTCTTTCTCTCTGTCTGGAGAGGAAACGGTGGCCATTAAATGTGTCTGCTGGGGTCTGGGGGTCTGGAGAACAACCGTCACATTGTGTGACCCCGCCTTGGACCCCAGACGGACTAATGAATAAGGGTAACCCCCCACCACCACCACCACCTACCCACCCACCACCACCTCTTTCTCCATCCTCAACCGACCCCCCCATGCCCCCTCCCGTTCATGCCAGACCCCTGGTAGGTAATTCCCCCACTTCTTTTACAGGGTCCCAGACATCTCCCGCGGCCTTTGACTGAGGGCTTATCTTTTCAGAGGGAAATGTGTGTCATTTGGGGTTTAAGGAAAAAGCAAAACAAAAACATTGTCACTACCATACAGTTCGACCCCCTCCCCGAAAAGCCCCGGCCCTTTGCTTCTTTTCCTTCTCCTCCAAAACTTGCAGGGTCTGGACGCGGGCTTAAGGAAATACTATGAGACATCTACAGTGTCTCCAATTATCTTGAGGAATATGTAAATAGGTGAAGAGACAGTGGTGGGATTATATGCAACTGGCAACGGCTCATGACATGAGGTGGACAAAAGGCTCGGTGGAAAACAGGATTATTCTAACACAGAGGAGCCAATATATTCGGAACCTATTTATACAATAAAACTACTGTAGAAACCAAAAACGCATTTGAATTCAAACATGCAAAAATATATCAGAAACACATCCCAAATACTTTCTAAAAAGTCTCTAAAACCATTATATGTTTTCAAAGGATAACACTGTGTCAAGGCATTTTACATGTTCTACATCTGATCATTTGCACGCTGACAAACAAAATCCACAGCCATGAAAAAAGAAAATGGTTCATCTTTTTGTTCTGAGACACCCACACTAGCAGTAGACTCTTCAATAACCACATGAATAACACAAAGCACTGGTGCTACTCTGAAAGGCAACCATGTATCCCTGGGAGATTTAACAATGGTGACATGTGTAAGCTCAGTGCATACAAAATATCTCTCCTCTGCTCTGTCTTTTTCTCTCTTCTCCCTCTCCCTTTCTTCTTCTGTCATGTTTGTCTTACATGGTGCCTGCCCACAGCAAATCTGAGCATCATTTCACAACACTCAGCAATTCAGACTGCTCTCATTATTAGTATTTCTTCAGTAGCTTTGTAGCTAAAGTACTTGCACTTACGGCTAATGTATTCTGCGCACACCAAGACTGACTGCTGCTATCAAAGGACTTGCCTGAACGGCGGTAATAACTGGAAAATTATTTCTGATAGCCTGAAACAATCTTCCAAATCATCACAGAACTTTATTAAAATAATATCAAATCAAATTAGCCAGCGTCCCTCTGTAATGAATTAAGTAAAGGGTTATGCCAGCATTAATCCCATCATGCTCGGAGGCATGGGGGCGGTGGGAGCGTTTAATAAACCAGTCAGTCCCTTCGAGCAGCGGGGCCAGCTTCGGATCCACCATCCGTCCACCCCGATGCCTGCTCCGGAGAGGGAAAACACATCAAAAGATTTCCTCTCTCCTCACTTTCTCGCTCCCCTTCATCCCCTCCCACCTTCCTCCTTCTCTCTTCTCCCTTTATTTTCCTTCTCCCACATCTCTCTCACTCAGTCTCCCCCTTTTCCTCTCTCTCTCTCTCTCTCTTTTTCTTTCTCCTTCCCCCCTCAAACTATCCCTAACCCTCCCTATGTCTTTCTAAATAATCTGTCGCTTTTTTCCTCTCCCCCCTCCTTCCCTCCCTTCCAATGCTCCATTGTGCCTGTGGGTGAGATTATTCATAAGGGGGTGAATCTTGGTGGAATCTCGGAGGGCTGGTGATAAGTGGTGGAGGCCGCTGGGACGGCTTGGCTTGTCCTCCCTGAGCAGTCTTTCCTTCCAAACCGGCGCACGAAGAGAGACAGAGAGAGAGAGAGAGAGAAACAGAGAGAGAGAGAGAGAGAGAGAGGAGTGAGACGAAATCAAATAGGTCACTCTTTAGCCATGGAAAGACAGAGGTATTTTGGATGTAACTACGGCCAAATATCCCTGAAAAGCTCTGAATACATTATAACCATCACTTTTTATTCATTTCTTTTTTAAAAACTACTAAACATGAGGAAAAAAAAAAGCTGCGCACAATTTAACTATAATCATTATTTGAATTAAAAAGCATAAAAATAAAAGCAGTTCTTGTGTAATGGGGGGTGTTTGTGTAATGCTTTCTATCTGCTGTCCCCTCGTAAACCAACATCATTATTACAGTAAAACCATCTGAGAAGATATATGAGACTTTTAAGATGCAATACTATGACAGGAAAAGTGAGATAATAAATTCTGCCTAACATTACGTAAGTAATGTTAGCTTTTCACCTGAGTGAGCATCATGTAGGTACCTTTTTTTACGAAACAGAATTTAGACAAAACATGAGCAGTCATTTGATCAGACAGGACATCAACAAAGAGAGATAAATCAAAGAACAACTTTGTATAACTTTGTACAACAAATCTATATTTGCTAACGTTAAGTAAAGAGTTATTGGTTCACCTCCAACTCAGTGTACTTATCACAGTTTTCCTGATAATTCTTGTATTTGAAGTGCATTTAGTTTTGGTTTTACTTCTTTTGTGTTGTGGCCAAAACTATTGAATTAAGCCAGAAACATTACAATTACAGCTTCACAGCATTACTTACATGACATGTGCCATGCAGGTGCTTTGATTAATATGGCCACTACCAGGATGTGCAATAGGCTACAGCTCTTCCAATTTCACCCACATTCATTCCTGAGCTTCCTATCTCATCTGTCTTTTTCTCTCGCTCTGTCTCTGAACAGCTCACCCATAACCACCACTGCCACTCCTCTATGAAAGTTTTTGGACAGGATTCACAGGCCCTGTCGCTGCATGGCTGGCGGCAGAGGTCTGAGGGCGGGTCACTGTGTGCCAATGCGGGCGGAGGAGAGATAACATCTCCAGGTAAGAGCCGGGGCACGGATAGCAGACAGGAGTGAAGGCGATGAATGTAGGAACGCTGTGAATGCTGGATGTAGGACAGTGTCCGTGGTAGTGCAGCGAGCCCACAGGCTAGCCATTTTTTTTTTTTTTTTTTTTTTTTTGAAGGGCTATTCAAATTCTTTGCCTGCCTCAGAATATGTCAGAGCATGCCTTGATATCGCTGCATCTTGGGAGTTAGTCAGTACATAGTTGTCTATGTGTGGTGTGTGTGAGTGTGTCTGTGCTTTGATGGGCATCAGTGATAACCCCCCTGTACCCCCCCCATCAACCCTCCACACACCTCCCTCTGTTTCCATGTGTCTTCAATGTGTGAGAAAGTATGGGTGAGAGAGGGAGGGGTCACCACGCTGTTTCCCCCCAGGAGGGTTTGTCCTGTGCCATCTGGCACCTCAGATGCATGGGCACAGGAGTGAGAGGGGGGGTCCTCTACGTGCGTGAGTGGTTGAGTGAGATGAAGGGGGGGGTCTTGATATGATGACACAATTTGCCTTGTATGTCCTATGAACCACAGCACCTCAACATCCTGTACCTGTTTTCTTTTTTTTTTTTTCATTTTATTTCATTTTTAACCACCTCCTCCTTCCTGTTTTTAGAAAACAACCCAAGCCAAACCTTTGATGGGAGAATGCATGACTTCTCTTTCCTTTCCCTTAACATCTTTTCTTCCTTCACTCATTATCCCCTTCCTCATCATTTCCTGCCTCTTACTTCCCTCCATCTTACCCCCAATGTCTTTCTCATCACACTTGTCTCTCTCCTCTCTTCTGTACGTGATACATGGCAACAGCTCTGCCAGCTGATGAGGGCCAGTTAGAGATCGCACCCAACCTTGACACCCGCAGCTGCAGTCTACACACACACACACACACACACACACACACACATGTACACACACACAAAGAGAGAGAGAGAAGGATTGGGGGCATTGCGCTATGTAAAATAATCACAATGCATTTACATTCATTGTGGTGTGGATTTGTTGCTATAATAAGGCTGGAGAAATCATGAATATTCACACACACTTTAAGCAATTATGATAATCGGCATTATTCCTAGCCTCACTGCTATCTGTCAGAGGAGGCGGCAGCAGAGGCGAGAAAAGTAGGTTGGGATAGTCTGCAGTTTTACACTCTTGAAATTATATTACATTTTTCTTTTTTCTCCTTTCCCACTCATCTATTTCCCCTCTTCTCCTTTTGTCCACCTCGCTCTGTTCTTTTGTATCTTTGTTTCTCCGTCATTTCCCTTGCCTCATATTTTTTACTCCCTTCTTCTTCTTTTTCTTCATCTTCCTCTTCTTCTTCTTCTTCTGGGCTTGTTTCTTTGCTGAAGTCCATTGTGCTGTATGAAGAGGAGGGGTAGGATCCCGGAGTGAGAATGGCCCCTGGGTGCTACAGAGCTGGCAGCAGTGCTGGTCTAATCTTCCGGGTCAGGCCTGGCGCTTTCATCTTCTCTCACTTGGAGCCCCTTGTGTTTGATGTGAACTTAGCCCAGGAATAACCGTTCCTTTCTTCTCTGCTAACCTGGCCCTGGAGTAGGGGAAAGCACTTTGTTGTTATCCTAGGAGCCAAACAATGCTGGAAGGAGTGCAGAAAACCTTAATGAAAGGCTTTTGATCCACACTGATATTAAAGCGAGAACCTTGAGAAGAGATTGTGTGTGTGTGTATGAGAGGGCAACATAAAGAAAAAGTGCAGAAATCGCAGAAATCAAAATGCAAATTGCATTGGAATAGTTAGATGGAGTTTTTCTTTAATTCACACCCTTTGAAATTAATTATTTTAGATTTCCCTGCATTTGTTTCAAGTTTGAAGGAGAAAGAATAAAGGAGTAAGCTCATTTATTGTAGAAGTGGAATTTAAATTAGCACATGGAGCCTTGCAGGGTTTTAATGATTAATTTTCTCAGGTCTGCACCATGCAAAACAATTTCTCCTCTTTCCACGATTAAAGCCAAGAGTCTCTGTGCCACGTGTGTCAAGGCCAAAGGTATTTTCTTCCTACATATACAGTGTGTGTGTGTGTGTGTGTGTGTTACTGCTGCATTGTAGAACCTCACAACAACTGGCCAGTTGCTATTGTCCCTTGAACCCAGTGACTGACCTCAGCTTTTGCCCTTGTGATCTTTCAGTTCATGTGCTGCTGTGTTTCATACAACAGCAGGAGCAACAAATGTTTGCTGTTTTTTTTTTTTTTTAAAGCAACTTGTGGATCTTTGCAGTAATTTATCTCTGCTAAGCTGTTGGATTTGGACAAGGTTGCCTTAATACCGGTTCAACAGCCGCTACGCATTCACTAAAACGTCATCTTTTCACTCTCAATTCACTTGAAAGTGTCAAAGCTGAACCTTTTCAACCCACAATTTGAAAATGAAGTTGAACCCAAAGGCCAAAAAAACAAGTCACAAACAAACCTCTCTTATAGGAGGAAGGAAATGCACCTTGGTATTCGACATGCTTGCTGCCATGGTGATAGCCAAAACCTCTGTGCAACAGCAGCACATTAACCCCTCTTGACCCTCTATTCTCACCTGTGATAAAAGGGGAGGGAGAGAAGGAGGAGGTGCCCCCCTTTCCACCGCACCGCACTTTTGAGTACCCGGGCACCAGCAGGCCCTTGAGAGCCCACGGTCATTAGGAGTGCTTTATTCTTGGAGAGGTAGAGAAAAGGAGAGAAGTAGAAAAAGGAGAGGAGGAAGAGGAGCATTTAGTCTGAAAGATAATGTATGGTCAAGGCTGGAGACTTGCGGGCACTGGATGAGGAGAGGGTCGAGAGAGAAGCCGTGCTTTCATACAGAAGCACCAAGCAAGCCAGCTGCTTTTGGGTTTTTGTTTGTCTTTCATTCTAAGTAAAGAAAGGTAGGGGAAAGAGCTATGGGTAATTGGTCCAGGGCGCTGACTTACACACAGGGCTGTGGACACAGGATATAGAGTTTCAAACTCTTTGTTCCTCATCTTACCTATTGGCCGGCTTGTGTTTTGTCTGATGCGGATGGAAAAAAAAAAAAACTTTTTCAGTGCTCGCCTGGTGTGCACGAGGTCTGAAAAATAATTAACTATTAAGAACACATGTATGATTTGAACATTATTTCTCATTCACACACAAACACAAAGCATCTAACTCTCCCATAAGAGGGCAGCGTGCAGTGACACTCCTCCAACTAAAAGGACTGGACCTCCTCTATTGACCAACGGCATCAGGGGTCTAACCTTAACTTTCACTGAGAGCTAATCCCTCTGATAATCAATAATAAAGACTAGCTTTAATCTCAGCTGGAGTCTTGATCAAGTTGAGAGGCCATGAATGATTGAATAGTGTGAATGTGTTTGGTAAGTTCCTGACAAGTAATGAAGGCAAAGATAGATAAATAAATAGATAATGATAATAATAATAATAACGCTGCTCCCCGAAAATAACTGAGCGAAGCTTATGCACATCTGATGATATGATGAAAATAAATGAATAATGCATTGGCTATCAATGAGGGAGCAGAAGACGCATTGCTTCAGGCCATGGTTAAGCCTCTATTCATAAAGAGGAGACAGACACAAAGGCCCAAGGACTGTGGGAGCCCACCATCGGGGAGGGAGGAATGAGGACACACATTTCAAGAGAAAAGCTGATTTTTTTTTTCTTCTTTTCTTCCTCATCATGTGGTTTCTCTTATTCTGTCATATTTCTAATAATTAGATGTGTTGCTAAGATTGTTGTTTGTTTACAGCTGGATTAGCCTTAAGAAGCCAGGATGTGGGAGTGAAGCTCCAGGATTACGGAGGCAAACACATGTTTCTCGCACTCTTCTATTGTTATTCTCATCCTTTATCTGCAATTTCCAAATGCTCTCTTCACCCCGGCTTCTTATTTCCATTATTTTTTGCCCTATTCCTAATAAAAAAGAATAATTTCAGAGCCTATATATAAGAATATATTTGCTTTCTGCGTGTAATTGTTATTGCTCTAAATCCATTAGGTGTCGTGATCTTCGTTCACCCGGTGCAGCATATGTTCATAAAAACACACACACACAAAGCGTCGCACATAAAGAGGACCAAGATGAATGCAGACCAGATTAAGGAAGGGAGACGGGAATATCACTACGGCTTGAAACATGCAGAGAGGGCAGAAAAGGGGGCTCTGTTCTTTTTCCTCCTTTTGAGCAGCGTTTGAGCAGTCTACGAATAAAGATGTCTGGGCCTGTCGGTTATTGATCGGCCAGTATTTGGAGAACAATGAGTTAATCCCCACGAAGGCTTGCAGTGAGTACGCTCTTAAGTTATAAAAGTTTGAAATGGCTTCTTTTATCTGCATTTCCCTCATCCCGTGCTGCGCCCCCACCCCCCACCCTCATATTTAACCCTGAAAGATGAATACCCAGTTTAGCTACTGTGCAGCAGGGTGACCCAAGGTCGATTTTCAATTCATAACTGAGAGTCCGGTTTTACCTGAGACCAGGCCAACCAGTCTGTGTTATTAGCTGCTGTTGCTTTGAGGAACAATACACAGCGAAGGACGCTCAGGCATTGATGACAGAGAGAGTTTCTGAGTAGAATCTTTTCAACAAAACACTTAATCATGATGTTTTTTTTTTCTTTAACAACTGCAACATCTAATAGCACTAGAACTTTGAACAGGCTTCTTTCAGAGAGAAAAAATATTCTTGTGAGTATGTTTATTATGAAGTTGTATAAACCGAGTCTTTGGATTTAAACTGCAATGCCCTCACATTAGTTTGTACCTGTCACAACCTGCAGTGTTGTTACCTACTTATCTTTTCGTTTCCCTTGTTCCTCGTCTCCGATTTCCTCCTTGAGGCCACAGATACTTTGACAATGTTTTTGAGAATTTGAGCATAACGATTATATTTCACTGGGTTGTGGCTGCTGACTTACAGGCTTCTGTTTAGACTAGATGAAGTATTACATTGAAAAGAAAGCATAATGGCAGTATTGACCTTTCCTGTTTATATGGTAGTTTCAGCATCTCCATGTTAGCTTGTTTAAACTGCAGCCATTAAAAAAAGGAGGTCAAGGTTTGAGAAGAAGTTGATCCCCCATACTAAATCTAGCTACATACAAGTACAACAACAACAACAACAACTACTACTACTACTACTACTACTACTACTACTACTACTACTACTACTACTACTACTAATAATAATAATAATAATAATAATAATAATAATAATAATAATAATAATAATAAACTTGATAACACAAGTAAGAGTAGCAGACATGAATATTTTAATAAATGGGCAAAAGACAGGTGCAGGAAAAGCTTTTCCTTCTTCTTTATCTCCTCATGCAAATAAAAGAAATGATTCTCTCTACATCCGTGTAACTTCAGATTAAGGTATCTGATCAATCAAATCTTGTCCAAATAAAGCATGAAGATAAAACAGCCAGGATCTGAAAGCGTGGCATAAAATGCAGCTTAAAATACTGAATTTATAACAAAGATTAATTGCGTACACTTTCATATCTTTGTAAACGATTGGATCTAATAAGCACATACAACATTAATTTTTGTTAATGTTCAAAAGTGAAGCAGGAGAGGCTGAAACATTCAGATTTTCAGTCTGCAATATCAGACAATCCCTGAAAACGCTGCTACTTTCCTGTAGTCCTGTAGTTCCTGAAGTCAATAACTTTGCAAAGCTTGATTTGATAATACCTGTTAAGTATTTTTAGTTTCCATGGCAATCTCAACACAACCATGGTGACATCATCATCTGTTCCCACAGGCTGAGAAGTGCTACCCCATGATGAGTAAACGAGCTTCATGGGTAAAATCTGTAAAATCTGTGAAGTGCCCCTTTAACAGTGCTAAAGTGTTATCAGGTGTATTTTCTAGCTCCAGTGTTATGAAGCTGTGTTTGGCATAAACCAGCTTAGTTTCCTCAATATTACATTTACGACAGACTTCATTTACAGTTTTGGGCAAACAACAAATAAACTAATAAAATTCTGCTGCGATTGTGACCTGTGCGATAATACATTTCCAACAAAACCAAACTGCTAATGCAAAAATATTTGCATATGAAAGTAATTTGTTCAGAGACACAGCTGAATAAACACACACGCGGTCCATTTTCTCCTCTATGATGTGACTATTTTAATTCAAGATGACCTTTTTTTATTTATGTGAGTAATTTTTTGGTGCGATACAGGAAAAATGAAACATTTCTGCAGCACTTTGTGTTCTGTAGAACGGCAAAGAATGCAGCAAGGCCTCAAGGCCAAGGTTTGAACTTGTGTCTGTTTCATGTCAAGTCCGATTTCTTGGTAGGGGGGTCTGGGGTACACTGGCATTTTCTCTTCTGAGGGGTTTTGTTTATATGGCCAAAGGACTCTGTTCTGTCTCATCAGCCCACAGCAACTAAACACATAGAGCTTCATCACAAACCCTGGAGACACAAGACTTTTTTTCTTTCTTTTTTTTTTTTAGAGGGATACCAAGCCAGCATTTCACACGTTTTTCTTAGAAATTTAGTATGATTTATTTTTTTTTACAGCTTAACCGAAACAGTGACTTCTGGCAATAGACATTTAGTCATCAGCAACCTTTCAGTTCACCGCCCTTCTAAATGTTTTGACATGCCATTACAGGGCATCTGATGGAAAGGGCAGTGACACAGTGACCATTCCACCACTGTTACAACGCGTTACTTCACCCAGGCTCCACACAAGTCATATGGACCAATGACACAACTCCTGCCAGGGCCCCAATGTCCTAATGTCACACACGTCTCAACAGTTTTACTTCAAACTTCTCCCCTCTCTCTTCTCTTCACCCCCTCCCTGCCTTCACCCCACCGCCTCCCACTCGTTCCCTCCTTCCTTTCATGCACAGCCTCTCTGTCCCTTTCAACATCCACTGCCCCCCCACCCCTCCATCCTCCACCTCTCATTCTATTTCTCTCGCCCACACTCCTCTGTCTGTCTGTCCGTCCGTCTGTCTGCTTGTCTGTCTTATCATTCCTTGCATTAACCTCGTCTCTCTCTTGCCCCCTCACGCTTTATCCCCACGCAACATATGCTCAGAACGGCATCCCATACGCGAAGCGGCTGCTGCGGGTCTTGTCCGCTTCATGTTGTGTGAGGATGGACATTTGAGGAGTCCTCCAGGCATCTCTCTTTGTCACCAGTGCTTAGCCTCAACACCGCTGCGAACCTACGACAAATACCATCAGTACAGCTCAGCGGCTGCGCAGATAAATGAAAAGACTGTGAGGAGATACATTTGTGCATCTTCAAAGACAGAAACGCAAGCACGTTTATAAGACTGAAGACATATATCTGCAGTGGCGTTCTGCACACATATGTATAGCCACATGCGCAGTCCGGCTCTTCACCCCATGTTTGGCCTTACCTATTCCCTACCCTTCTATCTCACCAGGGCATGTAGGTTTCCTTCAGGCACAATAGTGGTTTTGTCTTGAGGTTGTGCTCTGACAGTTGTCACAGACTGATCCCTCCTGATATGTTAATTGAGTTGACAACCGACAAAGCCGTATTGGAAATTAAGAGACCCTTTGTCCTATTTTGCTTAACAGCCTTTCAGACCTGCTATCTGAGGCAGAGCTACAGCCACAGATTAGGTGGTTCTTCTGTCAGGCCACAAAAGCTGTAGAATATTTCCCACATATGTTATGCCACATATCCACCATCACCATGTCCGTCGGTTTGTATGAATGCATGACAAAGACAATAGTTCGAGGGGTCTGGGTGCTGGGGGATATGCTAATTATGATTAATAGCCATTACGTTCGTTATTGTTCAGTCCATGGATGATGCCAACGAAGTGTCTTTAAGAACTGTAACAACTCTGCGTGGGGGTTAATGCAGTAAGTTGCTTTCATCTGTCAGTGTGACGATTTTCAGACTAAATCAGCAGCAACATTCGAGAATATAACGCAGAACAGACTTTTCCATCATCACTTCATCCCTCCGAGGAATCCGTGTGATACTAATCTGCCCACCTAGTCCAGTGCTTCTCATGGCCAAGCTGCTTTTCTCCCTGTCGGCTCTTTAAACCCTACAGTAGGCTCGCACTTCTTTCTCTCTGTGAGACTCACAGTGGCACGAATGGACCACAGTCAACTCTCATTCTGTGTTCCACTTTCAAACAGACAAAATAAGGATTCTGTGTTTTGGGGGCAAATCAACTTTCCTTTGGACCCGCTGAAACGACTCATCATCTCTGGATCAGCTGGCACAAAGAACAGGCCATTTTTAGCGAGCCGATCATTCAGTGCCAGGAAAAAGACTATCATAGAACGAATAAGACTCTTTGAATCGGACTCAAATAGTGACTCTGAGTCTGCTTTTCATCTCAATAAAGACCCTTATATAGCAGTTAGGCGGTAGATGAGCAGGGAAAAGACTGTGTAGTAAAATAGAAATATTACGCTACTCGGTGTTGAACTTTGTCCAGCTCTCTAATGCCTGTAAATGTGTCTCTTAGGTAGGGGGATCACAGCCTTGGCCAGAGAGGCACAATAAAACACCCCAGTTCCTCTGACACAGAGACTCATTACAGCAAAGACTGTTTCCCTTCTCACCCAAAATGTGCCGTGGCTCTTTTTTTACGCTTTCTAGATATATTACAGGTATCGCTAAAAGTAAAGTTTTGGCGAAGAAGCCTGAAGCAATTATGGTGAAGGCTAGGGTCAGATAAAACAAAAACCTGGATTCTAGGGTTACTTAAAATAATTTGATTGAGGTTAAGGTTTAGTTGTACACACACACACACACACACACACACACACACACACACACACACACACAGGAGCAACTGTATAGGAAGGTAATTTAAATGTCAATACATTTAATATGTAAATATGATACAATTTAATGTGTCATAAGTAAATTTTCTTAATAAATAGAAACTGTTGGACATGTAATGAGACATTAAGGTGAAGTTTGACTATTTGTAATAAGTTGTTTATTTGGACTAACTGCTTTATTTTGTTTGCCTTGAGTGTGCGAGTGTGAATTTTTTTTATTTTTATTTTTTTTACTTGAATGTGTGTAAAACAGTTCAGGAACTGTGGATAAAAT
Source organism: Polydactylus sextarius (assembly GCA_016801845.1). Lineage (NCBI taxonomy): Eukaryota > Metazoa > Chordata > Actinopteri > Polynemidae > Polydactylus > Polydactylus sextarius. Next base: position 7,005,635 of record CM028907.1, on the reverse strand, counting down.
AAAAAATGCCTTTCATCATAGCAAACCAGTGTAAAACATTGTGAATTTGGAGAACATTAAAGGGGTGGAAAAAATGTGCAAAAATGTAAATCAAGATAGAGCTGTCATTTAAGACATCGGGCTCACAAAATTTCATGAGACCACGCTGCCTGCGCTGAGAACATGAAAGCAGAAGGAAAATGCCTGTGGCAGACTCAATAACAACCACTCTGTAAAACACCATGTCTGCGAAGTTGGCACTTACAGTTTAGCCTCGCTGCTTATCATTCAGTGTAGATTTGAAGTCGTCTCTTCATCATTCTGAGGTCAAAACATCCGCTCGATGTCACTTATGTTTGACCTCATCACTGCAGCTAAGACCGTATCCTTGCTCCTTTCATCTTGAGGTCAGCTAATTGCTAACAGCTAATCACCAATTCTTCTCAGCTGCTCTCTGACACCACTCAGATACTTGTTAAGTGTAGCATGAAACATTTTCAGCATGTTGCCTCAGAGTGTAAAATAACATGAGAAAGAAATGGATACATAAGGCAGCCAATGAAAGAAGGAAAAAAAATCTCATGATTAGTTGGCCTAGATTTTTAAAATTATCTGCTGTTTTGGGCGTTAAATAAAATAAGCATAGTGGTGGTACAGCATAATCAACTGGCCCCATTCCGGCAAGTTCTCCCATGTAGGGCAATTGAACAAAGTGCGTCAGAATTGAAATCAGGTCGTTCCTGGGGGCCACTGGTAATGAACTTGGCGAGGATATGGGGAGCGGAGAGGAGGAGAGGGGAGGAGGGCCGAGAGTTGCAGTTGAGCTGACCTCAGTTGTAGCGCTACAGCAGAGGAGCATGTGCTCAAACTTGGCTATGCTAACCTTTTTCCCCCGTTGCTGACTGCAAAGTGCTGTAAGTAATGACTATAAGTGATGATCCTCACCGATGGTGGTGAGCGAATGGAGCTTTAAGAGCCATGTTGAAAGGAGGGCTGTCATTGTGACATTTTCTGGGCCTCTGAATTACAGAGAGAGCAGGTGGACTAGCAAATGTCATCTGTTAAACATACAAAAATTCACACATTTATGGTCATTTAGTGTTTTGAAGCCGATGAATCTGGCCTAGTATGCTGAAATAACCTCATACAGGAATAACTACACAGAAAGTGGCGAATATGCATTTCTGAATATATAGCTACACGTTGGGTTTAAGATTGATCGTGAATTTGACCAGTATCCCTCATCTCAATCCCCTGTGCATACATAACTGCCTCATCTGCTCTTCTCTCCCTTCTCCTCTGCCTGTCCGGGGGCCTAATTTAGCCTTAGTAGGCTCTCCTGGTGCCTAAGAGAATTCTCCTTTATGCAAGCCAGGTAAAATAAGAGCGCAGCACGGATGAGGCCCCTCTCCATCATGGTGGATGGGGGGAGTCACGGGTGACACCCCCTGATCAGGTGTGCATGCGTAATGGCCGTCCCAAAATAATCACTGCTTTGAATAATTTCCCCGCTCTGTCTCTCGCCCCATGATTCTTGCTGCTTCCACTCGTTTTGTGGCGGGCATCCCATAAATCCTTGCGGTAAATGTAAATCAGTGGGCCGGGTGCGTCTGACAGATGGGGGCTGCAAGGAGTCCTGGGAGATCTCTCCTCTCACCTTTTCCTTCAGCTGCAATGGATGAATCACTAGCCGGGCTAGCTAAATAGCATTAGAGTGCGTCCCTCACTTAAGACAAGAGTGAGATAGGAAGCCAAGAAATGAGGCAGTACGGTGGAAATGTAAGTGGGGGTCACTTTTATTAAGAGTGATGTGCGGAGGAAGTGCATGTTGTGAAGACAGGGACAGTAGCAGTAAACAGAAATCCTCCTGGCTTTGTTGTTGTTGTTATGATGAGGAAATGAGGTTGTGCAGGTGGAGGAGACGCAGGCTTGCGGATCTTCGAGCTGTCAGCTCCTTGGAGGATTGGAGATCTGAGGGGTGGAGGGGAGGAATGAGGAGGAGGCGGGGAGGGCCCTTCCTTGGTCCCCTCGACTGTCTGTGGAGCAGAACCCATCTCTCATTAAGGGAAAGTGCCGAGGAGACACTTGAAAGTGACATTCACCCTCCCTCCATCCCCCCATCCCTCCATTTTAGAAATGCTATGCATGACGGCCACTGCCACTCAGCCAGCAGGGTCACCTCTCTCTCCCTCTCTGTCTCTCTCCCTCTCTCTTCCTTTGCCTGGGGGAGAATATCAATGCCACAGTGCTTTTGGCAGATATACATACAACACCTACACCCTTCATTGAAATCCATCAATTATGGACCCCTTACAGGGAGGAAGGCGACAACAGTTGTAAGAGAACAAGAAAAAGGAGAGGGAAGGGAAGAGAAGACAGATACTCCTTATTAAAGATGAGGAGAATGGGGTGGAGTCTGATAATATGCAACTAGATGAAACAATGTGTGTTCTTGATGTGGGGATGAAAAAAGGAGGAATCAAAGGCTGCAGCCCACTGTGGGGTCAGGGGCTCGGGAGCTGGATCATCTCTTCTGCGGCAGAGCGTCGATTTTCGCCCCCAGTTCTGACCTCGGGCCTTGACTCCTCCGCTCATATCCATCTCTTTAATCTTGGGAAGCTCCACCTAACGAGCTACATAGTTCATTGAGTCAAGGAACAATGGGTGCCTCCGTACTCCATTGTCTCTCCATGACCATCAGGCATTGTTCTGTACATTTATGATCAATGCTTTGTCCCATTATCGCCATGTGTTTTCGTATTTTTCCTCCTCGTTCTGTAATTACTTGACAAAACATGATTATGGTCTTTAAAGAAGCATTTCCTGTTGACTTCCCCGGGCCAGTTGTTGTCTGTCCAGTGGTCACGATTGCCCTGTAATCGCCACCGGCTGCGTGAACCCTGCTCTCAGCCAATGAGGTTCCTCTACACTGCCAACGCAGCCCATAAATAAATTACCAAAATGGCCCGTGGTGCTGTCATACTTCTTTACTGAGCAAAGCACTTGTAATTAAAGTCACACAGATATGCTGAAATAAACCCACCCTGTCTAAGGATTCAAAACACTCCAGCCTGAAAGGGTGTTATACTGTACGCAATTCATATCCAGCCATAAATCCTGACAAAACTATACACTCATAAAGGCGATATAAATGGCTGGAGACACATATGCTCACAAGAAGCCAGAGTCCTGTAAGTAATTTGTCGTGGAATCCTTTCATTTGCTAACTATCTGTTTGTCACTCGGACTATTTTGGATGAGGCTTAAACACAGTTGGGTCGGCGGTGAGACCTCAGCTATGGGTGTTGATGAGAAGGCAATGAGGAGCAAATGTCCAAATGTGCCCGAGCCTGGACACCGTAATGCCATGAATCATCTGAGCAAATTCTCTCAAGATGGCTGACTGCAGCGTTGGCTGTAATTATCGAGCTCAAGCCTAAACATCTTGTATTCGATACGGTCAAAACATTTGATACAAATTGTTTGAAAGCCATTCTATAGAGATGCCTTCTCATCATAATCTAATTTTAACTGTAAAACGCCACACAATTAGGACTGTTTGTTATTACATCTCTCCATTTTCCTGCTGCATTAACTAGAAATCTGTGCTTTCTCAATGAAATACAAATCTCTTGTTTTCGATTACACTTAAAGCAGATACAAAGTGCATATGCTTGGCTATTTTCTCTTTAGTGCAGTCCTCATCACACTGGCTGAGAGGGAGAATAGCCAGTGCCCGTGTGAGGGATAATTTGTACCTTCTCAATGAATGAGGAGACAGGCAAATTACTGGCTGAATAAGGACTGCCTGTGGATCCCACTGTCAGAAAGAGAGAGGAGGGCAGAGAAGGAGAGTGTAATTATCAACTAGCAAAGTGCATTCATATCCTATCACAAAAGGATTGGGATGTGGGTGGAAGAGAGAAAGAAGAGCAAGAGAGAGTGAAGGAGGTTGAAAAATGGAGAGAGATATGGAGAGGGGGAGGGACACCGAGTGAAGGACTCCTGGCCAAATGGATGCAAGGCCGTAAACAGGGTTAAAAACAGCCCTCTATGGTCTGGCTCCATGAATGCAGGCACATTAAGACCTTTTAGCCCAGCGCACAAGCACCTCTTTGGAGTTAAAGACGAGAAGAGCTGGGCAAGGAGATGGAAGAAGATGAGGAGAGGCAGGCGGGAGGGTGGTGGGGGGGTTGGGCCATTTTTAATTTGAATAGTCCCAGGTACGTTATTAGGATGGTGGGTTAGAGGGAGAATTTTTTCCCCCCTCCCCTCGTCTTTTTCTTTTTGGTAGCTGACATCGCAGAACAAAGCCAGTCTATTAGTGACCCTGGACTTTATTGACAAGCCTGCCATTACACATACTTCCTGGGGTCTGCCAGGTCAGGGGTCACAGACGGGTGGCTTGAAGGGGACTGGTGAAGGGTCTGTGTAACACATTTAGAGAGCAGGGACACCTGTAGGGTCGCATCCAGTTCAGAACGTGACCATGAACAACAGTAAAACCTTTTGAGAGGGAGCAGACAATGCAGGCCTAGTCTCTAACAACTCTCCACCCTCCTCCTCCTCCGCCTCCTCACTCAGGCTTTCTTCCTCCTACTACACAGGGCTCCATAATGATGCACTGACTGTAGGTAGAAAATCTGTTTGCATTCTTTAAACGTGTGTGCATTTTGTGCTTTTTGTATGTTTGTATGAGATTGTTAAGGAGGTCACGGCTCAGCGAATTGGTGTAAAACTGTGTCCAAAAAACGATAAAAATCCAGAGAAACGTCAGTTTGCATTGAGGCAGAGCGGGGTGAGCGCCTGGTCACAGATAATCCTGAAAACAATCTCATTCACTCTGATTTTCACACAATCAATCATGGCATTATGCTGAACCATCGTCAATCAAATCCATCGGCGTACATCACATCGTGGCAGATGAAACCAGATGCTAAAAGCAAACTCGCACACACACACAAACGCACACACATGTGCACAGCCAGACAGGCTAGAGTTCAGACTACTGAGGGCTAAGTGATAGCAGCATGCATTTGATATATGTGACACAGCAAATGGAGGGCATCAGTGCTGTTTGCTGGCACAGCATGGCAGCGTGTGGTGCACCGCGGGCGACTGGCACACCAGCCAAGCCTTGTATACACACTCTCTGAATAAGGAAATTAATCCCCAGTGGGTTTGCTCTGTAAGTCAGTGTGTGTGTGTGTATGTGTGTGTGCGTGTACATGTGTGTTCTTCTGGGCATAATATTCGTGTAGCAAAAATGATGATGAGTAAAAGCATGTTCAGTCAGTGATAAAATATTTGACAGTTTTTAAAAATATAATACTCTAATTCCTGCAGGTATTCAGCCAGATTGTGTGGACATTTCATTATAATACACACTATCTTTGGACTATTGTATGTGATTGTGTGTGTATGTGTGTGTGTGTTGAATCTACATATGCCGTGTTTGTGCTCTCTGGCAGCCAGGTCTGCGACGGTGGCGCGGCAATCAGGTGTTGCTGCATATGTTCCTGGTGTCAGCTCCCTATTTTCCCCAGCGGGCAGGCCGACTTATTGCCAGTCTCGTAATAGGAGGGCTGGGCAGGGGCCATGACTACCACTTGGCACACGGCACCGCCAATATGGCTGGCTTTTTGTTCCACCTCCCCCTGAAACTTAACCACTTCTGTGCCAAGATTGATTGCTGTGAATTTGCATAGCATCGTTACAGCCGCACGTGTCAGCGCAGTTGTCGGAAATGTCCATCTTTATTGTGCAATTAATCACCAGACCACACAGTAAGGTTTACAGTGGTCGTACATTAAGTACAGTAGCACGGCTTAGAGATCATTAGCATAGAATGGAATGAAAATGAAATGAATCAGAGTATTTCTTGTAAAATTACGCTTAAATTATTCTTCATAATATGTAAATACTGACATGCTCACCTCTCACTGCATTAATATAGAGTGGATGATGGAGACTTATTGAGATAATAGTTTAAAGGAATAGTTAAAGTTCAATTAATGTCTTTATTCTGCAATAAAGAGCACTTCATGAGTTTAATCACAATCCGGCCATCCAGCAACGTAATGCTTCCTGCAGTTATTCAAATAGCTCCATTTAGCTGCTCCTGCTCTTGACTACTAGTTTGTACCTTCATTTATGAATCAGCCTGCACATGGAGCAAATTCTGTTTTATCTTCAAGCACATAATAGATGATATTTGTGCTGTATTTGTTAGATATAATTTGAGGCATTTGTGCTTTATTTGAATATTTGAAATTTCAAGCTGCTACTCCACTTTACACTCTACATTTATTTGACAGCTATGGGAAGAATCGACTCGTGAATTAATATTTCACACCTTACAAAGATCTGATGGTCTCATTTAAAGCAATGCATTGTTACACATTAAATGTAGACATAGTTGAATGAATATGTATTACTATGAAGCCCTTAGTCAAAGGAGTTCACACACTGGTGATTAAGCAAAGTAGATGCACCAGGCATACTAGAGTTTTAACTGTATGTTTCAACACTGCAATGGTACACACCAGTGATGATACGTTTTGTATCAACCAGCAAGTCTGGGACAGAGGGGCTAAAGAATAGTGACAGAAAGTAAGATGGAGCAGGCTACAATTACCGGCATCCACAAAAAGTTTGTGATGTGTTCAGATAAAGAAGACATTCAGCGTTCAAAGGAAGTATTACAATTGAACAACAACAACAGAGAGCACAAACATGGATTATCAGTGGTGTTTTCATTGGTGGAGCGAGGACTGAGGGCAGACACAGATGTCACTTTCAGACAGGTTGACATTTCTCAAATATTTCGGAGTAGCTTATGTAGCTAGAAAATTTGTGGAAATTTGTCTGTATTCATATACTATAGTGTTTGTGTAATTACTCTCACTACCAGAGGGGGGAGACAAAAGTTTCAAACTACAGATTTAAACTTTAATAGAATACAATAGAATATATATTCTTGCCTTGACAAATGTGATCTGATTGTATGACTGTTGTGCAGAGCACATTAACACGTGTATAACTTTCTCATCTTATTCACACTTATCAGTTAGTCTTTAGTTCTCTGTGTAGTGACATGTGATATCATGATGACTTTCTTTTCCTTTCCTCTCTTTCTCTCTTTTTTCCCCCGTGTTGCTATAGAAGACACTCTGACCCGGCTCACTATCTGCAGATCAGAGAAAACACACCCACACACACGTACACAGATGGAGTTTGTGTCTCGTAGCTGTCAGAAAGTTTAACGAGACAGTAACAGAGGAGAATGTGAACTCTGTGTATGTCTGTGTGTGTGTGTGTGTGTGTGGATGTGTGTGTGTGTGTGCGCGCATGCACATACAAAATAGTAACAGGGTTAACACTTGCAGATAATTGTCAACACACTGGTATTGTCAAAACTCAATAAATGTGTGCTTACAAACACACACACACACACACACACACGCACATTGAGAAACATGTATGTGCACATTACAGTGACATGCTTCAACCATATGGAGTGAAGCCACTGTTCTCTCCCTTTCATTTCTTTCCCTGTACGAACTGTGTCCGAGATATTCCACAGCCCTGGGGCCATGCCTTTGACAAGGAGAGCACATTGTTTATTTTCCCCTGCTGGCCACACACACACTCAAATGTATTAATGCATGAGCAGACAAATATGGATATACACATGAACACACACAAAGACCTGCACACATGGTTATATTGGATAGCGTATGCCCACTCTTTGAGCCCACATAAATGAAAATATGAAACTTTCTACACACATGCATGCACACTCAAACGTACTCACGCACACAGATGTACACTCACACACACACACATACACACACCGTCCCTGGCCTGGCCAGAGCAGGCAGGGTCAGCAGCAGGGCAGCCTGTACCGCTGCACATCTCTGTTATTCATCCATGTCATTCAGGCCAGGATCACGAGGGAGGGGTGGAGTGGTGGATGGAAGAGAAGGAGAGGCTTGCATGGCTTACATTCAACCCCCACACTGTTGCCCTCTGCTCACCCATTGCCTCTAGCCGAGGAACCCTCCCCTCCACCTCCTACCCCCTTCCTCTTCCTCATCCTCACACACACACACACACACACACACAGACTCCTGCCCTCCTCTACCTCCTCAGCCCCCCCAGGGCTCAGTCCCTGCTCCTCCAGCATGGGTCAGTGCTAAAGAGGACACATGGCAAAGGACAGATAGACCCAAGGCTGCCTGGACCCCATCAGACCTGGCCAGGGACAGAAGGAAAGAAGGAGGGAGGGAGGGAGAATGACAAGAAGGCAGCACCACTGAGTGCGTATGTAAGTTAGCAAGTGTGTTCTTGATTCGTTTCAGTCACAAGAACCCGACTGATCAGCATCCAAGTTTATGAAACTTTAAGTACTGCAGACAGCACTGCAGCCAGTGCAGGTTAAGAACAAACATTTTTATATATTCCACAGAAAAATATGTTTGTTGAATATAACAAGGGTTTATAATAACAATCATTCCCTGACATAATATGTACAGAGTCTGATGAAGTCTGCCAGCAGAGCCCAACAAAGCAATTACTTCCACTGATAAGGCAAACATATCTGTTATGTACTGCTTGTCTGCTTGTACTAATTGATGAAGAAACTCACACAAACATCACACACATACACACACACACACACACACACACACACACACACACGCACACATGCACAGAGTGTCTCTAGAGTGCGAAGATGAGCGCGTCATTAGGGGAGGCTCACATGCATTTCAGAGGAGTGCCACTAATCCAGCATGAAATTCAATTTAAAACTTGGAGCGCGTCTCGTTCCCCTGCTTCGATACAGTGCCAGATACCAGCAAAAGACGAGAGGAGAATCATGGCTACTGAGACGAGCGTGCGCCACTGCGTTAGCACTTGTAAACACACAAGTACCTCAAGTAAACAAACACATAAAAAATATGTTGCGTTGTGGCTGTTTGGTTTATTTTCTTTTCTTTTTTTAATTTCTTTTTTTTATTTTTTTGGACAGTATTACAGAGAGCTCTGGAGAGATTTCACAGCTGTTTTTATTATCTTAACTCTTCCTTTCTTTTTTAAACAGTTTATAATTAGCATTAGACAGTAATAAATTAGGAAAATACTGCTCTTGTTAAACAGAATGAACCTTTTTGAAACTGGCCCTGAGGAAAACCTTGGCTACCTTTATGCTCTGAATGGCATCGGATCATCACTTAACAATAACAAGCACATTGAAGCTACACATTTCATGGTTGCCAAGGCGTTACTTTGCAAGATAAAATTGCTGTTTGAAAAAAAAAACAATGGGTGAAAAATGACCTGTCAGTCAGCGAGCCCCCTCCAACAATACCGCTCCTGGCCCCGCCACTTTTTATGCTCAGGCAGAGAACGGGGCCCCCTTCTATCCCAGAGACCGGGGTTAAAGGTCAGTATGGACCTCTGGACATATCCTATGATAATACCCGAGGCTGTGTCATGTGAGGAAAGACGAGGGAGGGGATGGGGGGGTGGTGATTTCTATCAGTGAAAGAGAGAAAAACAGACCGAATGATGTTAGAGATGAGAAGTAAAAAGCTTGCATTTAGGAAGGACTGGAAGGCACAGATCATGAGATCAGCATGCAGGTCATCTGTTTTAAAATCCATTTACACGATTCATGCCTTGGGTTGTCAAGTCCATACTGCACCCTGCCATCCCAGAAACCCCCCCATATCCCAACCCTTACAGTGTTTTCCTTCTCCACCACAGCCCTTTCTGGCTTTCCATAATTAAAGAGAGCATTTTGACTGGGAGCTACAAGAAAATGGCTGCCACATTTAGTGGAAAGGGCTAGGAGCGTATGATGGGATGAAGAGGACTTTTATCCCACAGCTCTGAACACACAACTTCATCATTATCTGTCATCATTAGCAACATGCTGTTTACACCCTCGTCATGGACAGAACGGAACAGGTCAGGGGTCAGTTCACTGAAAATGACATAAAATATATTTTCTCACTTAACTAACTTATTGGATTCTATTCATGTAGGGATCAAACACTGTTCTGTTTACATCACAAAAAGCTGAATGTGTTCTCAGATGGGCCATATTTGACACTTCTACCACATAATATGAAAATATACAGAAATTTATTGACAAAAGTCTTCTAGATGTGCACTCTAGATGCACTTTTGAGAAGGTCCTTACCTTTAACTTGTCATCTTTTTGTCATAATACTAGGTTACTATTCATCTTTAGACTTTGAATCTGTACCTGAATACAATAAAGTTGAATAAACGTCTGTGAAAGCATTGAAAAATGACATTTACAATACTCGAAAGTCACATTTCTGTCTCGAATCAATGTTCTTGTTACACTGAGTAATCTGCAGAACACATAGTGATCAATTTTCATTAGAACTACTTCAGCCAAAGGGTCAGACCAGAAGAAAGCCAATGCAGTAAAAGTTGAACAGTGAGATTTTTTGAAGATTTTCACCTCCATTCGATTAGTGTAGTCAAATTTCAGAGGCAAAAACCTTAAAACAGACACCAAAACTGTGCACAACTAGACACTACTAAAGGAAGGAAGTAAATCTGTTTTTTTTTTTGTTTTTGTTTTTTAATTGTGTGAATCCTCTTTAAGAAACGAGACAAGATTAATTGTCATCGCCATCTATGTAATGGGAAAGGTTTTGTATGCTGGTCATAAAGTTTGTGACAAATCACACATTGTATTATTCTTTTTGGCCTGAATGCCTCTCCGTGTCTTCATTGCCTTTAGAGGTGATCGGTGAACAATGGCAATGCTAATAAATAAAAAAAAGCAGACTATCAACCGTCACTGCTTCGCCTTGCTCTCTCTCATCACATGACCCACATGCTGGACGACATGTCACGGCTAGCGTGGCCTCATTTGCATAAGACAATCACCCCTTTCGGACGCAGGGCACAAATGTTGTCTAGACGACATGCATCAGACGGATGAACCCCCAGACGCGCACACACACACACACCCACCCACGCACACACCCATGCATAAACACCTATATCTGTATCTATGTGCATCCATTCATACACACAGACACACTCATGTCACTTCAAACACCCCAGACAGAGCCTCCAGCCAGTGTGAGACTATAAATCAGCTCCAGGTCTGCCTCAGCTTCATTCACATGCTGTGTTATCATGGTGCGGTGGATAAGGCATGAGAAAGTATTAAAAACATCACACACATGCAAATCCTCACTGATGGAATGACAGGATGTCCCAGCCAGTCAATTAGATATGTATATCGCTCCTTAGTTTGGAGATTATGTGATTATTCTGGTCTGTGTGCCAGGCAGGGTCAGAGGGACAGTTCCTTTGATTTGAGATATGTGTTGATGTGACAACAATGAATGTTGACAGTGCGTGCAGTAATGTGTATATAACTGTGTGTGCGAATATGTGAGTTAAATGTGTGTGTGTGTTGGTAGGATGTGGCGGCCAGTGGCCTCTGATTGTTTGATGTATGTATTAGTCCAGCTGTAATGAATATGGCAGCAGCAGGACGGGTCTCTGGAGAGCTGATTATATCTGTTTGTCATCTCTGCTGAGGGTGATCCTGTGACACCAGCAGCATCTACAGAAACGCGACTCCTCTGATGTGGGCACCGGAAATGTCTGTGTGTGTGTATGTGTATGTGTGTGTTTATGTGTTTGTGTTACTTTACTTGAAATACTTTGCATATAACAGAGAGAAACTCACACACAGCAAGATGCAGCTGTCACACTGTGATACATTAGTATAGAAATTTGCATGTGTGGATTGTACTTCCTGTCCTGCGTTTCGTCTTTTTCCAAAAGTGGCACCAAACATCCGTCTGCTGTCACTGTGGTTACGTTAATGGTGCGGGGCGTTGGCGTTAGTGCAAAGGCAAAGAAGAGGGTGGAGGGGGGGGGGTTTCGTGTGTGTGAGGAGAAAGAGAGATGGCCAGTAGGGAAATAGAGCAAAATGAGAGAGGACAAGAGGATAGAGGGAGAGATGACCAGAGAAAAACATGTGGGTCACTTCATCGCTGTCCAAAAGGGTCTCATTTATCCTCCCCCTCTTTCCCCACATGGCCAGAGGGCAAACCTCAGCTCTGCTATGAGACAGCATCGCCTCTGTCAGGACGAGAGCAGAAATGACTGCGCGAGCTGTTGCTGCAGACAGAAGTTAGTTATTGTTGGCCGAGGGTGTAAGCTATAACTCACTGTGGTGGGCCAGGCTTGTCTTGGCTACAGCAGCTTGCAAAAGCACTAATCAACACCTTGCTATTCACACACTAAGCTAGCAGTCATTAACACTTATTTTGTTGTTTGCATATCTGTCAGCACTTTGCAATAGAGCTGATTTCTTTAGCAAATAAAAAACTGGTACTGTTTATCAGTTTGCCAAAAGTAAAAAATGTACATAAATATGCCAGGTATTGTCCTCCTTCTATAACATCTACAAGCCAGCTTTGTTTATGATAAATGAAGGTAAATTACTGATAAGAAAATATCAACCTTAAGTGATATTTAATACGATTTTTAGTTTTTCGGATTTTCAAATGTTTAGTACGGTCCACTTTTAATGAACTGCAGCCTGTACTTACATTAGCATTTACACTTATAAGTAATTTTTTCTCATTATAAGCAGCTGAATCTGACTTTTCTCATGCTGGATTTAAATGCACATACACAAATAATTCACAGGAAATGATGCATGGACATACTAGAAGAAATTGGTAAGGCAATTCTCATTGCATGCAATTTGTGTGGACGGGGACATATGTCATATAATGATTTAATTTGCTCATCTCCAGTTATTGTATTTCTAACAGAGTATCGGCTCTAAGTACACACTTCCTGCTCCTAGTGATTGAGAAACATTTCATTTCAACCTGGGACTCGTGTCATTAAAATGTTCTAAGCGCTACCATCTCTAACCACAGGTGTCACCAAATCAATCGCAATTAAAATCTGTAGGATTATGGCTTTAAAGGTTTGAGAGACAAAAAAAGAAAATCATATGTTTTTCTCTCAGTTCTATTTATTATAAAGCAATAAAGTCTGTTTCATTTTTTTTTTTTTTTTTTTGCTTTCATTTAATTGTTTTAATTTGGGGATATCTCTTCCACTGCACCTAATCCAATGGAGGTCAGTGGAATTTCATTCAAAGCCTGGTAACCACGCTTTCCTTTTTCACAAGGTGTTCAAACACACAGAGAAGAGAGAGTGTCTCCTCAGGCTAAGGATGGCCTATATTATGTGTATCAAAATCTGTATTAAACATGTCATTGTCACTCCGTGAATATTACTTTCCATTATGCACTATGCTTTATGGCGGTCTGTCAATATGGCGAAAGTGAAAGAATATAAAGTGGTGCTATGGAACCTCTGGATGTGGTTTGATTTTTATGTGTAAAATGTGATGTGATGTATTTATTTCTCTTGCTCAAAGATTTCAGGACAGAACAAACATCAGAGCTTCATCCTTGTTTTTCAGTTGAAAACTCTTCTCTCCAGCTGCTACACCACCCTGCCACACCAAACTGCCTCTTCACCGCCTCTTCTCAGGGAACCTTTGGGTGGATACTGTTGAGCCTGGATTAGCCCCCGCTTGCTCAAACGCTCACGCGCACAAACACATGCACACGGACACATATACATAAACCTGCATATGCACCACTAGTCTTGTTTTATCCACGCCTTCAGTGAGAGAAACCACTCTTTAATCATTTCATAAGATCATTTGCCTGGCAGATACGCCTCAGGCTTTTCCCATTACCCCTGGCTGCCTTGACCTAGATATGTATGTGTGTGTGTGTGTGTGTGTGTGTGTGTGTGTGTGTGTGTGTGTGTGTGTGTAGAGAGAAAGAGAGAAAGGAGAAAGAGTGTGTTATGGTGAGTGCAGGGTCCATGCATGGCTGTGTCCGAGTGGCTAAAATGCAAATGGACACAGAGTGAACATATGCATGAAGCAGCGCACACAAAGAAGCAGAGAAATAGTGCCGCTTCTTTGTGTGTTTTATTAAATTGTATGCACACAATTCATTAACTTGCTCACTTGTTTTCTTATGTATGAAACATGGGCAAAATAATAGCCCTTTTCCATAGAGGTCTTGGCCTGCTCTGAATCATGATAACAATGAGGGTTGGGCCTATGACACACTACTGCAAACCCACAAAACAATATAACTCAACCATATTTCCTCTTATCAAAACAAAAGTTAGGAGAATGTAGGAGGATTCTGGAGTTATCTTCTGATATCTCTACTTTGGATGCAAAGTATAACTGGTTTGAAAAGGTTTGAGCCTCACCTGAGCCTGCCTGTGTATTGTGTCTGTGTGTGTTATGTGCTTGTGTATTCCTACAAACACCTTTAAAAAAAAAAAAAAAAAAAAAAAGGACAGCTCTGTAGACAGTTAGAGAAGCACTGACGGAGCAGCATTGTCACCGACTACACCTATAGCACATGGCGCACGGTGCGCTGCCCGCTGCGCACACGCACACGTGCGCACGCGCACGCACGGACACGGCACTCCGTATCTCAACTTCCCACCGATCACCATATATTCACCTCCTTCTCATTACTCTTCCGTTATCGTAGCACAAGAGGGGGCGAGCGCAACGTCATTTATACAAACATTTCCTGATCACTCACCTCACATGACGCATCACATCGTCACCTGTTGTAGGTGCACAGCCTGCCCAAACAGGAACACAACCATTTCCTGGTTTCCTGATTTTATTTTATTTTTTATTTTTTACTTTATATACTTTATATATATATATATATATATATATATATATATATATATATATATATATATATATATGTCTTTGTCCAAGATTACGCCCAATGGGAGGGGCTTAGCTTTTAAAAAAGGGTGATTTGGCTTGTAGTGTGTGTGTGTGTGTGTGTGTGTGTGTGTGTGTGTGTGTGTGTGTGTGTGTGTGTGTGTGTGTGTGTGTGTGTGTGTGTGTGTGTGTGTGTGTGTGTGTGTGTGTGTGTGTGTGTGTGTGTGTGTGTGTGTGTGTGTGTGTGTGTGTGTGTGTGTGGGAGAGAGGGAGCTGTGAATTGAAAGAGAGTGAGAGCAATCGATTGAGACTTATTAAAGTTTTCTTGTATTTGTTTTTACTGTTTCTCCATTTTTTTTTCTTTTGCACATTTTGCACCTTTGGAAACAGAAATAACTTGGAAAAACTCAACTCTTCGACTGTGCCGTCATTTTTCAGTGGCAGTGAAGATTCGCAGGTAGAGCCCCGCAACAAACACAGCACACATTTTTCAAAAAAAAAAAACAAAAAACAAAACTAATACACAAGTACATTTCTACAACAACAAATATGTTTACTAACATGACATTGCCATAATCATCACCCTCTCTAAAATCTCAATAGGCTGTTTGTTGTAAGTTGTGTCCATTAGCTAGTGATTCAGTATATTTATAAACCATTCCAGTCCATAACAACTACCAGCAGCTATCTTGTGAAAACAGTTGAGCATTTAACAGTTGAAAATCAATATATTATCCTAAAGGGTTGGTGGAGACCAAGAAGAGCTAAAAGAGAGTGAAACATGACTTCAGTTGATGGTTAAAGTTGTTCATAAACTTTAGGATTTTCAAATAACTAACCCCTAAGCAACTGTTTGCTAAGACATTAATTAACTTTATAAACCTAAACTATAAACTTTGCACCATCATATTTTTTATGTTCCCTTTCCACGTTTTGATGAGCAAACCTAAGTTCACAGACAAGCAAATGAAGTGTTGTGGTTGGAGACTTATCCCCTGTAGCAGGCAAGTAACAAAGCAACCAGTGCTAATGATTAAATGTTTACTTGATGTACAGGGGAGTACAAACCATATGTTTGTTGTGATTGGGTAAAATAAAAAATAAAAAACTTAGATACATGACTAAAAGGTAACAGGTTCTGTCCTGTCTGAAAAGCTGAAGATGCAGAACAAAAGCTGACTGATCATTTAACACCAGAAATAAAAGGATATTCAGATGGTGCATTAACACTTGAAAGGCTGCCATACAACTGAGGTTTTACAGTACATATATGTGTATCAATAGGCAGTAATTTCCAGCCATGCTTCCAACTGATGCATATTTATAAGCTAGTTTTCAGTGCTATATCATTGAGCTGGCTAGTTTTACATGTGGATGATATTTTTGGGACTCTGTCAACAAAAGGCCCCTCATAAGTAGAAAAGTGGCAAAAATATGGGTGTTAAATATTTGTCTTGTTTTATCTGGCCTGCAAGGGAGACAAAAGTGAAAAGAGGAAAAAGTGATGAACCAGTGGAAAAGACAGTCAAGTCATTTCAATATTATAGTAGATTCTGACCATATGCTTGATGTTCAGTAAGGTCTCCTCATGAATTATGATGATTAGAATAAAAACATCTGCATAAACAATACGTTACCTTCTGTTGACCACACACAAGCAAATTTACCTTTTAAATGGACGTTCATGTCATGAAAACAAACAGGAGCCGAGCAGACAGCAGGGAGTGGTCACCTCTCCGAGACCTCGTGTACAGTCAGCACGGCTCCTGCCCGCTCGCCTCGGGACAGCGAGTGACGGATGGAGGGGACGGAGGAGCCACGGGTCGGGGGAGGAGGTGAGCATGAATCAGTGACAGACTGAAAGATGTCAAGATGGAAGGTAAAATTAGGGGACACGGTGCAAGAAAAATAGACTAAAAGAATGAAGATGAGAGGATGGTGTGTGAGAGAATGGAGGTGAAGCGGAGGGGAGTGATGGTGATTCAGCTGTTGGTTTTGGATGCAGAAATGACTTTTGACCCTGCGGGGCTGCAGGTGAGGAGAAAGCAGACCGAGTCCTTGAGTAAACATATGGACTCGATTTATCCTCTCCATATGAGCGTGGTACACAGATGCAGGTAACTCTGTAGGTGTTCATGTTCCTAATCCTCAGTGCAGAAACAGCTTTTTAATCGTGCTTGTGTGTAAATCAGCACTGCAGCTTAAGCAGTTAGGTCACCTGCTGTTTACCATGTGTGTTTTTTTTTCCTACCTCTTCCTCATACATGCATCATCTCTTAAAACCTGGGAATAATTTAACCTAAGTATATGCATTCATCAGTAATATTGATTTTGGTGACTCACATATGGTGAATATTTATGCATCTTTTACATAAAGCTCCTCAAATGCTAAATGATGTATTTGATAGCCTTTGCTGGATGGCATGTCTGAGTGTGCTTTGACTGACACACACTTAAACCAAGCATGGTCTATTTTCACATTCAAGCTGCAGAGAGATAATACCAGTTTCTAATCCTATGGAATAACCTCTGGCTATACAAGCACACCTGATATTTCTGATATCACTCTGTCTGTGAGATTGCGTCGAAACTGCACTCCATCCCTGAAGCCATATCACATGCTCTTGTATCTCTTCATTCCAGTTTCAATCAAATGTTGGTTGAACGTTTTCACTTGATGTGGGCGAGCGGTAGCCTTGGGCAGCCAAAAGGGTGAGGCCAGTGCATGGCTATCATGCCTCCCATGCATGAAAGGACATCTATTATCTGGCAACCTGTGATCGTGTTTAATTCTCATACAACAAGGACAAAAAGGATACAAGTTGGGATTCGCACAAGTAGACCACTCAAAGCTGGACCAGCACTAAACAGTAACTACTGTAACTATTACTGTAGAATGTATCTGTTTTTTTTTCTTCCACTTTTAGGATCAAAAGCTTATAGTATCACTGGGAAAGGATTTGAATGAGTATAATAAAAATGAACACTTCAACAAAAAAAGTTAAGATGTAAAAAAAAAAGTGTGTTGCCACATTTCATGTTGAAATGATACAATATCATCCAGCGAAGTTTGAGTAATATACACATGAGTTTAGAGGGTTCATCACGTCAAAACACTGCAGAACAGCGGCACTGGAAAGTAATCACTTAACAGGTATTTTTATCCATGGTGTCAGTGATCGCAGGCCAAATAACAAAATTATGTCAGTGATGTTAACAACATATTTTGACACGACTGCCTGCTTGTAGCTGATTAGCCAAACTGCAGTGCAAGTGATTGTCGTTTAAATAGTTTGTTCTTTTAAAGTAAAAGTTGTTCCAAGTTCAATATTGTTGCCAGTTTGACCATAACAGGTCCTAGTCAATGAGAAATGTTTATCAGATCTCACAGACTAAAAATATCTTTTACCTTCTGTGATGTAACACATTCCCAAGTCAAACCCAATATGATCAAACTGTTTAAGGGATCCAGTTGGATTAGTAGAAAGTGAATGTAGTTAGCTTACATAGATCTCTGGGGAATATGAAGCAGTAGAGTACTTTGGGTACTACCTCCACCCACTTGTATGAGCAATTAATGAATGAAACAAGGTCAGGTATCAGTCAGTGTAATAATTTAATCTATTATCTTTCAGCATTTCACTCAAGTTACTATACCTTAAGTTTTAAGGTACTTTAGTATTTTTTGTGTTGTATTGTTTTACTTAACTACATTTTATTTTTTCCACCTTTACCAGTGACTACATTAACGTTAGACACAATAATGCATTAATTGGCGATTCTACACAATGAGCTCTTTTATCCAAGTATATTTTTGTAAACAAACAAAGTTCTGAATGCAGGACCTTTACTTGTAACTGTGTTTTTTTCTTTTTTCTTTTACACTTTGCTACTTTTACTTAAGTTAAAGATCGAAGTACTTCTTCCACCACTGGTGCACTGACCCATGTAACCAGGACATTGTTTATGGGAAGAAATGCTGCTGTTTTTCATACGTAACTTTTCTATAGCCTTCAGCAGAACAAACAAAATTCCTTTGACCTCCGTTGCATGGGCTGGAGGCACATGTTTCAGAGGCTGATATCTCAATACCACTGCAAATATAACCAGATGTATTTACACAACACTTGTGATAAGTTATAAAATGTGACTTCTATGTGATTTGGGTGAACTTACTCTTTTTGTCCTCAGCAGTATTATTTTATTAGTTTGTTTGTGTGTGTCTTTTTCTATCAGCTGTGTACCTACAGTGTGAAGCATGTTTAACACTGAACATGCTGCAGTCATATCATTAAGACATACATCATGTGAACTATGTCTGTGGAATGTAACTTTTGCAGACACACTAACATGATCCTCACAGCACAGAAGTGTGTGTTGCAGTGTTGGTCGGCATGGTATGCATGTGCATTTATCTTTAGGTTGGCTGTGTGTGTGTGTGTGTGTGTGTGTGTGTGTATTTGTTTGTGTGTGTGTGCGTGCATGCGCGTGTGTGTGTGCCCGTGAGCACCATATTTGTGTGTGTGAACCCTCTCACCTTAACCCATCTGCATTGCCCAATGTGCATACATGGAGGTCATATGGAGAAGAACACATCTCAGGTTATGGACGGTATATTTACTTGAATGCATGTCCCTGCATCCTGCAATGGCCACAGTGACTATTTTTGTCACGTAATATGAAGATGGCTCCTTCTTTAGCCAGGTCATGTAGGGAAAGGACAAGAGTATAACCATTGTATGTTTATGTATTATATTAAAAAACTATCTCTGTGTGTATTTACAGTATCTATTTACCACAACTCGGGTCATGTGCAGGGGTTCATCAAGATTCCCCTGTGAATGAGAACTCACTGTGTTGATTACTCTATACAGCGGTAATGATGGTGTGTGAGGTAGCATAACTCAAGACTCAATTTCTCGCTGAAGAGATAATAAAACAGCAGCTTGAGGCTGACAATGTAGAGCTGGGAGGTCAATTCAACTATGAGGAAGGCAAATATTTTCCTGCATGAACCGTGTTTACATTTCAGTTTAGTGAGGGCACAGCGATTGTTTTGCCGGCAGGTCAAGGGAGCATACTGCAGACAGGCTTGACACGTTTTTCTTTTTTTTTTTCATCCATGCTTTTTTTTGTCCATAGATCTTTTTTACATCAGGTGATTCATGCTTAAAAATGTTTTATAAGACTTTTTATGATACGGTAGAGTGTACTCTACTTTAAGATTTGTTAAGCTACTTCCCAGTACCTGTCTTCGCTCTAGGATTTGGGTTTTAAAGGTCATTGTTTATTTCGGCACACAGATGATGATATTCAGCCTGGTGGTCCCAGAAGGACTCCTATCTGCCGTGAACCCATTCCAGGATGCGTTCACTGGGTCTTTCTTTTCATATATCAACACAACCGGCAGAACAATCATCCTCAATCACCCTTTTTCTGTCTGTCACTCGGAACCCCACACCACATTGGCAGTGCTCCCAAAAGCTAACGTGGCATCACATTCTTGACTAAACGTGCATAAAAACAAATTAGCCTGGCCCATACAATTTGCAAAGAGATGTGTGCAGCCAGCCAGCAAATAGATGTCATTCCAAACCAAGGTCATGATGGTATTGAGGCTGGAAATTTAGGATTGATGTTTGCACATGCCGGGCTTCTCCACTTTTCACTCTCAGTCTGACGGGTTTGATGCAGGCTTATTGGATGAGACCCACAGGGAGCGAGACAGCTCACAGAACACAAACTGTCCTCCACCGCCTTGTGATTTAGAGCTGAATTAAACCCTAACTTAACATCATTTTGATGCTTGTGTGGAATCCTTTAGTATTTGCATTAATATATTTGAGAGAGAAAATGTTTCCAGATTTTTTTTGCTTTTGGTGAATTGATGGTTTAACCTTCAAGAATAAGACACAAACACACCCCCGTCCAATATAATTATTAAACTATGTTTTACTGTTTTTGGCTCACTTTGTGGATCTTGCAGTATTTTACACATTTTGTCCTGGATGACTTCTGCCTTGATTTTATGTGTTTTAACCCTTGTGTTGGCTTCATTTTTTCCTCATTTACGTATAAAAACAAATAATATAAAGGCAAAATCAGCCCTTTTTTTCTTAGTAAAATTACCAGAAAAGTTTGCTGTTGACTTTGTAAATAGCAGCTGTCTCACTCTGCAGTGACCACAAATATGAGGAGTCACTCTTGCCACCCGAGTGGCAGCAGAGGCACCAGACTAGTGGAGAAATGTCAACTGTGTAACCTCGTCTGACAGCAAGGTTGCCAGGTCTGAGGGTTTCCCACAGAACTGGGCTACTTTTGAAGTGTGGGTGGAATTTTCTTTTTTGTCTCTTGGTTGGGTAACCCTATTTTGCATTCAAATTGCATGAATAATATCTATATATAAAAGTCCATACTCTATATGACATTATTAGTTATGCCTGAATCCTAGCAAAAATATTCCTTCCTGACTGCTCTCCACTGCCTGGCAACCACATCTCCATCCCAATTCCTGAGAAAATAGATGAGAATTTGTTCTGTTCATATGTTCAGATAATGATGGAACTGGAGCAACAGTATAAAAACATAAAAATTAACTCTCTGACCACCAAACTACAGACATTACTGGTCACATGCATTATTTTACATGGGTCACATTCAAACAAATTTGAATAAATTACATGATGAAAGTCATTTAAACTTGACTTTTTAAAACACTTACATCCCCTCTAACATTGTGACCTATATTTTGGGTTCAGTCAGATCTCAGGGAGGTCTAACTCCATTTTGCACCACTCATGAATAAACTGTAATAAAACTCCAAATATCTGGAAGTTTAAGAGTGAGAGTGCTGCGTAAAATCTACCATCAGCTCCAATCCCGTGTACCTATAGGGCGTATAAAAATTCCTTTGTATTAACAGTATTTTTTTTCCAGCTAGAGTTCCACGTAAAAGTACTGTGTCATTTTCCAGAGCAGACTTCTCAAACATGTCACAGTCATGTTTATTCAGTTCAACTCCAGCCAATTTGAAATTCAAGTTTCTATATACAAAAGCTATTATTAAAAACATACAGAAACTATTGAAAATTAGAAACAGAAGTAGCTGATCAACAATATCTAATAGCGCAAAGGTGCATCATATGATGAAGTTTGAATGTAGAGATTTATTTATTAGTTTATACCCAAGGTAAACTATTTATAGTTTGGTCATGAAGTATCAAGGTGATAAAACAATGTCAAGTATCCCAGTAGCCCAGGTCATTGAGGACCCCAGACACAACATTAGGATTAATAATCCAATTCATTTAGCAAACATGAGAGTCCTTACACACACACACACACACACACACACACACACACTTTCTCCCACTTTCTCCCTCTCTCGCTCTCTCACACACACACACACACACACTCTCACTCAGACACACACACACACACAGTGTACCTCCCTATATATGTGCTCTTTTAGCTTCATCTTAGTCATTGGGATGCATGGTAAATATACAGTATGTTACAGCAGCAGAGGCTTTTCACCCTTCGTGGTATGCAGAGCGGGGCTGTGTTGAACAGAGCAGGGCCAGTCTAATAAGTCCCCAGGCTATGGCAGCCAGGCCTGTGGTAGGTGGATGATGGATCTCAGTGCCAGGGTACATAATGGTGGGACAGGGGAGCACAGGGGTGAAGGACAACACTCTGCCCTCTCTCCTTAATCAGATGCAGATCAAGCTAAAAGCAGCAGAGCAGCAAATCCCTCCTCTAACAGCGAGCCTCTAGACCCCGCACAATCCCCTCTCCCTTCGCTTCCCTCCTTCAGCCCCTCCTCCTCTCTTCATCCCTCTTTCTTTTCTTCTGATTGTCTTAGCAACAGAGCTTAGGGAGTGGACCAAAGGAGGAGATGGATGCTCAAGGCCTTTACCACAAAGATCATATAGGATAAGTGCAAAAGCCCCTTGTGGCTTGTTGATAAAGTATTGATTTCTCCACAAGCTGCTGTTTACGAATCACCTTGGTGGGAGTGACCCCTGAGACCTTAGGGTGTGAGGTAGAAGCTCGTGAAAGAGGGGAGGAGGGGGCAACGGGGGACATGAGGGTGTAATGTGAAAAATGAAGAAAGGGGAATGCAGAGAGAGATGGGCAGATAGGAGAACAGAGGAGGGGAGGACGAGACAGGAATTGATTGGGGACAAACCTGGCCACTAATTGAAGGGACGGATCGATGATTGTGGACTGTTGAATTTGGGGGGGGGGGGTCAGACAGGAACCCCTTCTTTTTGATACTGGTGGACAACAACATAAGACCAAGCATGAATGTGCTTACACACTCTAATGAACACAGACTAGTGCTTTGATGCCCATTCCCATTGTCTCCTGAGAGATCAAGGTCTTGGCCATATGAAGAATATAAGGAATGCTAATGTCATCCCCGAGACACGCCTTGCTGTCTCCAGTTTCGGACGTGGCAGTAAACTATGTGGTAAAGACATTTTGGAAGGTCCGGGCTGGTTCTAGGTGACTGCCGCAGACAATGTCATTACCCCTTGGGGTAGAAACAGTCCAGACAGGCGCAGAGCTATCAGCTTTCACCTCCAGTCTGAAAAGTTTAAGCCCCCATTCAGTTTTCTTTTTTTTCTTTCACCACACCCAGAGTGAGGACCTCAATTGTCTTTCTCTTTGCATGCACGACTTTCATTTTAGACAGCCACATTTACCCATATTTGATCAATAGGTCACCTTTTAGTGAAAATGTGACCTGTGCATTTCTTCCCCGCCAGGGCTATGAGTAATTCACAAAGTCCTTCCTAAAAGACGGTTTTTAAAAAATAGCTCATTTAAAAAACAATAATGTTATTAGGAGGAAGACCCAATGCCCTGGTTTCCTGTGTTAAGTCAAATGCCTTGTACATCGATACAACCACCCACATCTCACCTGTACAGGTTTTTCTGCCCTTGACTTTAGCTGTTTGAACACAATCTTCATTATCTTTATGAGCATGCTAGACAAGAATGACAGGCAAGCATAACAACAAGAGTGTTTTTTGGAAGAAAGAAAGAAAGAACGAACGAACGTACGAAAAAAAGAAAGAACGAATGGAAGGCAGAAAGAGAGAGAGGGAGAGAAAGAAAGAAAATAATCAAACTGCTAGCTCCCACTATTCTTCCCTCTCTTACACCTTGTTGTCAGGAAATCTAATTTGTACCCGCAGCCCACAGAGCCACCTGGCAACATATGCAGCATGCAAATGGGGCTCTGTTTTCGGCATCGCCAGTTGTAGGAAGTGAGAGAGAGATACAGAGAGAGAGAGAGAGAGAGCGGGAGAGATTGCCCTGGAGGATTAATGACATCATTCTGTATGCACCTCTGGACTCCCAGACCGCCAGGATATTACCCACCTCTGACATAGAGGGATAATGTTGGTTCTATGAAGGCACAACGTTCGGGGATCTATCTCTTCCTGCTGGCGTACAAAAAATAATGGGGCTGGTTCATCATCAGATTGCCGTGTCAGGTTTTGGGAAAAAAATGAATAAAAATGTGGCATATTGAGAATAGATGAGTCTAAGGCTGTGGGCTAGTTAGAGCGTACCGCCTGGGTCGGTGACAGTCTCGTTAATGGCGGCTCTCCTTGCTAGTGCAGCAACACAACTTACTGCAGCAGGGCACACTGTGTGGCTACTCAACATGCGCTCATTGTGCGACATTATCCATCTTCTATGCTGATTATGTTTAATGCTTTTATTTGACTCAGTGGAACAATGTGTCTATTAAAGGAGGCACAGAGGACAATGGGTGCAAGTGAGTAAAGCACGTTGCAGAAGCAAAGAGTGATGCACCACGTTGGCCCCTTCTCCAGGGGGAGCAGCTCTCACAAACAAAATTCATCACGTTGTCACCAAAGCAATCGTTGGTCTTTTAGCACGGTCGCTTCAATCTGTTGTCATCAAATATTGCATCTTTTTTTATTTTTTAAATCAACATCTTAACATCTCACTCGTTTTTGTTTTTTTTTAATAACACTCACTTACCTCTTTCACATGTTCAACCTCTCAACAATGCTGCGTTAAGTTATTCAGGTGGGAAAAAAGGCACTTCATTGTTCACACTTAAGTATGAAAAGTGGAATAAATCTGCACTGAGCCTGTAAAAAAATTCAAGATGGAAATGACACATTTGTATTTTCTATTGAAACATGAGCACGGCAATGTGGATGAAAATGAAAACCTTGAATCTGACTCCTGATTCTTGCTTCTAATGACTTGATTACTTATTTCTCCTTTAATAATAATAATTAAAAAAAAACTGCCAATTTTATACCTCACTTTGTTTTCACAAGGTCCATATTGTCTTTGTAGTTTTGAGCATACATTGGAATCAAATGTTATTCAGCAACTCAGTGTCAAGTGGCACCTTCAGCTGCACTGCCTCTGAATAATGGCCCGACATATTAAAAGTGCAAAGAATGAATTCATTTGATATGGATTACATTTGGAAAAGTTGTCCCTGTCAAAAGATTTATATGCATAACTGGAGCGAATGGTAATCTTGACCACAACTTTAGAAAAGATACATTCCAGTACTCATAAAGATATATGGTTTACATTTCTAAACTTTATATGAGCAATAATATAAGGTGTAATTGTACAGGTATATTATTCCTAATTAATGTGTTGATGTGTTTTCTGCACTTGACAATTTTTTGTAAAATATTCCTGTGAAGCAAACTGCTGCAGCATCTTACACTGAAAATCAACTCACTGTTCTCACATGACACTGACATCGAAAACTGCCTGAACATTTATGGGTTGCATGTGGGAAAGGGTTTTCTCTTTCTCTCTCTGTCTCTCTCTCTCTCTCTCTCTCTCTCACACACACACACACACACACACACACACACACACACACACACACACACACACACACACACACACATCTATCCTGTTTATCCTGTCCTCTGGACCCAGAGGCCCCTGGCTTCAAGGCCAGAGAAGACCAGCCTAGAGGCTATAGGCTGTCCTATCCTGTTTCAGGCCCCTCATAGCCAGCCACATCTGTTTAATGCATACATCCAGTCATGAGGTCATGAGGTGGGAATGTGACAGGGAGCAAAGGGGGCTCTGGACTTGGGGATCATTAGCACCTATTGTGCTGTTTGCTAAACACTCAAATAACTAATCAGAACAATGATAAATCAAACCGTGAGTATTCTTTGTGTGCTACATTTGAGGAGGGTTTCATTATTACTGCCCATTCTTTCCAACAAAGGTAGTGGGTGATGAAAGTAAGAAAACAGCTCTGATCATTCACAGCTAAGAAAAATATGTTTGAGCTGAAACAAAGTGCAGACTGGTAACAAACATCTTGACCTGAATTTGGCAGGAAAATCACCCCCTTCACCGTTCATCAGGGCATATGTCATTTTTTTCGTTGAGACCCAAAGGTGCGCTGAGGAAAGCGCAGAGCATTTTTCACCCCCGGGCTCTGTCATTGAGACATAATGGGACCTGCCTGGCCAAAGGCCCTTTTTTGGTTTCCATCAAATGGAGAGGAGAATGGATCCCAGAGGAAGGTATCAGTGTTCGTGCGATGTTCTCTGGTCCGACTGAGGAATGCCAAGAACAACACAGCGGGTTTTCTGCTTAGGACCCAAGGAGGAAATTACAAGCTAAAGACACTAGATCTTAGGACATTTCCAGGTATTTAAGGCTATTAATCTGCTGAATTCCTTAATGACAATATTATGGTTAGTTGGCTACTGCCTTCTCTCTGTCTGCCTGTCTGTCTGTCTGAGGATTGGGTGCGCATGGACACACACACACACACAAACATAAGTCACGCATGCAGGCATACACACTTCACACACCACAATACTTTAAAAAGAGATACAAGCAGCAGCTTTGTCGATATGATACAGACATACGCTCTCTCTTTCTGTCACCACACTTATACATGAACCAGATAATACTTGAAGAAGGACTACTCTAACTGTGGCACACTGCCACTCACTGGTGTGTGAGAGGTGCTGCCGTGCCTCCTTGCAGCATCTTATTTCATACACTGGCTTTGCAGCTCTCCATTTTTATCCAGTTCAAAGAGACAAAAAAAACCTACAAAGCGAGAGATGTAATTACATTTTTGTGTTGACAGCGGTGCCATGGTCAGGGTTTCCATTCATCACGAAACATTTGAAGCTATACAAAGTGTTGAAGGTGTTCTGGTCTTGATCTCCAAGTCAAAGCCTTATTAGTTGGAGATACCCACACCTCTCTATCTCTCTTTAATGAGCCGATAACCTCGCACTGCAGCAGTGACAATGTATGCAAAATGAGAGAGAATGAAAAGAGGACAGGAAGGATCAGGGGATGGGAGAGTGAAAGAAGGGCAAAAGATGTGCAGAAAGAAAGAGAGACAGAGAAAGTGACAAAGAGAGAGAGCAGCGCACTGTGTGACATGCGGACAGATGGTACCCACACTGCATAGCCGCCGAGGCACATGCGATAGCCGTGAACCATGGTAGAGCCTCCCACACCCACGCCTCTACTGTTGACACCTCTCAACATACTCAGGCAGTGAGAGAGGAGGGCAGGAGGGTTGGTGCTGGTGCTGGTGGTGGTGGAGGAGGGGTGGGGACACACATACACACAGACAGGATGCTGATTCTTACACTGTGTATGGAATGACTGAGGTGTTGGAGGATTTGATGTCTGGCGTCTCTGTTTGTAGAAGAAGAGCAGATAAGTGGATGGGTGCAGGGAGCTGAAGTGAAAATGGAACTTCAGGGAAGTAAGAAAAGATCGTTTAATATCCCACTCAGAACAAAAGTCCATATATACACAGCGATAATAGCGATAAAGTTGGAAAAATAACATCACGATAAGTGAGTGTGGGGGGTTAATCACATCGTCTGTGGTTTTCAAATACAAAATAAAGAAAAAGAGCACGTTTGATGACGGTGACCAATACGAAAAGGACCAAAAAGCATTTTTATGTATGAAAATCACTGTCAACTCCAAACACATGTAATAAGCACATGGGATTTCAGGATATTTAAACATAATTGTCTGAAACATGTTGTCAAATTCCTGTTTATAACCATTTTCTTTGATAGTCAGAGACATGATGGGAAGTATCAGTGTTTTTAAACCGAGCTCCAGGATCCCAAAACAGACAATAATTGTAAAATGAATTGTTGATTGTGTTTCTTTTCTTTCTCTTTTTCAACGAAATGTTTAGTGAGAAATTGCAGTGAGTGACAGAAGCCAGTGTAACAGCAGTTCAGTCCAGACGTGGCATGATGAGTCTGTTTCTCCATTATAAGCTGTAACCTCTGACATTAGCAGGTGTCATCTCTTTAAAGAAACACAACAACATTTCTTTTTTTTTTTTTCTACAGTTATCTCTGTGCCTCGGCCTCTTTTTGTGCCTTTTTCACATCATCCACCCTTTTCTGTCTACATTCCCCTCCCTCTCTTTTTAAACCCACCCTCTCTCTCTCTCTCTCTCTCTCTCTCTCTCTCTCTCTCTCTCAGTCTGTTTTCCTCCTCTTCCTCCTTCACCGTACCCATGCAGGTTGGTCTGCACAGTCCGTTGTGTTGTTTAATATGCACAGCCCATTCTTGCTCCTTTATTATTGTCCCACTGGCGGCGGAGGCCCTTTTCTTTGGCCAGACAATGGGCGGCGTCGTGACAGAGAGCATGGTGGTCATGTCCCATTTGCCACCCCGTACTATCTCTCTATCCTGCCCCCCCACCCCACCCCTTCTCACCCGCCGTCCGCTTTTCAATAGCACCCTAATACTGTTACAGGAGAGAAAGACCTGGGAGCCTTCAATACGCCCCAAGCCTCCAGGGCCACAGCTATATACATGCTATTAGCATAATTATAGCCTGAGAGAGAGAGAGACGGAGAAAGACAGATAGACAGAGAAAAAAGAGAGAGAAGGGCAGTAAAGGTGTTTGTAATGTGACAGTAGTCTCCCCCCACCCCTCCACACACACATATACATAGTCATGGAAAGACATTCTTATAAAGGCCATGTGAATAGATGTGGTATTGGATTTATCCCGATCTCAGCCATAGTTAAAATAGTCAACTCTGGGATGGGACTCGTGGGTGGGCAATTCTCCTTTTGGGGCCACGGTTGCCTGACTTTGAACTTGAACTTGGACCCTGGGGGTCGAGCAGACTGAAATTGAATTGAGGAGGGCTCCCCCTGGGATCCTGGACTGGTAAATGCAGGCTGCAGCAGCTGTGGTCCAGAATTGTGGCTTGTTTACACGTTAACATCTCTTCCCATTTGGTTCTGTTATTGTGTCCTGCTCTGTTGTATTCATTCATGTTCACATGTAATGATGGGGTGTTTTGAGGTTCAGCCTCAAAGAGTTTGTCTTTCATGTGTTTAAAGAGCTTCATTCCAGAACATCTATCATTCTTACAAAATCATTACTTCCATGAAAATAAAACATACTATAGTTAGAAACCCCTGACTTTGTTTGTTCCCCAAAACAGAGCTTTAGAACACAAACAAATATTTTATCAAGTTTCTCATGAATTAAAATGGAAGAATAATCCTAACTGACTGAATGTGTTTCTGTCTTCTTATTTATATGCACATTTAATTTGCACATAAAAAAAATCCTCAGAGTGGAAAATTAACAAAGCTAACATCACAAAAAAAATGTTATCCTCGCATATTGGTTAAAGCAAAATGTGATACATCAGAAACCAATTTCATGAATAAATAATGACTTGCGTGAGGCATGTGACTTATTTGTCACTCAAACTCAAGAGCTAAACAAACATAGTGAGTGGATGGGTTGATGGTAATGTTCCTCAAATGAACACATGAAACCAACATAAATGGATGTTCAACACCGATTGAGATTTGACAAACGCTCTTTTAATTACATCATCTTGTTCCAGCAGCAGATACACCATTCATCTTCTGGGATGGTTTAATGGCACCCTACTGGAGAATTAGAACCACCATATGTTTATCGTGATGTGGCCAACTTCTAATATTGTAGAGGGTGTAAACGCAATTTAATTTGCATTTTCTTTCAGTTAAAATTTGGATGAAAATCTGACAATTGACTCTGTAGCTTGTAGCAGAAAGAAGCTAATTCCAAGTTGCCCTGTTATCCTGATTATTAAGGTGTATACTGAGTGATTACAACATCTGCCGCTCAGCTTTGGCAACAAGCTTCTTTTTTTTTTTTTTTTTTTTTTTTAGATGTCATTTTCTTCTCCCCATGTTTCCTGTCATTACTATCTGCTGTCAATAAAGACTAAAATGCCCCCAAAAGAAACATCAGTGAGGTCCATCCAGAGCTGTATCACAAACACAATTTTTCACTCTATGCCCACACACAAACAAACTCCCTCTTTCACACAGACACAGACAGGCAGGCACACCCTAAATCCTATATTTTTCCTTTCATACAGCATCTATTGTACACCATACAACAGCTCCACCGAGTAAAACGATGATCCGTCCTCCACCCACTACATATTTTTCAACGGGGAAAGTATACCATAGCAATAGAAAAAGCCAACTCCTTACTACCACTGGCCCAGTCATCCTGTTTTAGGGGCGGCTTTAAAGCATGTCACAAGACCTCATGCATAGTAAACAGTGCGGCCTCCATGGCTGACTGGTGAGCAATTTGCCTCGTAGATTGCCTGGCCCCGGGGCCTTGGAGCTATGTTTATGTATGAGCCCTCCTGTTTCATATGTATCGGCCTCGGATCATTTTCTAACCCACCCCCCCTTCCCCTTCTCGTCCTCCTCCTCTAGGTTTTCTCCCCAGTAGAATGATGGCATACACACAGAGCACACACAGAAACACACACTGGACAATGTGCACAGAAACACACACACGCACATGCATACAGACAGACACATAACATAAACATTAAGAGTGATGACCTGCACCAGGGGCAACTCTGTCCCAGCAGATTACACTATTGTCAATACAAATAGAAATTTACTATACATGTGTCACAGCTGCTGCTGCTTACTTTGGCAGTTGTGGCTTGCAGGGTGAGTGGAGATGTATTAGGAACATGTTGTCTGTGATGGTGTTTTCACAACTTCTCATCTTAGCTATTTTGTACCACCTTTAACCATATTTTCTGCCTAAAATAAACAATTTACATTCCTTGCTGAGGCTGCAAACTCGCGATGTGCAAGCTTTTCGTCATCAGCACCTTTTCATAACAGAATCGCAAGGCCAACATCACATGTAAATAAAGATATTTTTAAACGTGTGTCAAACGTTACTTGAATTTCCTGATGTGGATGGCATATGCCACAAGACCGCATGCAGAGAGACAATTACGAAACTGAATACATGTAAGATGAGAATCGGAGTTCATTAACCCCTCATCACTCCCTCTGTTATCCCTCCATCCTCCATTTCCCACATTCTTATCCCCCTTTTTTTTTCTTCTCGCTGGTTTTCTCATTCATTCGTTTGAACCCCACTCCCTCCCTCCCTCTCTTCCTATCTCTGTTTAATGAAAGAGCGGACAGGTTTTAAAGATGCACAAAGCCCCATCTTTGACGAGAAAAGAGATGCTCGTGTAAGACCATCTTAAGAAATATTTACAGCATCAAAAGTCAGGCCGAAGATGTCCTCTATGTGTCAGCTAAGGGCGAAGCATCTCCAAAGGGCCCAAAATGTAATGGGTTTCACAGGACACAATTTGTTTGATATGAAATGATCCTCGGCAGACACAAAGTGGCCCCCATTAGGAGCCAAGCAGATTAGCGCAGTCCTCTGAGGGTCCATGGCTCAGTGTCAGTGGTGGAGGACCCTTCTTATCTTTCATTAAACGCACACAGCAGGGCGGATTCACCAGCCCGGGGGTGGGGGTGGGGGGCTGAAATGAGAGAGAGAGGGAGAGAAAAGAAGAGAGGGAGGAAAACAGAGATTGGTGGTGTTTAAAAAATCATTTCCACATATCATAGCCCCATCTCTAATTCAGCGCTGGAAGCGAGGAGCCGCAGGGAATGCATAGCATCTTTCGCTCCAAATGCCAAAATTGACCAACAGGCATAGAGGAAATGAGGCTGAACACAAACACACACACACACACACACACACACACATACATACACATGCACCGACACACTCGTGTGTATGTGCATACACTTGTGAAGGCAGGTTGGATAAATGCACAAGAGAGAAAGAGAGAGGGAGGAAAAAGAGACATACGCATATGCAAGCACCAGCAACAAACACATTCACACATGCCAAGTTTTGACTACAGATAAACACAAACCACAAAAATGAGACCTACTCAGACACACACAGGGGAATACCACTCTTCACACACATACATCCACACACCACAGTGATGGCAGTGTGCCATACGGGTTCATGCCTAATCTGTGTTTGTTAATGGTTGGCGTGTGCTAATTACTGTCGCCGTGCACCAGGGGCCTTTGCTGGCCAATCACCAACTAGACTAGCCTCTGACCGGCCAATCGCTAGCTGGTCTAGCCTCTGAACCACAGGGGCTTCTGGGAGAGAGGGACTTTCAGCAGGGTTGAAATTGGCCTTGGAACAGTCATCTAATGCTGGAACATGATGCGTGTGGATGAGGGAGAAAGAGAGAGTGAGAGAGAGAAACAGGGATGGAAAGAAAGACACGGAGAGTGTGAGCACGGGAGATGGAGAGAGTGCCTCCGTGCGTCTGCATGTGCGTGCACATGTGGCACTATGAGCAGGCAAATTTGTTCGACTATATGTGTGTGAGCAGCAGACGACAGAGTGGAAAGGAAAACAAGGCCTGAATGTGGGCCAAGTCAACCACTCCACAGGCTCAAAGGCAGCAGTAATCCAGTGTTGACATGGTAATAGCCATGAGCTTAGTGTCAATTAGACAGAAACAATATGCTTACTCTACTAGAGTAAGTGGATAGTACCTTTTAAGTAAAGCAAGCCTTGCAATACTCGGTTTAAGATGAAATTAAATGAGGCTGTGAATCTGAGATTTTCCAAGCCAAACGTACTACGTCTGTTTCTCTTACATTTTAAATTCTAACACCATGTCTTTCAGCTTATTTGTACCAATTTAAAATTCAAACTCTGGTAGTGATAACCATCGATGTAGGATTTTACCAACGGTTTGTGCTGGCACTGTATTCTGCCCTCAGAGGCTAGATGGCCTTATTACATTTCAGGCTCTCAGAATGGGTTTCTGGGCCATGTCAATCTCGAACCACGCAGTCCACCATCATTCAGCGTTGGTGAAAGAGGAGACATACAAAGGGTGAAACCATCTTTGACATTCCAGGAATGGCCCTGAAGCCATATAAGAGGGAGGCGGTGTGAGTGTGTGTGTGTGTGTGTGTGTGTGTGTGTGTGTGTGTGTGTGCAGTGCGTGTGTGTGTGTGTGTGTGTGTGTGTGTGTGTACAGTATGTGTGTATGTTTGTATAAATGGCTGCTTTGCTCCTCCGATAATGCCATGGTACCAGCTGAGGCCAGAGGATATGAGGGGCAGAGTATCATGTGATTGGTTGATGTGTTATGCCGTCTTAAGCGATAGTGAGAGTCCATTTACAGCAACTGCTCACTGATGCTGCCCTGAAGGGATGAGGCAAAAGACACCTGCATGAAAACAAGGCTTGTGTTTGAACGAACAGTTTCATGCACACAAACATGGCCCACATGCACACGTTGGCAGCTGTCGGTTTACATAAAGACTTTCAACGTCATGGCTCTGGGGATGACAGTGTCAGTCTGCCAGACAGCTAGAGTGCCACTATGGTCAAGAAATAGCTTAACAACTATCAAGTGGCTAGTCATAAAATTTAGTGCAGATATTCATGGTGCCCAGAGGATGAACCTTAAAGAATGACTGCTTGAATGTAATCAGTGAAATATCTCAGTTTGAAGTGGATGGATCGATCTTGTGATCATTTGAATTCCAATGTAGTACCACTATGAAGTTCATGGCCTTTAAAGAAATGTATCAACAGCTTTGAAATTTGGTGCAGATATTTGACATCCCCATTAGGTGGTTTTGTCATTTATAAATTAGGAGGTATATGTTTAATGTGCAAAATGTTTGCAAGGTAACACGCTAAGTCAAGGGCACAATGAGTGATATCACATGTATGTATGTATGTATGTATGTAAGCATTGTCATTACAAGCATGTTAGCTCTATTTTTAGCATTTAGCAAATGGCATGGACTGCTAAAGAAAAACATTCTGTTTTTCTCCTCAATGCCAAAACATATACAGATGTTTCCCTTCACCCCCAAACTAAATGACAATGTATGATCAAATCTGACACAACCCTGGGACCCCAGCTCCTAAAAAAACAAACATAAAAGGTTGTACACGTACAAATATTATTTCATCAGTAAGGGAGTGCTGCAATCCCTATATATCTCTCTATGTGCTGCTCTGTCTGTCCACCCATGTAATTTTTACCTATTTTCTGTGAGCTGCACTTACATATCCATGAATACCCAAGCTCCGAGTCAATGTATTGTTTGCTTAAATTGGAAGGTCAGTAGGGGGAAGCCGACTAATGTGGTGAACCACTTCAAAACCACTTTTCATCTTTTCCCTTCTTTCTTTTTTATCAGCCTCTCCATCATTTTCATTCGCCATGCAGCCCAAGAAGGCCCTTTCATCTGAGAGGAGAGAGGCGAGCAAAAGGGAGAGACGCTCAAGAAAAAAAAATAGAGATAGAGAGATGGTGATGGCGTTGGGGCTGATTATATGTGAGCAGGTCTTGATGACTTCTCTCCTTCTGACTCCTCTCTGCTTATTACCCAACCAAAAAGCCTGCTACCATATATGGGGCCTATACGGCTGAAAATCTTGCTTAGATAAAGAAGAAGAGAGTAACATATTGTCGAACAATGGGTGAAGGCTTGCCATGCTCGAGAGTGCAACTACAGCTGTTAGGAATGACCTTGTGAGGGTGATTTTTAAGCCCGGTGGTAAAGATGATATGTTCCAGCCTAAGTGAGACTGTATTTATCTGCAATCCAAAATGTGGAGCCAATTTTCTTCCAAATAAGCATGGGGTGACTGCTGCAAATGCACGTGAGCTCCAGATTATGAAAGCCCCAGCAACACAATTCAGCATTCATTTATCTAGCATATGAAGGCTAATACTGTAGCACCTTAGGAAAAAAACACTCCTTGGCATGTGACTCAGGTCTTGTCTTGGCACACCATGTTTTCAAGCAGCAGTTGTATTTTCTACTCACACATTCCCTGTTTTCTCTTGAAAACTTGAGAAGCCAAAGTTCACTGCCAGGTCCTTTTCTTCTTTCTATTCTGAAAATTATAGGGGCTTTCAGCGAGGTCACTGCTCTGCCATATGAATAATATATTTTAATTGATTTAACCTGGTCCTGAAGTGGGCTAAAATGCAAGCCCTGTCACTTTCAGAGGGCAGCAAGAGGGGTGCATGGTCCACCACACATCTTTAAAAGCCCCTTGACGAGAGTCCAAGATGAAATATTTACGCTGCAGTGAGGACTGACCTCCCGCTGCAAAACCACGTTGTGATCTCCAATTGATTTCTGACAAGACAATTGGGGCGAGACAAAATGCAACTAGTACTGTCCAGCTGCACTCGCCAGTCCCCATGCTGACAACACATGGAGCACAAATGACCTTGTGAAAATCGAGCTTTAGCAGTAAATTATTTTTTTGCTTAAACTTAAACAGCTCCCTTCTGAACTCACTGGTTTTCAGTGTTTTCAAGTGCATGAACACATTTAGTAAAGTGATAATAACAGTCAAGTGGACATGTAAATGCTGCTTTAAGCATCCTGCTTGTTGTACAGACAGATTAATTACCGTGGAGAAATGGTCCTTGAGTAGTTGAATTTCCAAGAGTGAATGCTAAGAGAGGTTAATTATTAATATCTGTGCGAGTTGTCAAAGCTCTAAAACAATGTATTTTTTGAGTGGATGTCACATTATGTTATCATTTATTGAATTTTAACCCTTTGGTTATTATGTCCTTGGCATCAATAGATTTAAAGTACAAATTCAATACTTTTGCTTTATCAAGGTCTGGTGCTAGCTGTTCCAACAAGCAACATTAAAATTATGTAGATTTATTCATAACATTAACATGATAAATTGGGAACAAAATGAAGCAGCTACACTTGAATTATTAAGATTATGAAAAATTATAATGAATGCTTTGCTTTTGATGTGACTTGTTTTCCTGATAAACAAAGGCCTCTAATTACCACGGAAACATCTGGGGACTTTGGTAACCTTCATTAATCTAGCCCAATCCCACCATTCATCTCCCTGCAGAGTTTCACATTAGAAAGGATAAGTGCACCAGTGACACTGCATATAAATGTTTACCAGTTGTCAGACACATTCTCTGCGGTTACTTTCTGGCATCTTCACACACCTCAGGGATATTGCCCAATAAATGCCTTCTGCTGGTGCCACATCCTCCAATCTCTTTGTCTCCGCTTGTTAATTGCAAGATAGTTAACACTGATTACAAGTCAATTAGCTGCTGCTTCAAACAGACTGCTGCATTTTCACATCCCCAAAACAGGTGATATAGATATAAGGAAGTCTACAGAACAAAGTTAGACAGTTTCACCAATGTGTGTGCATATTCCCAACAGTGAGAGCGCTGTGAGTTCATCTCAGACACGATAATAAATGTCACACTCGACCTGGCCTAGCACAACATATATTCAGTCTTTTTTTTCCAGTTCACATCCATCCTTACCTTAGAAAACTATGGATTCTCCAGCCCTGATCCACAACATCGATCCATCATATTTTGCAGATGTTCAGTGCTCATCTTTACATTTCTGTTCCTGAGGGTCACTATGAGTTTTCGTGCCTAAGTTTTTGTCTGGTGGTGTTGTGTGTGTCTGTGTGTGTGTTCACATCATCCCTTGCATGGAGTGTCAGCCAAAAGTAGCAGTGTGTGGATAACCCCTACGACCGGGGCCCCAGGCTGCCACAAAACCTGGCTCAGGAAGAAGAGAGCTGGGATATGAGACTAGATCAGACTGGGAGTGATGGAGGGCTGTGACCAGGTGTGTGTGTGTATATGTGTGTGTAAAGGAGGTGATGGAGGATTTAGGATAGGTTGCGTAGGGGTGAAAAGAGCAGATGCTGTCAGAGTTCTTTTAAAGTTTCAACAATCATTTGTTTAGTCAGTGTGTATTATGCTCTATTGTGAATTGTGTTTGCACATGAAGGTAGTTCATGTGTATCTGTGTGTGTGTGTGTGTGGTGCTCCCTCTCTGACCTGCAGGATGAGTAGGGGGGAGACTCCTGCTGATTAATGGGCCTGTCGGCTCTCCCATGGTGGCACGTTTCCAAACTAAATTTGGCCACTGCTGGCTACCGGGGTCAGGTGCAGGCAATGGAGACATTAGGGAGGGCCTGCCTCACAGCAGCATCTCCTGAACACTGCTGGACCTCAGCACCAGGAGAGCCTGGAACAGACCAAGACAAGTCATCTCGCTGAATTGTTAAAGTTACTGCTTATAAACTGGGACTATCATTCATGGAGGGCTTATGTTTGCCCTTTTAAATTAGAATCATACAAAAAACAAAGTCCAAGAAAACCTCAGAGAGCATGTGGAGAAGTTACAACATGTCACCGATGATCATAAAAATATTTTGAAAACTTATTTGCTTTCTTGCTAAGAGTTAGATGAGAATAAATTAAATATGAAGCTGCCACACATAGCCAATTAGGTTATTTCAGCATAAAAACAATAGAGGGAAAATGTTAAATTAGCTTTGTCCATAAGTAATATATATAGATATATAGATAGACAGCCAGCCAGACAGACAGACAGACAGACAGACAGACAGATAGAGAGACAGATAGACAGATAGACAGATAGACAGATAGATAGATAGATAGATAGATAGATAGATAGATAGATAGATAGATAGATAGATAGATAGATAGATAGATAGATAGATAGATAGATAGATAGATAGATAGATAGATAGATAGATAGATAGATAGATAGATAGATAGATAGATAGATAGATAGATAGATCCATAACAAAGCAAGGCTGAATAAGTCCACCATTCTGTCCACAGCCGCTTCCTCCAGAGTGGCATGCTTGGACCCAACCACAGACCCAGGCTTTTTAATGAGTTTGTTTGCATCCTTAGCTTTGATGCCTGCACACCACAGAATAGAAGATGGTGCTCACAACAACAGGCTGATACAACATCTGGAGCAGTTTATTACACACATTGAAGGATATTTATAGGACTTGACAATTTTCACAACAGTCTTACTGATGCAGACCGGAGAAGGTGGTGGCACTTTGTTCTTGGAAATTCACCAAAATCTTTTCCTTAGTCACAGTCAGCTGTGGCTGATTTTTCACTCACAACCTCATAAAGTGGTCTACTAGCCCCCCTGTACTCATCCTCCTGTCCACCCTCTACACACCTTATGACAGCAGTATCATCCAAGAAATTTTGTAGACAAGACTATGAGTCGTACTAAAAGTCTAATGGTGTCAATGATGAAAAGTAAAGGAGACAGCAGAGTACTCGAGGGGGCCTTGATGTTATTAACCAGACAGTCAGACACACTGCTCTACAGACTCACAAATTGCAGTCTGTCCAACAGGTAGTTCTTGATCCAAGAGACCAAGGGAGCTTCAACTAGCGTGTTCAGCAGTCTTGGCTAGATGGTCAAAGAGCATGATTCATACTGTCATGTTGTGTTTGTCCAGGGAGGGGACTCTGTAGGTTTATCATTGCATTATCCAAACCTGGCTGGTGTGCATATTGCAGGGGGTCAAGTGATGAACACATTCACAGTCCATGGTTTCTCCATGGGTTTTTCCAGTTTCTTCATGAACATTCATGATGTGGGAAGTCAGTGCTATCTGCCTGTGGTCGTTCAGGATGGTGGGGGTCAAACAGTCATGATGTTTTTCTTTGCACATTTACTCTCACAAGCTGCAGGTTTAGGTTGGAGAGGTGCTGAAACACAGGCCTTCACCACTCGGATGGCTCATTTTAAAATTCCAGTTTTCTTTCAGAGAGTATAGTTCCTCATCATCACTGTCTCATGGCCACGTCTTTAAAAAGGATTCATGCTGACACATACAGTAGAGTTTATAGATAGAATCAATCATCCCCCTTGGACAGCAACATGGCAGAGTAGTGTGCGAGTCTCAGTGACCCCTGGAGCAACAGTGTTAACGAGTGTTTGTGAGCACCTGGTGGCAGAGCACCCTCACACTGCCTGTGAAAGCAGAGCAGGACAGTGAGATTGAAGGCTCATCATCCATGGGATGAAGGCTAGTGGTCAGCTGGGGCGTGGAGTTGGAGCAAACCTTTACATCCAGGAGCAAATCAGTGGCATTCATGGTCTTACTATAGTTGTGAAATTACATTTTGTTGTATTTTATCAATTAATTCATGCTGCTGAAAGAGGCAGAACTGCTAAACTGTAGACATAACCAACATCTTCCCACTCAACACCACATCCATCCCCCACAGTGACATTTCCCCATCCAACTCACAGTGCAATCAGCACTATCCATTATGTATTCGCTACTAGGTAACAAGCACAACTTGACCAATTAGGGACACAATGATAGATCCCGCAGCTCATTTTTCTTTGTGTTTTTGCCAGCGCTGTCATGACGACCTCTACAACGGACGGACGTCAAGACTGGTTGGCAGGTCACCTAAGGTGGGCAATGTGAGTACATAATTACAGCTTGGGAACATTTGCCCTTTGCAAATTGTATGAAATGCATAGTGGCTAATTGGGCCACTCTGGCATTT
Source organism: Polydactylus sextarius (assembly GCA_016801845.1). Classification (NCBI taxonomy): domain Eukaryota; kingdom Metazoa; phylum Chordata; class Actinopteri; family Polynemidae; genus Polydactylus; species Polydactylus sextarius. The sequence goes on along the minus strand of CM028907.1, from coordinate 6,966,041 downwards.
ATGGAGTTCACTGGGTCATCTTTTATGTGACGGCCATTATCACTAAAGTGATAAGAGTGATAGGCCCACTCAGTTCCCTCTGGTTCCTTTGCTGTATCCATAGAAATAATCGGGATTGGGTCAAGCTGAGGAAGACATTACAAAGTCAGTCAGACAGGTCATAAAATAAAGCTTTTTATGTCCAAAAGAGCTATTATAGTTAGGTAAGATGTTACTATTTCAATTGGACAAACCATTTTACTATAATTTTAGCATACTAATGGGACAAAACTGAAAACTCACATCAGTGACTGAATTTTTTTCATAATACTCTTTTACAGGTTACCCTGTGCTCTGTCATTTTGACATTTAGTGGATACCTTTCTTATATTAAAACACTGAATGTTTATTCTACACTATAATTGCTATTTATTTAGATTTCAATGTAGTTTGAATTTGTTTGTCAGAAAGACGAGAGAGTGCTGATTTCTCAGAGTTTAATCACTGTCTATAGCAGACTGAGAGAAAACTTGACATGAAGAAACAGCATTAGAGCTTAAAAAAGTGGATTACAATTAGTAACCATGTGTGCTTGATAAGTATATTTTCAATAAAACACAGCTTTTGTCTATTATAAGTATTTATTAACAGAGAAACAGAAAAACCTTGGATATTAAAAGTGACAATAGCAAAACCTATTCACATTCAGAAACCCTTAGCTTATTTCATCATTTTATAAAAAAACACATTTTACTGTTTTAAATCCCCATCTCTGACAGCAAACTGCAGCCATTCCACAGACACCTCCCAGTTCACAGTGAACCAGGAATGTGCTAAATCCTCCTCAGGTGGGGGAGTCGGCCCGCCAGCCATCAGCAGACTCCATTCTCATACAGACTGATAAATCTCTCCCCTTGTATCCACACCCCTACATTAAGTAAAGGTAGCGCCATCTGCTCCCTATTAATTCCCCAGCAGGCGACTTATCACCTCAACCCCCGTGACCCCGTGTGCCTCCTACATCCTCCCTCCTTCACTCCTTCTCTCTCCTCCTCACTTCTCCCCTCAACTCCCTCATTCCTGAGACCTATTCATCTCATCCTCTGCCTGGTTTATACACTACAGTTGAAGAGGTTTGTTGATGTTTCATTTTGCTGTGCCTTAGAATATGGATTTATATACATACACACACATACACACATAGCATAACCTCCAACTAACCACTAAACTCTCCAGCAATCCAACTCCTCCTTACGTCCCTGTGGCGGGGTTCAGTGGACAAGTCTGGTCCTCTAGGTCAATGGCAAATGAGAAGCAGAGCTTTAGGATTAGGGAGGAGATAGCAGAGGGTTCAGGAGCCTCACTCTGGCTTTGATTAGCTCCCTTACTTGATTAAATGCCCATCGTCGAGGAAAAAAAGATGAAAATTGGATGAGGAGAGAAGAAGAGAAGAGAAGAGGAGGGCGAGACAGAGTCAAGGCCATTTGTTTTCTCAGCTGGGGCTAGTTCAAGTGGTCGTCTTTTGGAGCCCTCTGGCCCGGGTTCACACACTCACACACATACACACATAAAGAGGTTTTGCACACAAGCACACACATACACACTGAGATTAATAAAACTGTCCTGAGGGAGGACAGAATAAGTCAGAAGGTTGGCTCTTGCAAGTCCACCACCTCACTCTTCTACTTTCCAGTCCCATCCTTCACTCACTTGTTTACCCCTCATCTCTCTCTCTTGCTTTTTCTCTCTCGCTCTCCTTTTTTCCTCCTTTCTCCCCCACTGTACTCACTCCCAGTCTGGTCTGTCAGGGTAACCTGACTCCGGCGGCTTCTGACACGATCCAGACCGCTCGTAGCCCCTGCCCAACACTTTCACCACCAGAGCCAGACAGTAAAACAACCAGATTACTACCACATGTTTCCTCTCTCTCTCTCTCTCTCTCTCTCTCTCCCTCTCTCCCTCCCTCTCTTGCTTGCTCTCTCTCTCTAATACACACACTCACACTCACACACATATACACTTTCTGTTTTTGGCAAGTATCCCCCACCTCTACCATTGCTAGCTGGACTTAGGAACACAGGCCACACCAAAAACCCCAGAGCGGGGTAAACTGACCCAACCTGTGTAGGAAAAAGCTGGGTGGTGGGGTGGGGGTTGGGGTGGAGGTAGAGGTGGTGGTGGTGCAGGGGGGGAGTATGACCTGTATGTGTATAAGTGCGTGTGGTTATGGTAATTCAGATAAATAGTAACAGCTTCGGGCAGGAGAGGACTGGAGAGGAGTGGGAAAGAGGCCACAGTTGGAACTTTTGAAAGCAACACATTGTAGTGACTTCCCATGGAGTTTTCCCTTCCTATTCATTTTTACCAGTGACAATAGATAAGCAGCGTCACAGGTTGTGTTGTCATCTGTCATCTGCTGCTAATCTGGATAACATATGACGAGCCCCGGAAAGCAAAGCACTTGCAAGTTACAGTAGTTTTTCCAGTAATAATCATGTAAGGGATTAGAATCTGGATTTCAGTAATTACATGACAGCAACACTGTGTTATTTGGACAGTTTAAGTTTTAGCTGGTTCACTGTTTTATATAAAGACATTAAATTTGTGTTCCATGACCAGTCATGTAGTCTGGGTTGTGTTAACAAGGAGGTGGAGGTGTGAGGTAGCTCCAAGCAAAACTCAAAACCCTGCAGCGCTGACGTCTGTAGTGTTACATGGAGTCAACATATGCTGATATTAAGCTAACTGTTGATGGCGAGCAACAACAGCACAGCATTAAGGCATTGCTTAGTTACATGCCACACTGTTGTGATCACTTTTTTCAGTAACAGTCATTATATCCAGCCGCTAACAACAGTAACACTCCATTACTCTAATCCCTTTGCATTCAGTGTCCTCTTCATTATCTGTCCTCCAAACATTAGCTACTAGTGAGGCTACATCCAAGAATCACCTGAATTTTCTTGGCTTCACTATATGAGAGCATTTAATTCACTGAGACCAATGATGAGTAAATACCTCCAAACCACTGACTGGCTGTTGAATTATAATTTTTCATCTTCTATTTTTGTTTTGCTTTCTACACATTATGTGTGAAAGTTCTGATTTGTGGGTGCGTAGGCTCAGGGGTAGTTTAAAAGAACCTTTGCTAAAGTCATTAATAATAAAGTTAATTATTTTGCTGTTGAGTAATTAGTAAAATAATATATTAATGTTTTCAATGAGGTATATATAATGAGAAATTAATTTTAAACTTTTCCAATGCTGTGCTACTTTTTTGAAAAAAACAAAACATCTTTTACTTTAATTTTTCTTCAAACAAATAAAATCCTTCAAAATTCCTCTCATGTTGTGATAATTTGAAATAATCATGAGAATAACGTTCAAACTGATGAGTTTATCTTGATGTTATGCACAATCTGCAACCCAGACCCATCTTCAGAGTTATCTTAAGAGTCTTAAAGACCCCCTTTGACTTTGCACCTGCACAATGTTCCCTCCCTCCTCCACGCTTCGTTGGCAAGAACCATCTTGGTCATTCTGCATGTCCGGGCACATTATCAACTTGCAATTACACTCACAGTCCCTGTTCTGCTCACCCAAATAAACCAGCTGGTGATATAGCAACACTACATTGCAAACACGCTGACTACTTGCACATTGTTAAATAAGAGATCTTCCTATCACAAATAACCCTAATATGAACTTAATGCCAAGTAATGAATCTGTTGGAGTTTCATTCCAGCATACTGAAAAGTTAATAAAACAATATTGCAATTGGTAGGGAAAGAGAACCCTGAGGACCAAGCTTTAGATTAGGCCCCTAATGGCTCTGAAGCCGGAGGCTAAATTGAAATGTAAAACCCAGAGCGAGACCCTAATTCACCCTTATCTGTGTGAGTGACGAGCCTGCCTCCCCCGACTGAGATTGGGGCCATCGAGTTGGATGAACCGCAATTTGCTTTGTTAGAGGTAGGTGTATATGCATGCACGGCCCGGATCACAGTATGGAGATATAGAATGCGTGTTTGGAATGCACTGGAATAAATGAATGAAGTTCAAAGGCACTCACTCTTCGTTTTCTGCCTCTCTTTTCTTCATACTCCCTCAGTTTAAGCGAAGCTGCAGCAGAGACCAGGTTAAAATGCAAAATGAGATGAAATGAATCTGCCGGTATGTGAAAATCTGAATGTTAAATTCTCACACGAACAGTATGTCCCTTTTATATATATATATAAAAAAAACAAAAAAACATTTGAATACATGATTGCAAAGAAAAGGTGCAACTCGAGAGTGTTTACATTGTAAATTGCTTGAGCCTCCTCACACGCTAAGACTGTAAGACTTTGTGGCCCTGGATTCGTTGCACTAAAACACACAAACACAACATCATCCCCCTCCTCCTCCTACTCCTCCTCCATCCCTCCTCTTATGCCTTCAGTCAACAGGCCACTCGTCCACCTGTTCCCATTATGTTATCTTGGTGATATCTCTCTCCTCCTCCTCCTCCCTCTCTCTAATACTCCTTCCTTCCTCCCCTCTCACCCTAATATCCTCCTTTTCCTTTATCCCTCCTCCTTTTAGCACCGCTGGTGCCTCCATCGCTGACCGTTCATTACCCTAATCAAATCCAGCAGCTGAACAACCGCTCACTGCCACTCCACGAGCTGTTTTTTTTCTAAATCCCCGGACTCATTTGCATATGCGTCCAGTTAATTAGCGTGGGGGCGCAGGTGCGTGGTGATAATCATTATTAAACATGACAGTCACCTGTGACCGCGCTGCCCTCCCCAACCTGACACATATACACACTCACAAACACACACTCACACCCGCACATACACACATACACTGCCTCTGCAGCCCCCTCCTCTTCCCCTAAGCATCAACGAGCATAACCAATGATGATGTAACTTCCGGTTTCTGTTTTAGTGGTAAGCAAATGCATCCACTGTGTGAATGCTTGTGTTCAGTAATGTCTGCAGGACAGGCTGTGGGCTGCTGGAAAGCTCCGGCTAAGACCTGTCTTCAAACTAGTATCGTGTTCAGTGTCCTCTGGCAGGAGGGTGTAAAAAGGAAAAAAATTAAATAAAAGAAAGTCATTCCCCACTGAGAGAGAGAGAGAGAGAGAGAGAGAGAGAGCATGTGTGTGTGTGTATATATGTGTGTGTGTGTGTGTGTGTGTGTGTGTGTGTGTTGGCCTGTCGACATCACTGGGAGTGCTGGTTCCCTTACTCCATTAGTCAGGCCAAGATTTTTTCTTTTGACGTGTGCCAGTGTCAGCATGCGTGACGTTGTTGCGTGCACATTTGCATTTTTATTTGAGTGTGTTGCCCAGTGTTTGTGTGTGTGCACGCATGTGTGTGTGTGTGTGTGTGTTTGTACTTGAATTTCAGAAGCATATGTATGTGTTTGTTTAATATAATATGTGCGTGATAGGACATATTGTTGTTGATATGATGGGGTTACATGGGTGGAGCAGATTTCCAAAGTGGATGAACTCAGGTTAAATACTAGTTTTCAGTTTTATGTGTAGCTATTTGATGCAGCATATAGTCACAGAGTGAATTCTCAGTAGATACAAATTCAGTTTCTGTTTTGTGTGTTGTTACAAACATGGAATAAACCCATTGTAAAGGAAAACATCAACAAATACAAACAGCTTGCTCTACTATAAAAGTGCATGAACTACACACACACAAAAAAAAAAACTACTTAAATTCAATATAACAGAGCTCAGTAAATATGTCAGGGGTATTTGTGGTGAGGCTTGCTTTCTAAATAGGGTTGTACCACCCTCTGGTGTATGTGAGCTGGAATTGCAGGAATTAGTTGTTTCCATTAATCTCACATGGTCAGAGCAGTGGTACTGTTGGTGTACTCAGTGTTAGTCATTTTACAAGCCATCTCACACATTCCTGTATTATCTATGAATGATAGTGAAATGAAGTTGGAAAGTGTTAAGTATACACCCAAATGTTTTGGACTATCTGATGATTTCCCACGCAACAAGTTGGGAGGAGTGTGTTTGAATAGGTATTAAAATAATCCTCAATTTTAAGCAGGTATGACTCAGACTTCCCATGTGCAATATTTTCTTTTATTTTTGTTTTGTATTAGAAAAATAATGAGAAACATAATAATAATAATAATAATAATAATAAGTGAATGTACTATGCTGAAATGTATTCTTTTCCATGGCTTGCATTTCATATTATATTGTATAAACAGACAAACAAATAAATAATACAATTATACTTTGGCTTTAATGTTGACCTCTGACCTCTGACCCAGAACATGTTGCACCGGGAGAAGAAGATGACAGGAACAGTCACTTTCGCTGCGTAATAATTTACGCGGTGATACGTCGACTCCTAGCAAACAGAAGTGGGCTAATCCTGATAAAAGTAATCGGACAGATAAGTAATCCGTAAGTCATGCGCATTTTCTAATAAAGGTGGATATTACATTAACTTTTTATTGCCGAGATCATGCTTTTTAGCTAGGCTACTTACCCAGATCTAGCTGGATAAGTAGCCTGGTGGACTTTGTGAGATCTGGACAAGGTGGAGAGAAGCTCGTACTCAACAGGCAACGCGCTGCAACGTGTCTGCGCGAGGAGAAACACGCACCTGCAGCTGGGCTCGAGCCTCACCTGTCTCCAGAAGCTACAAGGTAAGTGGCCATGTTTGTTTACTTTTGTGAGTTAAGTGACTGTTTAGTCCCAGCGCCCACACACATCCTGCAGCTGCAACCAGCTTTTTGATTTAAAAGTCAAATAGTATAGATATGTTATGTTTTACCATTTGAATGTGGGGCTGCATAATTACACTATTGCATTTGTTACTTATTGTGTTGCCATCGTCCTTTCCTTATTGTTTTTAAAGATGTGTACAGTTTCCTATTTCATTTAAATGCATAGGAGTATCACGTAAGTGAAAGTGGCTATAAAATGACTCAAATCTAATTTTATGTAAGACGCAAGAGTTCACGCAAGAAATATTTCAGTTGGTAATAATGAGTGAAGAAAGTTTTTATGTTTTATTGTCATATGTTTTAGTTTCTCTTTTTGCAAATCAAATGTTTTCTATATATATTATAAACATTTAAGTCTTTGTGTTCACTTCATAGAGAATATCCATGGTGGTTTAAAAACAGTAAATATTCAGTTCATAAAGTTTCTCTTTCAACAAACATACAACTTAAAAGAACTCAGGTTGCATCAAATTAGAAAGTCATTTCATTTAAAGGGTGTCTTGCCATGATGGGGTCATTGTGTAGGGAAATGATGTGTTTCTACTTCAACTATTTCATCTTACAAACTGCATCTTTATGAATTCATTACTTTATTTGTTAAGTTTTTGGGCCGTCTGTGTGTCAGTCCCATTCTTGTGAACACAATATTTGAAGAACATCTCACAGGAATCACAATAATGTTCACTTAAACTCACTAAATTAACTGTTTTAGATTTTTGTGGCCAAAACTAAACAACAAACAAAAACAAAAAGGTCAAAACAACAAACAAACAAAAAAGGTCACTGTGACCATACACAACATGTTTTGGCCATGAAATATAGATATTAACATCAGTTACCTGCAATTGATGTTAATATCTATAGTGGGTGACAGAGGCCTATAATTGCAAGACAGTAATTCTCACTTAAATCCTAAAATCTATAACCCAACCCTGTACATCATGAACTTTAAAGCACTACAACAATATTAGTGTGTTCATTACTGTGTTTTTAGGTATCAAATAGACATGCCAGGATTATTGGTTGGATTGTTGTTTTTGCTGTTTGTGCTGTATAGTTTTATGTGGGATCTTCTTACTTGGGTGAATATAAACATACAATATGAAGGATCTGTAAAGGGTGTGATCTCTCCATTTGGTGGAGTCTCCCAGACTCCACCTCCATCATCTGGTCATGGCAGCACGGTGACATCAAGAGAAGGAGGTGACTGCCTCAGGGGAGCCCTCACAGGTGGGACGATGGTCTGTAAAAGATCAATAATAGACTACATCAATAGCAGAGCCAGGTTCAGCCATTACACTAAATCACCCATAATTTCTGTTTCACAATGAGTCACCCACTGACCACTTCCATTTAACTGATGAAGTGGTTGTTAATATAGTCAAAGTGATTATATATGATCTAGTAAAATATACTGTGATATGTTTTGATTTTTGTCATATGAAGTGACACCATTTCACCTTATACATGATCCCACTGTACACACAGTATGTACGTGGATGGTTGTGTATATGTGACTCTTTAATATTTTTCATAAATAAAATGTTTTCTACCAAAACCTGGAACATATATGTATACCTATAAAACAATTTTAAATGTGTCATGTTGCTGTCGTGCCACCAAATGACACACAAACACATTTTGTGGTATAACCTTCAAATTAGTGCATCTATTTGTGCACATTTAATCTACTTTTTTGTTGCTGTTGCCTTTAAGTGCAAAGGCATCTGTGTCAAATCTACCACACTTACTGGGATTCCTCATAATAAGCCATTGGGTGTGTGAGTTTAAATGTACAAATTGATTAAAGTTCTGAATAGATTAACTGGCTTTTCAAAAGAAATTCCAGCTGAAAGAGCCTCCCTGAAGAATTAATCAGCCAGATAAAGCACAATAAATCACGTAATGCCTGGAAAAAAACATGTACAAGCTAAATGGATTTTTAATAACCTGGCAACCCAAAAGTTGTGTTTCTTAAAAGATGATTTATTAAGCCTTAATTGTTTTTTTTTTAGAACCATAAATACAGTTTATTACAGGACATTAATTCTCTCCAAAAGTATGCCTCATTGGAAAGTCATATACACTCTGTAGAGTACTGTGGTGATGTTAAACTGAGTTATCTCTGAAATGTCTGATTTCTGCAGCCTTAGAAGTTATAGCTGTGCTTGCAGTTCTATATTCACTAGATGGCAGCATGTTTATTTAACACTGCAATGTCAGTGAGCCTGATGCTCCTCTCAGCAGCCTCAGATAGCAGATCTAGATCTGCCAGTATTTCTCAGAGTGTTTCCTCAAACCAAACTGCACTTTACAAAGACAGTGTGACAACGCCTGTGTGTTTGATAGATAAATAAAAAGAACAGGGGTCAATCTTGCTAAAGAAGACAGCAGTAGTATGTTGGATGTGGATATGGATTGTGCACATGCATACATGCTAATGTGTTACGGTCGGTGGCACATACACATACATGGAGCGCAGATGTTACTTGTGTTATGGAGGCATTGTGGGTATGAGTCCCAGTTTGTGTACACATGAAGTATTGTATATGTACATTATGAAAATATATAAAAGCATATGCACCCATGCACGCTGCTGCATGGATCCAATCATATGCAGAAAAATGCATTTTTTATTGGAAATAAAAGGTGAAAGACAAAGACAGTCATGTGTTGCAATAGGAATAGCTCGAAGAGAGCCACATTACAAAGGAGCTCTTCAGGGGACAGACTGAAGGTTTAGGTCCTTGTTAATTATTGAAGCAACATCATTTGCTGTTGTGCCTCAGTCAGCAATGTGTCACTTTACCCACCCTGCTCCCCGATGCACATAAACACCAACAATGATGCTCAATAATTTGTCAAAGCCTATTTTATTGTCCTGTCCAGTGTTTGTGTGTGTGTTTGTGTGTGTGTGTGTGTGTGTGTGTGTGTGTGTGTGTGTGTGTGTGTTATACTGCTGCACTGCTGCACACTGAACTGGAAAATAAATGATGAATGGAAAAAAACTATTGTTTGAAAAGGTCACTTGTAAGTCAATGATAAACTTCAGTTTACAATAGACACTGTAAAGACCATTGATTATGTCCTTTGGCTACTGTGTTTTGACTGATTCTGTTACAAAAGAGAACATGGATCAATACGTGATTTTAGAAGCTAAGTGTACCAGCAGCAGCAGACAGATTACACCACAGACAGTGAGGAGAAAATTAGATATGTCACGCAGCCACAACACTTTTTCAGTCTCTCATATTGATGATTTTTGTGTTTTTGAATGTTTGAAAAGACATTGTGTACAGAGAAAATAAAGCTGCGCTCTTCTGACAATATGATTCTGCAGCATCTTGAATTGTGAGGAGGGAAAACACTGTCAACCGGACGCTCATCTCTCTGTGTCTCGTTCTGCTGTCAGTCAGTGCTGCTGCAGCATGTTCTTTGATCTTTTCTTAGCCCCGTTCACCATGGCCCCAGGCAGCTTTTATTCAGGTGGAAAATGGAGGTTGGACATAACTGGACAGAGCACAGAGCAGAGGAGTAAGATGGGGGGATGGGGGCATCTTGCCTGTTGTGGCTGTTATGTTGGTGATTCTTGGTGGAAGTAGGTCAAAGGTAGGTCAGCTTCTACAAAGCAATACCTTTCCATCCAGTTGGCATTATTAAGATTTATGATCCCGTGCTTGTGAGAAACTGCAGAGAAGAGGTCAGTTCATCATCCACGGGGTTTGATTGGATTCCCAAGATGTATATATTCATCCTGAGACACAATTCTCTCACTGAACCTGCTGTTGGATCAGATCATTCGTTGTCCTGGAGTTTCCTCATCCATCACCTGGTGGAGACACTGGATCTCCACCATCTGGAGCTAATTCCCGTGCTGACAGGCCGCTTTATGTTGTAAATCAAATGGCTTTAACATAATTTCTCACAGCAGTTGTGTGTGTGTGTCTGATAAAGGGGGCGTCCAGACAAAAGAATAAGTGGGACACTGTCACATGAGTCTGCAGAAAGGTCTGCTACCTCACTGTATTTACTATTATAATCAGGAAAGTGGGCTGATTCATTTCCAAGGCTGCACTTAGTGCAATGAGTGGGGACTTTCAAGGCCAAATTGTGGGTAGCACAATGCTACGTATTAAGTGGCTGTTTATTCAGAAAGGGCTGTATGAGGTATCATTATCTCCTCTTTCTCTGAAATGTGCATGTGCATTACTCAGGAAAACAACTGAGAACTTTGGATAAATCCATTGTATTGATCAGGTGGAGCTTGCACAGCCTTAAGCCTTGAAATAAAATCCTGTTGTTTATGTTTCGTAATATTCACAACGGGATGTTATTCTCATTGTACATCTCGCTCAGTGAACGCTCACCTGGTCACAGAGACTTGTAGCAAATAATTAGTTCATACTATTACTAGTTAGTAATATTGGTTAGTAAATGAATCATTTATTAAATTTATCATTTATTAAATTATCATGTAGAGTTCATATCTGTCCAATCCATTTCTGAACATGAAAAGTGAACAATGAAAATTGTTATATAATATTAGACATTTGGTCAAATGTTGTGCTTTGTAAAACATTACATTTCTGTAAAATTCACTTCAAAAATCTCATTAAAGGGACAGTTAGACATTTATTTGCTTTCTTAATACAAATTAGATATTTAAATCCATAACTAGAGAAATCCAGTTTGTAGACATAAGGTAAGACTTTGTTACTGTAATGGCAACACCACAAATTACACTGTAATGTAATTTGCATTTTAGGCGAAAGCGTTTTCGGTTTTGCACAATTTTTATTAGTCATATCCAGAAACCAGTACAACCAGTTGTATATTGGAAGTATAGAATGAAATCCCATTAAAATTGAGGAAAACCAAAAACAAACATATCCATTAAATCAGTTTCGTTTACCTGACTCTCCATTATTATTAAATCCTAAATCCAATTTATTAAGGACCAGTGAGGAAACATGTCCAGGTTTTTATTATATTTCCTGGCTAAAATGTTTCCAATCTTTATTTCAGTGGTGTGTTTTCACTAATTACAAAGGTAGGGATAATTTGATTATGTAAATCTTAAACTTGCAAGCAATTCCTGCTGGATTTAATTAGCTACTGCACACTGTACTTTTACCTGCTGGTTAGTTCAGCCTAGTTTAGCATAAAGACATGAAGGGAGCTAATTTAACTTCCCTAAAGGTAAAAAGACCCCAAAAAAATCCATCTATCAACACCTGTAAGATCATTTCTTTCTCATTTTTCATCTCCTTTCTTTAGTCTGAACAGAATCCAATTCAAAACTGGCATTCACAGTAAAACTTAAATATCTGTAGGTTAAAAGTATGTTTTATACAAAGCCTTTAAAAAATAAAAAGAAATAAAAATCAAAACTATGACAGAATGGCAATATAAAGCTGGTGGCAGTGGCAGCAGATATAGCAGACAGATAAGAAGATTCAGACAACACATTTATATCTACTTACCGTGTGAAATTGATGGAGACAAAAACAGATTCCTCCTCTCCCCAGCTGACCTTGGTGGCAGCCGAGCTGGGACTCGAGGGCAGAAACCCAAATAACCCAGCCATGAAAATAAAAATCAATGCAGGAAGCAGATCTGTTGCCAGAAGGTAGTCCTCCAAGGTCAACTGCCCCGGCTGGCTGGCTATCACATTCTGGGTGCTTTCCACCCAGTCACACAGATGTAGACAAACAACAAACATGGTGGGGGAAAAAAATATACAGGCAAAGATTTTCAACCTATCTTTTATCTGGAGCTTGTTTCTAGGAACAACCAGTAGAATTACAACAACCATTCCTGTTTGTTGTAATTGTATTGGCACCACAGCTGAGTTGCCCATTTCCAAAAAGGACAGCTAGTGAGTCTCTGCCTGATATTGTGACTTGAGTAATTTTCAAAATGGAGGAAGATGAAATTGTCCAGGACATTTTGATATGTAACAATAGAAAACAACATGTAAAAACAGCAGCATTGATGATAGTTGAATTCCACTGAGCAGCCTCAGTCTTGAGGTTCTGGTATCTTTTCTACTCACAGTCACACATCATGACTTACTGGGACACATAAATAGAGCAGAGCCATTGTTAATGTTAACACCAACACCTGTGCTTTTTCATAAAATGTGCTCTGTGGAAAAAAGGTCTATTTCATGAGGATGTGCAGCATGGCCTCAGAAAGTGGGTATTTTATATTCAAGAGATCAACTGAAGCTTTTAAAGGCACTAAATTTAAGTTTTCACTGCCGCTGAACGTGATTTCTTGTCAGCAGCGGAGGGTTTGAGCGGCACTACTTCTTCAGGGCAGACTGGACACTACAGTGTCTTGCTAGTGGAAGGTGATGAGAAAAGATGCAGCTGACTAATGAGCATGCTAACTTCTGCTCTCCAGTGATGGAGACCAACCTCAATGAATTTTAATGCTGAACATTTCTGCTAGAATAGAATGGTAATAAACAGCTGTTAATGTAGCAACAGCAAAACTAATGTATAGCTCAGCCCCTTTTAAATACACAAGCCTCACAGATATTAGTTATATTATTAGTGTTATGTATTGTCTTTTTAACTGTCTCACAGCTGATATTGTGACCAGCACTTGTCTCTGTTGATATTCATAGTGGCTGTTTTTCATTTTGGTTTCCCAGTTCCAGTATAACAGAGTCTCTACAGTGGTGCAATTCCACTTCCCAGTTAATTGCAAATACTGCTGGTGGCTGTGCAATATTGACAGTTCATGAGAGATGCGTAAGCCCCAGGTAGGATGTTGAGCTCAGCACTCTGCACAGATGTAGCAAATTTATATCAGTGTGTCCCCTACATAAGCATGTTAGTGTTGTGACTGCCAGGAAATGTAATGAGTGTATTTTACAGGGCCACACTAGACACACAGCATATCCTGCGCTTTCAACAAACAAGCTAGGTAGAGGTAGATCTGTAATATTGTGCCTGGTCTCAGCCACATATGACTGACTAGGACTTGTATTCTGTTTCCAGACATTAAATGACAACACAGAAACAAACAGTCTTCTCCAGTCAAGCTACTGTTCCACCAGGTAGTTTCAGTGGTGCTTGTCTGAGCTCAGTTACATCTGCATCCTTGTGTAATGAATCCTCCTCAGTACACATAAGCAGATCATTAGTGTCATTAGTGAAACCGTTGCTTTTCCTGTTACACCCAGTCAAAATGTGAGAGGCCTATAAGAGAGACTGAAGCTGATTGAGTTCATTTGATTGCCAACACAGAAAGCCTTTCTTTTAATATGCACATTTGTTTCAAGTGAATATTTCTTTTTGTATTTACATAAACCAGAATTAAATTAAACCATCTATGTCATCGTCAGGCTAATAGCCATGTTGCAGGCAGAGGTGGTGCCGAGATGACACACTGAGACAGATTGACCCTCTCACTGAGTTTTCTCTTTGACTCAGGTTCCATTACACTAAACTTGATTTACCTTTTTTGTTTCATTATTTAGTCTATGACTAAAATCCCTGGAGCTTCTTTTTATTGATTCTGGAACAGAAGGCTTTAATTTGGCTGAACTGGCAGCAATTTGATCTCAGCAAACTGGAGAAAAATAGCAGCGGAACAATATTGTTATTGCTTTAATCACCTCCTTTGCCTAACCTGTTTCTAGGGGCAATTAACTCGTACTTTGTCAGCCTCTCGGAGGAAACCTGCGCGAGGCTGTTAAAACATAATGAGAGATCGCATCAGACCCTAATTATTTCACTTATTATTAAAGGTCTGTTTAAGGTTAGACAAGTAATTAGTTGGGGTCACGTTAACATAAAGTAAAGAAACAGAACAGTTAAGGTTAAGATGGGATTTACAGGATGAAGAGAACGGCCTGGCTGAGGGAAATAATAGATTTATTGAAGGTAGAGTCTCTGGAGCTTTTGGCACAAACCTTCGGAAACTTTCATCAAAAATGATTTTGAAAATCATACCGTGTTTCTTGCTGGCAAAAATACGTCCTATAAATCCCGTTTGCTTTTCCAAAAGGTGTGTCATGTCTTGTAAAGTCAGACGTAATACTTTTGCGGATGCACCTTGAATATGTACTAGTCGTCCTGTAGCCGGCCCGACAGGCTAGCAATTTTTTTGCCTGGGGATTGAACAAGGCGGAGATAATAAAAACGCTTAATGAGAAATTTCTTTGGAGTGGTTTAATAGACACAATTCGACAGAGTTTAACTTGTGCCATTTATATTATCTCTCAGAAAGCAAATTCCAATTTAAAAGTCAGTTCCAATTTAGTTGTTTGGTTTGTCAGATGTTCTTTGAATAAGGTCAGAGTGAGAGAGAGCGTTAAATATAATGATTAAGCTCATTCAGCACTGATGGGGGGGTCACAGCTTATACAGCGGAAGCACAGAAGATCATTCTCTGCAGGGTCTTTGTATGTTTTCACGCAGCTCTCATGAAATGTGTCATTTTTCTCTTTTATCGTAACTCACTCATCAAGTTTCATCTTTACACAGATGGAGCTGCTTTTTACTGACCTTAACCTTTTATAGCCAATTATATCATTTGCTACGTGAGTTTCTGAGACCACTATCTTATCAACATGATCAATATATATTAAATAAAAAATGAAATACTAAAAATAGATAAATCAGAAAGAAAAAATATCAGATATGGAATGAAATAGCATTGTTTGTAATTTGTTAGAAGGTTTAATTAAAATCTCAGATTAAAAAATTGTTGGATGACAGGCTTTAAATGGTTGATTATAACAATAGACTAGATCTTGGACTTGTATCCATCTTTTACTTATCGTCTAGATTTAAAAGCCTGATTCTTTACTGTAAAGTGGAAAATTCACTGCTGTCTGGTGCCTCAATAAAGCAGCGCATGAGCATTCAGCTCTTTTCTGTGAGCTCGGTCCCTTAATTACCGTGCAAAGGTCAAGACAGGAAGCCCTGAATATGCTTATCTACCAGGTTCTTTGGAGGCCGTGCAGGTGAGCACTACGAGCTGACCATCAATCATAGGCCTCGTGGGACAGAACCCGGAGCACCTGCCCGGCACGTCATTCACATAAACCACCGTTCTCACGTAATGAGCGAGTGAGAAGAGACGTCACTCTCTCATCGAGCAGAAAGTAACGATTTCTTCTGCAGTTGATTTCCTGATTTATATCAACGTGTTAGCTTGTCACTTGAAGGGCATTACAATTGCAGTCAGAAGATGGTGAACAGATATATGGTAATGGGCCAACGCTGACAAGAGTCTGCCAGCTACTGTGGCGTGTGCTCTTAAAACAAATTCCACTCTTGAATACACTACACAGTTGTTAACGGTCTGTTGATGTTGACTGTATTCCAGTAGCTGCTGTGATTTAGTATTGTAATTTAGCTTTGTGGCGTAACCATGAAAAAGAATTCAGAAAAAAATGCAAGGTATTGGAAGTAGCTCTTTATGAGGTCTGCTGACGTATTTTGAGACGAGAAGTTTTTTTTTCCCCATTTAGTTTGGCAGGTTGAGACTTTTGCTGTAGTTGTAAAGAGGTGAAATAACAGTGCACAGGTAACATAGTCCAATAAAACTAAATATCCTCATTGAGTAAAATCTGAGCCCTGAATTTTGTAATGTGCTTATTTTATTCAGTAGATTTATTCTGCTAACTTGATAGTTATTCATAAGAGATACCAGGACATGGCTGGCAGGTTAGAAGGTTTTTATTTGCATTTTTTTCTAGTTCATTGAAAGAACTGAAGAAGTGATGTTTTGCTTTAAAAGAATATTTGAATTAAAAAAT
The DNA here is from genome assembly GCA_016801845.1 of Polydactylus sextarius. Lineage (NCBI taxonomy): Eukaryota > Metazoa > Chordata > Actinopteri > Polynemidae > Polydactylus > Polydactylus sextarius. The sequence continues at coordinate 6,949,525 of CM028907.1, read as the reverse complement.
AGTTTTGCCTTGCTCTGAAGTATACAACTCAACTCTGTATTGATGTTTCAAAGCAAACATGGTGGGGAGATGTTTTCATTCCTGGTCAATAGGTCACTGCAATAGAAAAAAGCATTTTTTTTGTTTGTTTTTTATTACTTTCTGAGACCCTTTTTGCTATGTGATAACAGCAATCTTAATGCCGATGTGGGTGCAGTAAATGTCACAATATGCCCTCTCGCTGGTCGGCTTGTAGTCATTTATGATGACAGGTGCACAATTTTAAGTGGATTTTTATTCAAATGTAATATAAAGTTTAGAATTGCAGAGGAAGAGGGCAGAGTAAGATTGTGTAATTAATAGATCACCAGTCAAATAAGTAAACAGTAGATAAAATAAGAAGTAGTAGTGGTAAATAAAAAGTAGAGAACAAGAAGGAAATATGACATTTCTGTTGGGTTTCAGTTTAAGGTTGAAGACAGTTATGATCGTCTCATTGCTTTGATGCAGCACCGTGTAGTGGTGCCATGGGTAGTGCTCCCACCTCACTGAAAGAAGGGGTTTCAACCTGCAGGTCAGCTGGCGCCTTTGTGGTGTTTACATGTCTTTGGGTTTTCTCCAGGTAATATGGCCTACTCCCACACTCCATAGACATGCATGTTAGATTAATCGGTGACTCTGAATTGCCTGAATGTATGATTGTGAGTGTGTTTGCCCAAGATGTGTGGCTGCACTCTGGCTTCAGGGTGGATGGACTGTCTTTGGTCACCAAAGGTCTAAACTTTTGATCTACTTAAGTTGCCAGTATGCTTCATCTCCTTCTTCATAACTGCTGTTCAGGTTTTCACATAGCTTTGTTTTGGTCTGAGACAGGCTGACATGGAGGTTTGGCTCGATCCTGGCCACAGGTCTATTTGTGTGTGTCCCCTGTGTCTCTGTGGGTTTTCTTTATAACTGATTACCCTAAATTTCCTGTATGTGAACATGAGGGGTTGTTTGTCTACGTGCTGGCCCTATGATAGACTGGCGACCTGTCCGCCCTCGCCCACAGTCAGCTGGGATTGGTTCCAGCATCCCCCACGACCCTTGACAGGATAAGCAGTTTGGAAAATGGATGGATGGATGTAACATTTCACACCATGACTGTAGTCAGCTGTGCTTGGTTGTGATCTGAGATGAAATATTATAAATCCAGGAGAATGTGTCTTTTTGAGGCTGAATGTTTTATAAATGCTTAACAATTGATTTAGAGCAGCGTTATTAAAATGTGACTATTCTATATCTTCCAAATTAACTGATGGATTCTTCTATTCTGTTTGGGAAAAAAAATCATTATTATGACTTTCTGCTTAGTTGTGCTGGGAATATGTTAATAGCACACCCACATTTAATATTCTTTGCTCCTGATTTGACAACTAGAGAGTTGGAGCTGATGGGAAACATCTGTGCAGGAATTCAGCAGCAGCAGCAGCAGCACTGGGGACTCCTAGTGGACAGGTGTGGTTCAGACCAAGATGAAACGAAGACGTTAACAGCAATGCATTTTAATTCTGATCAGCATCGAGCTCCGCATTTGAAAAGCATCAGCAGATATTATGCTTAATGCATATCAAGCATCACAGTGTTACACTAAGAGGATTGCTTTTTTTTTTTTTCTTTAAATGCTGCAGTGCTGTACAACTGAGCTGTGTGTGATTGTGTTAACAGACAATATGATGTAAAGGGCAAAGTCTTTGTCAGCCATTAAGGTCACATCCCCAGAGAGATGTTCTCCAACTAGACAGAGTGAACAATACCTCTTCAGGGGCACACAGTCGTGACTCAGTGCCGTGTATGAAAGCTGGCCTCGCTGTATGTAAATGTGAATGCTTCTGTCACCCCGAGAGACTTTCTGATTCAGCTAGATCTGTGGCCCGTGCGTGGGATGATGCAGTCAGAGCCACACGTAAGAATCGCTGATAAGTTTTTCATTTGCGCAAGTCGAGGGGCTGTTTTACACACACACACACACACAATCTGCCAAAGACGATGAATAAACTCATTCGGTGTTTTTTAGGTAAAGTGGCACAAATTTAGATTTATGTTTAAAAAATATCATGTTAAAATAGTTTTGAACTGTAAATTAGGAATGTGAAAAAAGTTTACACTTATGCAATAAGTAATTGCTAAAAAAGAGACAAAGAAGCAGAAGAATTTGGTTTTCAAAGTACCGTAGCTTTCAATTCATGCATCAATTTACATAATTTGAAGCTAAATACAGGGACGTCTCCTCACATCTGCCCTGAACTGCCCTGCATATAAAGACGATATAAATAGAGCGTAGCTGAGCCACGCTCTGTCTGTCCGCCCGTCTGTCTGTCTGTCGGCCAGTCTCTGTCCGTCCTTCTGGTTGAATAGATATGCGAAAGGAGTCAGAGGGTTAAGTGACCTGACTCTTGGACTATGATTCACACTCTGCTGGGTTAAGGACCCACATGCAACAGAGCAGAACTGTCCTCAGGGCTGGAGATGCACAGATTGTGTGTGTGTGTGTGTGTGTGTGTGTGTGTGTGTGTGTGTGTGTGTGTGTGTGTGTGTGTGTGTGTGACACATTTGTCTCATGAAAACATTTGCATGTCACATTTTCTACTTCATGTCTTTTGATGAGATATTCTTTCCAGTGGTCTATTCCAACAGTCCTGCCACTGCAATGATGTATGTGCACACTGACACACACAACACACATGCACAGTGAAATTCCACTGAGAACAAGTAAAGCAGGGATATGGCTTTATTCTTTTCTGATGAGCACACAGTATAGTTCTCCCTGGAGTGATGAGCTCATGTGATTTACCTGTACATAGACCTGGTTTCAGAAGCTGCCTCTAAAATCCGTGCTCCTCAGTACTTACAAGCCAGTTATAAGATATTGACTGCTTGGTAAAATCTCCTGGGAGTTGCATGTCGGCAATGGCTCCCTATCTTAACGCTTTGACTTCCACTGTTTTTCCCTCTGGTTGGTGATCTATGAACTCACTGTTACGCTGCACTATCTGAGAGAAGCTGGATAGAGAATCGTAGACAAGCAGAGCAAATGATAGACGCTGCTAGAGTGAAAGCCATAAATAATGTAGAAAAAGCAAAAAAGAGAGAAATCAGAGAGATAATACAAGAGGTGAAAAGACCATAGAGAGAGAAGAGGAGAGGAAACAGATAGAGAATGTGAGGAGGGGTAGGGGAGGAGTAATGGTAATTTATTGTCGCTACGCAGCCCAGATATCCATTTGGAGTTTCATAACGAATGGCTGGTCCCTGGCAGTGACACTCGGCTGGAGCCTGGGCTGATTGAGCTGTGATTGCTGCTGCCAGCAATGCAACACTAACCTTAGCAGATGACATCTAAATGCCACCGTAAATTCACTCCCATGATAAGTGCCGCCCGGCCCCACACATCGCTGTCTCTCAGTCTGCCTCAGTGATGCCACGTCACGCGTTTAGGTTTTGTCTCTTATTTGTCTGTCTGCACCTGCTCCACCATTGCTGTTTTTGCCTTCGACCATATGGATTAGTTTGTCTGTCTCCATTTAAGTGCATATTGTCAAAATGATAGCCTTAGTGCAGCTCAGGGAGTGGCCCTCACTCCACCACCTCTTATCTCTTTCTGTAATGTGTTAACAGAAGAGTGCCATCCTCACTTCCTCTTCCCATGTCTTTCATTCCCTGACTGTACATGATACTCAAGGTCAGATTCCCTTCCACGTCACTTTACAGCACTGCTATAATTATCAGGTTGAACAACATAACCTCTATTTATGCTCATTCTCTGTCTGGTACGAGTATGATAACTACTCACTGCTCTGATAACCTCAGAGTAGTGTGTTATACAACCTGATGTAAGCTTTCTGCTGTGTCTAGACGGTTATTCATCTCGTGCTTTTAACAAATACAGCCAAAACCAATGTTGTGTCATTTCTGGATAGTAATATTACTAGAACTATCTTTGTCCTGTATCTTAAGAAATTATGTCTATAATGGACAATTCTGCAAGTAACATCCAATGCCAATGCCAAAGTAGATTGGGGTTGTGTGTTTTCCTGACTAGGATGTTCCCTAACCTTTACAATACTGTAGTTTCCACATCTTAAACTTGAATTACCAATTTCTAAGACTCCACCAAACAGTCCAGTTGCAGGTGATTTAACTTAGATGTTTAAATTCACAAGTTATGGCCAAAAATATGTCCAAGTGAGTATTTATACCTTGGAATTCTTGAGTAAAAATGAGACAGACGAACAACCTGAAAACATAATATGTCTAGCCAAGGCTGTGCCATCGTGGATGTACAAAGTTGTCACTGAACAAAATTCAATTTTCAACAAAATTGTCCAATATAAACACTCTGTATGGTGAGAGGACACCACTATAGACTATTCTGAATTCTGAGGAGTTTTGCAGTAGTATATAGCAGCAGACAGGCAAGTTAAACCTGCACATATTAGCCCCAAATCAACCTTTTTCCAAAATTGCTGAAGAAATTGAAAATTATGTATTGATTGTATGAATTATTCATATTCAAGTCTGGTGTTTTACTTATTTTGAAGGCTGGAGAAGTAGTGAGTCAGGAGAGGTTAAGGTATGTTTAGCTACCGAGCTACGTATAAGAAATGGCCACAAAGTGTTGAAAACATTTACAGTCTTAGAGTTGGGTTGTAAGCTGACTTTTTTGTTGTTCTTTGTTCTTTTTTAATGAAAAATATTTAATCATCTGCTGCTAGTTGCAACATCTGTGTCAAGAAAAATCACACTGAAGGAAAGTATGTTACACATGATCGATTTTTCTCCGCCGGGCACTCGCTTTCTGTTTAGGACTCTGGCATTTCCTCTTTAAATTTCATTTCTTCACAAGCTGAACCACTACAGCCAAGAAATTCAACAATTTCAATTAGTTTGAGACCATACTCATTTGGCTCCCCCTGGATTTGGACGTAAATGTCAAGGACCGTCTTTCATCCCGGGTCAGTGGCATTCAATGGAGCTTTGTCAGAGGAGAGAACCAGAGGTTGGTGCAGGCGTCTTCCTCTCCCAGGTCTGTCTTCCTCTTGTTTTATTTGTGTAATATGTGTTTTGGCCTTGGTCCAGAGCAGGGAAGTGCAGCAATAATAAGATTATGAGTGAGTCCAAACTTCATCACCTGTCTGCTGCAGTGCCAGGGGAGATAAATTGATGAGGTGATATATGGTTTGATATGACATGGGGAGCACGGTTGTGCAAGAGAAAATTATATTAATCTAATTCATTGGTGAGATGGAAGCAAATTGTACATAACTGTACTGGTACAAGGATATTAACAGCAAAGAAGTGTGTGTGTTTTTTTGTGTGTGTGTGTGATCAAGAGAAAGTCATTACTTCTTCATTTGCCCTTTTCAAACAACACTAATTTGTGTCAATATAATTCAGTGAATATATTTTCTGAAAGTTTAATATTTACTTTAACTGTTTTAACGAGCTGCAGTATAATACCCACACGCTGCTGCCATGTTGTCATTTCTTCTTGTTTCTCTTATTAATGTGACGGCACCATTTGTGCATGTCAGCATCAGCATCATAAAACTCATTAAAAAGCATGCGTATGATGCAATGGTGAAAGTGCAATGGTGGAAGTATTACCCATAATGCAATATTACAAATACATAGAGTAAACATTAAGAATCAAATATTACCTGTCTAAGATGATAAAACACCAAAGGCCAAGAACCCTCAGCGGTACCAACATTTGCTCAGGACGGTGTTCAGATCACTGTGGGATATGTGTGACTTTTTGATCATTATTTTTAATTAAATAATTTGACTTCCTGCCCCAAACCTATGTTTTTATTAGTGAGAAAGTGACCGCTCAGACGTTGAACATCTGGTCAGCTTTATTTTAGTGTTTCCATGTTTCCTTTTAACATTTTCAGAGATGTGAGGATCAGACAGGACACCAGCAGCCATCTCAGCAGGAGAACAGTCTGTAGTGTTTTAAAATCAGTGGTATAATTTGCTTGTTTTCTAATTTGTTTCTGTTTGTCTGAAGATAAACCAGAAAATATAACAAATGCATGTTTTGTTTTGGTCAGTAGTGCTACACCTAGGAAATTCACACATGTGAGACAAAACATTTATGGTAGAAACACTGGTATACCTGCACTGAATAGAAAAAGATTTGACGTAATTTTTTACCCAAACTTTGAATGGACCTGATTGGAGCTCCAATAAGAGCCAAACTCTGTATTGAAAGTGGATGGAGCTGTTGGTTCAACTAGTCTCCTCCTGTTTATGCTCAGACTTCGCAAAAATCTCATTATCCAGATGACCTCATGTCTCAAATGTTTCTCAGTTTCTCATGATCTTGTTTGACTTCTCAGATGTCACCAGGCTCTTCCTGACAAACCCTGCAGAGACTATGCTGATCACGGCATCGAAGCAGTCATGAGCTTGGAGAAAAACTTTACCAACTTCAGTCTGATTTTGAGTTGTGTAGGTTTTGGTCTGTTGCAGTGGGTAGTTTTCCCTTCATTGGTTGCCAATGATATAGCTCATATTTTATAGGACTGCCCAGAAAAGTTTGTCAAAAAAAGCAGCTCAGAGTTTGTCATTTTATGTCTCTTCTGCAACAGATCAGCAGATGGTTAAGCTTCTAACTTTTCTTTCATATATGGAGCTATGAAGTACAGACTTAAGACCCTTTTTAGGTCAACTGTGAAGATTAAAAGGTCAGCTGGAGCTGTTGGAGCTAGCTAGCTACAGCTGCTAAAATTTGTCAGTGATTTAAACTAGAGAAAAAATGAAACAAAATTCTGAGAAGCCTCGTTTTGTCTGCATTTTCCTGGACCAGTTGTTGCAGAGAATTTATAGAGGTGAATTATCATACTGTGCCGTGCAAGAACAGAAAAGACTGACAGGCGTAGCAGCAGTAACTGAGGGTGGCAGGGTTTAGTGAATAATAAATCGGACAGCTACTCAGCACCTTCAAAGAATGTATGTCTATACCATACTGTGCAACATAAGTTGGTATTGTTTGTTTGGAAATGATCTCTTTATGAAATGTATAAAGTTTCATGGAGTGTTTAATTTCTCCATAAATAAGGTTTATGCATTCAGAAAACAGACTAAACCTAATCCAATGTATTAGCCTTTCCTGAGTGTTTATGTTGCATTTGTCTGTGCATGTTTGTCCCTTCGTGTCCTTCGTGTCCTCCAGTGGCTTAGTGTGACTCTATACAGTAAGTAAATACAACGATCTGCCAAAAACAATTACCTGATTTTAAGATCCCACGCATTCATCGAGCTGACGTTGCGTTTGAGTTAAAAGAAAGCTGGCGTTTGAATTTGCATCCGAGTGGGGTGTTCTGGCTGGTGGAGAGGAAGGACAACAACTCCCCGGTCCTGTCAGAGCAGGACTGTGTTTGTGTGTGTGTGTGTGTGTGTGTGTGTGTGTGTGTGGGCTGATCGGTGTGTTGCAGCCTTGAAGGCTGCACAATGTTTCCTCTATTTAAGTGTTGGACTGGATGGTTGGCCTGGAAGAAGAAGAGAGAGAATAGAGATGAATGAGAGCAGAAAGGTGGGAAGATTCTGAGAGGAGGGAAAACCCAGAAGACATGTGCACAAAATGAGGAAATGAGGAGGCACAACTTCTTCATCCATATGGGATAGTGTGAGTTTTAGATCAGATTTGTTGAAACATGTGAATGCATGGCTTTGATTAACATGAGCCTCCATGCACGAATATAAAACCAGCATCTGTCAAAGTCACTCTTTGATGTCTTCAAGTTACTGCAGATAGTATTTCCTCCCCCAAAAAGACTCATTTGTATGCACAAATGGCAACAAAATGCTTTCCCTTGAGTCCAAAGTATTTATGCTCTGATAGAAGCGCTAACAAAATGTATAAGAATTAAACACAGTAGTGTTAAACTGCCATGGCTCAGTGCTGACAGAGCTTTTTCTATGTCTGTATAACAGGTGGGCAATGCATTTTTGGGGGAGAGTTGTGGATTAATTTCTAACTGAACAAGACAGTGGGTTTTCATTGAGCTGCACCAACACCTCAGCGCTGAGGCCAGTCTGCCCTGTCCTTAATCACCTCAAAAAAAAAAAAAAAAAAAAAAAACATATTCTTTTCTACTGGTCATTCATTTTGTGGGGTTCACACTCACCCACCAGAGTAAAAATCAATACAGTCCAAGCTGAGCTCAGTGGGTGGACAGAAAATGGCTGTTTCTTTCTGACTGACCACAGATCATGTCTGAGAAGAAGGAAAAAAAAAAGAATCTAGTTCTGCTTCAGTCAAAATTAAGGCCATATTGTCCATGTTATTAACCTTTTCAATGTTGTCAGCAGCCTCAACCTTTCTAAGACTGAGAACCGTGTAATTCATATCACAAAGCAGCCAACCACAAATCAAGGATGAGGAGAAAGAAACCCATCATCAGTGAGTGAAGCAAAGTAGGATACACAGTCATCCACATCATGTGCAGCCAATTACCTGTAAAACTGATGTGCCCTGTCTTCTCTGAAAACAACAGTCACTGAGGATGTCAAGGCAAATACTCAAAAAAATGATAGATTTCTTCTGCCTCAAAGAAAAGGACTATAAACGGCCCATATCAAAAGACTAATGATTCCATGTTAGTATTTAGCCATATAATGTTCAGTGAAATGTGCTCTCATTAAGAGTGACCTCTCTGTCAAAGTGAAGCCCAGTGCTGAGTGTGTTGTGCTGTAATGAGAGCTGGCTGTGGGTTGAGGATGAGCAGAGGATAGATCAGGACACTGTGTCTCAGACTCGAAGGGCAGAGGACTGACTCAGTCTAGAGGAAAACACTACATTTCCCATGAAGACAAAACAGCTCAAATTAAAAAAAGATTAAATGAAATATTCACATTGATAATCCTGAAGTTAAATATCTGCTGCAGTTTTTACACAAACGGGACATATATTTCTGGAGCTTGACTGGTTTGTCAGTTAACTGAGTCAATTCAGTCAGTCAACACAAAATTGATCAGCAACTATTATGGTAATCAACTGATTGTGCCATTGATGACGTCCTTGTCTGCCATTGGGATGATTTTTGTTTTTTGTTTTTTTCTGGTTTTAAACGTTTGACATGTTTTTGGATCAAATATTAGACTCTAATTGGTGCCAAAGTAATTAATATTGGACATAATGCAACTGGTTGAAGGTCTAAAATATTCTAAAAAAAATTATTATAGATTGCTTTGTAGAAATTATGTCACAAGATGGATATTTAAATATCCACAGGGTGGATATTTAAACTCTACTGTGCTCGAATAGATAAATTATGTTGTATATGAATTAATTGAACTACCCAGCATGGCCTTGAGCTGAGAAAACAAAAGCAGTATCTCAACATGCATGAGTAATTCAGCTGTAAAGAATGAGAAACATGGAATAAACACAGTAGTATTATATTGTGAACATTGTCTTGGTTATTATCAGTGTCTTAGTCTTAGTTATTTAGCAAAAATATCACAACATTACACAAATCTGTCACAGTTTTGGCTTTCACCGTTAGTGAAATTGTGTTTTCAGTGAAAAATGATTGAGGTGTTAGTCTCCTCCTGTCTCATTATGCGCTACAGTAGCTGTAATGAGCAAACACTTGTTATTCTCCTCTAGTATCCTGATCACTCAACTGACTTCATCTCTACTGCTCTTTATATCCTTTAGCACTTCAATTATTCTGTAATTCCGCACTAAAAGAACTGAGAGGATTGAGACAGTTTCTTTTTTTGATGGTTGACCGAAAACAACCCCATCCACCTTCCCCCAAAATGCTTTTTAGTAGGCCACACTGGTAACAGCTTGTGATGGGACCAGTTTCAGCAGGTGTTGGAGGATGGGGGTAGCCAAGGTTGCCTGAGTGCAGTGTCAGGACCCTGATTACAGAAGACAGGCTATCTGGATGTGCCCCTCAACCCAACCTGGTCTTTGATTGGTTGGGACTGGCTGGATGTCTGTTCCAGATGGGGTCATCCTCTACTAGTTGTCACTAAAAGGACAACATCCTCCTTAGTAACTGTGAACATCCCAAGAGAAGGCAGAGAGAAGCAAATGTAAAGGAGGAAATATCAGAGCAAATGATTGGACAACATCATTTTCGTGAAGATCCCTGTTGAGAGAGGGGAGGGGAGTGGGAGTAATTATGATAATATAACAAATAATTATAAGCCATCTTTATAGTATAAGCACTTTACAGATAATATTTAAGACAAACACTGCACTTCAAGTAAAAACAACAGAAATAATACACAAAGGAAAACAGTAAAAGCAGAATATATGCTCAATTTCAAATTACAGAAATTTAACATCTGAGTTCAGTGAACAAGCTTCTTTAAGAGCACATCATTTGGCTTTCGTACATATTATAACAGTTTATTAAGATGCAACATCTAGTTGGTAATTTTAGTAATGCCAGTTGAAGTGGGGGCGAGTAACGCCAAACATGGAGAGACCCTCCTCCTCAGTACCGTACCCTTAGTCTGTCTTACAAGTGAATAAAATGTCACCTGAAGTCAACAACTATAATCAACCATCTTTTAGCAATGTGAAGATGTGCGTCATGTTGTCCTTGACAACTACTTCATCACCTGAATGCGTCATCAGTGCACTGGCCTTGCAACACAGGCTCTCTGTGGATAGTTTTTTTTCTCTGAAGGAGCTCTATCTGCTTTTGAACCCCTAGTAACAGTGATAAAACTTTTACTGAATACTGAATTTATCTGTTCTAAACAACTGTAACTTTGTTTCCTAAAAATGTAAGAAACAAAGCACAAGAGGGCAGCTGTCATGACTGCCAATCTTCCTTTATAATCCCCATTCTGCTTTCATTCCATATTCCTTATATTTTAATATTACGTTATGTAACTTTTCAAGTAGTGCACGTCAACTGCTTCACAGCTGTTCAATCGAGGGCTAGGCATGGGCCTCTGCTGTGTGATGCAAGAGCTGGGAAAAGACAATAGAGCAAGTGTGAGTCAGTGTTCTGTATGCAAATGTTAATAAAAAGCGATGCAAGCTAAGAGTTACAACAAAAGTGTTAACATTAAGCAGCCATATATGCAGTTATGTCACTGTAACAGTTCCAACCTGCCTAAAATGACTGAGGAACATAATTACCGGTAGTTTTTTGGGAGTTAGTATTTATGAAGGTAAAAGCAGTGTGGAGTTAACCAATCAGTGAACTAGTTTCATGGAAGTCAAAGCATTGCTGAGTGGTAATAATAAAGGAGAACCACATGCCCAGGTATGATCTAAGTTGAGAATGTAGTAAAGTTCAGCTTTAAATTCAGAGTTGAGTTTCTCCTGTTTTCACCTCAGACAGTTTACAGTTCTGAACAGTTGTTTAGATGTATAGCTTTGTGAGCTGGATCTATGGATCTCTGAAGTATAAAGCTGTGTCTCAAGTGTTTGTCCACCTGGTACAAGTGCTTAGTCAAGGTACCGATACAGTACGATATGGGCTACTGCCATTAGTTACATTAGCTTAATTAAAAATTAACTCACCAAAACAATTCACAGCAACAAACTGGATTTTCTCAGTACTTTCTGGTATCAACCTACAAACATTTTTAATGGTTACAACCAACTTGTGTATATACATTTACTCCCCTTTCTCAGTCGATCATATATGTTTTTATTTACCAGTAGTGACGGAATAAACCTGACACATAAATCAGCCGTCACATCAATAACTTTAGAGTAAGAGTAGAGTTTATTTGATTCATGAATGAGGTTTAAAAGTCTGATGACAATTAAAACACAAACCTGTTCACTATAATGACTGACTGACTTTTGTTCAGCTGATGCGTCAGTCTCTGTGTGATTCATTCCCTGAGAGGATCCAAGGCTAGAGGGACAAAATAGTAAAAAAAAAAAAAAGCTTCACAGAACATGGCGATCAGAGCAATATTTTTACTTACATCAAATCCTGCAGTTAAACACACCCAAAACCAACTCCAGCTCCAGTTGATGTATATGGATATCCGTCTCGATGCCTCGATCTCCAGTTTAAAGATAAATAGATAAATAAATAAATAAATAATCCAAGCCCCCTGTGGACCTGAAACTCACATTCTTGCTCATCTTTGTGTCACTGAAGACAAACTAAATGTATTTTCAACTGGGCATCTAACGTGAAAGCAGGAGAGGAGTCCACAGAAAATGGGTCAAAATGAGGCAACGTGACTGGCTTTTTCTCTGCTACACCACTTTTTACACCTGGAGTCGCAGTCTCTGGCCCCAGTGAAGCAGTAGGCCTGTCACCTGAAGATACTGTGGCCATCTGCCCATTGCTAAACCAGGCGATTACAGACAGTCAAAAACTTCTTCATTAAGTGAGACCTCTGAAAGAACCAAAGATGGCTCACTCTGACCGATGGTGGGAAGACACAGGGATGTCATAATGCCAGACTGATTTAATGTGGAAAAGGCCACAAACTCATCCATCACAAATGATGTACAACAAGAAAACACAAACTGAATAGGTACTTGGGTTAGGCTGAACAATTTATGGCTACTGCTTAGCCTCAGAATATGACATCAAATCAATTTCACATTTATCAGTGGCAAACAGGAAATCGCAGACCCCACCTAACCTCTACTTTACCTACTTATTGTCTGGAGCACACCCGGCTCCAATCAACTTTCAGGCAAAACCTCAGCAACCTGGGTCCTGAATTGCTGCCTTCTTACCTCGGGTTATTACAGAAATAAGAAAGGCAACATGACAAATGAGTGTCTGATAGAGAGAATGAGACAGCCAAGGTGAGCACTTAGCTCTCATGCTGATGAAGCGGCAAAATAACCACTCACAGTAACAATACTCACCGTGATAGTCACTGGAGACTGTAACAAAGAAAGAAAGAAAGAAACTAGTCAGTGATTAAGACATCCACTGCCTGAACTGCAGCTCATACTGTCCACCTCATTAGGGCTCTAAGTTTTAATCTTGTCAGGTAGTTATTGAGTCAGAAAAACAACTGACACTATTCAGTACAATTTCAATTCAATTTTCTTTATCATTTGTGGGGAAATTCCATTACTGCAGCAGCACACAAACTTGAATGATTAAAAACAGGATGTGAGATAGACCCAGACACAGTTGTTGTGTAGGTGTTGAAATCCCACCAATAATATTAAGAAGATGAAGGCTGATTGTGGTTTCAAACGTGTAGGACATGTAGTGGGATTCTTTTCCCAACTAATGTATTTTGCTTCAATAGATACAGGTAGTACTTTACTTTTTAACCTACAATATACCCATATTAATTAATATCAACCCAAACTACACACAATCCTTTCATTTTAACATTTAGGTCTGAAACTATACCCATTGGTCTCTATTGCATTCATGTGTATACAACAGACCTAATTAGTTTGTCCTAAACAAGACCTCAGCTTGTTTAATTCTTTCTGGTAAATCATTAGCCTTTGCCTTCCTGACCTGAAAAAATATTGCCAGGACATTATTGTAAACAATTTGTCACTAATTAAAGACTTTATACACCAGTATATAAAGCCAATGCTAGGGCTAAGGACTAATGGTTGTTGTTGGCTCTCATGAACAGAGTACAAATTAAGTTAAGATTATAGTTAAATAAAGGTAAGTACATTTTTTTTTTTTTTTTTCAATCACATAGAAACTTCTCAACCCATCTCCCCTACCCCTGAGCCGTCCTTGATGCTGACAGCATCCCCATCAGCCATGTAGGTCTATGAGCAAGACCCATGATAAGTGCAGCTGTAAACCTTTAGGTTGTATGTAAATGGCTGCATTAAAAGGTCATGCGTCACTCGCGTGAGTGAAAAATGAGACTCATGGGTTTTTAATGTGGCAGAACAATCCTTAAAATTGGATCAGGAGAGTAATTACCAAGCTTTACCATGGTTTTCTGAGGTCAACATTATCGCCATGTCACATACTGTTTACTGTAGTGTGTTTAAAATTTTGGGTTCATGTAGCATTTCATGGCAACATTTCTCTCCCCAATAATTTCTCTGCAGCGCCCGAACTGCAAAGTGCTCTTATTTTAAAACGTGGTCTGAAATTTGTGCCAAGAGCAGGTGATGAGTGTAGATCATTTCAATAAACCTGAGTGAAAGAGACAAATTCACAGCTCTCTATCACAGCTCTGATGGATACAGAGGAGGAGGCAGAGAGCACTCAGAGGTCTATCTGCAAGCCCTCTAACTCACCAGCTGTCTGTGCTGGAGGTGTGGCGATGCTTCAGGGAGAGACATAATATACACGGAGATAAGGTGAGTGTAAACACGCAGCCATGCATAAATATACACACGCTCAAATGCATATTTATGCAGACAGCGCATATATATTGTACATAAATGGCTGCCACAGTCAGTTTGGAGGCTGACTCAGTTGCAGCCCTTTGGATGACAAGAGATGATCTGTAGGCTGTTTCTCACTGCTGTCAGCTCAGGGTGGGGGTGGGGAGACAACTAGAGTGTTGATGGGAAGTATATTATCTGAAAACTGGGCAAGAAACTTGAACATGTCATCAATTACCTATTACATATTACTCATTGATAATTAATCATTAACTGTGTAAAATGCACCTTTAAATATCTCAAAACTTCCAGTTCATATGCCATATTTTCTGTATTTAACACATGGAAACAGAAAAAAGACAATGTGATTCAACCAGCAGCCAGACAATGATTCTGAAGAGTTTATAGCAGAAACTCTCTAAGCCCTGCTAATTGTAGGGATCAGATAGTTAGCGCCACCATGATTAGTTCAAACATGCTGGCTGTTGGGGAACTACCTGTGCGAGGAGTTTGCATGTTCTCCCTGTGTCTGCACAGGTTTCCTCAAAGTTTTTTTCTTGAGTGTTAGAGTATGAATGTATATTTCTATAATGTTGGACCAGCAATGTGTTACCTGCCTTTTTGCCCAATGTCAGTTCATACTGACACTGTCAAAGGATAAGTGGTACAACTAGTGGATGGATGTAAACAGGTTTCTGCTGAGCTTACATAGACTTTTAAAGAACTAACAGTCTGAACCAGTAAAAGACTGTATTCACATTATAGTGTTGTGAACAACATGTTCACTAATTGTTTAAATTAGTAAAACATAATTAGGTAAAGACAAACTGCATGCACTTAGTGACTGTGGCTCTTTGAGCTTGAACAAATCAACCGAACTTTAAGGAGAATTTCGCAAACAATTTTACTTGCCCGCCTCCACAAAACTGGCCACTGGCCTCCTACACAGATCATGTGAGTTAACTCTTAAAAAATGCCCTATGTTTAGTTACACTGAACCAAACAAACCCTTCATAATGGTGCCCATATGCTTGATTTTAGTTAGCATGGAATCAGTGGCAGGATGTTCAACATGACAGTCTTGTTGATTGAAATTTTCAGACACTAGATTGGACAGATTGGGGTTATTGGGAGAGGAGAGAGAACCCGAAGCCATCTATTTACTCAACAGCCATTTCCGACCATATATACAGCTGTTTTAAAATTTAAAACTTTGAGGTTACATCACATTTTTGGTATGAATTCCCCATCATCTCCACATCAGAAGGTTTCGTTATATAACTAGAATGACGATAAAGTCTCTCAACTTCACACTGAAAAAGTACCTTCTCTCTGATCCTGAATGCAGTGTCAACCATATCATCCAAGATAAGCTACATGATCAAATCAAGTTATTATGCAAATTAGCTTTTGAGCTAACTGAAACATAATTGCTATTATTTGAATCTTTATACGATTTACCTTTATACCAGTTACTGAAAAACGAGTGGACGTTCTCCGGCCCCTGTTCAGATGTATTGCAGTTTTTTGACCATTGTGGTGCAGGCTGTTAAAGGTTGTGGTAATAATTAGAGGAACATTATGTTTGATAGGAGTAGGCAGTAGTGTATTTATGTAGGTGTATAATGGTACATGCTGAGGGTGACAGACGGTACTGAGGACTGTGAGAACTGGACTAAGGACAGGTGAAAAGTCTTGGGTTTTGTATTTGCTTTCTAATGCCTGATGATGTGATATTATAGACTCTCATTGCCTAGCAACGCAACTATTACCAGAGATAATCATGTCAGCCCAATTCATTGACTCTAACAATGATTCACCAATAAGTGGCGTGTTATGGCCAGGCTTTAGGGGTAAATGGATACCAAGAAAATTAAACCAGGTCCCTGGGGTATCTGGGTCTGTGATAAACTAATGGAAATCAATCGGGGCTCTCTCATTAAAGTGATAATCAAGTATGTCTGCTGAAGTTTGCATTGATTGGAAAACTGTTTGAGTGACAGCCCTACTAATCTCAGGGGCCGTTAACAATGAGTCATGGTGAGTGGGACTTTTGAAGCATCCACTGTGTCACTTGTCATATCTTGCCTCGTCACTTTGATCCACTGGGACACTGCAGGTCACACATCGTGACTCTGTCCAAATGATCCACAAGATGATTACTAGATTTACACACTTACTTACTGCACTGCATATTTACTCTGAGGCATTTGATGACTGGTATGAGCGGGGGAAGCAGGTAGGTGTTTATTTTCTCTGCTGCTTATGGCAGCTCAAAACAACGTGTTTATAATGATGCACTTGTGAGTTATGTTTGATGAACTCTACTTTCCGCAGAACATTCATGTGCACGTTTCTCGGGATCTGTAGCCACATCAGCCCTGGTCTCTGCCTCTCCTCCCTCCACTCTCACTCCATCTGTGTGGAAGCTTCAGGACACCAATTTCTCCACCCACGGTTTACTCTGAGAAAGTTGCTTCCACCCACCTATGGAAACATTTTCCCTCAGTAAGTTATTAAACACAGCTCCCCCCAGTCATGACAATATTGTTTCATCACTAGTGTGTGTGGTTTCATTTCACTTTCATAAAACTGAATAGAATTCCCCATGGTGAGGAAAATATTTGTTCACCTTTTAGAGGTTTTTGTGCACGTAAGTATGTGTGCACATTTTTCTGTGTGTTTAGTGACATTGCCCACTGGTCCCCCATATTGTCCCGTGGGCGTAAATACATAGTGATGAGTGGAGGAAAAAAGCAAAGACGACACAATGGTGACCTGGGTCACATGGAGGCGTCATAGAAATATATAAATTGCATTGCATAAATCTTGCTAGACAACAGCAAACAAAAAGAAGTGTTTATTTTTCTAAAAATGCCAAATGTCTCTTTCCAATAAATTAGGTGGTAAAAACTGGCAACATTCCACAAAACAACATTTAACTTGTCATTTTAAGCAGATCACATTAACAAGCTGTGAGTCAGTGTCGGTGCTGTAGCAGTGAACAATTATGTTTGTCAAGCAGACCTGAATGTTCGTCTCTCAGCCAAGTGAAACCAAACTGCAGTCTTCCATTGATTTCTCATCCTGGATAATGACTAACTACCTAAGGGCTGATGTTATTGCTGAGCAAGGGTGTAAAGTTTGCACTAAACTGTTACTGTTTGAATTGAGCAGCCTAAAATTTACAGGACTTGGCAGGACGTTTGTTTCCTGAGTCCTGTCGGATCTTACCAGAAAATGTTTCCTCTCTGTGTGAGAGCCTGGAGAGGAGTTTGTAAAGAATAGTGGAAAAGAATATGAGGCTACACTTTTCAACATAATAAATAAAGCAAATAAATAAATACATACATAGCTGCACTAGATACTAATTAACCAGTCACTAATACGTGGTCCTGCATAATTCAGAATTATGATACATAAAGGAGATAATCTACTTTGCATGAGAACAGACGGCTGATATGTACAAAGTATTAAAAGATCTTTTTCACAGGCTTTGACATGTGACAGCAGGAAAATCACAGGTGTAAATAGCAACATTAATGAAGCTGAACTATTCTCATGCAGAGTGTGGAAACACTGACATGCTGAGTTAAACCAGGTTTACTGAAAACCAGTGAAAACCTAAAAAAAAAATGTGAAAACATACATTGTTCATAGTTGCACATAGTCTATTAGTCTATAGACTATAACTGGTATACACTATCAGTAACGTTAACCATGGCTGCTACCACTGTTGTTAGCTTGTACACAATTGTAAATGAACCCTTATACTCAATTTACTAAATATCACATTTTTAATGAAATACTACTACTAATAATAATTATAAAATATTTTAACATATCTACTGCAAAAAGATTCACAGTCATCACAGATGTATGTGGACTGTACTTAGGACATTTCAGAAAAACATCGTTGACAAAACCAAAACTCTGCAAACAGGAAGTGACACTATCACATCTTTCTAATAAACAAATAGACCTACCTTTTATTTAAACTACAACTAAATTATTACATTTTTGAATCTTCAATTCTTCAGCTCAGTTATTGTCTTATCAATGTACTAAGAAAAACATGTTTAAAGAAGAAAAAGCATTAATTTATACAAATACCCATAGGGCAGCACAATGGGTTATTTCCATTTACCTGCTTCAGTTTTAAGTTGTGCAGTCATAAATATTTATTAAGAGGAGTTTAAACATCACTAGAGATTACGTTGCATATGTAGCCACTACCTCCATCAGGTCTACTAGGTGAATTGAATCAGTTGACAACACTAATGCTAGATTGCTAAGGTGTCTTGCCAATTTGCCATTGTACAATATACATTGAAATTACTATTATGCACACATTTCTCAAATATTTACACACATTATTGCTACTCATCCTGTGGGAACCATAAACAACTAATGTATTTCATAGTAATCCATCCGATAAATGTTGAGCCATTTCAGTCTGGCCTAATTTGGTCGACTGACATACCAAGGCTGCCCCCACTAAAGCACTTATAAAAAGTTGTTATTGTTGTGACCTAATTTTCTTTTTTGGAAAAGATGATGTAGCACAGTATTTCCCCTTGTTTTTTTATGACTTTTAATGATGGTGACTTTGCTGAAGTTGAAATTCTTTGTGTGTTTATGTAGAGACAAAAAGAGAGAGAATTCTTGTGTCAGTAGCTTTGTGTCTCTCATCACTAGTAATCCCCTGATCCCAAAGGCCCAGCAGTAGCTCTCAGTAGCTGCCCCTGCAGGTGCCTGTCTGAATAGTTTTATTAAAGGGCTTGGTGCTGTGCATTCCCCAGGTCCCTGGGCAGGAGGGAAGGCTTAGCAGGTGTAGGAGCACAAGCTTATCCTTTGAGCTGGGTAGGGAGTTGGTTAGGCAGGTAGGGGGTTAGGCAATCAACAACCAGCTGGCTGTTAAGTCAACCAGAGCCAGTTTTAGTCAACAGATTGGTGTTATAACTTCTCTTAACAAGCCAGAGTGGTAAGCCCGCCTGCCGGACAATTAGAGATTGAATAGCGGGCGAGGCAGTTATCCAAACACCAGAGGAAGCCAAGAAGACAGATAGACAATCAGAAAAACTGTAGAGGCAGGTGTAGACTGTGGTGTCTGTCTGTCTGCCTCACTGCCTGTCAGTCAGTCTGTCATCCTGTCAGCTAGTCTATTTGCCGTTTGTGTGTGTGTGCGCGTGCAAGCGTGTGTGTGTTTGTGCATGTGTGTGTGTGTGTGTGTGTGTGTGTGTGTGTGTGTGTGTGTGTGTGTGTTAGAGACAGAGAAAGGGTGGGGACACACTGAGGTGGCAGCTGCATAACAGCACATGAGGGAAATCACTGTCAGAATGCTGGATATGTGTGTCAGCCCTGACCCAGAGGACGACCAGTTGGATTAGTGGGGCCACATCATGTTGTAGTCATGTGGGTGTGGACATGCGGATGCAAGCGCTGTTTTGATAATACCACACTTTTTTGTGTGTGTGTGTGTGTGTGTGTGTGTGTGTGTGTGTCCACAAGATGTGGTTGTGTGGACAAATTTTTGTTCAAACCATCCTTATAAGGACATTTAAGCATTATTAGGACATTTTAGTTATTCTTTTTTTTTTTTAAATATTTTTATATCTTTCATTTTACATGGTTAAGATGTATGTTATTTTATGTTAAGGTTAGGTATTTATTTGCAAAGATTAAGGTAGGAGGCTAAGAATGTTTGGTCTAGGTGTAACTCATGTTGTGGGGACTTAAATCTTAAATCTGGACTTAAAATTGCATGTGTGTGTCTGTGTGTGTGTTTGGTTAAGGTTAGGGTCAGGTTTAGATAAAGGTTAGACAAGTGGTAACAACATTGAGATCTCTAGGGTTTCCAGGAAAGTCAATGAAATGACAGGGTGAAAGCCTGCTTCCAAATTATCTTTGAGTGCATTGGTGATCACGCACATGTGAGTTCATGACAACATGTCCAACAGATCACAACAGACCATTTGTGTGCAATTTGTTTATCTTGTGATGGGCCTCTAATATTTCACAAACTGAACCTGTCATCACACACACAGGCGAGCAAACAAGCAATAGGCTTAGTGGTTTCATCCACAGTCTGTGAATTGATGTTTACAGCAATCTTTTCACTTTTCAAGAGGCCAGTTCAGTATGTGAGGTGACTACAGTAGGTAAACAACACGTTTATTCTTGTCTGCTGTGAAGAAACGGACATAAAAATATTTTTGTGTACGACATGATGTATCTATAAAGCTCGGACAGCACGTCGAGTGATCCTAAACAAGATTAGGTCAATGTGTGAAATTGAGAAAACTGTAGTGGAACCAATAGCTGTTTAGCATATTCATTATGTCATCATGTCGTATTTGCATTTTGCCTAGTGTCAGCTTGTTTTAGCCTTTATCTGTTTGCTTCTCTCTTTACTCGTTGTGCTCGCATGCACAATATTTTAATACAGCCGACTGATGAAGCTGTTCTCATTTACATGTTTTTTTATGTTTCTGTTGTCAGACATGGGGATGATTATGATATAATAACTGAATTAAGACGATGTGTTAAACCAGCACTTGCTTTCAGGCTATTTCTAAGCTGCTACTCTGCTACTGCTTAAATCCTGATTTTGTAAACACGTCATCTGACAAAATCACCAGACGTTGACATGAAAGACAACAACTGTGTTGTGATTTCTGTATTTAGACGCAAAACATATTCTGAGAGAGAAAGCTATGCCTGAGATACACTGACTGCATTGTGTTTACACTGGCTCCCTCTCTGAACTGCTGTTACATTGAATATGACTTTAATAATGGTCTTTAACTATTATCCATTCACTTTTACTAGGAACCAATGGCCATGAATGGATGATTAGTTTCCGAAATGGTAAATGACACGCTGCAGTGTTGAGGCAACACTCGCCTCAATGAACAAAAGTTCATTTCTTAAGGCTTCTGACAAGTTCTTAAATCAAGTGACCAAAGCACTAAGTTGGAAATGCTGCCTAATGATGAAGCTATTTGTTCTGATCCATTTGGAAAGACCAACAGCCAATGGAGAAACTTCATCATGCAGTCACACTGCATTCAACTAACCAATGGTGTTACTAGATGACGCTCAACTGGCCCTGATGTTGCAGTCCAAACAAAAGGATATGCTTTTCTACACTTTTTCTTCCTTCCTGATAGATGCATTTGAGATTTGACAGGAACGAGGGAAAAAGAGTAGAGGAATGACATACAGTAAAGAGATGGCCCAGCAGGGAGTCCAGCCGACCAAAGCTTCTGGTCCAATGTGGTCTGCCCTCAAAAAAATATGTGTTAATGAATGGGAAGTTTTTCTACTCAAGATGACACCACCTCCAGATTTAAAACATAGTGATCTTGTCAGTGGTCGAGTTACTCTGCTGGAAATGTAGGAACAAGGTTTTGACAAGGAAGAAGCATGTGTGGAATAAAAAAGTCAATATCTCTGGTTCTGCTTTATTGGGTTTGATATGTTCTGTTAACTGTCCATCATGAGTCCATTAGTGTTAAAGGAGTGCAATGCTAAATCACTGGGATCCTCTTTTAAAAATTCAACAGTATCTCTTGCTACAAACAACTATATATTTGTAGATTTAGCAGGATATTAGTGCCATAATTGTTGGTTAAATGCATCTTTAAAAAGACCTTCCTCTTTAAATAAAGCAAATCTTGTTCTTAATGCTGCAAACACAGCTCTTACCTTCTTGGTGTCAATACCAGTACGTCATGTCTGACATTGCCCAGCATGATAAAATGTGCCGTCAACACAAAGACACTCCTTCTGGCAAAACTGTGAACTCTTTCTGACAAGATGAACTCCTGATTTTCCAGAAACACCTGAGCCCCTTGGGAGGGACAGGACTCATGACAAGTCAACTAATATGAAATGACTGTTTAATGTTGAATAGTAGGACTCAAGTTGTTTTGTCCAATGTCGTATGATGATCAGTAAATATCTTGAAGTAAAGACAATATATGTTTGTATTAGTGCTTTACAGTAAAACAAAGTACTGCTGTGAGAGCAAACATTTAGAACATATTGCATAATGTTGTAAAATATGTGGATCAGGCAGCCTGAACTAGAGTTCTGTATGCTGCCAGAGCACTGCATCTGAATCTCCATAGAGGAGGTGTCAAATGGCCTCTGCAGCAGTTACTACCCAGCCCTGTGCTGTTACTGGATACTTGCTGCTGTCACAGTCTGCACCATCAGTGTGTATGTATGTGCACATGCACAAAAGCTTGTGTATGCTTCCTCTTGTGTACCTGCTTCTGAGTGTGTTGATGTAGGCTATATTTCATGCACACAAATATACCACTGTATTATGTTTTCTGTTTATATTTGTCTCCATAAGCACAAAGCAACACTCAGCACTGATGGAGCTACTGTGCGTACGTTTCTGTCTGTATCATTTATGCTTTTATTTTGTGAAATGTCCTCTCAGCGGGTATTGTATTTGTTATATGTCTTTGGGATACAGTCCAATGTGTACATGTATTGCCTGAACCTAGCTTCCTCTTGAGGACAGTAAAATATCTGTGCTCTCCTCATGTGCTTACTGGGAAATATATTTGAGTAATGGACTTAATTTCCCCCCTCCCTCCGAGAGGGGCAATACGTCACAGAAGTATATCAATGCTGCCAGATTGTGTTTGCCATGATGCTGAAACAGACAACAGACAAGCTTCTTATAGCTCCTCTGAAGGGAAATACCCACAAAAGGTTAACAAAAGTCACCTCTTCAACGACTCTCACAGTCTATTAATCATGTTAAGATGATTACGTAAAGGGAATTATCTATCAATGTGGGCTCTGGCTGGTCACAAGAGTAATTTGGACTTCTTTTTGCACAGACACTTGGTTGAAAATGTTTTTCATGGGCACAGCAGAGCCTGGCTTATCCCTTCAAACAAAGAATAAACTGAGCAAATGTTCAAAGGTGGAAAGTCCAACTAAAATTTTCTTCCCTTAAGTCACATATTGTTTTATTTTCTGTGTGTGTGTTTTATTTGGAAGTATACTCTACATCTGTATAAATTACAGATACTACTGCTTTTAGTGATTAAAGCTGTATTCATATTTTAATTCCTCCCTGCCAAAAACATGAATGATATATTTCAAATTTGGCCCAAATTTCATCAAAGGATGACCTGATTAGATTTTTGTGGTAAAATCTCAAAGGTCATTGTGACCTCACAACACATGTTTCTGGCCCTTTGACTGTGATATCTCAAGATTACTATTAACGAAATGACTTCAACTTATGCACAATTATAATTTATTCCAACTCCGAGATGAAGATCACGTTGACCTCACATTATTGTGAACATGTTATACTTTATTACAAATATCCTGCAAGAATTTCATGACGTGACAGTAATGTTCATTTACACTTAAAGGTAACAGAGAATCAAAAAACATTTTTACCTCGTCTTTGTTGAAGAACAGTCGTCCACCCGCATTCAGGAATAAGTGAAAATGGTAGAAATTCTGAACGTCTCCTTTTTATAGAAATTCCTCTTTAAAAATGTCCACTAGAATGTTGGTCAATTTTAAAAATGGTTGTTTGTGACATATAATGTATCTCACGTCCTTCATGGATTGATTAGCCACGTATATCGAAGGTTCTTGACCAGGCTGTCCCACTGTTAAGTCTCCTTTAAATGCAGGAAATGAATCTAGCCCACTTTTCCCTGGCTGCGACGTCTACAATGGTTTGGTCTATTGATGACCTGTGAAGTTAGTTAAGTTAAATTAAGTTAAGTTAATCTACGTGATATGAGCAGAGCAGTAACATAAATATTGTTGCGTTTATCATAATGATTTATGTTATAAAAAATAATGAAAAGAAATATAGAATTTGCGGTGATTAGTATTTTTTGGTAGCAAACAATTGTTTTTGTTGCTAGGCGACAGGAGTAGCATGTACTGGGAATACACTATAGACATAAACATGTAAATGGAAAATGCTCTATAGGTTAAACATCACTTTTAAATAGATGATATTGAGTTGATGAGATTCTCCAGATAAAGCAACTATTGAGTTAGGACATTACTATACAGTTATCCCTTATTTTACAGCACTTACCAGCTCTACCAACTATTTTGGTGTCTTTCAGTTGTTTTTTGTTGCCTGCAGCCGTACTGTTTTGTTTTGTTGTTTTGGGTCTGATTTCCACATTTCGAGATGAAGCAGGCAGCTGTTTTTTCAGCACTGCACACCACATGCCTAGCACCAAACAACAGATGAAGTTATAGCAACAAACCAGTGAACTGCCAGATATGAATATTGGATTTAGATTCACCAGATGGGCAGAACGACAGCTCTGAATGAATGTGTCTGTGTCTGGCAGCTGTCTACCAACATGTTCACCAAAACAACTTTACATGGTGCAACAATCAATAATAATGATATAGTGTTACAGTGGTTTAGATCTAAGACTTCTTTGTGTATTAAGCCACATTTTATGATAAACAAATTATTAGATAAACCTACACTAATGGGGCCCAAACTTAATTTTGGAAATGCTAGCTAATGTAGCCTATCCAAACTTCAGCTCATTTGTCTTTAATAGTAAAGCAGTAACATCAAGTCTGTGCAGATTGTTTTAGACAAACTTCATGTTCACATTCTTAAAAGCGTCTCAAAAACTAAAGCTGCTGGCAAAAGTTTGGGAAAGCTGTGTTAGTCAGTGTGTGTGTGTGGTCTAGGTATTCCTTATATTGTGGGGACTTAAATCTGTTCACATACTCACATTATGGGGATCTGTCTGCCTTATGGGGACAAAAAACAGGTCCGAGGTAAAAAATGAAAATTCAAGTGAAGACATTTTTAAGGTTTGGTTAAGGTTAGGGTCAGGTTTAGATAAAGGTTTGACAAATGGTAGCAACAAACGAGATCTCTAGGGTTTCCAGGAAAGTCTCCAGGAAATGAATGCAAGTCAATGAAGTGTCCCCTGAAGTTATGGAAACCAGGCTGTGTATGGTGTGTGTGTGTGGCCAGCTCTGTCCTCACCTGTGGGTGAAGCCCCCCGTCTCCTCACAGTGAGAGTCTGGGAGCTCATCCCGCTGCTTCTGTGATGTCATCACCACTCCCCCACAGAGCGGAGCTGCATGTTTCTGTCTGCAGGATGCTGATTGTTGTGGCATCCTCCTCCTCCACTCCCCTCCCTGTGTTCCCTCCACTCCATCCCTCCTCCATCCTTGACTCCATAGTGACAGTTTGAGTTGGCATTCCCAGTCTGCCTGAAGGCTGTCAGCAGGACATTGTGTTCCTTCTTCATACTGGAGTGCTGATAAAAAGATAAACTACCTGCACCTACGTATATACACAACCCTGGTGCAGTTCAGTCAACAAATATATCTATTTGCTATTTGCAATGTATATATCCAAGTAGAAATGGGCGAATATCTAATTTCAAGTAATATCATAGTTGAAATTTATAACATAATAATTAATAATAGAAAGATGAACAAGACAAATTCCACCATGAAATAAACGCTGAAATGCTAATAAAGACACATTTGACAAGGGCCATACAGTCCATCCGTAAACATCCTCAGTTAGGGCTAATCTCGTTTTCCTTCTTCACTGCTAGTTTCAGAGTCATAACTGCCCACTCTGTCTTGTTTCCTGTCTCTGTCTTCCCTCCTATTTCCTTCTCCCTTGGGTTGTTTGCCTTGATTGATATAAAATGCATTGCTTTTGAATCTTTAATTCTCATTAAACCAAAGTGTTCAAGGCTTGTATAATGGCCAGCAAATTCAAAATTGCCATCAATTATCTCTGTAGACCTCTCATTAGGGATTCTGGCCGCAGTTTTGGCTGCTGCTGCTGCTGCTGCTGCTGCTGCTGCTGCTGCTGCTTCTGCTTCTGCTGCTTCTGCTTCTGTCCCCGACAGGACGCTGGCAGACCCGCTTCCACTAATAAGGAGAAAAGTGCAAAGTCATAGAGAGAAAGAGACAGAATACAACATGATTCTTGTCCCCCCGCACCCCACACCCCCACCCCCACTTGCTCATTTTTATCTCTTGGTCAGATGATCCAAAGGTTGTTACATTACATTGGCAAAGAGACTAGCAAACGATAATGGCAGATATGTGCAATTAAAACTATTCAGCCCCCTCATTTAGATGTAATATCACAGAATTTTGGAGAAATCAGAGACACTCAGTCACCGTGAATCTTACTGAATTACCAGATGAGTTGTGTATATCGGCCGCACACAATTTCTTCTCCTGACAGACACCGACGGCGGCCGGCGTGAGTTCTGGACCTGATTGGAAGTGATCCATCAGGATGGGTGCAGAACGTTCGCCTTGATTTGGCTCCAGGGACTGAAGAGCCTTTCAGAATGTAGATCAGAGTTACCACTCTGCTCTATGTGTGTGTGCATGCATGCGTGCGTGTGTGTGTACAATGATGAAAATAACACACATTTATACTCTCTCTTCGTTACACACACACACATTCACCACATTGTGTTTGCCAACCCCAATCAACAGGACCCCTGGGGAGCAAGGAAGAGAGAACCAAATTCAATCACGCCATTGATTTGTGGGTGTGTTTGAAAATAGAGAGGAAGTGTGTATGTACTTGTGTGTGTGTTTCTATGTGCGTGTGTATCACTACACTCCATGTCAAGGCCCACTTTTGTCTAAAACAACCCTACAAGTACTTCTATTTAAAGGCCTATAAGCAGCTCGTGCGGCGGCAGCTGGAGAGCTCTCTCTCTCCCGTCTCCTGGAGCTGCACAGTGACTGTTACGTCCTCGAGCAAAGTCCTCCAGTCTCCGCCATGTGAGTTAAACCAAGGCTGACGCGCTTCGACCCAAGCTTTGCTGAATATCAGCATTACGGCAGAATATCGCGGCAAGAGCCTCATTTACTCCACCCTTTTGTCATAGACACTGAAGGGGACATATGGACAAATATGAACAGACAGCTGGGTTTCTGAACCTGCAGGAATGGTATTGTGATATGCTGTGTGTTCTTTTAGGACAACCTGTCTGCTGCTGTTTGTTTCAGAGGCAAAACTGTTGCTTGATCTGTCGGTGTCTCGGAGCATCCCAACTAAAATCCTGTATTGTGGTTTACTCCACCACTTCTTTTTTTTGCCCCCAAGTCAGCACGAACCTGACCTGCACACATTTATGCAAATCTGATGTTAACTCCAGCTGACATTGTACTATAAACCATCACTTTGACTCCCGTCCAACAAGACATCTGTACTGATGCATAAAAAAAAGAACAATAAAGTTTCTTGTAATGACACAACACCATGCCTGGTTATAGGCGGTCGATTGAAGTGGCAGAAAGTGTGCCATGATAAATGTTATGCCCACCCAGAATTAGGCAGCAGTTTATGTATGGGGGAAGGGGAGAAAATGATCTCTTTTTACTAGTGTGCAGGTGGTGTGATAAATCTCCCACCCCAGTGGCCATTTTAAGAGCAGCTTGGCCTGTTTTTGCAGACCCTCCAGACTTGGCTCTCTGAGGGGAAACAGGCAGGCTCCAATCTGTAGAACTATCAACCTGTATATTCTTATTCTTATTACATTTATATTGGATCTGAAAACTTAATAGTAATTACTCAACTCCTCTATGTTTTCAATATAAATTACCTAAACTATTTTTCAGGCTTTTTTTTTTTTTTTTTACAGTGTGACATATTTTGATACTAGAAAAATGGAGCTGTCACTGTTACTAACTATAGCTGGAGTGACAAGCATGATGGAGCTTTTGGGCCCACTTTCCTTTGAAAAATTCACATGCTGAAAAATGTGTACTGAATAATCTCCAAAAAGCTACACAGAAAAAACATAAAGTGAAATATACATGTGTCTTTTACTAAGAGTCATTCAGCATGTTGAGAAATAGTCTGAAATCCAAAAAATGAATACAAATGAAGTGAGATGTAAAGCTGCTAGTGCTTTTTCTATTACTTAAGTGTGTTAGTCATAATAGCATGACCCGCAAGGTGAAGGTCACATCATGGTTTCCACCTTAGTTAATACAGATTTCCTTCTTGCTGTTGCCTATCAAATTTGACAACCTCCTCATTTGATACATGTTCAACGAGCTGCTAAAGCCAGTGACACAGATGTCCCAATAAAACACCTCTAGTTGAAAATAAAAGTGTCACCCACATGAGTTACAGCTCACCTATGTATTTCCAGGTGAAAGAACAACATACTCTGCTCCACGCCCATTGATTCACAGTTTCTCGTAGGCATGGAACTGTGTCCTATTCTATTTTGTTGTTTACCTCTTTAGACTGGACACGAGGGGAAATCAATACTGCGCTCTGACAGGTCAGTAAACAGCCTCCATCCGATATTTACTGGTGTCGAGGTTCAGTGGCCCTTCTTCTCGCCGCTGTCTTCATATGCCCTACCCGAGTTTAGATTTCTGCCCAAGCCGAGTCACTCCATCAAGAGGCCTCGTCTGTGACATATCCCTCCCTTCTCCTCCTGCTGCTATTGCCCATCAGGGTGGCAGGGTCTTTAATCTACGTGGAGCCAAATGGGTCTTGGAAAAGGCCATTTAGCCTGGGTTGTTGACAAAATGATAAAGCTTCTTGTTGGGGATAACAGAATGTGGGGAAGCTACCTGAAAGAATGAGACAGCAGAAGTAATGTGGGACATGAAGCAGAGGCAACATATATTTTGAAAATATTCAATTGTGTATGTGTGTGGCAACATTTTCTATTAAAACTTCATTGTCTGCATGTATTTTATAGTTTAACCAACAATCAAAATCCTCTTTGATAAATAAATTGTCTCTTAAAGGATAAGGCTATTCTTGTTGATACAAGTTGATACTAATCATATTTAGTATATGTATTTAATCAAAACTTGTTTTTACTGAATTCACATTTGTGCAAACTCTTTGTGAAAACTTTCACCAGCTTTGAAGTATTTCTTCTGTTGACTGTCAAAAAATCCCTGTTTCATTGTTATTTCATTGTACACAGTGTTGACTGTCAATCAGTGAATACCCACAGGAATAAATAGAAATCTCTGTCTGGAAAAGAAAACCCCTTAAAGCCATGTTGCCCAACAGACTTTATTTTCATGCACACGTCTCAGTTGGGACATTGTTGTTGTCAAGACAGCTGAGTGCCATAGCAACTGTGATCAGAGCCCTGTGATGCAGGCGTAGCAGCAGTCGTGTTTTCATGGGAGACGGATGCCATGTGTAATGTGTGTTAGCAGGATCAGCTGGAGGTTTGAGGTTTGTCCACGATGTACCACTGGACGCCCAATGTGGTGCTTGTAATGACACATCTCCCTTGTGGCTACATCTTGTTTCTGTTGTGCCTTTTAAAAATGACCTGTTGAAAACAAAGCTAAAATGAGTTGATGCCGGTGGATTTTTGTGTAAGATTCCTTGTACACAAGGAACTGGTAAGTCTATAGCCTGTGCCACACTTCTTATCTTACACATGCAAAACTACCTGCTTTTCATTTCATTTTTCATTTCAGCAATGATGTTAGCAGTTTAGGGTATTAAAGGAAATCAAACAATCTATTTCTGATGGTCACATAAGGGTAGCCACATTAGGCCCATAAGTTAAGAGTCTCCAGCCACTGTACTTCAATTAAATTCTTACCCTAGCATGCTAACATACTGGCGATAATGCTAATATCGATAATGCTAACATGTTTGATATTCATTGTGTTAGTTTAACATGTAACCTTGCTAACATATGCTAAAACAGAAAGTGCACTAAACAGAAAGTTAAGCTACAGATTATTTTTTACTATGGTACTTTCAGATTTCAAAGTATCAAACTATTACAACTCATCTTCTGGGAGACATTAATGTGCTTACCAAAGTTTAGTTTATGTAATAGCTGGCAAGATGTTTCAACAAAACAAACAAAAAAAGTTAAACAATGCAAGGTAAAATCAAATGTATCAAATTAATTTATTAATCTGGGAACCATGAATATTTTTAAAACATTCAGTGTTAATAAATGGAATGCATCTTGAGTCTGGCTCTAGAGAAAAGGTCAGAGGATGATCAGATGCAGTAAATTTCATGCAAATAAGGACATCAGCAAAGTTAAAATGATTCATCCTCTGTGGATCATGAATGTTAATGCAAAATTTAATGTGAATCTATCCAATAGTTGTCTTATTTGGTGGATCACAGCTTCGCTTTAATTGTGAAGTAGCTGTAGAAAGCCATGTGTTTGTATCAATGGTATGTCGCACAGAAATTTCAATAGAATCACAAGACATCAAAAAAAATGGCGAAGCACCTCTCTGAAGGGAAGAACAAAAACAATACGCGTGAAATGTCAAAACAATTCCAGTGATATGCAGCAGCTTCACAGTGATTGAAAGCAGAACCTTTAAAAATAGCACATTCTCTTTTGCGAATCGCATGACCACACATGTTGAGCCAAGCAGGTCAGTGTGATGTCAGCGGCACTCATAAAAGGGTAGAGGTCAGCGCAGTTTGTCTCCGCTCGGGAACATGGACGTATTATCACGGGTCAGTGTGTAAACCTCCTCTGTGAAGATTTAAGGTAAATACAGATGAATACTGACAGGAAGGACAGTATGAACTCTGCTGTAGAATGATAAAACTTCACAATAAGACAGCATGACAGGTGATTGGTATCGATAAGAGCAGTATCTGTGCATATTCATAATGTATGGAGTCTGTCATTGGGTGTACAGCTAAAGTGGAAAATGTACTATAGATGTTATATGACCAACAGTAAACAGAATATATAATATGCACATCAAAGCATCAGAGGGTGAAAGGCCAAGAGAGGGAGGGAGACAGCAAAAAAGAGAAGACAAGCAAAAAAAATCCTTACTCAGACAGTGACAACACACTCTGTAGGGGGAGTTCGAGTGTGAGGATGGAGCATCTGCTCGTGCCCACTGGGCCTCCCAGCTAGTGTGAGCAAACACTCACACTCTGTCGCACATACACACACGGACACACACTTAGAACCAAACTGCTGCTGATTCTAATGAGGCCGAGGCCTGCTGGGCAGCAGGAGGGCTGTTCCAGCCTGTTTCAGCCTCTCTGATTCTTGTCCCAGAGCTCCTGACACGTCATCCACTGTTTCACACCATCCACACTGTTTCATACTCATCAATGTTTCCTCCCAGCAGTGACTGATGTAGCGTCACATTAATAGACTAAATAACTAATGAAGTAAGTGCAGTACTTCACTTTTTTCCACGTTTTAACATTTGGCTAATGAAGTAATAATAGAACAATGATGTATTTTTTCATGTCCAACATAAAATTAATGATTAATCAATGTATTTACATCCAGTTATCACTTCTTTAAGTAGTGTTTTTAATGGTCGCAGTGGAGATTGCCAGGAAGTGAGAGGTAGTGTGAAGTCTCTGCAGGCTTTATAACCTCCTGGTGAGGTGCCAGGAGCAAAGAAGCTAAAAAATCGATGACTTATTTCTATATATTAACTCTTAAACTGAGCTGAATTAAAAGGCAAAGAATTTAGGTGATGAAACAATCCATGCACAAGGTCCATTTAATAGCTGTTTTGAAATTTCTGATCGCATCACATGGTCTTCATCTGCAGATGGAGTAGGCAGTGTGTTGTTGAAATTTCCATTTTTTTCTGAGCATGAACAAATCATCCAATTTACATTTTTTTGCCCATTCATCTTGAATATCTAAAGACTCCTTTGAGCCGTCTTTGTCCCAACTATTCACCCACTTCAACTCTTTTTGTTTCCCCGTCTCCCAGTCTCTTCAGTAAGAACGATAAGCCCAAACAAATCTGCCTAAAGCCTTTGTGAGGCTGACGGTCTTGTAGAAAAGACACCTATATCCTTTTCATTCAGAGGACACTAATGGCATATTGACGTGCCTGCAGATTAACACATTATTGTATCTGTGTATATGTATGGTGACTAGGAAGTGTGCTTTTGTATCCATGTGTATTTCAATCCCATCATTGTGTTTCTTATCATTTCCAGTCACTCAGAATGAGTCTTACCTCGTCTTTTTGCCTCAACATCAATCTGGCATACACTGTGCCAGTATAAACACTTTGAGACCATTCAATTCACTATGAATTGGCTCAGCTTTAAAACACAAGCTTTATAATCCATTACATCTCAGTGAAAGCATCATTTCCCCCAGATTATAGTGTTATACAAACTCCTGTTGTCAACGTCACGTCTGAAACAAGTGGTATACTAACATTACCATGATCTGTTCTCGTAACACTGTAATGCTTGGATGGGCTTTCCATATTGTTTTGTCATGGCAGACTTCTGATACATTTGATTTAAATAGTTTCCAAAGCGTAATCACAATGACTTACAATATACTATGTAATAGTGATACATGAATGGACCAATCCAAACTGCTTATGTATCGTTATGAACAACATGTCTCCAGTTTGTCAGTTTGGAGCCAAAGTCTGTGCAGTAGTGATCAGAGGGTGGAGTCGCAGTATCGAGGTCATGCCACTATATTCAATCACAGCTGTCAAACATGACATGACATCCTCCCCATCAAATAGCTCATTAAAATCTAATCAAAATGTGTCTGTTGTTGTACAACTTCACTTTTGAAACAAGCACAGGAATCCTGTCACACTCTGCTGGTTTAGAGCTCCGATTTTGTAAAAACAATGGCTCCAATATGTGCACCAAACTGTTTACATCTAGTCTCTGTCAAAATTTGGATTGTGCTGCAGGGATCTGGGGTTGTAGATAAATAACAAGTGTTTGGAGGGTAAAAACAGAACTATGCATTGTTTTTGATTTTACATAAAAATGTATCCAAATTTAAGTTAAGTAGAAGTTAAGTTAACCAAACAGATGACATATAGTGTAATATATGAAATAATATGACTAACATTAGACTTATTGAATTAATTTCTTAAGATACTGTCCATGTAATTTATGCCAAGCGATAGTCTCTCTGTAAGCCTTGTTGTAGTAGTTATTTCAAATATCTGCCATTTGAAACATATTTGTCAGAATAAATATTAAAACTGAGAACATAGTGCTGTTTCAACTGATACAACCTGGACCAGCAGCAGAAACTAAGGGAGAGCAAATGTAGTTCAATGATTTATTAAACAAAGGAAACATAGGCTTACAAGACTGTAATGGTGTTCAGGGTCATAAACTAATGGTAGGCTGAAATAAGCAGTAAAACAAAGAAAACCAGTGGCAAGAATCCAAGATCCAGAGGGGTCAAAAACCCAAGACGTCAGGCAAAATACAGAGAACCAGGAAACGAAGAACACAGTAACTCAACTTAAGTTACTGTGGCAACTCAAAGAGGGAAACGCAAGGCTATATTTACACATGAATCAATCGGCAGGAAGGAAAACACAAAGGCAGAGAGGAAAATTACAGACAAAGTCAATATGAAATAAAACAGGAAATGTTACACAAAGGTGTCACCTGGGGCAGATTGTAACATCTGTGTTATTAAACACACTTACCATCCCCAGAAATATCACACCATATTTATATTTATAGTCATATTTTCCCAGTATACATTAAAAATCCTCAGTAAGATCATGTGAACCACCATACACAAACTGTTTTTAACCTGTGAAAACAACAAAAATGATTTTCGATTTACTGTATTTCCACTGTTTTTCTTATTTCATTTCTATATTTATTATAACAACTTGCAATTAATCAAATTCAGACTTTCAGTATTCTTTTTTAGTCTTTTTTTTAATCTAATGTGATAATAAAACCAGAGGAGAAAAAGGGACCTAGAATATCAGTGTGGTAAAGAACAGGAGGGACATTGTCATCAAAAATATCCCCAAGGAGTCATCTCATCCTTTATTTCAAGCCCTGTAGCTAAACTAATACAGTGAAACGATCCAAGGTGGCCCTTTATTTCCCACCTCATCTTCTGGGTGTGTGTTTGTGTGTCCATGCGAGGCCGTGACTGCACCCTTGTGTCTGACCATTGTGGGAAGAGGAGCTATAAAATGGTGCCTTATTGGTTTTAGAATTTTGTCCAAAAAAGTCCTCCTCAGTGGGAAATTAAACTCCGCTCACCTCACACATTGGTGTATCCCAAAGGAAACACCATAAAGTTACACGCTCACATCTTATTGTATGTTTTTTTTTACCCATCACATAGTAAATTCATGAAGTCGAAGTCATCCGAGAACATTCAAACCAATTTAAGCCAATTGTTCGTTTATTTTAGAAATGGGAAGAAATGGAAAGATAGAAGCATAAAAGATAAAGAGAGACTTACTGTTATCAGAAAGCCAACCAAGGCATTTGTCATCTGTTTGAAGCTGCAGCTTGGCTCTCAAACTCATTTTTTTTCTTTTTTTTTTGCATTGGGTCAAATAATAATTACATTATGTGTGTGTATGTGGAGGGCTTATTGCTGCCGTCATTACTCTGGTAGACGCTGTCCTCTATTAATTTGATCTTTGACAGAGATAGATTGAAAGTCATAATGTCAGACATGAGAAACTCACATTTGTCAAGCTGATGTGTTTTTGCTGCAATATCTGAAAGATCAGCGGATGATTAAGCAGCAAGTCATCAACCAAAGGCATTCTTCCTTCATCAGAGGACACATATTTGTTGTTGTATGCAGTTCTGTTTGTTGCCTCCCAGCAGTGCAGTGAATCCAAATCCGTTTCACATCCAGCTGAGGCTCTCTCTGCTCTGTCCTAGTTAGCCACTTGAAAAATGGTGTACACCAAAACCAGACAGTATTATCAGGCCGTGTTGTTCGTTTTATCTAAAGCGATTGCCTGCGTGTTCTCTAATCTGCTGTCTTAAAAGTCTTTGTACATTTTACTATGCTACAACTTTTTTATGCTTCTCTGCACTGGCAACAGCCGGGACTGGCTTTGTGTTTTGGGTTGTTTGTCTGTTCATCACTGATGTTCAGGAATAAGAATTAGACTGTACAACCTCTCGGTAGTGATTCCAGTTGTTGGACACTATGACTGTTCATGGCACAACAAGACAGTAAAGATGTGTACAGCAGCTCTGTCAGATCATTCGCTGACCAAGTTAATACAATGGAAATAGCAAGACAGAAAAATACCGGATAGTTTTAATGTTTTAAAGTTCAATGTTTTGGACAATTTGGGGTAAATGTGCTGGGAAGCGGTTTCCTATTTATACCTCATTAAACACAGAACAACATTAGTATTAACCCATTAAGACCAGATGCAACGTGTGTGTAAGTGTTTGTCCCTTTAAGACCAGCTGTGATGTCTAAGCGTTTCTTCCTTGAGAGTCGGATGTGACCTGAACAAGTCTGATGTAATGTTCAACATGTTTTCAACACACAGTTGACAAAATGCATTGTGATTTGGTGAAATACACATTTGGTAAACAAAATACATCAGGGAAAGTGTGGTTTGGTTTTAGCCGTGGCTGTAGTTAAAAAAATATCTCTAATACAGCTGAAATACAGCTGAGATGAGATACAGCTCTGATTGTAACATTCAAAAAAGTCAGTTTGAAGTTTCACATCACATCAGAGCGGCAGAGTGCAACACTTTCTTGGATGAAAAAAACAATGACAACTTAAAAGATTTTGATTCAAAATTTTAAGTGCTAAAGCTCAGGGGCTAATAGACATATTTGAGGAGGATTTCTTTGGGTTTGTTGATTTTCAGTGAAAGGATGGATTCTCATTTCTCTCATTTACTTCATTTAGTTATGACTCTGTCACTGTATTGTGTGTATTGTAAGCAGCAGCCAAGGCAGCAAATGGATTCTTTATATTAGAATATGTTAATTTGTTCTATATTACATAGTGCTTTATTCTGGTTAATGGTATTTTTGTTGTATTTAAATGTGGTATTTTTTATTATGTGGCTCATTAGCATAGTTAGCTGTGATTTCTGGGATACATGGCATGGATGACGTTTTCTATTAAAGAAGATGATGAAAATAGATTTATATATAATCAAAAAGAGTGTCAACACTTTATTATGTAGATAGCACAGCAAAAAAAAGTAGTAATAAAAAGAAGGGACATGGACAGGAGGTTACTGAAGTCAAGGCAGTTTCATGTGGGAGCTTGATCTCAGCCCTTCTTCAACATGAGTCAGTCCATGGTCTGTGTCTGAGTTCAGCTCCCACCTCTGCCTGCCTCCACTGCTGTCACTGCACATCAGCATTGTGTTAATGCTAACATCTCACTTCACCAGCCCTGACTCTGCTCACCCACACAGGAGATGGAAAAAAAAATAAATAAAAAAAAGA
Organism: Polydactylus sextarius; assembly: GCA_016801845.1. NCBI lineage: Eukaryota > Metazoa > Chordata > Actinopteri > Polynemidae > Polydactylus > Polydactylus sextarius. Next base: position 6,912,977 of record CM028907.1, on the reverse strand, counting down.
CAGAAGAAACAAAGAAACGAGAAATGAAGGCAGTAAGACAGCAAGACTGCAGAGACTCAACCAGAGATAAGATAAGATAACGATTTTCATTCTCTCTTAAAACAGGCACAGCTTATGCAGGTATATTGGTGTGAAAAGGAAAATTTAATTAACTTTTAATTTGTACCAAAATCTGAGCAGGCTGTGTGAGAACATTACAAAAGTTCTCTGGGGAAACTGGAAGAGAGAAGCACTTTTCACATAAATCCCACCACTGAATTGCACCTTTTATGCTCTTCATCCTTCAGAATGCATATAGGAGCTGGCGGTGCCGATCACTGATTACATAATTAACTGCTGCCTTCTGTAAATCAGACGCTAATTAAACACAGATTGAGACTGCGAATAGAGCAAATACTTTCTGACGCTGAGTCTTTGCACATGCATCAATCTACGCATCTATCCATCAGTCAGCGTGACAGCGTTACCATAGACGTATAGCACAAGTTAGTGTACTGCCTCATTGCCTCCGTATGCTTTATTAGCTGGGTAGCATCATCGAATGACACACAAAATAGGTCTACGAGTTACTCATCCTCCAGCATGACACCCTAAGAGGCAGTAGGTTATACATTTTAGATAGAGGAAGATCCAGAATAGTGAAGCAGAATATTATGCATAATATAATACTATGTATTATTTACTACATTTTTTAACATATGCCTGCTTCGTATAACATATTGGTCAAGGGTAAACCATGTAGCACATATATATAGAGCTTTTCCAGTATATCGATCTAGTACTCCTCGACTTGACTCGACTCTACTCCCTTTTTTTGTGATTTGAACAGACTGCCTGACCACTTATTGGTCAGAGTAAGTGTCTTCACAAGTGCGACCAGGAACGAGCAAGTTCAGAGAGCGTCAACAAAATAATCAAGTGCCATTTTTAAACACCGACAAGAGTGATAGCCATCATAGTAGCCTACCTCGTTGTAAGCTAACCGAGCAACAAGTACAGCATTGCCTCGATGTCCTCCATTAATGTTTACTAATGTTTTTGTGTTTTCAAGTTGAAGAGCTACCAGATTGTAATGGAAAACAACGTGCCTGGTATTTTCTTTGCTACATTGCCATTTTGCTAGCATCCTATCTTGTTTGACAACCCATTTGTAAAAACAAATCTCCTTGGTGCCGGTAGTGGTCAAAAGATCAAACATTGCAACAATCTAGGGCTCTTAAGTACTACAACCACTTTAATCTTGAATTGTAATAATTTGGTGACTTTCTTTGACGGTGTCTTACCATCCAACACTAGTGCAGTGCTGGTCATATTATCAAAAAGTGCAATTACCTCTTCAGTAAATCTGTGTTTGAGCGGCATCAGCACTGAATGACAGATTTAAATACATTATTCTAGGTCTCTAGTGGGACCCATACAAATGAAGTGTGTGCCATTTGTTTAATAAGTCCTTCATTCCAGCCAAGATATGTGCAGAGTGGTAATGAGAGATCTGTTATCTGTGATGGCCATTAGCCTTAGTGTGTGAAGTCATTAGAGGGTGTAATTAACTCCTATTGTACTAGAGATGGGATCGTTAGCAAACGAGTCTAAGACGCATGTAACAATGACGTGATTTTCCCGCTTGTGACGGTGACCTAAATGAAGTAAGAAGTTGGACGTGTTTCATCGTTGAGATCACAGGAGTTTCGTAGTTTGCAACTGATGTGTTTATAGTAAAATAGTTTGTCTGCGACCACAAAGGTTGTTTTTATGATCACCTCCAGAATGCAAATGAGGCACATTGTTTCCTCACCTCAGATGCAGACACAGCGTTACCAAGACATTTATCACTTCACAAAAATGTTTGCACTGACTGCTTTTGTGAGTCACAGATATGGAAAACAATCAAACACCTGTCCGGAGCTTATGCATGTGTGCATTTATTCAAATGAGCGCACCTAAAGAAAGCTCTTCGTTTCTTTCTGTCTCCTGAGACGCTGCAGTCACACAGTCATGACTGATGGGAGTGTTTTCCTTTGCACTATTCCTGGACTGGCCTATCTACAGAGGTTCACTTTTTTGTTTGTTTTTTTCCCAGGGAGCTCACCAGGATGTTTGCATTTTTTGCATAAATATACCAATGTTATTTCATATGAGGGGAATTTGAGATTCGGCTGCTTTACATTAAATCAAAGAGGGATCTATTGTTTGTTTCCATTGTATCTAGATGATAAATCATTGATAGCCCCAATGAAATCCTTCTGCTGCATGAATGTAATAAAACCCCAAACATCCTGGCAGAAGAGCTGAGCTGAGTATTTGTACAACAAGCTACTCTGTGTCAAACAGCTCCCTGAAGCCACACTGGGCAAGAGGCATGGTCAGAAGACAAGTCAGTCAGCTGTCACAAACTACATTTCCCAAAGTGCTCTATGTTTGATTTATGCCCAACTTCTCTCACTCTTTTTTTTAATTTTTTTATTAGAACTTCTTCTGCCCAGTGTTTATTTCATCATCCAATTAAGACTAAACTAAGATCTCTGAATTGGGGCAACATCTTTAATAAGAGAAACATGAGATGTCAGATTATTATACAGACATCACATAATGTGCACAGTCATAAGTTTACTATCCACTGAAAGCTAGTTAAATTATTGCTGGTGAATGTAGTGAAACATTTAGCAACTAAACAATGAGATGATAGAGACAAAAAACAGAAATAAAACAGAGTGAATACTGCACTTTGACCTGGCCATGAAAAAGACCACAGCTGGATGTCAAAATTATCAGCTGCTAGCTGACAGGTTTGCCATTTCAATTTGTTAAATATGTCAATTTTCATAAAAATGAAAACATTTTCATCAGAAACTAGGGGTTCTGATGAAGTGAAACTAGAGTTTCGAGCCTTGTGGTTGCATGTCTCTGCCAACCAGTCCAATTGCTCTTAATTAGCCTGTGAATTCTTGAGCTGTGGCCAAAAAAACTGCTCCATGTGTGCACAGTGACAGTGACCTTTGTCCCCGGATTTTGGTTTCCCACCAAAATCCAGTCAGTTCATATTAGAGTCAAAGATCCAAAGATATTTGGGTATTCTTGAGCTATCGTGTTTACAAGAAGGGATGAACAACCTCCAGCCACTACGTTAAAATCACAGCTGAAAACAGGTGTTGATGTTTTGGAGAAAGTGTCTTGTATTACAGGAGCAACAACAACAGGTCACATCAGACACTGATCCCACTGAATGTTTTCTTTTCTTGTCCCCTCAGACTTCATTGTTCTGATGCTGCTGTGTTACCCAGATATCAGCTCTTACCTCGGTGAGTACAATGTTCCCCAAATAGTAATAAACCCATTATCCTTTGCACCATATACAGCAGCCATGTGATTAAATCTTTATTTTGTTATATCCACATTTTTCATTGTAATGAATCATACCACATTGTGATTCACATTAATTAGTAGAGAACTATATATAAAAATACTCTCTTGTCAGGTCATATGTCTCTCATAATAATACAGTCTCTGAGTTTATTCTTCAAAACAAGACAGGGTTTTATTTGTAGGTTCTGTCATGGGTCCTGTGTTTACACTTTACAACATCTTGTATCCATAGTAGCAGGAGAAATTGTTTTATTATTTTGAATGTACCTTCAATTGAAAGTTGTATAGTAAATGCAGCAAAATAATCCATTTTTTTCTACACATTAACTCGGTCAGTAACATATGAAACCATCACATCCTTGTTTCATTGTAAATTAACACCAGGACATTTGTGGCCATAAAGCCTCAGCTCTACGCGCCTGTTGGCGATTCTCATAAAAGTCCTCATCTTCCACAGATGGACAGTAAATTCCAGCAGACTAACAGCTCCCCAGTCACAGTGTCACCACATCTGACTTCAGCTGAATGTATTAACATGTAGAATGTGTGTGCTGCAGCAGTTCATCTTGTGTTGATCAGTTTTCCCCGGTTGATCGACCGGTCATCTGGGTGGATTACATTCCTGGTCTCGGCCTTGATAGATTATTGTGACCATGGAGCCTGAGAATGGTTATCTTTGCCTCTGGGTTCTTATGGGTGTCTCGTTGCTCTAACGGCCGACAGATTTGGTGTGGTGTTTATAGATTTACCCTCGCAGCGGCCGGGTACGCAGATGGGGAGGATTGACCTGCTGTGACCTTGGAAGACTGCCCTGGCGGAGGACGACGGCGACCTCGGGATGGGCTGGATGTGCTGCAATGCAGCAGAGCAGATCAGTGGCGCTGCGTGCTCTCACCCACACACACACATATATACACACGAGCTGCAGCTCACAACACACTTCTCACACACACACAAACACACTCATTGTAAATAAATATCAAGAAAAGAAAACAAACTGCAGAGATGCTCACAAATCGATATTAACTCACACTTCCTGTCTTTTTTTTCTTCCTGGAGAAGAAGGCAGGGGTGTGTCCTCATCAACCTGCCGCTGTCTGACTGGAGGAGATGCACACACCACCCTCATGACTCTGCATATTGAACAGCATGCACACATGCACATGCTCATACGCATTTATTTCCTGGCTCCTTCATAAATGAACACATGTATGCCTGCAGGATGCTTGTGCGCACACACACACACACACACAGATCACAGAGATGTGGAAATTACACTCAAGTACATAGAAGACTTAACATGTCCTAACAATATATCTGGTAAGCACTCCCATTAAAATAAATGATCGTAACAGAGGGACATTTGTGTCACACTACATTTATAGTGCTCTATACACCCATAACTATACACGCTAAAAATAATACACTGATTCACACATTTTCCCTCTGTTCTTCTCTCTCACTGCTGTCCTTGATCTACAACAGCAGCGCCCAAAAAAAGACCTTTCCTTTTTCCCACATCTTGCCAACATCCCTCGTGCACATCTATATAGTTTTCTATGCTTTGTTTCCATCACTGGAACAACATTTAACTGCTTTACAGATAAGCTGATCACTCGGTTCCATCAGCCATAGATCCTCCCCAGACGTCAGATCGTCATGGGGATGATATGTAACTATGGTGAATTTAAATACCAGCATAGCACAGTTCCCCAATTAAAGAGATTTTCTCAAGCAAATAAGTGAAGCCTAATCACTGTGAGAAATCACATCAAACCACATCAGCCTCACTTTGCACTGTGAGTGTACTGATAATTCTCCAACCCAGTAGACAACTTTATACACAATAATACACACAGACATATGGGCATATTTGTGACCTTGTGCTGACTTTGATTCCTTTTCAGGAGGTGAAACTATAACAAAACATTACCATACAACTAGGTGAATTTCTCAAATTCTTCCATTAAAGGATATGTGTTGTGATATTTTATGTTTTTCATTAAAGTCTCATTAAAACACATTATTCTTTTATGAATTGATCCAACTAGTGAGTGTTGTGTAGCTACAGCCTCATGTATCTTGTCCCTCTGAGCCCCAGAGCTCCTTTGTTTTCTAAATACCATTAAAAACACATTAATGGGTGACACAGTCGAATTGGATGGCGTGTCCCTTCATTACAATAAACATGGGCGCAGAATCAGTCCATCATAAACATATTGCAACCTGACTCATTATAGTACCAAATGTGCATCTATCCGCAGTTGAAAATAGTCCCCAACGTTTGCACTCATAACTCCTCATTAAATAATGTTTTTAAAACTGCAGTTTTCAGCTTTATTTAATTATTTTTGCCACGTCTATATAATTGTAACCTGCACAAAAAGATTTATGACATCAGTGTAGCATTACTGGATTTTGTGTTTCTATGGGATTTGTAGATATATAATGTCATTGTCCATATCCTTTAACCTAAGTTTGCATAGCTTGTTCCTTATTAGGACACTTCATTGATTTCCATTCACAGTCTACAGCCAAACTCAAACCTTAACCTTAGCTAGGATCTCAGATATTATACCACCCTTTTTCCAACACACACACACACACACACACACACACAGAACTCCTCAGTAGCAGATGTAAGAGCACAGCTGGTCTCAGTGTGTTGTTCAGGATGTGAAGGAAGGTAAGGGGCGCAGAGGAAGGAAAACTTATCTGTTTCAGTTCCACTGTTGTAGCAGGAAATTCTTTCCAGTTTGATCCTATTGTCTCATCTGACAGGATGAGACTTGGGAACATGTGAGCGTGTCACATTTAACATGTGTTAGCCGGCATGTGTCCTCGTTAGTTGAAGAACATTTCTGTTTCTTGTAATCACTCTTACACTTTTAAGAAAGCTCATTTATTTTTAATCACACAGGTGAGAAACAACTTACACTGGTTGTTTTTTGTCACTGCTGCTATATGTCACTCATTGATTTTTCCCTTCCCTTAAAATTAGCTTTGCAATATGTTCAATGACCTTTGACTCCAGGGTCAAAGGTCAGCACACACTCACCTCCAAGTCATTTCAGCACACTGAAATAAAACCTGAACAAATGATGCACTTTTACATAAAGAAGTCTGTTTATTATTTGATATATAGATCATATGCATCTTCATATAATAGTTCTAATACCAGTAAGTCAAAAATAATAATCATATTATATTCATATATATATAGATATATAGAAAACTAATCCAATAATCTACTTTTTACTTGGACTTTACTTCCTTGTAAAAAACAACATGGAGAAACGTATAACCTTCTCCCCAGCTTCAATATAGGCGCTTTAAGGGAGCAAAGAAGATAATACAAAAAAGAAAAATTACACCTGAACGTTGCATCTTATAGAACTAGAACATCTGTCAGCAGCTAGTAATGTTGACCATCATGGTTTAAGACACAGGAAAAGGTGGTTGTTGTTGTTTTTGTTTTGTTTTGTTTTGTTTTTTCGTTGCTAGAACATCTTTGACAAATTTGTTTTTTTATTTTTGTTTTAAAGTTCCCATGAAATGGCTGAAAAGGTTCAGAACGGAGAGGAGACGATGGCAATCATGTGATTGGCTGGATTTGGAGACTGAGAGACAGAACATTAGATTACACCAGTCTCATTATACACTTTGGATGACGAATGTCTGAAGGTGAAGGAGAGGAGACAGAGACAGAGAGAGAGAGAAAATGGGACAACAATTGGTCTGGATGAGGGAAATAAAGGAGAAACGAGGGAAGAGTGTAGGAAAATAGTTAAAGTTGAGAACAGCAGGGTTTAGAAAGTTGAATTTATGTGCTTCTCCACCAATGATCTACATTTGTAAACAGGGGAAAGCAGCACCAGCAGTGCAGGGTCCTCTCCATCTCCTCTCACTGATCTCCAGCATCCCTCCCGTCCTCTGTCTGGTTGCTCTCCGGGAGGTAGCCGTGTCACAGTTGGCAGGGAGAGATATCCGCTCTAATCCATTCAGCTGTGGCAGTCTTCACGAACCGTACTTGCCGTGCTGATAGCACTCTCTCAAGAAACTCCCCTCCCCTTAAACTCTCGATATGTAGAAATGAAAAAAATGGTGGCAGGCTGTTTCAGGGCTGTGGACATGGATGAGGCCACAGGCGACAGACCACGTTGGGCCGAGGACGGCGGTGGCGCCCGGAGACCCTCGTGTCTATCAAGGCCAGAGACGCAGGAAGGCTGTGCCGCTGCGACCCCTCCTCTGTCTGAGGAGCCTGACCGCTCGAGTCGGGGTCAAGAAGAGGCATCAAAGCTGCACGGGGAAACAAGAAGAACAAGAACAGACTTCATTAGTATAATATCATGTATGTTCACAAAGCTAAAACCATTTTCTGCAAGGTCATAGTGACCTTGACCTCTGGCCACTACCGTGTAATCACTTCATTTTTGAGTCCCAGCTAACAATTGTGACATTTGAAATTTGAAAGGATTATCTCGTGGAGTATGTGGGATATCACATCCACAAAAATGGGACAAACAACTTCTAATAATAAACCAAAAATTGCAGACATTGCAAAAAATCATGGCAAAATTCCATCTCTCTTTTCCAGTTACAGACAAGTCTTTGCAGATATGTTTTAAAGCATTATAAAAGTAGTTAATGACTATATACTGCATAGAAATACTAAATATAGGTGTTGCTATAGTGTACTGTCATTCAAAGAACAAACAGTGAAAAATCTAGATGTAGGGATTCTATAAGTACAAGTATAAGCTCTGTCTTTGGTTCAGTCAAATCAGGATTATACCTTAAACAAGCCACACCTGGATGAATGCTAAGACACCAATAAAATTCTGACAATGCATTTCTCTGGAGGCATTGCTCTACTTCGCGTTGATTAATACTGAAGCATTAGCTGCACAAACAGATACCATCCGACCCTAATTCTCTCCCCTTCTCTTTTTATTTTTTACTGCAGACATTATGCTTAATGTCGCTGTCATAGCATGAAAAGCACAAGTGTTACTGAGACCATTAACATTGGTTCTTCTTCTATTGAAGTGTCCCAGTAAGTCATAACAATGTAAGGCAGTGTGCACAACAGCAGGACCCTGAAGATGAAGCAGTTTATTGGAATTCAGCCGTCACATATTATTATTTACACCTTCACTTCTACTGCGACGGCGTGGAAAAAAAAGTGTCTATTCACTTTACCCGATGAATACGACTCACCTGCCTCTTGTACCAGCACAGAAACAGAATTTAATCTGGAAGGTTGTCCGACCGAGGGCTGTTACAATAATCCATTAATTCTACAGTTAACAAGTTGTTCATAAATGGAGCCAGACGCTCCGCAACACTGGAGGACAAACACCAGCCTCTGGGATTTTTTCACAATGTGGCACCCGAAAAGATATTCATGGCCTGTTACTGAGCCATTAAGTATTAGCACATGATTTATTAGTTGCTAATAAAAGCCATTAGTTACAGCTTGTCCTGTCTTCTCACACAGTGGGCAGTAGTAGATAGTTAAATTAACGGAGGCGGCAAAAGAAATGAAAGAGACAGACGGTTTGAGTGACTAAGATGTTCAGTATTGTAGGCTGTTGTGCTGCTTATCAGTGACAGATCCCTTTGTTCCTGCCTGCGTCTGTCTCCGACACAACGGTGAGTCGAGGGACAACCACGGGACCTGACTTCAGTCTGTGCTGTTAGCATACACTTGGCGCTTTACTCCGAGCTCGCAAGTCATCTTCTGACAAGGTACATTCTCTTCCTTTCCTCACCTGAGTCACTCTTGCACAAGGTACGTGGGAGTGGAACGAGGAGGCAAGGAGAGGGAAAAGGAGAGGGAGTGATGAGGATGAAAATATAAATGTGAAGGACAAGGAGGAAGACGCTTTTATCCACAGATAGTCTGAACAAACGATGATGAGAGCGTGGGTCCAGTTATGTCGTTATACAAGTGTAGCGTGCATGTCCTGCGACAGGAGTGGCCAGAGATTATCCTCAAGGGGGAGGTGCATCTTTAAATATTAACAACCATCTCGCCCTCCCACTGAGGCCTGATTGAAGATGTAGGATGGCGTACAGGGACGGGAGAGGGTCACCTCTAACTCTGTAGTCCCACTGTAAACCCACTGTGATTACACCTGGGCCGGGAGTAAGCATGCAAACACATTATTCATCTAGGGGCCGGTACATTGGATGAAGTCACACAATGACCCTGCAATGACACGAGATCACAACAGAATACAATGTATTTTGTTGATCACCTACTGACTAGCAAGAGAACAGGGTGAAAACACACCCACACTAATGTTGTATCACATAAATCACATGCACCCTCCAACCCAACAATTACACATGCTTTGAGGAGTGCGACTGAATGAAGTGCACTGTATGGTAAAATAGAATAATGGCAGCTAATTACAGGATTATGAACCTTTGTGGAAAGAGCAGACAATGACCTTCATTGACTGTTCTTCTTCTCTCAACGACTCTAATTAACACGAAAGAGGTTTATGGAAAAGAAACAAAGTGGCGAGAGGGATCTTACCTGTCCCATAGCTTGACATTTCTACAGTTGTTAGTGCAGCAGCCAGCTGATATCAAAGCTGTGACAGAGAGAGAGAGAAGGACAAAATAAAAGACAGAGGTGAGATTTTAAATGCGTCACTTTGACAAAACAACAGCATCTGTTTGGACTGACCTGACTGGAAACAGACTGAATCAATGAACCACACACAAAGAAATAGTTTGACATTTTGGAAAATACATTTATCTTCTCCCTTTTTTTTCTAGAGTTTTACAAAATCATTACTAACCACTTGCACGTCTGTATGTTAAGTATGGAGCCAAAGCCTGGAGGCAATAAGCTTAGTGTAGCTAAGAAAAAAAAAGACTGAATGGATGGGTAAACCAGCCTGGTCCTGTCCAAAATTCAGCTGTGATGGAGCTGAATGCAAAACCATAATAAAGTGTCACTTCATTACTGTTTGTGAATTGATTAAAACAAGAGTAACATATGTTAATTAGTTAGAATCCTAACAAGACAGCTCTGGCCGGAGGCACTATATTTTTTGTGTTGCCTGTCCATCTAACCTTCCTGATTCTTGTTAATTGGACATCTCAACTATGTCTTGGGGGGAATCCTTTCAAATTTAGCTCAAACATTCATTTGGAGTCAAGGATGAACTGATTAGATTTTGATTTGAATGTGATACCTCCAGTTATTTGGCAGAAATAGTTACAGACGCAAAGACAAACTCGTCAGATTTTTGTTGGAAGTCAAAGGTCAAGGTCAAATGTGATTTGAACACATTTTTGACCATAACTCATGAATTTAAGCAGTAATTACCTGTAACTGGACTAAATTGCAGTGGCCTATAACCACAATCTGGTAATTCTAGTTTATTTTAGATGTATTTCTTTCTACTTGTGTTTCTTTTATTATTTTCTTCTACAAACTCAAAGCTTTTCATAATACTAGTTTTTAGATGGGAACAATGATTTAGATGGGAATTAAATAGTAAAAGGAGCATCAGGTCAATGACTACCACTTTGTCTTATGTTGCACAAGTTTTCCACATTTCCCTGTCGACTGTTTCAGTCTCTGCTGCAATGGTGCGAGTGACAGCGAGCAGAGGCGTGACAACCTTCACAGCGTGGCCAAATGTGAATCATACACACACACTCTGATGCATACCCACGGGCAGACAGATTTATCTCGACTTTAATCATCAAGAATGCCAAATGCCTTGAAGATAAAAAGAAACGGTGGAAGGAGACCAAATGGGGCAGACAGAGACAAAAGAAAAGAAAAAAAACTGATTTGCTTAGTTTAATGAGTGACAGACTGAGCAGCTTTGTCCATTAAAAGTTCAGTCATGCCCGCTCACACTCTGACAAGTGTAAGACATCACACTATCACATTCAGCTTCATTGCCCTTAACCGCAAGACAGACTCTTGACTCTATCTTGACATCCACAGATTCCTCACTGCTGCTTTATTTCTGTCTCTTGGGGGAAAAAAAAAAAAAAACCCTTTCTGTTCAAAAATAAATAACTAAATAAAAAAAAAAAAATGGTGAAGATGTAAATCTGTTTTCATGGAGATACAGTATTTGCAGTTTTGGTCAGGACTTGGTTTTATAAAGCAGAGAAAAATGTCTTTGCTTTAATAAGTCTTTTTTTTTTTTTTTTTTAAAGGTATCCTCTCCTCTTTATCTTTTTTGCCCTTTAAAACATTTCTTACACTCTTGCTCCAATAAAGCCCCCCCAAGCCTACCCCACCCCCACCCATCCCCCATAATCATGTTTTCAGCACATTTCCTCTCCTTGGTGCGCCAACATCTCACATTAAAAATTCATAACGCTCTCGTGACTGTCGACTTCTTTGTGAAAAATTCCAGGAGCCACCTTCACTATGTTCCTTGGCCCTTTCCTCACTTTGTTTATCTTCTTGTATGGGCAGTGTGCAGGGAGGGGGAGGACGGCAGGGGCATGAGGCAAGACGGCACAGAGAGATATGAAAACTCTTTTAAAGAATCGTGGGGTGGGGAAGGGGACGCAGCAGCAGACTGGAGGGTATTTTCATTTGGAGGTCAGGCTGCGTGGAAAGGGATTGATTTCACGGTTGAAGCAGAGAACAGTAAATACACAATCACATGTATCTAACCTCCTCGCGAACAAAAACACACAAGAAAAGTCTACGGGATGTGTAGCTGATAGCTGTTTAGCTGATACATTCAGAAGCAGGAGTTCGTCTGAACATGCTCTGATGGATCGATACAAACACAAGAGCGGCCTAACAGTGACAACTCAGCAGCTTCTGTGGTTTTGCATTAATGTAGGAAACAAAATGATATAATACAATATATGTAATTTGTAAATGAGCTAATCCATATAAGTCAGCTTTGAATGTATTGTGGTTATATTAGAACAAAATGAAAATTAGGCCAAGTAGCCGCTATACAATGTGATTAGTTCCAGATGTGTTCCAGATGAATTTTCATTAACTCACAAATGGTTGGTGTGCCTCTGTTTCCCGGCACAAAGACTTGTCTGGCTTGTCCACATTAATTTACAACCATGCTTGATACGTTCACTCACTATAATAGAGAGTGACGTTTGTGGAGAACAAAAGGTCTTCAAAGGAAAATGGCTTTGCAAGATGTGTGTTACTGCGAAGGACATTACTGATTACTTCTAGGAAAAATACACACAAGTAGCTCAGGCTGACCGCTCACTCTTACTCTCCATGTCGTATCATTGTATCACTGTGTATAGCCTCCACAGCTAACAAACAACTATAAATGTGGCTTAACAAATTGAAACTAAACAGCTACAACGAACAAGTCCAGTGTCATGTGCAGTTGCTGCAACTTTTAGTGAGCTGATCTGATTTTTTTTTTTACTGCTGGCGAAGCTAACTACGCAGGCTATTAGCCTACAATGTCCCCAAATGACTGTATATAAAGATGGACAATGTGTTTCCACTTCCTCCCATTGTACAAAAATTAATGATGTCGCTGTGAATGTACTAGAGAATCAGTGGAGGTTATTCTGTGCTTTTTATAGCATCATATTATACATCTTCCCTCTGCCTTTGTGACCCTTTGACTCTCTCGAAACCTTGGCTCTTTTGCTGAGCCGTGATGTTTAGCCCTAAAAAAAAAAGTTTAAGGCTCATGGATTAAAAAAAATATTAAATAGACTATTTTTCCCCTAAAAGCATCATCTTTATCTGGATGTATGAAGTGAGCTACTTGACAAATTGTTGAAAAAGGTCGACGTTTCCTCTTGATCATCTGATCTTTCAGCAGACAGACAGTCTGAACAGAAACGAGATTGCTTTTTTTTTCCAGTATGGAACTTATATTTTTATTACTGAAGAGATCCTTCAATTTTTAAAAGCTGATAAACTATAAATTATGTACAGCTGATAAATGTTATATGGAGAATTTTAAATTAATTCAAAATTGTCCAAACTGAAAAGCAGTGAAAGAATAAAGTTTTTGCTTTAACTTACATTTCCAGTGGAAGCTGTGATTTACACTAGCTAGCACAGCTGTCAAAAAGCTGTATCTGTCATGTGACCTTCGCGTCGTAGGTTGTAATGGTCTGTTGAGCGACTCACAACTCAAGGATACAGAATGTCTACATGCAGTATAGCTGATAGCTATTTAGCAGATACGCTTGAAAGCAACGTGTCTGAAGATTCTCTGGATGGATCGATACCAACATGGAGTGGTCTGGCAATGACATCCCAGCAGTTTCTGAATGTGATTCTGGATTAAGGCCAGAGCTCTGAAACATTGAACTGATGTTGTTCATATTAGTGCAAAAATAAATGAATATTAGACCAAGTGTCTTCCTCACAATGTGATTAGTTCCAGATGTGTTCCAGATGATTTTTCACAATAAACACATGTCGAAGGGACCTTGTCATCACCCTGCTATATGAGGTGTGGCGCCCTCCCGTTCCTGAGCTCATTACCTCGTCTGAGACGTCCAGATCGATTTCAAGCATCGTTGATATTTTTGTCTCACTCCGTTGTCGTTTGTGTCAGTCTGTGGATGCTCTGACATTTCTGCACCCACATCTGTACAAGATACATCTGTGGTGTATAACATGAAGACAGCCAGAAGCACATAGTTCGAAAATATGTCAGTCAGGAAAAAAAACACACACAGCATGACACTTTTGAACCGACCGCTTGTGCAAACAATCCAGTTTCTAGTTCAGCCCATCGTGTGAACTCGGTACTCAATCTCAGGACTCGAGCCTCGGCTGCTCAAGCACAAGGACAATTAGCTTAAATGGATTTGCTGTCTCAAGGTCGGCAGTCACACACTCACAGGTCACAAGATTACAAGCTGCTGTCTTGTGATGGAGCGGTCCTGTTAACACACACCAGTCATGTGCCAAAACCCAGAGAATCCCTTAATGTGAACGTGATTAATGTCTAATGAAAGTTGCTCTTTCTGAATTCTAACCAGTGTCTGTGACCTTTTCAAGGAGAGTTACAAAGTGAGAAAACACATGGCACACTCGGACGGTGTTTGTTGATTCGGTTATGGGCAGGGCGTTGAAACTAAAATTGGATTTCAGGGGATGTGAGAGATGTGTAGTGGGAAGGGGCTCCATTGTGGGTCAGAGCAGGAGTATATAGATAATGTGATTACTCGAGAATAATGTGCGGCCTAAGCTCCCTTAAATTCCACCTCCGTACATAAGAGCTCGAGTGAAAGGCTCTAAATTTCCTCACAAAGAGATCTGTGAGATTGGCTTGGGAGAAGCTGTTCCCACACTGAATAAATCATTGTTACGGATGGGGAAGCCTTTTCTCTCTGCAGCCAGACACCAATTATTAACCCTTTAGAACTTACCACCATATAGTTCATAAAAGGGATAATTTTACAGCGGTCTTTGATCGAAAACACTTTTGCAAAATGCTTAAAGGAAGCCAGGAGCTGAGTGATAATAATAAAGCAATAAAGAAGTTCGGATAATATATTAAAACCAGTAATCAAGCTGTTTCTTGAAGTCTGAATCAAACAAGGTTACACAGGAACCTTCTCTCTGTCCTGTAAGCTGCTCATCTCTCAATTGTCTCTGATCTGTTAGTCTCCACCCCCCCATCCTGCCACTACCACCACCCTCAATCTCTCTCTCTCTCTCTCTCTCTCTCTCTCTCTCTCTCACCATCTCTCAACTTACAGGATCAATGCAAGGTAATTTCACATGGCCATTCCCTTAGATCTCCTAAAAATCTGCCACATAAATAATTCAGTCTGCCTGGGCAGGAAAGCCTGTGGAGATGCATGGTAGATCAGTGACCTTCCGTTTAGCTAGCAGTCAGACAGACAATCAGAGCGAGATAGACACAGTCAGGTAGTCAGTCAGTCAGTCAGTCAGTCAGCATAGATTCCAGGCAGGAGTGCATATTGTCTCAACGTCTCTCAGGCATCTTGCAGTCAGTGCCATTATGTGCAACTCTGAAGCACAAGGGTCAATTCTCAATGCATAATGCAGATCTTTTGTGTTATGACCAGTGTGTGTACATGTTGTGTGAAGTCAAAGTAGTTGTTTCTTTGGACTCTGGCTAAGACACTGACTCACAGAAAAGCCCTGATCCTGTGACGCAGAGTCGATACCACTTTCATCTCTGGTCATTTCTGCTGCACTTGACTATAACATCCACATGCTGGTTGGCTACAGTGGCTGTGAGTTATGGATTATGTTACATATAATCCATAACAGTTATGTATTGCCCGTCAGTCAGTGCTGCACAGACTGCGGTGGCCTGTCTGTCTTTGTCAAATAAAATTAGACTAAAGGGTTAACTCATTTCTATTCTGGGAAATAAAGTGAAACGAATGAGGATTTCTCACTTTCACGTGTTTAGACACATGATTTCCTCTAGATCTTGTATGTGTAATACAATAAGCTGTATTACATATAAACTATATTTATGCATTTGGATATATTGGCTTTTTTTTGTGATTTCATGATAAATTCAATGCCCACTCTTGTGCCTTTGTATGGAGCAAGAGCTTGGAGGCAATTACTTTATTTAATCATTCAGACTAACAGCAGGGGGACATCCTGACTGTCTGCAAGGTTCACAAATACGCCTACTAGAACCTCTAAATCTCACTAATTAACATGATGAATCATGTTTGTTAATCCACAAACAAATAGATAACATAACTAGCATGACTACCTAATGCTTGTATGCCTCCACCAACCAGTCTGGTTATAGGTAATTACTGTTTAAATTCACACGTGTTTTGTGAGGTCACAGTGACCTTTGTTTTTTGACAGGCCAAGTTGAAATAGTTCATTCTTGACTCTGAGTGAATATTAAGTAAGAGCCCAGAAAAATGAAAAACAATAGTTTGCATTGTGAAAGGAAGTGGTCAAATTGGTCAAACACAATAATTGTTCCAGACGAACTCTTAGAAAGAGCATTAATAAGCATCTTTCCCAAAATGGTGACACATTTCTTTTATGAGTCAACCAGATTCATCAACCATGCAGTGTAGCTATATCGCCCCTTTTGCTCCATTTGGTGTCCTCATTAGCATAATTTGCTACAACTTTCTCATAAAAATTGATCACTCGTTGCTTTTAGGGGAATTTTCAGACTTGCGTTATTGGTTGAAAAGATTGTCTTTGTTCTGTTTTGTATGCATCTCAGATTGATAAAAATGGCTTTAATTCCTCAGAAATCCTGTCTGTTATTGCTTTAATGACATTTTCATCACTTAGGCTACCATTTGTTGCCACATTTAACTATGTAGAGAACAAAAATACACAAATAAAAGAGTAAAAACTGTCACACCAAAGTAATTGATGGTAAGTGTCTTCTCACTACTGTGAAAGAGCTGTAATGAAATGAGTGATAGCAGCAGGTAGGAACAGGAAATAACTTAAAGCTCTGGTCTAGTATCTGCAGTGTGCCTCATTGTGAATCTGGAGTAGACGTAGTGAACAGACCGGAGGATAAAATTCAGTGGAGTAGAGCTGAATAATTGGTGTCCTGTAGGCTAGTCAAGCCTAAAAGTGCTGTCTGTGTGTGTGTGTGTGTGTACATGTGTGTGTTTGTGTGTGTGTGTCTGTTTAGTTATTTTGTCTTTCTGATCCCATAGATACACATCTGCAACAACAAGAGAAAGCCTACTTGTGCAACCATGTGCATACTCATGCATACAGTATGAGGGTCACATTGTGAATGCCTCCAGGAATCCTGATGTTTTGTTGTAATCGTGCACATGCTTATTTAACATGATAGATGGTGCTGGAAGATTTAAATCTTTGTTCTACAACTTCTGCCAACAGAACAGGGTAAAACAACAAACAACTAAGTTGTGTCAGAAAGACTTATAGAAGCGAGTCCTGTCAAAACGTCAGCTCTTAACTCTTCCATTGTTGCTTTTATCATCACATTCAAGCCTCCTCATCGTCATGAGAGCCCCAGTCGTCACTTGGTATTGCTGGGGTATGCATCCCACTTCCATCCTCAAAGGTAAATTAAATATTTAAGTAGACATTTGCAAGATAAACTGCTGTTGTCCTATTTTAACATGTCACCAACCATCACTCCTCAACGCTGATGAATAATGCAACAGCGTGTAGAGGATTGTGTGTGTGTGTGTGTGTGTGTGTGTGTGTGTGTGGCTCAGATGGGCAGGAATGAGATGCAATATTGGGTAATTTCACCAGCCATGAATGATGTTAGATGTTCAAGCGTCCCACAATTCTTTGCTGCATCATTTAGTACCAGGGATCTGCATTTAATGACTTCTGTCTTCTCAGCTCCCCACCAGCCTTTGAAACTTGTTTTCGCTCTCTTGTTTTATCTCTTGCTGCTTATTAATAAAACTAACCAATCCTTTTGTGGTCAATGTCATCGTAGTGTCATTTTAAAACATTTAGATAGATATAAGTAAATGCAATTGATGTCAAGATTTCAATAATAAAGAAAGGTTTTGTGAAGTCACAGTGACATTTGACCACCAAAATCTAATCAGTTCACCTCTGAGTTCAAGAGTTACTATTATTGAAATGTCCATTTCACAAGACTAAAAACATGTTTTGTGTGGTCATAGTAACTTTGACCTTTGACCTTTGAGCACCAAAATTAATCGGTCCAGCCTTGATTCCAAGAAAATTTTTGTGTTAAATTTGAAAGACTGACCTCAAGGCGTTCTTAAAAAAATTGGGGTCACAAGATCTGGATGTACGTATAGATGATCAGCCAGTGCGGAGGCATAACTACTGTGGAAGTTGGCTTCAGTACAAATTAAAAGAATAAACAATTTAGCTGACGTTTCATCACACGAAGCCTGAAGTATGATTTGACATTAACGCTTCTGTGCGATTCCTTTGGGGTTCCATGTACGGCAGGTGTGGAGGAGAATTTACATTTTTCTTCTCTGAAAATACCACACGAATCTCACGCGGCTCTTCTCACTTTAAAGAAGTGAAAATAAGGTTTTTAACACTCTGTTATACAGGGTAAAAAAAACCTACATCTATTGAATGCTAGAATGCTAGCTTCTTAACTAGAACATATATGACATAAATATCAATATGAAGTAGTTTTTTTTTTTATATATATATACAAGATATTTATCCTCCAGAAACTATTAAAAATGTAATACACCAGCAGAGAAAATGGTTGTCTCCTGTAGGTCAAAGTATCCCAAAAATTCTCTCAAATATATGTTTTACCTGCAGCTAAAGCGCTCACAAATCCAGATGAAAGAGGTAATTAAATGTACCTTTTGCTGTAACAGTAAGGGAAATGAGCCAGTCAGTCTGGAGCGGTGGGGGGGTAATGAAATTGATTTCAATATCTCTGAGAGGAAATCTCACAGACCAAAAGACATGGCTGAAAGAGAACTGGTAAGAGATAATGATATGAATATAATGACAGTGGTGCCAATCATTTCATGTTGGTAAGATCAGCCCATTCATCCACAGTAATAGGAGCAGCACATGAGCCTCGCTGTCATTCTCATCAGAGAAAACATTACATCAAATGCACATAATGCACAATATGGGCAGGAGATAAATTTATGCCCCAGGAAATGGATAACTACATCCTGGGTGTTGTGAGAGAGAGAGAGATAATAATGTTGTCAGCCACAGCGCATTTGACATGTTATGTTCCCGATATGTTATCGCATTTTCTATACCCCTTTTAACAGATGGCGAGGCTGTAAAAAGCATCACAGCCGAGGAAGAAGCAAAGCAGCTCATCACTGCTGCTTGACCAGTGATACTAATTCACAACAGATTGACACTACGATGAAGTCAGCTGAGCATTAAAGTGAGACATTTCTTCTCTTACAAATCATTGGATTTGGATTCGTGACCATCGAATACTCACGAATCCAACTTCTCTTTTATATATACATATTATTTTGGAGGCGTTTTTTGCCTTTAATGAGAGAGACTGTGAAGAGAGACAGGAAACGGGGGAGTAGAGTGGGGGAAAGACATACAGGAAAGTTGGACTTGGTTGGGATTTGCACAGCGTATATACACCTACGTCAATTGTTATGGTGCGTCATAACCACCGGGTTATTCTGGTGCACAAATCAAACTTTATCTATGCGATAAAGTGAAGCTGATTTGTCCCTTCAGAAAAAAAGGATTTGTTAATATTCATCACGGTTTTACTCAGACATTTATAGAAGCAGATTCACTGCTGCAGACTAAATCTAACTAAAGCTAAATTTAAGACTGGGTTTGTGTCTGAGATTTGAAAAATGTACCGTGCTTTGCTGTTGAGGTTTTCATTAATGACAAACATGAATACAGGCGGACATCTTCAGTCCGGACATCTTCAGTCATCTTCAGATAGAGTTTCTAACAGATTTAATCATTTATCAGAAATACATAATTACAAGATATGTAGATCAGGTTTACATGTCTAGTTCAAGTCTGATTGTATCTTCTTTTATACTTAAACTACTTAAACTAACAGAACTTTAAAATGGCTATTTTCTTTCTTCTTTTATTTGTTTTAAGTTTTATGCAACTGTTTTTCTTGATCTAATGTTACTGTCATAGTGATACTACTGTTGTGACTTCTACTTAAAAGTGACTGAGCCATTTGCAAAATTGATATAACATGTATTTAATGAGGTGCATATTTAAAAGATAAGACATAAAATGTGTAACTGATGACTCTTGTCAACTTGTGCTACCCTTGGCAATTTGTCATCCTGAAAACATCACCCGCGGCAACTTACACTTGCTCTGAGTCACACAAAGTAGAATGAACAATGTACAATGAAGTAACCTGAGGATGCACAAGATAGTGAGTTGTTCTTCATTTCCTGATAATGAAAGAACAGGATCAGTTCTGATTACAGTTATAAACACTCATCAACATACAGTCCACACATTCAACGACATCCGTCCAGCTTCGCTCTCCTCCTCCACTCCTACCTGATCACCTGATACCCTCTGACTGCCAGCCCTCAGCGTGACACACACAGCCACAGCTGAAGTGAATGTAACATAGCTAAAAGTGGTTATTGCTGGTGACTTTGGGACTGGCAGAGGTTTCCCTCAGGCCCAGTCCTGCCCTCCTACATGGCAGCCACTCAACTTCCAGTTAATTACCTGGCCTAGCGAGCTAATTTCCTCTCGGCTCAGTGGGCCATTCCCCACTGGCACTGTGTAAGAGGACAAAGACCATTCTCCGTTCCACTGGGTTTGCGTGTCTACCGGATGACTAGGGCTACTGTGGAACATTTGTCACATTCCTCCGGGGTTTGGGCTGGAGCGATGCTAGTACACACCAAGTAACCTCCTTCATAACTCACACAGCTACTTAGGAGCTGCAGGTGGTGGTGGAGGAGGGTGGGGGATTGTTTGTGAACATGCTACAATAGCTGAATAGTCAACATGTTCATATTCTGGAGACTGGTGACTTTGAATATTCACATGTGTATCATATTGTAAATGTTCATCTTAGTTATATCTGCAGGACATGATCTGTTTCCTCTCCTTTCCCTGATTTATAATTTAACTTGTCAACAACATTTCACGTTCTCTCGTCAGGCACATTTCACACTCCATTTCCCATCCACATTACTCTTGTCATGAACGTTTGGCTGAAATTTAAGACCAAAAATAAGTCTGCAGTGTTTAAGTAATACACAACAAGGAAACAACAAAAGTCTCTTCGCTCCATCCACGGGGACCACAAAGCTGACGGCAGCTGGATTAAAAATGACACTAATATGCACCAGAGGTAGGACTGAACTAAATGCCTAATCATGTGCTCTTTTGGTTAATGACTGCTCTGATCTCTTCTAGGCTTAGGTGTGTTTGGGATAATTGGTCACAAACAAATTCAAATGTCATGATACCATTTTTAGCAGAGCAATGATAAATATACCCCCCTTAAAAAGCCATTGCTCAGACTGTCTCCAGAGGTTTTAACCTGCTCTCACTCATCTACTGTTTTAGATGATACAACAAGTCAAGCAGATACTACTTTTATTTACAGAAACTCAGGATTATGTGTCTGAACCAGTCCCTCCACACATCATGCCACTCCTTCAAGAAGTATTGAAAGGTAAAGCTGCAATTGTGGCAATAGAGATGAGGCTATCTGGTTATAATACTAATCCATGTGAGTTACAGCCGCCTAATGCTCCCTCGGCTCCTTTCAGGCCAAGCAGCTGTGACAGACATTTGAGTTTCTTCGTGCCGCTCAGGCTGTGCGACTTCACCATTTGTCAAGGGGGATGCTTTCCATCCATCCCCTTGGTAGACAAGTGAGGAGGAGGAAGAGGAAAATAGAGTGGAGTCAGAGAACGAAGCAAAAAAAAAAAAAAAGAGAGAGAAGGAGGGGAAGAAAAAAATCAGTAATCCACTCAAATACTTCCTCAGCCCTCTTTCCTCAACTCAGCCTGGCAAACAGTGCATCCTGCGGCCTTCTCCAGAAAGACGGCTTTGTAATCAGAGTTTTCTCCCTGTCAGACAGCTGGTTGTGCACACTGGCAGCCAATTAGGATGGACAGAATGAGAGACACAGAGAAAAGAAGACGAGAGAGAGAAAGATAGCCTGGCATTCTCAGTGCCAGTGTAGAGGAAGAAGATTATCCAAGGCCAAAGCGTCAATGATGATTTCCTGTTGCACAGATCGACAGCAGCACTTCAGAAACAACAGCCGGGGGGAGGTGGAGAGTCTGAACTGATGCTACAATTATACAGATTAACTGAATCAATGCGACAGTGCCATGATCTTTGCTAATTCAATCAGATATATTATAGTCGAGGACAGAGAAACACAGTTGAACTAAGCTGTTGGCATTTGTCACTTCTCATTGAATCAAGATTTAAAAAAAAAAAATGGAGCTATATACGAATGTGTTTAAGTTCATCAAATGCAAAAGTTTATATATTTGCCTAATCAGCTGTTTGTTAAATCCCTCCCATGAAAAGCAGTTCTCCAATCACAGCTTAGCGACTGTGACCAGGGACAACAGTCCCATCTTTTGATTTCTAAACATGCAGTGTTGTGTATTTTAAGAGTTTGGGATGTTTTTATCCCCTTCTCCGAAAGCAAATGTTGACAGCTCCTTCATGCTCTTGACTGGATTTGAGTCACTTCACACTCCAGCTACCCAAGCCAAACACATTACCTGAGATAGTGCTAAGTTTGTTAAAAGTGGAATTTTAATCTGGCTCCTGTCCAAGTTTTTTATAGTAAGCTATGCTCCCAAACAGGGATCATGTTAGATTACACACTTGTCACATGTTTTTCCAGATTTTTGTCTCAGAATATTCAGAATGTTACACTACAACAACAAAATGCTGAATTATTTCAGTATCCTCTGTGTGGTGGTATCTGGGATCATTGTATATGATGCTAGCTGGTAGCTGTCAGTTACATATCTAAGACTTTGTTACATGATTTTCATTTTAAGGCAAAATATAAAACAAATAGTTTCAGCGACTAAGAATTTGAAGTGATAAACTTGCTATACTGTTATTACTGCATATCAGGGGCGATTGCTTTGAGACAACAAAGGCCTGAGGCCAAAGCCAAACTTCCTCTACCATTTCACACAATAAATGGTCAAATTTGCACTGTTGAATTTACATTGAATTGGGATTGACATTATGTTAAAATTGAAAGCATCCTAGAATGTTTTTAACTTCATGACTAAGTCTTTTTCACTCCAACGTGATTTTCTAATGATTTTAAATGAGCAGCACTATGTATGAAACCCCACTTACAGTGAGTTTCTTTGGGTTTCTATGCGATGCTTTTTTTTTTTTCAATGCAGCGAAGCCAGGTGGCAATTGGATAAATGCTGAAAATCGTCATTCCCTTTGAAGCCAGGCTTCACTGGGAGTGAATGGAGCAGTGGACCTGCCTTGAACCCAGGCTTTCGCATGATGATTGGTGGTACTGTCTAAAAGGCTGAACTCCTTTTGATTGGCCGGGATTTGGAAACAAACATTGGCATTGGAGTGAAGTAGATTCAGTCTCTAGTGGATTTGTCAGAGTGAAGTTGTGAGACAACGTGCTGTCCATCCGGAGTGCTTGTTTCTTAGAGAGCTCATTTTACACAATGTACATATTACACTGTAAATAAAACATACTAATTAACATAAGTTATTGTTGGAGTTTGTTGTTTAAGCTTCATTAGTTTGTTCATAATCATATCATATTTCCAAGTCAAGTTGTAAAGGGAAACTATAGCCTGCTAGTTACCATGCTAGCATGCAGCATCAATTAAACTTTCCTTTTATTAGTAACTTTTGTGTTGCAATAGAATACATTTTATAATGTACACGTAAAATGAGCTTTGCGTGTTTGAAAGACCAGCAGCTGCCACTGCTGCAAACATATACATATCTGATCATATCATACATACATATCTGATATCATATCAAAAACATGAATCAATTACATTTATTTATTGAATCAAAGTGAAGATTTGGTTCAGATTCAGTTTAGACACATACTGGCAATGATTTTGTCCAGAAATTTAATGTAAATCAATGCAATGTCCTCTGATGTGATGGAAACATGACTCTGTGTGTGTGATATTCATTGGTATCGCAAGGGCAGAGATTCTCCTACACACTGTAGCATCTTTTTTTTTCTCCCTTGCAGTTTTTCTTTCTCCTCCCGATCAACTGAGCAGCTTACACTAATATGCAGAACTTGTGATTGCTTAAGCAGAAAACGTGATTAAGTCTCGCTTTCTTTTGAAAAAGACCCTCTGCAGTGCAGAGATCCTATAGGCTTAGTGAACAGTCACCCCTACAGTCTGGGTCAGGAGACTACAGCATTCACGGCTGATTATCTGACACTAAGAGGGAATCTATCCCATGGAAGGACTGATATTTTTGATCTAGGTCATCGCAGAAGTGAAGGTGCCATTGTTTATGCAGCTCAATATCACATACAAAGTCCTAGCAGGCTTTATAGGTCCATTATTTTATATGGGAAACATTTAGTTGGAGACTCCATAGCGACATGCAGTTATTTCATGTGTAATTTATAAACTTAGAACTCCTCAAATTCTCCAAAGGCTTTTTTAGTCATTGATTTTCTGGAACGCATTTTGTTGAAATAGGGGAAGGGCTTA
This sequence comes from Polydactylus sextarius, assembly GCA_016801845.1. Classification (NCBI taxonomy): domain Eukaryota; kingdom Metazoa; phylum Chordata; class Actinopteri; family Polynemidae; genus Polydactylus; species Polydactylus sextarius. The sequence goes on along the minus strand of CM028907.1, from coordinate 6,888,482 downwards.
TTCTGTCTTTTTTTCTTTTAGAAGATGACCTGAATATCTCTGAATATCTGTCGTGTGTGCCTATTCTTCCTTCCTGTGTGAAAACAGAACAGAATATGTGTGATAATCTTAGCAAAAGATGCAACAGCAGATCATACTAAAAGGCTGCAGAGGTCAAAAGGTTGCTTCGCTTTCATTTTTTTTTTTTTTTTTTTTTTTGGATTTTGACAGAAATTTAAATGGCCCAAGCTTCAGCACTGTCGAGTGTCACACGAACATGAGACTCTCATTTGTCTGAAATAAAAACCCTGCACTGCAACACTGACCCTGGACGGAACACTTCAGCACATCCGCCTAAAATACACGAGCACACACGCACACAGGCAAATACATAAAAAATGAAATAATACTGTGCAAAGGGCTTAAAGGATAATCCAAGCGAGTGGAGTGTACTACATCGTCACAGGAATTAAATTCCCTCTCCGTCCAAAAAAGGACACGGCAGTCTGGACGGGTCAGTTCATGACACACATGGCCACAAAGCTGTTCTCTTTATTTCTCTTATCTCCCAAACGTCCTTCTCTTTATCTGTTCCCGTTCCTTATCCTTTATTTTCTTCTCCACTGGCACAGTCCCAGATGTGTTTCAGTGTATTTAAGACCAACAGCAACAGGCAGGTGGTATTTTTGTGCTAAAGCTCGAAGCAGTTTCAACATCTGCACGACCAAAGAAAAATCTCCAACCTCTGGCAAAGTGTTGATTGCATGTCTCCATGTAACTGCAAACACTGTGTTGTGACACTTGGAGTTAGTGTCCTTGTCAGGTCAGGGGACGCAGTGGTGGCCCTGCAGGGACATGTTGATGATAGAGATAAACAGCCATTCTGACACACAACAAGCCACAATGCAGCAGTGTGACTCTACGGCGGCACACATAAACTTAAACTGCTCTCACACACATGTTTAATGAAGTCTTTACAGACCTGGTTAAAGGCTATTTCGCTCCGAGCTCTAAGTTCACAACAGTTTATGCCACATTTGGCAAACCACCAGGATGAAGGGGCAGTGAGTGCCCTGTGCACTCACAACATTTTCCAATTAAGGATTTGTGAGGCATTAATGTGGTGTGGCCTTTCGCGGGCATCATACGGGTTTCAGGTTACATCGAGACTGAAATCTCTCACAGAGCTCCAGAGAACACGCAGAACTAAAATAGAAACGGAGTGACGACACAGATCAAAGTTGTGTGCATCTTCACAGTAATCCGGTGGAATCCATGGAGATTGCACAATGGCTAAAAGAGAGGATGCTCACCATTAGACTGTCATTTCTGAAGCTACTGTGTAGTTCTTAAAGTGGTACTCCAATGATTTAGTGTTTTAATTTAACAATATTAAATTCACAAAAAACGTCAAAAGACTTGACACAAAAAAGTCAAGTCTTTAGTATGAACTCATCCCCAAAATACTACATTTCCCACGATGCAAGAGAATATTAGCTGTGTCCCATTTTGAGGGCTACATCCATCAGAAGACCTGGTTGACAATGCAGTCTGATATGGTTAATGGCTGATATAGACCACAGTCTTCATAGGTCACAGCCAAACCCTAACCCTAATCTATGAAGAATTAAATGACCTACTTAGGTCATTTACGTCCTTTCCATATTTATGTTACATGCTACTCGTGTTTCTTAGCAAAAATAACGCTTGCTTGTACAAAAAAAAAAAAGATTTGAAAATTTTTACATACTGTAGATACAACATTGTATAAATCGTTACAGTAACTTAAACATATTTCTGTATTGCTGCTTCTACTACTCCAGTTATGTTGTGTTCTTATAACATATGTCCATATCACAAATGTCACCTGTACTTATTGAATCTTGGGATAGGTAGCACTGTGAAGGCTCCAACCGTATCATAGCCTTCATGGCTTGGGATAAGTAGCCTGGATTTGTTGGTGACATTTGAAAGAGCCCCTGAACCTGATTACAAACGTGGCGTATTCAGCCCACAGATCCAGCCATCGAAGGATGCAGCCATCTAACAGAGACACTACAGCTGTTGTCTCGCTGACTGGTGAGATATTGAGTATGTTTACATGCCCTGCTTTAATTTGATTATAGGCCGAATCTGATTTATAATTCTTCATGTATCCACGCCATCCAATTGGATTTGGCTCGAACTGATTGAAATTTGAATCGGATTGAGAAAGGTGGTTTACACCTTTTGATAATCCGATCAATGGGAAAATATACGCATGTAAACATGTAATCAGATCATAGAAGTAAATGTCTTGTTATGCCGTACGTGGAGGTAGCGCATGATGAGGTGCGTGAGCACTCAAGAAGAAGTCAACAGCTTGGCGGTGCCAAAGAACTGGTCGGTGCAAGAAACTAACGTCCTTTTGGAAACATTAAGACTTGACGGTTGTAAGTCAAGAAACGAGTTTTTCAAACATGTGTTTGAAGCAATGTGTGAGAAATCTGATTAATTGCTCTGGGCCATGTAAATGCAGATGGAATGTGCATCGCTTTAATTGGTGACATGTAAATGGCTCTTGTCCAATGTTCAATCGGATTGAAGAAAAAAACTGTACATGTAAGCACACTCACTCTTTGTAACGGAGGGTTTCTGTTAGTGATTTGTAGTCTCTAAACTCAAGTTGAGATAACCCTGATGATGTCGCTGTGATGTCATCAGGGTTATCTCAGCTTGATGAAGCTGCTCCAGAGCATCACATGAGTGTTTTCACAATGAATAATAGTCTCTGCAGTTAATGATCTTCATTTACAAAATTTGTGTGGTGATGCTTTAAGTTTAACAAAGATAACACCACTATAACCAGTTATTTGCCTTTGCTTTGTAATTGTGTCTTTACAATGAAACATATCAATCCCAATAATCAATCAGGCATAAACGAGTCATGATTCAGTGACTATAGTATATATTAAGTTCACATTCTCAAATAAGTACTGATACACCTTCATGGGAGGTAATTAAAATCCTTTTTGTAAGTGTTGGGTTTACCACACTGTGTGTTGACTGTTTCTGTTACACTTGTAATTTTAGCCTCATATTGCAAAGTCAGGCAGATATTTCACCTTGAGGAATTTGTCCTTTAGCTTCTACCAGGTCTGTGCCACTCAGCACTTTTTTCCCCCCAGAAATCATTATCAGCCACCGTGGGGTATTTAAACAGCAGCCAAGTTGGTGCTTTGATATTCCTCCTTCACTCCGACGTCCTTAATTCTCACTCTGCTCACCGAGATTGGCACGACTGCAGCAAAGATTTCAGGTGATTCACTGTCTACTATAAGATGTGCATGCATCTGTGTGTGTGTGTGTGTGTGTGTGTGTGTGTGTGTGTGTGTGTGTGTGTGTGTGTGTGTGTGCCAACAGTCGCAATGATACACCACAAGCTGAAATCTGGATCAATTTAGTTGAATCTGTTCATATTGAACATGTAAAACAAATATTTCTGAGCCCTTTATTTTCTCTTTCATCCACCGACAACCCACATTCCTCTCGAGATGCCAGAAAAAAAAATCAATAATGCTGTAAATTTTGCAGCAGTCAGTCAGAATGAAGAATTTCTTTTCTTTTCCTCAATCAAATAAGTGAATTTCAGATCACATGATAAATGAAAAAGGTCTCTACCGTGTTGTATGGAGAGAAAACAATAAATCAACAATAAAACAAAACCTTGAGATGTTTTTTGTGACTTTTTATGAATTTGTGTGGAAAATATGTTGCACAGTGTCATTCATTGCACGTCAAGAATGGTGTGCATGGAAACGTTCAGTATTTTGGGTCTTTTGGAAATCAAATCTCATGCATTCACATGCAGAAACACTGCCTTGCACACACACACACTTACCATTCATGCCATTGTAGATGCTCCGATGATGTGGCGACACCTCGTCTGCAGCTGACCTCCTCTTCCCGTCCCTGGCAGGGCTGCTGAACTTCACGTGGTCAGGGCTCATACTGTACTGGTGCCTATGAGTTTCAGGGCTGCCCCCCGGGACCACGCAGCCCTTTTCATGGTGCTCACCGGTCCCTAAATGTGCCTGACGGGGTTCAGGGCTCCCACAGCCTGTGCCGCTAAAGCTGCTCCTGTGGTGCCTCTGAAAGAGCTCCCCACTCCCTCCCTGACCCAGTAAGTGCTGCCTCTGGCCCAGGAGGAGATCGGAGCTGTGGTGCTTGGGGTGCTGCTCCGGACTACGTTGGCCCATGTTTCTCCCGTATTTTTCCGGGCTGAGGCCCCGTATGACTCGACTGTGGTCGGGCATGGATATGGAGCCACAGCGGGGTCGGCAGAGCTGAGGCAGGGTGTATGGGTACTCCAGGCTTGTACTCCGGTGGCGCCCAGCTGGGTGCTCAGGACTAGACACTTCCCTTTCACCTCCACTCACCCCTCCTAATCCACTGATGCTGCTACACCTGGGTTTATGTACAAGCTCGGGGCTCCCTTTTTCACCAGCGCTGCCCACTCCACCCACACTTGCAGCCAGGTGAGGCTGCTTGTGATGAGGATGATCGGAGCTGTCAGCGCTTCCAGCACTGGAAGTGCTACTCCCATCCCCCACGTCTCTCATCAGGAGCCCCTGCCCAGGCACCAGCAGCAAACTATTCTGGCTGTCTATGGAGTTGCGGCATCCTCCGGTCCCTACACCTCCTCCGCTTCCACTTCCTCCCCCGCCACTTCCTCCACCTACCACCCCCTTCTCCTCATCCAGCAGCAGACAGAGCTCCTTCAGCTCCAGGTTCTCACGGATCACCTCCTCCTGACGAAGCTCCAGCTCCTTGAGTTTCTGGAGATAGAGAGTCACTTCTTTACGCATGATGCTTGCACTGTATCGTCCAAGGCGCTGCCACTCCCTTGAGACCCGCTTTCCTTTCTGACGGTCATCGTCCAGGAAGCAGCACAAGTCCCGTAGCTCACGGTTGTCCTCCTGCAGCTTCTGGTTAATGTCCTAAGAGGAAGGAAGGCAAGAATGAAAGGAAAAGAGATATTAGTTAACCTGGGCATTAGCAGTGACAGTGAGACAGCACCATAAATCCAGACAGTGCTAATCAGCACAGGGGAGAAACACAAACACGCTTTTTATTTGGAACAAAGCAAAATAGTTTTATTCTAATAACTGCATTGCAGAATAAACCGCTACAAACATTGTCCAATTTCAATCCACTTCACTGCTCTTTTGGATATCAGTCAAACGCTTGTATGCAATCATAATGAAATGAAATCCTAATCCTCCCTGTCTTTCATATTAAAGCACTGACTCATTGTGTACTATTGAATGTGAAGCACATAACATGGATTAGACTGCTCTGTAGGAGATGGAGAGACCACACACACACACAGAAATGAGACTGGGATCGAGCAGGAAAATCACAAGCTGTGAACATTTTATACCCAGCCACATTTACTTAAACACACCTTCTTGGACTCCCTCTCTCCTCTATCATTCTGTAACGATTTAACTCTACCCCTTCTCCTCCCTCTGCTGCTCTCTCATTCTCTCTCTCTCCCTCTCCCTGTCTTACCCTCCAGCCCTTACTGTGTAATTAGGCAGCTCGGATGGGCGGAGAGGTAACAAGGTCTCCAAGAAAGGCAAATGATCCCCATGTGCTTCATCTGAGTCGTAGGCTACCTCAGGCTGTGTCTCAGTTTTATCTGTAAACATTGTGGACATCGTGCCATATTCCTCTTATTAGTCGAGCAGAAAATTAAGGCAGTGGGTAAAGGTTAGTGAAAAGGAGAATTGCTGCAGATACTTTCAAAGCAAATGCCACGTTGTCTTAGAGGCAAATTATCCTGAGCATATTGTAGAGTTATGTGCAGATTTCTTTAAGGAATGTGAGGTGGGTGTCTGCAGAGAAAGATCTGGACACCAGATTTGAGCTCTGGCATATGAACAGAAGTGTCTTTTTTTCACTATTAGGACCGTTTTTTAATATCTACTTCACTGCTACCTGCTGTACTTTTGCTACACATATCACATCTCTCTCATCCCTCGTTAATAAAACTCACTGATTTCTCTAAACACCTGCATTTTATCCCACATCTCCAGCAAAAGTTAATAAAAACTGCATCTCTGCCTCAGGTTATGAATGCGTAAAAGCCTCTCTCTGTGCACACAGACTCTACGTTTACCCACATCAGATGCTCACTCAGGCCTAACACAATGGAGCAATGAACTTAAATGATAACCATCTATTCTCACACCGCGTTTGCCGAGACAGTCTCTATCTGAACATCTCTCCTGCTATGTGTGTTCCCAGGTGCGCTCCAAAACCTATGATCTCATCCTTCACCAATGCGCCCCCCCTCCTCCACCTCCTCTTTCTCAACCTCATCTTCCTCCTCATCCTCCCTCACCTTCAGCCCCCTGATCTCGTTCAGGTGCAGCTGGAGGCTGCGATTGACCTCTCGGATGAGATTCCCGTGGTCCAGGATCACGCTCATCTTGTCGGCCTCGGACCGCCTCAGCCGGCGCACCAGATCCTCCTTGGACCACTTGAGCAGCTCCTCGTCAGACAGACCGGAGATGTCCTCCGCTGGACTTTCAGTTTTCGCTATCGACAGCTGGAACTGGGGCTGGGCCGGCGGAGTCGCTTTCTCCATTGGCACAGCTCCTCCGGCACCGACAAAGGGAAGAAAATACTCAGAGGCTCGTTGGCAACCTCCGCTCGCATCCGCTCCCCGTTCGACTTAAGGTGGAAAACGGTTACCGATTGAAAACCAGTCGCATAGTTTTGGCCTTTTTTTTCTCCCTCTGTTGCTCCCGACAATTCCACTCTCTTCCAGAGCAACAGCTGACGATGCCGGCTGAGTACGAGGAGGAGGAGGAGATGCTCGGTCTGTATCACTGCAACATCCTCACAGCCCGAGATGGAGTCTCTGCAGCCGGCTAGGAGCTTTAATTATCGCCTCGGTGTAGTATCCACAATCAGCTCCAAATGTAGTGTGAGTGAGAAATGCAGTCGGTGTACATACACACATACACACACGCGCTCGCGCGCGCACACACACCTGCCGCCTGTGGGAGGTTCAGCGGAGAGAGAGAGGAGGGAGTCCGCGGCTGAGCACGACAGGAACACGGAGGGAGGGAAAGGATCCCCCACCCTGCTCCTCCTCCTCTCTCTCTTTTTCCTCTCTCCTCCTGCCCCTCTCTGTCTCTCTCTCTCTCTCTCTTTCTCTTCAGCCCCCCAGGGGCTTTGTGCCAAGATTAAAAGCTTGATTACAGCGCCACCTAATGTCCACAAGCGATCCAAACAGGATGATTGAAATGATTAGTTCATTTTCTCTCAGATTTGTGGGAAATACAAGTTTCCTTCAGATTCCCATATCTCAGTGGTGAAAAGATAAAAAATAAATAAATAAAGTTTAGAAACATATAAAAGCTACGACATATTAGGGTCACACATTAGAAAATATAATAGGAAGAAGATTTTTTTCGACATTAGTCGACATTAAAGAGAACAGGATTTTTAAATTGTACCTGTTGAGGCTGAATTTGCAATTATGTATTCATATTTTGTATTTTTAGTATATTTTCTATAATTCATTAATTATATTGGTAATTATTAGACAGACACGAAGTCTTCCTCCTCTCATTATTTTCTTATGTGTGACCACAATTTTCCATCTTAAAAAAAAAAAAAACACACATCAGGTTATATCTAGTTTTTAAACAGCTTAAGGGTCCACTGTGTGTGATCTATTGGCAGAGATTCAATATGTATGAATCATCTGAAGCTAACATTTGCTGTGTTTTTGTTTGACTTAAAACGAGTCCTTTACATCTACAAACCAGAGCAGATCGGATCAGAGAGAGGGTTCCTATGAAGGCGTCATGTTTCCTCACGTTGTTTCTACAGTAGCACAAACACAGGCTCTATAGAAAGAGCCTCTGGTGTTTGATGTTACCTGAAGGCAGCTTTTCCTGCAGGAGAAATTATGTGTCTGCTCGTTGCAATTCGTATTTTTGCCACTAGATGTCACTAAATCATTCAGACTGAACCTTTAAATCATGGAGCTTGCCATGCTCTGTGCAGTCCTGTTCACCTACTTTTTTTCTTTTTATCAGCTGATCCATTCACTGCAACCTAGTATTACACATGGGTACACATCCTCTGATTTTAAAGGTGCACTGCACTGCAGCATTTCAAGTGGTAATTACTGGTCTGAAATTATTTCACCCTAATTACTAAAATACTTAACCTAAAATAAAGGCAGGTAAAATCTAGTGGTGTAAATACATCTATTTGTACTTTTCTACTGGTTTCTATGTCAAACATTGACATATGCAGCAAAACCATGAGTTGCAGTGGACTACATTGGACTACTGAAGCGTGATTATTAATCACTGATATTAATTACAATGAGACCAAAGAAGCACTAACTCCATCCAACGTCACAGGAAGCATCTTGCAAAAAAGAAAAAAGCAAAAATGTTAATTATTATAATGATTGTGATTAAGAAGATCAAACCAGAACATTATAGGCCTTCGTAGGTTACTCCCTTGGCTATTAAAGATCAAGGTGTAAACAGGTTAGAATGACGTGTCACTGTTGGTAACCACGTTGTCAAAGCAGGTAGTGGAAAAAAAAACGCTCGTAATCTTGTTATCGCAGTTCATTAAACGGCGTTAAACTGTAATTAGATTACTTCATCCACTACACTGTTGTAAACTACTTTTCCCATAAGCACTCTCTTCTTGTGCGTACGCAGAGCACGCCCTAGTAACGTAATGGAAGAAAGAGCCAATCGGAAACGAGTGAACTTCGAGTAACACGTCATTCTACTAAAGTGCAGAAGCCGGCTGATAGGGAGTGATCCCCTCACCGTCGTCCTCTGTGCCTCTGAACACCAGACCGCTTTTAATCTCCAAATGCAATAATTTTATTTTGAGTAAAACGTATTTTTTTTTCGCTCTTGTATAAACCGGAGGCAAAAGTAACATAAAAGGTAAGAAACTGACTTACTTTTAATCGAAAGTAGGCCGCCGGTCCGTCCGCTGCCGTGTACGATTGTAAAGGAAGTGGGTTAATGCTACAGCTAGCTAAACCACTGGCAGCCATGTAACGTAGCGTTAGCTTCAAGAGGGTTGGGTGACAGCCACGTCGAGACAAATGGAAAAAAGGGGGGTTACCTAAAAATAACGGTTTTTAAATGAGTTAAATCTGTTTCAGCTCTGGGTTACACACCGCGTTAATTCATATCATGTTTGAATGAGTTCAAAATACAACTGATAGTGAAGGCAGATGTCACCGTTGACTGAATGTGTTGATACGTGGCCTGTAGCTTGTGTTGTACACTTGGTAGATTCATTTAACTGTCGAAACTGGTCTTGAATTGTGTGCTTCGTTTCGATTAAAGACTTTAATGTTGTTTCTGTGTACTTAACCACCGAGGGTGAAAATGGGGAAATCGATCTCTTACATGGAAAAAAAAAAAAAAAAAAAAAACCTAATAACATCAGTCCCACTGACCAATCAACAGATGTGGACAATCAAAGGTCACATTCCGTCAGTGAACACACTATACATGATAACAAACATTATTTAATTTGACTTACAAGTTATATTTACAGACTGAATGTTTAGTCCGACGACTTAAAGACAATCTGTCCAAAGTCTTATGACCAAAGTCCCTCTTGGTCTCTTCCTTGTAATGTCTCTGCTGTGTTATAAGACTGAAAGACACGAAAACATGGCTGAAGAAATTGGAACTGCCGTTAAATCTTATACTTATTTAAATGTTTGTTTGTTTTTTTTAGTAGTGACATATGTTGTTGGACCAATCATCACTGAGCGTTTCAGCTCTGATTAGATCATTTGATCACCCCCCATACCGTTACAGTTACATTTAATGTTTTTGGTATGTGATTTTAGCTTTGAAAAAAATACATTTCCTGTTTTGTCAGTCTGGTTCATGTCTAAACTTTTTTATATTTATTTGAAATAAATCCACTGAATAAATTGCGTATCTTTGAAGTGTAAACTGACGATCAAACAAAACAAATCCTATGGGTTAAAAGAAAATTCCCTCACAAGTAACCATTTTATTATTATTTAAAATTTTGAAGTTAGTTGATTAAAGAAACAAATGTTAGTTAAATCTATGAAAATAATCTGTATTTGCAGTAGTACTGGATGTACAGTTCTCTGATTTCCAGTAGATCAGAGTGTATTTTTGCTGCTTGTTATGCCTGACTGACAACAAGAGATTGCAGCATTTGCGTTTGTCATTTTCCTACATCCGTCTTGTGTCACTTTAAAATGCTGTTCCACTATGTTCTGTGATAACAGTACGAAAGTAGGTATTTAGTTGCTACAACAAGAATCCTAGTGTTGCCTTTCTTAAGACGTCACTAACAGTTCAGGGACACATGCCAGCGGAGGTGGAGTTTATTAATATCGCTGGAATTCCTTGAGACCTTTCTGTTCTTTAACAAAAAACACGCTAGTCTGGTTTCTTAATGACACTTTAGTGCGTCACGCTTTCAAACATCTGGCTTATTTTAGCACAGGGGAGAAAGTGACTTGTGTACAAAGAGCAGGTGCAGTCGGTGTGAGCAGTCAAAGTTAAGACACAGTCAGAAGCAGAGAGTTTTAACTAGCAGTGTCACCGACACTGCATCGAGATCGTCCATCGGCCCAGCAACCTAAACTGTCGTGTATCCGACTCTCTTTTGTTTTTCTGAAGCTCGGCGATGACGACCTACCAGGAGTTCATCCAACAGAACGAAGACAGGGATGGGGTGAGGTTCAGCTGGAACCTCTGGCCCTCGAGCCGACTGGAAGCCACCAGGCTTGTGGTCCCCGTTTCCTGCCTCTTCACACCACTCAAGGAGAGGCCCGACCTGCCGCCAGTTCAATACGAACCAGTTCCTGTGCAGCCGCGCTAACTGCAAAGCTGTGCTTAACCCACTATGGTGAGTCAAACAGAAAAGACTAATATGCCTGTATAGTCATGTTTGTATGTTTTTATTTAATGTTCTAAACACATTGAACTGACTTTTTGTTTTTTATTACATGGGGCTTGTGTTTAACATCATGTCTTTTTCCAGATGTGTTCTTGACATTTCATTTTAATATTGTTAGAAAGAAATGTAAATAAGGATGAAAGGAGGATGTGGATATGAGTATGTTGCAGTTTGTTTAAGTTTTTTAACATATCAGCATATCCAAATGCTGATGTGTTTTAAATACTGGGTGTGGTATGTGAACTGCAAATACACCTTATGCAGGCCATTATCATTTGTAGGTACATCCCTGCTAATTTGTGCAAACCATTCATTACTTTCATTCATCTTTTACAGTCAAGTGGACTTCAGAGCAAAAATATGGGCATGCAATTTCTGCTTTCAGAGAAACCCAGTAAGTACTGAAATTCACAGCACGATTTGGTTATGATGCATCAATTTGGTATTACACATCAACATTTCTACAAGGCTAAATGAGGATCAGCTACATTCCTCTATTTCTCTAGTTAATCTGGTTTTCTCATTGTGTCTGCAGTTCCCTCCTTCTTACGCAGGAATATCAGAAGTGAACCAACCAGCTGAACTCATGCCACAGTTTTCTACCATCGAGTACATAGTGCAGGTAAATACCATGTGTGTCTGTACTCTGACCTCAGCCCTGTGCATTGGAGATTATTTGTACTGAAGATGTACTGTGAAAAGGTGAATATTAACCACTTTCAGCTGTAAAGCTGAAGAGTTCTTATTTTGATGAATTATGTAATAGTTGTGTTTTGTGACGATTGATCATACATAAAGCTATAAAAAATATTGGTTAAGTTTTACTGAAACATTCCTGGCTGTGTTACCAATGAGGGCAATACTAGTATAGTAGCCAACTAGCGTAACCTCATAATTAATGCATGTGGTTTTCAAAGTAATATGAGCAGCTGATGATCAGTGTCTCTGCTTCTGCAAATATGTTAGAAACAAGACATAAAAAAAACATAATTTTGCTCTCATCTTGTGCGTGTTTTTATAAACGTGATAAATTGAAAATTAATGCAATAAAGCCTGTGTTAACAAGCCTTATGATTCTCTCTTTACAGCGTGGACCCCCAGCCCCTCTGATCTTCCTCTATGTGGTGGACACATGTCTGGAAGAGGAGGACCTTCAGGCCCTGAAGGAGTCTTTGCAGATGTCCCTCAGCCTCCTGCCACCCAACGCACTGGTGGGCCTTATCACATTCGGACGTATGGTCCAAGTCCATGAGCTCAGCTGTGAGGGGATTGCAAAGAGCTACGTGTTCAGAGGCACCAAGGACCTTTCCTCCAAACAGATCCAGGTGGGTCGCAGCAAAGACAATCAGAATTCAAGGAATGAGAAAAATAAAGATTTTAGTTTGAATGATTCTACTGAGTAAACTTCAGACTGCCTCTGGTGTTCTTGTCGTAAACATGCATTTTTTTTTTTTTTTTTCAAAGTTTGCAAACTCTCCATCTACCTTAATAATATTTGTGTTTTCTCTGTGTGTGTGTGTTTTTAGGAGATGCTGGGTTTAACAAAGCCTGCAGCATCAGGACAGCAGGGTCGCCCAGTGGCCCCTCAGGATGCTGCAGCCTTCTGCAGGTATGGAGCAGTAAGACTTGTATGATCCTGTCTTACACCCTGCACACAGTTGTACCATTCATCAAGCTCAGTGATAAGGTGTGATCTGGTGTAATTTTGGCACATCGCTGTCTTAAAGTTGTGGAAAGCGATTGTGCTTTTGGCTAGAAAAAAAACCTGATCTGAAGTGTGAGTGGCATAGTTAATATTTCACTGTTAGTAAGATAATAATATATGCAGGACATGCAGCAGGACCTGTGTGTTTTATATTCGGTCACATTGTTGTAGCCGAGTGGCATTTGTACATGATTTATTTAAGGTAAAGATGGAGGGCGGCTGTGTGCAAATTTGCCGCTATAATCACAATCTATAGGGAGATGACACACTTGATTGCTTTATTGTAACGTCAACACACATGACTGATCAATGTACCTGCTGCCCTTTCTTTGATTCATGTTCTATAGAGCATTAAAATGGAGCTCCTAATGTGCTTTGTCAGTGAATGGCAGTTTATTTTTTGTCTGATTCAGGTTCCTCCAGCCCGTACACCGAGTCGACATGAATCTGACTGACTTGCTGGGTGAGCTCCAGAGAGACCCGTGGCCTGTCCCTCAGGGAAAACGTCCACTTCGCTCCACCGGTGTTGCACTGTCTGTTGCTGTTGGTCTGCTGGAGGTAAACGACAATAAATAACAAATAGCAAATACTTTTAATGTGTAGTTCAGCAGTTAACCTGGTTACAAAGAGACACAGGCAAAAACAAACCTGCTGTGTATAAACATACTCATCATACAAATGAACTGGCAGTCATTAATAAAGTAACCAGACCTTCAACCTCTTTGAGATGAACTTGCCACGTGTACCTGTTCACAAACACACACACACACACAGTCTGATAATGATCTACAGCAGGAACAGCACGTGCACTTTGTTAGTTCAAATGCCGGTTCCGTGTTTGCCTTGTGTCTTTTCCCTTCACCATCTTTATCCCGTTTTCCTTCTACTGCTAATCTGCCTGATTATGTAACAGAGTGCTACAGGTCATTCCCTGGATGAAGTAGTATTAGTAGTAGTATTCCCTCTCCTGTAGCAGAGAGGAAATTATACATTTGATAAATTTGGCCCCAGACTTGCTGACTTGTCAAGAAGCTACTTATAACTTGATAAAATTATCTTTTACTTAAAGGGAAGCAGCCTGGATCCACTGTGAACTGTTATATTTATTTACACATTCTCTGTAAACAAGTACACTTGGTTCCATTATAAATGAATCAGCATTTACATAGTTACTTGTTACGTTGTACTAAAAACTCACTCTAGTTGTTTTGTGACTTTGGCCTAATTCCAAGTGAATCATTGTGTCTTGCACTTTCCCAGACTCATTGAAATTTGGACTGTGGACTTTGTTGGATGTGTTGTCATGTTGTCATGTTTGCCCTCTGCTGAGACTAAAAAATATACATACAGTTTAATATACATACAGAAAAATAGAATTGTTAGGATGAAAAAATAATGTTAGATGACTGTACTGTTTTTCTAAAGTTTTCCTTTGTGTTGCGGAACTTCTTTTTTCCAACTTTGCTTTTAAAATGTTCTATTATGTATAACTAAGGCTGTATTTGTACAGTTGATCCTAATCAATCAACCTTTTCTTCTCCTCACCCACAGGGTACATTCCCCAACACAGGGGCTCGTGTTATGCTGTTCATTGGCGGGCCTCCCACCCAGGGCCCCGGCATGGTGGTGGGCGACGAGTTGAAAACCCCCATCCGCTCCTGGCATGACATCCAGAAGGACAACGCTCGTCACCTAAAGAAAGCCACCAAGGTGAACAATCACTTACTTGGCGTTCTCATATAAACCACACTAAGGTGCTTGTGTTTGAGCACAATCTGACTTTTTACTAAATATTCATATTTTCTTGTATCACACAGTATTATGAAGCCTTGGCCAACCGCTCAGCAGTAAATGGCCACAGTATCGACATCTACGCCTGCGCCCTGGATCAGACTGGACTCCTGGAGATGAAGTGTTTATCTAATCTCACAGGGTATGTCAGCTCTGATCATTTCATGGCGATAATTACATTTGTCTTGTCTTCTTTTAGGTCTAATTCAGCCTCCTAATAATTTGTTGTGTTTTGTTAACAGGGGCCACATTGTCATGGGTGACTCCTTCAATACTTCCCTGTTCAAGCAAACCTTCCAGAGAGTTTTCAGTAAAGACTACAACGGAGACTTCCGCATGGCGTTTGGAGGCGTCCTGGAAGTCAAGGTAAGCTATTCACCATTATGATAAATATCATTACTCAGTGTATTTTGGGTTTGAATATCAAGCTGTTGTGTAAGTTGATTTTTAATTAATGTCTTTCTCTGTACACGCAGACTTCAAGAGAGCTGAAGGTTTGCGGCACCATTGGACCGTGTATTTCACTCAACTCTAAAGGTTCCTGCGTGTCAGAGACGGTGAGTTACTGTCCCAGATAAAACTGAGACATTCTGACTCCTCACTGTCATGAAAGCTAAACTTATAGCTGTTATTACCAGCATTCATCTCTATATGTTCTCTGCTGTGTGTAGGAGATGGGCATCGGCGGCACGAGCCAGTGGAAAGTGTGCAGTCTCAACCCCTCCACCACTTTGGGCATTTATTTTGAAGTGGTGAATCAGGTAAAGGACACTGAGTTGACAGGATTACAATGTGCTGATGTCGCTAATAGCATCAAACAAGTGAACAACTGTAATGAGGGCTTTGTTCAGTGAAACCCTACAAAAACAATGGCTTTTTGTTTGATTTGTTCCTTGTAGTAGAAGGCCATTTGTTCAACTCATGCTGAGAGGAGTGATTGTCAATTGTAGTCTAACTTGCTCCACTATTTTGTGTTTTTTTTTATGTGTTTGCACAGCACAATGCACCAGTCCCCCAGGGCGGCAGAGGGGCGATCCAATTTGTAACCCAGTACCAGCACTCCAACACACAGAGGAGGATACGGGTCACCACCATTGCCAGACAGTAAGACTCTGATTTTTGACTTTACCTGAAACTGTAGAACTGAAATATCTCCTTGTTAAACTGGCATGTTATTACCAATAATAAAACTGTCAGCAGTAAATGTTCACTATATGAAATTAGGAGTGTTAAGAGTGTAGCATTTAGTCAAGAACAAACTAAAATCAATATTAGCTTCACTTGAAAGGATGTTTACATTCCTGCAGTTAGAGTGACGCCTTGGGAGATTTGCGTACATGTGCGTCATTTGCATTACACCCACGCCCACACTCACCTAGCTTCCGTTTTATATTCTCTCTCCTTTTGTCCACACTAAAGCTGGGCAGATGCACAGTCCCAGATCCAGCACATCGAGTCCTCGTTTGACCAGGAGGCGGCCGCTGTCCTCATGGCTCGTCTGGGAGTCTTCAGAGCCGAGTCCGAGGAAGGACCGGACGTCCTGCGTTGGCTCGACAGGCAGCTCATCCGCCTGGTGAGTGACACTCCCACTAGGAATCTATTCTCTGCTCATACGTGGATAGTGATAAGAGATCATAGTTGACATTGTTAGGATTGTTCATCGGGACTGAAGTTTTGTACTAACGGTGTTTTGTCTCCCTCGCGGTTGCAGTGTCAAAAGTTCGGCCAGTTCAATAAAGATGATCCTTCATCCTTCAAACTGTCAGAGTCTCTGTCCCTGTACCCACAGGTAAGACTGCCTCCTAGTGGAAATGTATGAAAGTGCATCTGTAAAATGTGATTTGATGAATTGAAACAGTTTTAACTGATGTCTGACAATCATCAAAAAAGTTATCATTACCTGAAATTGATTTTTAATTTTATGAATATTTTTTACCTCCTGCAGTTTATGTTCCACCTGCGGCGGTCGCCTTTCCTGCAGGTGTTCAACAACAGCCCAGACGAATCGTCTTATTACAGGCATCACTTTGTCAGACAAGACCTCACCCAGTCTCTGATCATGATCCAGCCCATCCTCTACTCATACTCCTTCCATGGACCACCAGAGGTCAGCCTCTCACCCTCCATAATATTTTTATCAGCACTGTCCACTAGTCTCGGGAGCTTTCTCACATTGTCACCTTATGAAATGCACATGTTTTTGATATTTTCTTAACTGTCATTTATTCTTTGCAGCCTGTGCTCCTGGACAGCAGCAGTATTCTGCCAGATCGAATCCTGTTGATGGATACTTTCTTCCAGCTGGTTATCTACCATGGAGAGGTGAGGCTGTCGACTATAATATGCACCTGTTGATTTAGATTCCTAGCAGACCAGGCTAAACAATGAATTTGTTGATACAGTAAACATTTCTTCATGCCATCACTTTCCCTGTCGTTTCCAGACCATAGCACAGTGGAGAAAAGCTGGCTACCAGGAAATGGCAGAGTATGAGAACTTCAAACAGCTGCTGCAGGCTCCTCTGGATGACGCCCAGGAGATCCTGCAGACACGCTTCCCCATGCCACGCTACATCGATACAGAGCACGGCGGCTCACAGGCTCGCTTCCTGCTCTCCAAGGTCAACCCATCACAGACCCACAATAACCTCTACGCCTGGGGACAGGTACAGTAAACCTACAGCTTTCTATTTTTCTAGAAATTGCTTTTAGAAGGCAGATTCAGAGTCAGATTGAGGGAAATGATCAATTGATTCTGTTTTACAGAATGCAAGGCTGATACTTGTATTTATCGAGACTATCAAAATATTAGCAAGATGGTTTCAGTTGATTATCAGTCCTTCTCATACAACTTCACTGAAGTTGTACCACTTCCTACAGAGCTCTCATACCACATTAGTATGAAACTACATATAAAATTTAACTGCAAAAATACTACAATATAAAAATACTGAAAAAGCTTTCAAGTCAAACTGTCAGGAAACTTCGCTCCTCAACTAGCTAACCTCTGGTTGTCAGTGGGAAAAGATTAAAAGATGAAAATAGCACTAATCTCCCATTTCCGAAGTCAAGGAAGAGATGACCCCTAACCTGTTGTACACATACACCGCAGTGACATCTGTGGCACTGACAATGAGATTATCAAAGTGATCATGGGATCAGTCATGGAGTGATCTGTTTGCAAAGCAAGTACATCACTCAACCTTCATCTTTGTCATCGCCTGTGTTTCCACAGGAGACTGGAGCTCCGATCCTCACTGATGACGTCAGCCTGCAGGTCTTCATGGACCACTTGAAGAAACTGGCTGTTTCCAGCTCTGCGTAGGCGCCTCTATTCAGACTCAAAGAATCAAGGAGTGATATGACATTCCTGATGTGATATTGGGATCCATTAACATTTCCCTTGTTTTTGTAAAGGAGCCAAAGCCTGAGAGTCTACTGTATGTGTTTGCTTGATTTTTACAGTGCTCTTTCTTGAGTCATATGTGACATTTTCACAACACAAAAGGGACAAATGGGGAGAAATTACGCACATTCCTAAAACAAAAGAAAACGTGTCACTTCTACTCATGTTCTTTAACTTTTATTTATACGAAATGGCACCAATACTCAAGAACCACTGTTGTCATGAAAGCAATATAAAATCTCTCTTTGTATTTTATATTTGATATTATCTGACATGCAGAATGATTAGACTAATAATTTAATGTCTTCTCTTTTTGTTTGTCTGGTCTAAAATGTGTATCTACTGCATCAGACTTGGTTAGAGGTGCTGTTTAATAGGACACTTATATGTGTTTGCTTTGTCTATAGCTAAAAATGACATGTCTAGAATTTTTCCCATGAATAAATTATAATGGTACCTGTAATACTGACTGAGAACTATTCATACACGGGATTATCTGCCTTCACACTGATGGATTATTCACAGAAAAAAAAAATCCTTTGTGGATTATATCCAAAGTGTTTTCCAAGAAAATGAATAATGAGGATTAATGTTCTATTACATTCACTTTTGTATGTATAGCACCAAATCACAGCATACATTACCACAAATACAACACTGTTGTATTTGAGCACTATGGTGATAACACTAGTTGTTATTAGTAATAATGGCAGTACCCATAGGTATAATGATGTCATCAATAATAGCACCAAATAATAGTAGTTCCATACTAGTGTCCAATTTGGATCCTGCAGCTCTAAAAGCAGAAACTTGGAGAAAGAGAAGACACAAAGTTGATGCAGTAGTGTGATATAATGAAAGTTCCCTAGTTATTTAGGCCTATACCAATATAAGGGATGGTTCAGTGCTCACCTGAACCATTGTAACATTAAATGGAGAGGGTGCCTGTCTCCTGCACTCCTGCTCCATTCTGGTCCTGCCATTCTGGAAACCACAAGTCAGCCTATTTGAAGGCAAATAGGCCTGTAGAAATAATAAGGTTGTAGAAGTTTATGGGGAATTAATTGTACATCCAGATAATTAGGAGTAATATAAGTTCATGCTACAGGTAACAAATGATGCATGGACTAGTTTTCTAATATCATGGAACAGGATGAATGTAGCACATGTACAATTAAAAACTTGTCCTAGAGACAAGTTTTAAAAGTTTCAGGGCCAAACATAAAAACTTTGGCTGCCTGATTCATTTCAACTGACTTAATAGGTAAATATAGCAGGTGCCATCTGCATAGAAATGGAATATAATTGCAGTTCCTTGTGACAAAACTGCTTGCAGGAAGCAGCGTGTTTTTAAGTTGATACTTAAGTGATTTTCCTGGATAATTCCAGGTTGGAGAAGTTTAATTTTTTTTTTATTTGGTTACAATTTTACTAAAGAAGTTCACAAAATCATTACAGCTGAGGATCAAGCCTGTTGAGCTATGACTCAATATCAATTCAAGACAAGTCTTTTTTTCAGTGTTTATTTTCCACAGTTGGTATGATAGTTAAATCTACTCATTCTGTCTTATTCACAATCTGACATTTTGCACCCTATGATGTCTTTGTAATTCAACTTTATATACTGTGTGTCTGTATAGAAAGGACAGTGGTATTTCAATAGACCCTGACTGGATTCTTAATGCTGAATTAAGAGTAAAGAAAACGAGAAACATACTTTGTCTGTGTTTTCCGTCCTCACACAACAAATTTCTGTCTTGTTCAGCCTTTTTTTTTTTTAGCCACTGTATATTTTGAATAAATTGAATTATGATGCCTCCTTGCAACAGAAGCGTATCCTGCTGACATTATAATAAGTGGATTTTCACCTTGAAGGCAGGGGTTACCAGAGATGCTCAGTTCAGCCACCAGACATCTGGTGATCGCAGACATCGCAGCAGCAGGACGAGCTTCACTCTCATTGTCCAGTATTACAGCTTTGAATGATTCCGTGCCAGCGTGTGTGAGAGAATGACACACTGTATGTTACAACATCAGTGGGTAACATATCCTCTGTGCAGATTTGAAGTGACACTCTCCCCTAACAATTGTCTTTTTCTCATTCGTCGCTACTGTACATAAAACCTGACCATGGGAAGTAATCCCAATCACAAACCCACTCACACGTCATCCATCTACTGTCACTATAAGCTGATTTTAGAGCACCCAGACAGTATGATTTCGAGGATCAGTGAATGGCAGATTATGAAGATTAATCCGTAAGGGCTATCTGGTTAGAGGCAAATTCCACTCTTAGCAGCTTTAAGCGGAAGTTGCTACTGAAATACAAATGAAGTTTGTGTCTATCAACAGCTTAGACTTCACAATGTTGCACTGTGAAGCCACATATGCTCCAAAGGTATTCAAGGCCAAACAAAAAGATACAATGCATTTGTTCCTAATCTCTTTTGACATGAATACTTATGCAGAATACCAAAAGCTCCCTTTTGATCCATGCATTTTCCTGTTAAGAGTGCTGTGCAGCTGCGTGCCATCGGAGGCCATACTGTACATGGATATAAAATGATCCCATAAAGAGAAAATAATCACGGGATTCATTTTAATCTGTGTGGCTATATGGTTTGACATCTTGACACATGCAAAGGCTGCAGCTGTGCATTTTCTATGACGTTCAGGAGGAACAAAAGAACATTAAAATTTCTTTGAACACATTTTTTTTTCCGTCAGTGACCATTCATGATGCTCATGTCCATGTGATTCCCAGGCTTAAGCAAAGCTGTAAGGAAATGTGTCGTCTTATTATCTCCTATCAAATCCTTACGGATCAGTTCTAGTCCAGCAGCCAGAGAAATCCCTTCTGGCTTCTGTCCCGGATAACTTATATAAGATTTCTATATAGAATATGAATAGTATGTTTATATAACTACAACTGACACAATATTGTAGTTGGATGACACATACGCTAAATAATAAAGCTTTGTTCCTCTCAGTGATTAAGATTATGGAGCCTACAACTACAGCCGGAATAAATTTTGAAGCTGTGTGTCTGAATAAATACAGTGTTTTAATCCCAAATCTCAGACATATACATAAATAGTGAGAAGTCAAACTCAAAAGGACCATCCACTTAGAATCACACTTGATATGTTGCATTATTCACAGATCTGAATGTATAAGAAAGTGAACATGGGCAAACACAAAGTAACATAAATCATTTAAAGCAAGACTGGGTAACTTCTTCTCCATCACCATCACGTTGTGGCAACGGCCACAATGTGATGGTGATACTGTGACTGATGACACATAGCAGGTAGCCCACAATAGTAACATTCAGACAATAGTAAAAATGCCAAACATGCAGCAATAACAGAAATATCTGCATACTAATAACATTAGTTAACATTAGTCAACATAAACATACATGTCATGTCTAATTAAATAAGACTACAGCGATGGCAGCATTGGTGTGTGTAACTGTTTAAGACTTTGGTTTTCATTTGTAGGTTGTTGTCTTTTCTTTCAAACTCTTTTAAACTCTTTCTTGTCTCACTTTAAATGTGCATTAACAGATTTTTGGCAAAACAAGCTGTGTGAACACAGCATTGACATATAAGTAGTTGCTGCATTTACAAATGCACCTATTATGGAGAGATACAATGGGGAGATAGTAGTATTTTGTTTGGAGAGAAGTTTCAGGATTAATGGATCTAGTTAATGAATCAGGTCCAGTAATTACCTTTTTTCTGCCAATAACAGCTGCTGACTTCACAGCAGTGAGAGTAAATGAAGTTACAGGCAGAAAAACTAAAATGAGTTGAAAAAGACTCCACATAAATGAGGACAACTCTGTTTTCATCACTACAAATAACCCCTTTCATGTCACATACAGTTATAGTCATATATATGTATTTAAAAATGTGTTTTTATACCTTGGTGGCACCGACATCGTGTGTTTGAACAGCTCATCCATCCTTATAAATGTATGTTTGTACATCTCATTATTGTACACATGATAATTCAACAACACATTGGTGAAGGAATCCTTTCAGATTTGGCACAAATATTTACTTGAAGACACACCCAAATTGATCATTTTCTATGAATTTGATGACTAAAGGTCAAAGGTCATAATTGCTGTGATGTCACAGAATGTTTTTGACTACAACTCACTAATATAAGCAATAATTACCTGCAATTTCACTGGCTGGAAAAAGCATTCAACCACAAGACAGTAATTCTATAATCTATAAATATATTGATTATTGCAGCTTTAACTCACAAGCATGCTAACGGTGCTATGAACATAGATGTTATTTGTGCACTCAGTTTTAATAATAGTAATAAATGGAGCTGTGATACTGGAGAGGACTGTAACTAAAACAAGGACATATCTTTCACAGTGGTCACTTAACCAAAAGAATCTGGATTTCATATTAACTGTATCCTCAGACAGCGTGTGTTGTGTAGTAGTAGCCACTTCCTTTGAATTTTGTACAAACTAAATTACTTGGCTACTCTAAGCTTTGGTGGATGTGTGAACATTCATTTCCCCACACTGAAGCAAAGGACTTAAAATGTGTTAACTTGAGAGCAGGGATTAACTTCTTGTTATTGCCACAGACTCAGGAGACAGCCTATCACCATCCACATGGATGTCATAAGCAGTGACTACCAGACTGTAGCCAAGTATTCTGACTCCCAATATGCTGCTGATATTCAATAAGACTCTTGTTAGCTGTTGGCAAAGAACCACTGGGTGATTTAAGGTCACGGAGCTCTTTTTGAAGCTTTGAGATGTGTAGGAGTGTTTTCTCACAAAATAAATTATCCTCTGTGACTCTTCTCCTGGTATATTTTTAATCATTATCAAAGCAATTCATCATAATACAGTAAATGAATAGTATTGTGAAATTTAATTATTGAAATCCCAACATATCTGTTGTCTGCTGTTGTGCAGCAGCACAGTTCAGATTAGAAGACTATCAGTGGACTGGTGTCACCTCTACTCGTCAGTGTGCAGAGCTCAACAGACCATAATCAATATGGTCAGAAACAGCAGAAAGCTCATCATCCTCTTCATGACCTCATTCTGGTCAGAGCACAAATCAACTGGGAACCACTGTCAGAAACAACGACACAGACCAACAGAAAACTCAAGACTGGAATTTAACAAGAAATTACTTGAATTGTTTCATTTTATTAATTTAAAACTAAACTCAAAATATTGCATTAGCTCAAAAACCACTGGTTTTAGCTCAAAAACCACTGGTTTCAGTGGTTTTGAGCTAATGCAATATTTTGATTTTTGTCAAGCAGTTTGTGTCAGACAACTTATCTGTGTCAATTGTCCAAAGCTTTTCGTTCCTCATATCAGGTCCCAACCTGTAAACAGTTTTTGGAGACGATAGTGATAACAATGATATCAGAGAATCAGAATTTCTGATAATCAATTACTCAAGTGATATTTTTTACATTATCTAAACACACTTTTTGCAATATTCCTTCAAATATAACTATAGATTTAAAAAAAAAAATAGCTTGAATAAATTAATATAAAAGTAATAGCAGTAAGAATCAGCCAACATATATTCCAGTGTCACTATGTCTGAGTTGGGCTAACGTCAGTCAATTAAATGGGCATTTAACTTACTGATTGACACAAATATTTATTCATTTACAGGCTCCAAAGTTCATGATGTATGTATGAACAGTCAACACACAAGATTTTGTTATGCGCAACAATTATATATAGAAATGACTCAATGACCCCAATTACACCAACAGGGTAATCACAAAATGAGCTTAAGACTAAACTTTTAACACAAAGGCTGTCTGACAGACATTTAGGATGCAGAGTTGCATTGTGGGAAATGTAGGACCCAGGGAGAGTCTGGCTTATTGTGATGGAGAGACTAGAAGTCTTTTTTGTTTTGTTTTGTTTGTTTTATTTTAGGGATTCCCTTCTGGGCCCTGTGTATTATTCTGTAAATAAAATAATATTTTATCCTGCACAGTCACAGTCTGATAATCACTGCAGCTGATAAATTGTTTGTGAGCTGGTGACTGGTGCATCCTAATGACGATAGTGGGTGATGGAGGGAGGGGAGGGGTCGTCATGAGAAAATCCCACACTTGATGCTTCAAGCTGCGAGGGTCAAATCCTTGGACAACGTGACTTCCTACTATAGGCTGGACGCTCGTGGGCCACCGCATGTAAAAGAGAGACAGAAAAAGTGTAATGTTGGAAATGTGACACATTTGGACACACAGCTGAGCTCAGTGTTCGTCCTGTAAACAAGTGGAGACATAAGGACGGTGCTGAGGACCAAATGGGACCTTCACATCACCTGCTGATTTCAGGAAGCAGCCGGGGCTCGTGCATCTTTTCCACTTTGCACCCATGAACTTTTCCGTATCGCGCGCGCCGCTGCTGCATCTTTTCTGTCACGGACAATGAAGACGAGTCGCAGATGCAGGACCCTTCTGTCGGTGAGCTTGAACTTTTTCGCCCTTTTCTTCTCCATCACTGCGTTCATAACGACTTACTGGTGCGTGGGGACGCAGAGAGTCCCGAAGCCCAAGTGCAGCAAACTGCGGACGCACCACTGTATAGACTACGGAGTGAACGAGACCGACCCCAACAAAGTGGTGTACAGCTGGGAGACCGGAGACGACCGCTTCCTGTTCCGTCAGTTCCACACCGGCATCTGGTTCTCGTGCGAGGAAAACATCCATGATGAAAGTAAGAGGAACAGGTGTGTGTGTGTGTGTGTGTTGCGCGTGCGTTGTGCGTGTGTGCGCGTGGCGACTGACCTAACTAAAAGTTGCATTGTTTACATATTGAGCTGTAGTAACGTGACCGGAGGAACATTTGAGGTGATTTAAAGGTGTTTGAATAGTTTAGATGGGAAAATTAGAGGGGAAACCCTGAATTTTGTCACTAAAAACATTTGAATTGGTGTTTTATTTTATCTAATTGTGGATTTTGTAGATATTAAAAATAAATTAAATCACATTTGCATGCATATTACAGCATTTTTTTTTTCTTATTAGGGACACTTCTATTACAAAACAGACCCTGACTGTCATTTGGAGTTTGATTGGTTTGTGATTGTTTTTTTAATTGTTTGATTCCAATATTGGGGAATTTAAAAAAAACAAAAAAAAAAAAACAGATATTGCTTATAGATAGTAGATAGATAAATTGATATATTTTATTAATCCTGCCAATGAAATTATTTCGTCACAGCAGCAAAACACAAAAATGACAAAGGACAAAGAGTAATGTGCAGGGAGATACGCCAATGATGGAACAAAATATAAACGTGAAACATAAACACACCCTTGGATATGATTCAGAAACTTATGGCTGACATATGTTTTAGAGACAGAACAATGAATATATTTTCTCCAAAATGACATCAGTGCAGCACTGCAGTAAACTTTTAGGAAATAATTATAAATAACTGTAACTACAAAAGAAAAGCCTATGTAAGTGAAATGACCAAATGAATGAATATAACATGAATAAGTCAATGTATATGCAAATAATTGGTAAATGCCAATCTGTCTGTCTGAGATACATTTTACATAAACAATCAGCAGGCAGGCGGCTGTCTGAGTCAACATAACCACTGATTCACCGTTCACTATTTAAAACACTAACTAATTTAGACAAATATGTTCTCCTCTTACATCATTTCTCTCTATTATTTGTTATAATGGAACATAATAGTTGATACAGATTGGTTTTTGAGAATTTCCATTTCTTGGATAATTTCAGGATAATCACCCTCAATCAACGTCAGTCAGCTTGTATCTGGATATCGCTTTATCTGGTTTTATGTGGCATGACATGTTAAACAAATAGCAACTCATTGGAGCCTCATTTTACAGATGGAAAAGGAGGCCAGAGCTCAATACTCAACATCCAGCGTTGAGCTCAGTCAAAAGCTTTAAGTGTGTGGCTGCACAGCTCTTCATATGGACAGAGTGTGATTGCTTCACAGCTTAAGCCAGTGGGAGGTAAACAGTGAATGATGTGTACACGAGCCTCATTTCCTGACTGAGGGAAATGGAAAATTCATAGGATCACGTTGGAGTAGTGAGCTGTGACCTGCAAAGGTGACGCTCTTTCATCTGAGAAGGTCGTGAAGAGCCACGGGTCAAAGGTGCGATTGTGATCAGGCTTGATATGACTTCTGTGGTCGTCTCGCTTCAACTTTATCAGGAATTACTCCAGCATCCGTCTCCAAACACCTCTCAAAGAGGAGTAGAACACCTCTTTGATATGAATCTGTGACACTAATCATTTATATTTTCATGAAGCTCAAGAATAGAGGATGGACAACACATTGAGATTACTCAAGAAGAAATTGCTAGCACATGTCTATCTCATCAAGTGACTGTACGATGGATGGGGGGCTGAGACAGCTTGAGTTAATAAGGATTATGTAACAGGGGCCTTGATGAGTTTTTCCTCAAAACAGCTGTTGCCACCCTACCTGATTAAAGCGTTCCACTTAGAACAAATCCAGCAACGCGCTTCGCTTGACAGATGATGCAGGAGACACATCACATCAGTTCACTCCATCAAGAGTCACTTCTTATATCCTGTTTGTCAAATTAACATGCGCGCTCATTAAATATCGTGAGGTGTTCCAGCTTCGACAGGCCTGAGTGTTGTTAAAGTGTTTTTTTATTTTCAACATAATAACATCACTGTTGTGTTTTGTCATTATGTTTCTAAGTATGCACCTGTAATTCACTAGGACAAGGACCAGATGTTGAGCAGCTGTGACGGTGCAACATTTGGTGACACAGAGTCAGAAGCTGAATTAATGACATATGCCGCATTTAACATTTTGTTCATTCACTGTTTTGAACTTATGAACTCGGATTTTTATGTCGCTGTACGTTTTTGTTTTTTTTTTTTTCACCAGGCAGGAGGTCATGCTCTGTCTGACTCCTGTGAAACACACCTGGACAGAATCTGGGAATTAAACTAGATTAGGGCATAAACTGAAGTTTTTTTTTTTTTATTCAGTTTTGTTTATTAATCCCAAACTATTTTAATCTCTGACCTTTTCACCATCTCACCTGTGCCCCTCCAAACTTTATTTCTGACCAGCTGCATAAAGAATACAGGTAAAGCACCGGTTTATGGTATCACTGCTCATGTGCTCTGCTAAGTCATGACAGTACTTTGTTTTTCTAGGTGAGAGATGCCGAAGTTTCATTGATTTGGCTCCAGCATCAGAGAAAGGTGAGTGTCCATTGAACATCATCAGTACATCTGCATGCATTGTAAAACTTATTAAGAGCTACTTTAATTTGAAATGTTTTAATAGTGCAAATTAGATTAATGTATTATCAAAACATCCTCAGTGCTGTGCCACAGACATGTAAAGCAATGCAAGTAATAGATTTTTTTTCTCCAAATAAATGTGTTAAATATATAAACTATAATTTTAACATGTATAGTATAATAATATTTAATATAAACACTATATAAATATAGTGTTAAAAATGTGTATTCATAGCAAGACAGTGTGAAAGCAACTGTCGACATAGTGCTGTATACATTCATTGAATATCCTAATAATGTCAAAGGAGAATTAAAGTCAAAATCATTTCTGTAACTCTGGGCTTTGAGCTGTTCATTACCTCTGTTGTGATGTACTATAAATACTTCCTCAAATCAGCGAGTACTCCACTCTCAGTGTGGGAATTATTCCTTTCATATGAAACGATGGGAACCCAAAGGAAGCAGCACGTTTGATTTTCAGATGTGTTGACACGGTCCTTTGGGAAACGCTCACTTCCTGCCAATCTGTGAAGTGTCAGAACGACTAAATAACAAGAGGGAAGCAGAGACAGAGATATTTTTGTGTAGCCAGATTATATTTGGCTTGTTTTATCAAGAGGCTGAGTAAGACTGGAGAAGTCTCAGATGAAATTAGCTGCATGAGGAAACACTGGGATGGCAAATAAATCATATTACTGACTGTTTTAAGGCTTAAATTTAAATTGAAGACCGACTTGGGTTGTGAATTTAATTTATAACCATGTTTCTCTTTTCTGTTTTTCAGGGATGCTGTGGCTGTCGCTGGTTTCTGAGATGTTGTACATCGTTCTGCTTGTTGTTGGCTTCAGCCTCATGTGTTTAGAGCTGGTCCACTCCAGCAATATAATTGATGGACTCAAACTCAATGCCTTTGCTGCCGTCTTCACTGTGCTCTCAGGTCATCTGATTTTATTTTTTTTTATCTGTTATTAACTGAAATATTTGTGTCTTTTTATTGGATTGGTTGTTATAGTAATGAAGTTTGATCATTTTTTTTACCCAGTGTGGCCACAACATATTACACCCCACCTCATGAAGAGAAAAAGATCTTTTTAAAAAAGCATAATTTGGTTTTAAGATTGGTTCAGAAGATGAAATGAGCTGTTGCTGAATATTACATTCTGTCTCAAACTGAGGAGCCAGTCCTGCAGTTTTTCTGTAATGATCTGTAATAAAATCTATGACCCAGAAAAATAATTAATAATGGATTTAGTCATAGTGAGAGCTATAAGGTGAAGAAATTTTAGTTAGAAATGTAGTAGCTGATGAGAGGAAAGCACACTAAGTTCCACCAGTGTTGAAAATAACATTTATTTTGCACCTTGTGTCTGAAAAAAAACTCTGAACATTTAAGATTTAACTATTTGGATGAGGTTTTGATGACTACAAAGAATGTGATTGTACATGTTTTTGAACCTTATATCATGCAGCATGCTAACTAAGCCTACACTGTATTTATTTTAGGTCTTCTGGGTATGGTGGCCCATGTGATGTACACTCAGGTCTTTCAGGTCACGGTCAGCCTTGGTCCACCTGAGTGGAGGCCGTACAACTGGGACTACGGCTGGTCCTTCTGGTACGACAGAACTTGGAGTTCATACTCATTATGCTTTTGTTCAGGATTGTCCTATAGGATCAACTATATTGTATTTTGTCGTATATAATTAAAGTTATATCAATGCACCTTAAGAGACCAGACAAGAAATTCCATTCTGCACATAGCAGCCCCATAGTGTCGGTCGTAGCTCATCTCACCTCTCCCCAGCGTTGCTGTCTCTAATGAAAAAAGCCCAAAGCTCTCATGTTATGGTGGGATTACAGCCCCAATACAGTGATTGGGATTGCATAAGGGGATAAAATTTCACTTTTTTACAATGTGCACAGTATGCTGAAAATTCATCTCAGAGACCAAACAATTCTTGACCTTTCGCTGGCTTTAGCCAACCTGCATGAAAAGTACAAAAGACAATGTTTTAATTTTCTTGCATGAGGCATGCTCACGGGGGAGCGAAGGGACGTAAAGTGACTGACGCTAATCTCACTCAACCAGTGTCACAAAGCAGTGTTTCAAATGTTGAGTTCAACATATGTACTGATTTGTCTGTGTTTTTTTTCTCCCTTCTGTTCATCTCAGTATGGCCTGGGCTTCCTTCACCTGCTGCATGGGCGCATCGGTCACCACCCTCAACTCGTACACAAAGACTGTCATTGAGTTCAGGCACAAACGTAAGACCTTTGAGCAAAGCATCCGAGAGGAGCACGCGAGAGAGGCTTTCGGATATTTCCGTGAACGCTCAGTGCACTCAATCTCTAAATCTGTGGAAGTTTATTCGAGCCAAAATCAGAAAAGCGGCAGGAGAACTCCCATCCCCGCTGACTCTCTGGACCTGAGTGACATTGCAGGATCTTTAGGGGAAGAACAGTGCTGAATGTGACGGGACAGTAGGTGGTGGCGTTTCTCTTTTCCTCACTCCATTTTCAGTATGAGACAAATGCCTCACAGGATTATTATCATCGTTATGTGATTACTTTTTAACACTGCCTTAATTCACACTGGTCATAGACATTCAAGTCAAACAAGATTAAAGTTGAGTGATGCAGCTGGAAACTAGAAAACTGGACATGATCTAATCCCAAGAATGACATAATTTTTCTTAGTACGTGTAACCCACCACACTTTAAATTTTAAATAAAATCATAGATATACCCTTAGAAATATAACTATGCTCCCTGATGCTAACAGCCTTATTAAACATGTTTCAGTCAAATAGTTAATTACTGCAAATGTTTGGTGTTTATTAAATGTGACATAAATATTTATACACAAATAAATAAATATTTACTACAAATCATGTGCCTGATGCAGTATATAAATTGTAAATAAGTTGTAGTGTGCAGTGTGTTTGAGCACAGAAGGGTTGTGGAAAATTGTGTATTACTTTACATTCAGATGTTCATATCAGTTATATTTATTATGTCATACAATCCAAATGAGCATTTGCAACAGAGCTGGAGAGTTTAGTAGCATGAAGTTTCATATGAACACTTGTAATGATGATTAGAATCATCTAGTTTCTAATTTCTAGTTTACTGTAGCATGTATTTTTTAATTTGATGTTTCGACTTGTAGGAAAATAAATATTCAAAGCCATCAAAGTGGTTCTTTGTGTTTGAGACAAATATTTCAGTTATAATTTGGTTGGTCATTGAGAAGTGGACTGTTACATTATATGAAGCAAAACCTTTTTAGTTAGTTAGTTTAGTTTGTTTTTCACTTATAGCAATATATCACATTAATACTAGGTAACTGAACTGGAATTAAAATATTAGACAAAATTCAATTAAAAACAGTCAGAACATGACTGAATAACCACTAAAACTGTGGTAGTGTAAACATAATCCCTACAGGGGGCAGTGTTGTTCCAACAAACATGTTACATTTCATTCTGCAGTGGGTGGTGGCTACTGCATAATTTTGCCTGCTGACAATGGTTTGGCTTTAATATTTTGGGGTAGAATTAAATTGTGTAATTGTAATTGTATAATTTAATTTAATTGAGGAATAACATTTGAGTAATATACATTTATATTTATTTTATTTGAATCAGTTGCTCATCTATATTTCACGTAGAATATATACAGTGTTATTTTACAGAAATTACATTAAAATGGCACGAGATCAGGCCTAGTGACAATATGTTATAGTACTTATTTAGGTTTATGCTCTCATAGAAATATACAATTGAAATATATTTTTATAAAATAAAAATGTGCAAAAAGAGGTGGACCTGCACTCTCTCATAGCCACAGGACAGTAGTATCTTGTTCTTGTGCATATACAGCAGGATTGCACGTTTTGCATTTCTGGTGAAATCTTCCCAAAATATATAAGAAAACCGATTTTAGTCAATCTATTCTTTTAGTCTTTTCTGCGCCATCCGTGTTCTAGGCCCTTTGTTCAATAACCGTCGTCAAACTCATTCTGGGCCTGCTGTCGGGCCAACATGGCCTGAATGAGAGCACTGGAGCCTGAGGGAGCTGGGTTTTGAGGGGGAGCGGGGACCCACTGAACCCTGTCCTCTTCCTCTGCTCTCTGCCTTGCTTGCATGACTTGCATCATAACACTTGACACAGAAGATGGTGGATCATCTGTATCAGCTGCTGAATTATATCTGTTGACTGGGTTTTGAGAGAATCCTGTGGTATCATCGTATTCATCCCTGTCGTGAGTCTGGGCCCTCTGCCTGGCTTGCATGGCCTGTGCGAGGGCACTGGATGATGACTGGTGATTACCAGGCAACTGATACAGATCTCCATCCTGGTCTTGAACTCTTTGACGAGCCATCATAGCTTGCATCAGAGCGCTGGAGGTGGAGATATCAGAGGGAACCAGCACTCCGCCAGCGCTCCGTCTTTCTTCTTCTTCTTCTTCAAGTCGCTGGCGAGCAAGTAAAGCCTGAACCATGGCGTTTGAATTGGACTGACCGCCTGAGGTGTGGTCATCTGAACGCCGTTTGTTGTGCTGAAGGACGGGAGAAAATAATCAACCATTCAGGTTCATGAGAAATCTCAGGATGAATGTACAATCAATCGGCAAGAAACAAATTTCACAACAAACCTTTTTTTGATTCTTTTGTTTTAGTTTTTTGTTAGGCTGAGATTTCTGGAGGTCCTGGATCTTGTCTAACAAATAGGATTTGTCTTTCCCCTCCTGGTGAGGGGGAAAAAACAAATGAGAAAAACAGAAGAATAAGATGGAAAGAAATAAAAAACACAGACTCTACTGAATTCATTCTAAGTGCACCCATAGTCAAGTACATATTCTTGATGGGAAACCAAAGAAACTCATCCTTAAAGGATGTTTTTCAGACATACTCACATTAACAATCTGTTGTTTCAGTAAAACAATAAGCAGTTTGCGGCCCTGAGTGACTTGCCAAAAGATGTATATGATGACCCTGAACAAGAAAAACATGACAAGGTTGCAGTTTTTACAGAAATCAATTTGCATAATGAATACAAATATGCAAAAAAGGGCATAAATACACACACAATGTGTTCACAGTGTTCCAGCCTCTGGGGACAATAAAAGTCTTATTACTGTCTATAAATTATCTGTGATGTTGTTTTGATGTTGTTGCTTGGAACATTATGCTTGTCCAGTTGACCAACTGTCCATAGTGTTGACACAATAGTTTCAGTAACTTTGCTTCATAGTGAAACTGTTGATCTTAAAGATTAGTTTTATTTCCCACAGTTCATAAAATGTTTTTAAGACATCCGTTGTCCCAAGATGATGAGTCCTAGTTTGACATCTTCATTTCTTCAATACTTTGATCATAAACCATGATTAACTTACAAGATGACAATTGTGATGAGAAAATAGAAGATTTCACTCCTGATGACGTTTTCATAGATCCAGACAACCCACTGAGAGCCGCGGATATTCTCCACATTGTCTATCCAGACTCCAACCAAGCTGAAGGTATTGTTGAGTCCCTTAAAAGGACCACACTGCTCTGAAGGAGTCAATCTAGAGAGAAAGAAGAGGTGAAAAATATGAGGCTGAGTTTGGTTTGTGTATTTGTGAAAAAGTGATATTTCTGAGGTTTTCTTATTCAGAAGGACATGGTCTCATAAAATATTCTTTGTGACTCCAAGCTGTTAATGTGACAAAAAGATTTTATAGTTCTATATATAGTTGCCTTACAGTCCATATTACTATACCTCCAGGTGGTGTATGCAAGCATGGACAGGGCTCCCACAAAGAAAGGGAAGAAGAGCAGGGCGATGAAGGTTGTTTGCATCTGAGCTGCCCTGCCCGTCCGTCGTGGAGGTTGGCAGTTCTGGGTCAGACTGACCTGGGGAGGCGTAAAAGCATGTACACATGATCAAACACAGGTGCACATACAAACACAGTTTGTCCTTTATTCTTCTTACATTAACTCAGAGTCATTAAAGTTTACAAAACCATGAGCTTATTGCAGCGACATCTACAATTTGACTGCATGATAAAACACACAAGCACTTCATCAGAGCTTTTGAATAGCATTGCTTGAAAGGTCATTCAACATGTTCATGAAACATTCAACGGCACCAGATCTGGCCTGGGTCAAATTACCAGCCATATTGAAGTCATTTACTTTTCTGGGACTGATTAATGGTCATCTTTTTTGGTGCAGTACAATGAAACCAAAACGTTTAATCCATTGATCTAAACCCCACTTGTCTTTTCCAAAACACAAAATAAAGCACATAGGCAATATAATGAAAGGATTTAAATTAATTATTGACTCTGGAGAACAAGAAACGTAACATGAGCTGTTTAGGAGTATAGAGCTGCTCAGGCGGCTACGGTATTGTTTCTGCCAATGGCAGCATGTCATCATGGCAGTTCAGTTTACAAAGCAATCAAACCTTGTGAGTTTACCTTCTTTATGTAAAACAAGATGAAAAATTTGATTATCTGGATGGCAGGAAGCAGGGGAGAGAAGTAGATACCAATCCTATGGAGAGAGAATAGAAGGTTCAATTATTTCTAATAGGTAAGTATTTATAGATAGATAAGTATTTTGACCAGGGGAGAAAACACAAGCTTTGTGTACAATAGCATTGTGTCTAAAGTATTTAAAAATATTTAAAGTATTAAATGTATCAAATGTATTGTTCTTACCAGGCCAGAGTCTGTGCATAGATAAGTTCAAGTACGTTTCTAGCTATGTCAAACTCTGGAACCCCCAAACTTCGTAGGAATTTGGTTCCAATCACACTGTAATAGAGAAATTATTATAATATATTATAAAATATAATATTATTATAATTCATATCATATCTGTAGGTAACTTTCCCAATTCTGTATTTGTCAGTGATTTGCTAATAATAAAATACTCAATTCGTGTAACCTACTTGCTAAGAAATTCTCCAAAGAAGGATCCCAGCATTTGGAAAAAGAAGTCAAAAATGACCAGACGGTACAAAGACTGTCCCACCATAGACTCCCAACACTGAACACAGGAAACAAAGTACATAAGGTGATAAAGTAAAGTTTATCCTGGTTATGAAAAGACAATGGTTATTTCATGTCAAATCTACTAAAAATATCATATAAAATATACCGAAAACTTATTAGCCACCACGTTCATCCAGTAAAAACACAAGACGCCAAGAATGGACATCTTGAGTAAGACATTTCTGCAAATGGAAAAGAAATAGATGGACTTTAAACATCATAAATGGTTCAATCACAAGTTTCTTGCCAAGAGTTTAGTCAATATCGCTCTAACTTAGTATTTGTTTGATTCATTTATTCATTTGACTCACTCATTCATTTGACACTCAATGTCATGTCCTTTAATTCATGAACTCTGTCACTTTCTTAATGGAAACTACAGTAACTGCCCTCTAACCTGATCACCAAAGCGTAGATCTGTCTCCTTTGGCTGGAGTAGGGCTCAAACTTATTGAAGAGGGAGTAAAAGAGCGGAATAACCAGGTTCATCAGAGATACCACAAAGGGAACCAGGAGGGTTTCTGCTTCTTGAGCCAGAGACCAGTTGACTGTATCAGTTGATTGCTGTAAAGATAAACACAGGGATGTCAGATCAAGATGCTGCTCAAGATCAAGGTGCTTGATGATAAACAATATACGCAATGAAATGAAATGAATCAACCCTTGTGCTGCTGCTGATAAAAGACTTGACATGCTACAGTAAGTTGTAACCTTATTATGCCAATAAGGATGAGACCAAATACTTTACTATGTTGTAAAGTATTATCACATATACAGTCAGAGGGATTCACAGCTGTGCTAACAAAGAAATTGTTCTGTTATTTATGACAACAACAAAAATTTCCACATAGTGAAGAAACCTTTTTAAAAATTCCCTGTAATCTAGATCCAACCAAAACAACCATCCCAATTTAACAATGAGACTAATTATTCAATCTTGACTTGTGTACCTGCTGCTCATATTGGCAGAGATAGTAGATGCTGGCCCCACAGCCGATGGCTAAGCCAGTGGACAGGAGCCAGGAACCCAGATGAATCCCAAAATGCCTCAGTTTTTCAGAGAGGGTTAGCAGCTCCCTCTGGGTCTTTTCTGACAGAGACTCCTAGAGAGTTGGCAAGAGGACAAACATGGTGAAAAATAATGAGGCACATGAGATATGTCCACAAAAAGGAACTAGTCTCTTCAAGTCTGAAATTTGTCTGAAAGCGTATTGTGAAGATACCATTTGCAGCTGAAGTTTGAAGATGATATTTGCAGCTGAAGATTTCCAAAGTATCCATGTGTCTGAATTGATCATGTCACAAAGACCCCCTATACATTTTCCTAATCGGTTTGAAATGCAATAATAGTCACCTTGAGTTGGACACGAAGGTTATTCTTGCGCTGTTTCACTGCTCTCTCATTGGTTATATTAAAATCCCAGCTGCACAGAAGTTGCCATGCACCGTTTGAAGCTGGATCTGCCAGTACATAGTTTGTCCTAAATGAGCTTGCCATGCTGCATGAGAATAAACGCAGATTGGGAAAAGCAAGTAGCATCTGTTACAACATTTCTGCAATTAAACGACTACAAATCAAGAAGAAGAGAGGAGATAAATTCAGATAAATATATTTTATCTGAATTTACCCCCTTTAAATACTGAACTCACCTGAAAATAAGTGCAACTCCACACAACACCATATAGATGGCAATTGTGAAGAAATAGGCCAGCTGCAAATTGTACACTCCAAGGCCCACATGCGTTGCATTGCTGTAGCCACCATAGTACATGACTGTATAAGTGAAGTAACCCTGAGGAAGGCAAAACGTGGAGTTGAAAACATTCAGTCATTCATTCATTGCAGAGGGGAGGGGTCAAGTTCAATAAGACATTAAATTACACAGGTAGACTATTCAGGATTGTCTAATCATTGGACACATTTGCAAACTATCCAACACCATGTTTAGTATGTGACTGTTTAGCTGATAAATTCTCTAAGAAACAATTTAGCAACTAGGCAACTCGTGAACATCAGCCAGTCGCTGATTTGCTGAATTGATTTTGTGTGTTGTTTTGTGTTAGGGGTTATTGTCTAGGTCTGTCAGAGTTTTACGGAAGTTGCAAAAAACCAAAACAATAGATGGAAAAATGCTTTCTGAAGTTGGGTTTAGAGTATCAGAGTACTGATAAGAGTAGATGTAATAGGTGAGCAGTGTAACAGGTGTCATTTATGGATCTCAGTGGCTTTACAAGAAGGTAGGTGGTTTGATAAGAGCCTCCACTTACAGCTCCAGTCAGTATCTCCAGTCCTCTGAAGCTCACATTCGAAGGTATGTTGGGTAAGGGGTCATAAATAAGCATTGGGATGGTGATAAAGCCAAAGTTGACCAGGAAGGAGAAAATGTTGAACATGAGCAACCACTTGAGGAAGACAAAATAGGACAAGACACTGGTGCCGAACTTGCCACCTATCTCTTTCATGATGCCTTGCCACAGTTCCAGGGTCTGCTGAGCTGACCTTATACTGTAGCCGCACCTGCGGAAAAACTAAACGGAAAAAAAGAACAGCCTGTCAAGTTCCTGTGTGATGTTTAAACATGGCATTCCTATTGTTTTATGATTGATGACACACTCACTAGTGACGCATTCTCAGAGCAATCTGTAAAGCATGTGAACTGACGAGAATTCTTGGAGGACTTGAACGCCAAGACCTGGTCCCTGTGAACAATTGGGATATGATATTAACAAAGTCTATACATGCAACATCTGCCTTGTTGACACAGCCATGCACTCAGCAGACAAATTTTGGACTTTGATAGTTTAATAGTTTCCTGTTTATTGTGCCTTGGAACAAGAGAGCAGCGTGTTTATATATGTGTGTGTTTTCTTACATTTATGTGTATGTGACTGCAATGATCTATATTACATCACTTCTAAGCCAATGAGGTAAAGGAGTAATGTTTAACTTAGTCCCTTGTGTGACACTGACAAGAAAGATTCTCACCTTGAACTGCTTGTGAAGTAAAGCTCACCTGATGTGTTTCTTTTCTTCAAAGCTCCTGGGAAGGTCTCGGATGGCCCTGATTCGGTCTCGTGTTGACAGGGCGACAAGGTCTTTGACCAGGTTCTGCTCCTCTGCGATAAGACAAGTCCTGCCTGTTATCTCTACTCACTGCAGCCACCATCTGGACCGCAGAGCCAACATCACGCTTCTTACTACAAAAACCCACCGGAATAACCTGCTACAGACTCTTACCATTCTCCATCTCGTTCCTGATGGTGTCTTCTGTGAACGCTAGATGGGTAGGATCAGTGTTGGGAAACATGCTCATCCTCCTCAGTGAGATTCCCCTCCATCGCATTGTCATGTTACCTGGAGGAACAAACAGAGAAGAATGCGTTTTTATGTTTTTCTGAGGTTGATGTTAAACTCATTGAGCAGGAGAAAAATACAGGGTCAGGGTGGCAGGGTCATTTAAGTTTTTTTCCTCATTATATTTTACTGTTGACCTGCTTGTACTTTGTATATTACCAGCTGTAAATACCCAGACTGACAGTGCTGCTGGTATCAGTGTAATGCTCTATACCTTTCAATCTAATTCTAGTGCTGTTATACCACTGACTTTGTATTATCTTTACCTGCATCTACCTTTATCTCTATGAGGCTATATTGTAGCTGTTGGTGCCACAGACCATCGACCGTTCAGGAACTACTGTGCCAACTGTATCACTAGTGTGGCCGTGTAATGACAGTCCAGATAAAGTGCATTACAACAACAGTAACAGAGACTCTGTGAAGCTGAAAGCAGGCAAACAACAATGCTAATATTAAACATAATGTTTAATGTTAGCACAAAGAAGAACCAGCTAATTGGCAACGTCTTCAGTTTTACAGGTATTTGACCATAAACCAAAGCACTGGATCAATTCAAACTATGAGTTAAGTTGATCTTGTACAAAACAACAACTCTCTGTAAGTAGTTTCATGACAGTCCATTCAATATTTAATGAGCCTAACTCAAAATTACAAACGGAAAAAGGAACAGTCAAGATTGTTTTTTCTGTCAGGACCATGACAATCCATAATAAATTTTATGGATTGAGATATGTCGCTATGGAACAAAGTGGTAGCTCAATCACCAGGCTGACAGAATGACACTTGCACCACCGTAAAAATAAATAAATAAATAAATAAATGTAAGGCAAAACCTTGAAAACCGGCAATTATCCAAGAATTTAAAGTACAATATAAAGGACTGCAAAGGAATGCAATTATATATATGTGAGAACAATAAATGTCTTCTCAAATTTCTTTTCCCTTTTTACAAATTAATGTTTCCTGGAGACCATGTCCTTTCAGATTATAATAACATTCCCAAACAACTTCCCTTAACTTTTATTTTCTTTGCCAACTTCCTTGTCCACTATGTGAGTCATTTTTGTGCAGCTGTGGTTAATAATTACCAAGATGGACTGTCTAAAATGAGTGATTATCAAAGTAAACAGGTGATTATTACTTTGTTATACATCTTTTAACTTATGACACAACAGTATGAGAGCTTCCGGTAACTAAACAAAAAATAATGATATTCAGAGGAAGTTTTTTTTCTGGGAAGTAAAATCAGATAACTATTACCTGACAGTGAGGTAAGACGTCGAGCGGCTGGTGATCTTCCATTTTGAGAGTTGTGGTTGATTTGAAATGAACTGTGATCTGTGCAAAACAAACAAAACAAAAAAGTGAGGAAAATACCAACACAACTGTCACTTAGCAACACGACTGAGACACATACAATTGGTGTAATGGTTGGTGTAACAAGCAGTCAACATGAAATACTGTGGCTTTTTTGCAGTGATACTTTACAGCATAGACTCTAGAAAAACAAGATGTTAATAGAATAAGATGAAGAATAAGATTTATCAGCCACTCACTGACGTCATGCTGCCGTGACATCCCATTGTGAGTTGAGATGGGGCCCATGGGGATGCTTTCTCTTTCCGTCCAGCTCTCCTGCTGCCGGCCGTCCCAAGGTCCTCTGCCATAAGCATCATCACCACTGGTCTGACTCATGGAGGCATTATACATATCTGCCATGTCACCCTGCCAGGCTGGGTCTTGCCTGGCGTAGGGGTTAGTGTGGTGGGTTTTTCTGGAAGACCTGATTAAAGTAAAACACAAACTGCTTATCACCTAGTTATAAAACATGTTTATGATACTTTAGATGATTCAAAAAATTACCTGGAAGTATTAAGTCATGGTTATGACTTATTAATTATTGGTAATTTAACAAGTTTTAGAGTTATGGCCCTGATGGAAATGTTTTTTCTCTTACAGATATTTTTTCTTTAGGAATTCAATATCCTACATAGAGGAGTAGGGTGGTTTCTGAATCAACTCTCTAATGTTTACTTTATTGTTTTTTATTCTACAAACTTTTCAGGTCAGTTTTCACAACATAAAACTTTTGTAAGAATAAAATTACTTGAACTTGAAACTCTTGGAGCTTTGAATAAATCCAGGATAAATACTATATCTACACATAAATGTCTTTTCCTTAGGTCATCCTGTTCATATTACAGTATCTACTTGCCGGCTGAAGTACAAAGAACACATACTACATTTTTGATAAATTGCACACTAAAAAAACCACACATTTTATGTTATCATATTACCACAAACCTTCTATCAATTTCCAGAGTGTCGCTGTCATGGTAAGCAGGGTTGAGAAATCCTCCACTGTCGTAACTTGTCATGAGATTTTTCAAACTGATCCCTTTTCTCTTCTTTATGGAGACAACAACAATCCTTCAGCTCACTCACTGTGACAGCCACTCTTCAGTACGTTGAGGTGTATAGTCCAGTTTCAGAAATATACTACAACACACAGAAGCAAATGACTATAAGAGTGTTTCTTTCAGTCATTACATATTTATACAACTAAGTCAACTTGAACGCAACATAAACAAGCAGCATCCGAATATTGAGGGCAAGTGGCTCGATGTGCTCTGAGTGACAGCAACATTGTCAGGAGGAAACATGTAATTTAATCTCTAGGTGAAATCCTCATCTGTTCATCATTAATTCATTCAGTAGATCTAGTTTCTACCACATTAAGTAACATACTTCAGTGCTTCTCACAAAGAACCACTTAACAACAAAAATGAATGAAAAACTACAACCAGTCTGACAAAAATAACACTGGAAGTTTGAATAAAAACTTCATATATGTGACACTACAGGCTGAACATTGTATAAATGAAAAACACAGCTGCATCATACTAATCATATTAATCATCTTCCCCTTTATCAAACTGCTTACCATTAAATTATGTTGCAATGATGAGAAAATCAGTGGGAGTAGATCCTTAACAGCCTGTGAATGGTTGTAGAATGAGCCTTAGACCCACAATCAGAGCGATAAGGCAAAGCACTGTCTGGAAACCAGGAAGTGTGAGCTAAATCCTTTAAGGTAAAAGTCCACTGCCCCTGACCAGACCAGGTAAATCTCATGTGGCCACTTTGTATTGTGGACAAAATAATTACACCCTTGAGTTTGAAATGTAATTAGCTTCCTTATTAAGATTTGAAGTGGGTGTTCAAAAGTCCACATTATATCAACTGTAAAGTGACTTGGTGCTCATTGGCTGAATTTATCAGGCAGAGAAATGAATAACAAATAAATAATTAAATGTAAAAACAGTTATGAAATCCTTTTAAAGGGAAGGTTTTTAATACGGTCACACTAGTTAACTTTTAACTGTGGTTAATTTCCCTTAAAAAGACACATATCAAGGTCCAATGCAACGCAGTGATGGAAACAACACTCGTTCTTTCACACTTTTATTCTATTTTAATTTATCTTTCATTTTACTTAGTTATTGTTTTAAAACTAGAACCATAACAGCTTGAGTCTAAATACACTTTTTTTGGTCTCAGGTGCACCACCTTTGAACTAATTAATTATTTATTTACAAATTAAACCAATTGAAATTTATAATATAATATAATATAATATAATATAATATAATATAATATAATATAATATAATATAATATAATATAATATAATATAATATAATATAATATAATATAATATAATATAATATAATATAATATAATATAATATTTTTGTGACTCAGAGACCAGAGGCTCTTGGATCCGTATCCACATCCAGGAAGTGGTGGTTGTCTCTGGGAGAGTGTGTATGTGTATATGTGTATATGTGTATATGTGTATATGTGTGTGTGTGTTTTATCTTCCTGACAGCTGGAGAGTCGACTCCCAGTCTGCTAGGCGATTGTTAGCTAACCAATATATTATCCAGTAATTAGCACCAATTGTTTTGTGTCTGGGGGAAAAAAAAGAAAGAAAGGATGGAGGTCGACCCAGGTAAAGACACATTTCACGCTGTGTGTTTTTATTGATAAGTTAATTAAAAGTTAACTCCTTCAGCTTTAGCTAACAGGTTAGCATCGTTAGCTTCCAACTTAAAAGCAACATGCTAACAAGTTTGAGCTGCTGTTTTACGGTTTTATATTCAGTTTCTGTGAGAGCACAGGATCAGAATCCAGGTATTTGAGATGTGGTTGTGTTTTCCTGAGTGTTTCATTTCTTTCTGTCTTTTTTACGGTAATGAAACTTCGCTCGGAGTTTTTATTTTCCCGAGTCAGCTTTTTACTTTGCGGTTGTGTGGAGCTGGACGCGTTTAAAACCAGGGAGACGAGGTTGTTTCGTCTTAAAATAGCTTTTGTTTCCAGTATCAGAAGAAAAAAGAAAAAACTGTGATTTTCTACTTGATGTTTTAATAAGTGTTACAGTTCGGATTGTAGTGATTTATGGCCAACTAGTAACTCCTCCATGGCTCCTCTCTCTCTCTGATTTTTACAGTAAAAGTGTGAAAAAACACCGGAAGTGAGAATCTGGAATCCAGTGTTTAATAAAAAAAATACATTTTATTTGTTATCGTCTTTCATGTCACTCAAGGACACTGTAAACTGTACAATGCATTGAAACTGTTTTTATAAAATTATAGTAATTATAGAAATAGTAATTATAAAGATAATAAATAAATAAATACAATAAAATTTAATTAATAATAAAAAAAATTTAAATGGAAGATGAGAAATGAATAGATATGTGTGTAGAAATAGGTTATGGGTCATATGCAAGTTTAAACAGGTGCGTCCGGAGTTTGTTGCGGAGGTCTGGTGGTGAGGAGGTCCAGAGGTGCTGAGCAGCTGAACGGCCTCTTCCTCAAAGCAGGCAGAAGGAACAGAGAGAAGAATAGAGAAGGAGGATCGGAGAGAACTTGAAGAGGTGGCAACGTGGACTAAGCTGGCCTGGGGTTGGGGGATCACTTTCAAGGAAAGTGGTGAAAAGAATGGGTTTTAGTAATTATGTGGACGGCTGAGTTCTGGACCAGTTGGAGCTTATGGACTGACTTGTGTGTAAGACCAAACATGCAAAGATGGAAGTAAGCAGACTGTGTTATATTATTAATATGGGATTGGAAAGATAAAATGCTGTTGAGGATGACACACAGACTCTTAACTTGGGGGGAGGGGGAAATAGAAGAGCTATCGATAGTAATTGAAACACTGTCAGATTTGGAGAGAGTGTATTTGGTGCCAGTCAGAATGAATTCTGTTTTATCACTGTTGAGATTTAGGAAGTTAGATAAGAACCGAGGGAGGGTGGAGTTGGGTTTAACACGAATAACATATAACATGAATCATATGAGTTTTAACTCACGAGTCGTGTTATGTGTCACTGTGGATTCAGTGTCATTTTACACACAATTCTTCTGCTGACAATAATTTAATCCGCTGCACTGATATGATCTCTCTGACAGTCACTTCATTACACTGAATAATAGAGACGTCTCCAGTTGCGCTCAGTTTTAAAAAATAGATTATTAAAGTTCTACTTCAAAAACATTTCTATTTTTTAACTGAGAGAGTCAGTTATCAAAGAGAGAAAGATTAAATAAATTAGACAATTTTCATAGCATGGAACTGCCTATCAATATTCACAAAGCATGAATTATGAATAGATGTCCCAATTTGAATTAAAATGATAATAATAATAATAAAAAAAAAAAAACTACATTGATGGCAAAACCACAGTGCTTTACATTTGCAATAAATATTGGTTTCAATTCTGGTTTTAATTATTTTCTTGCTTAATCCATACATTATTTTGTTTAAAACTAAAATAATAAATTCTAAAAAAAAAAAAAAGAAGCATTCCAGAAAACTGATATCATGAAAAATATCAAATGTCCTCATTTACCTAAAAAAATGTTCAATTATTCAACAATGATTTTTTTTTCAAGTGTTCTACACTGATCACAGTGGAAGAGTCAGCAGTAACCCGCTGCTGGACCAACTCCCCAGCTACCAGTCCCTGTTGTACCGTAGGAAGTCGTCGACCGCCTGCTCAAAGCGAAGAAACAGCTCCAGAGCTCGGGTCACCTCCTCAAACAGTGGGAAATGGGACCTGAGCACAATCACCAGACCCAAGGAGAAGCTGAAGGGTCAGACGGAGGAGAGACCCATCAGGGAGCTGGCTAAGACCATGGCCGAGAAACGCAGAGACAAGTAGGAAAAAGAAGTAGAAAGTGACATGAAATGTAAAATGTGACTTATTGCTGGTTTCATTAACCAATTATTCCAAACAGTTGCATACAGTCTC
The DNA here is from genome assembly GCA_016801845.1 of Polydactylus sextarius. NCBI lineage: Eukaryota > Metazoa > Chordata > Actinopteri > Polynemidae > Polydactylus > Polydactylus sextarius. The sequence goes on along the minus strand of CM028907.1, from coordinate 6,844,571 downwards.
TGCCTTGTTCTTAACAAGCAATAAATTTTAGTGTGTAATGTGTTAGCACACAGCGTCTGGAGGAAGATCGAGAACTCAGCAGCTGGAGACAGTGGAGGCAAAGCACCTGCAGGCATATGAGGAAGCTGAGGGACGATTCTCAAGAATTTCTGAGCTCCCTCAAACTCTGGAAGGGAGACATCCGCTTGATAGAAGGTGAGACATTAATAATGACATGGTCTGGTTCTTAAAAAGTTGTATTTTTAGCATCAGAAACACTGGATTGATTTGTGTTGAATATGGAAGATTATATACACCTGTGGTGTAATAGAAACTTTACATGTTGTGGGTTATTGTTCAGTTCTCACTTTTGTCTTCTTGTCATTTAGGGACGTTCGGTACAGGGATCCTCTCTTACTTCTCCTTCCTGCGCTTCCTGGTCATGCTCAACTTGATCATCTTTCTGCTCATGTTCAGCTTTGTCATGTTGCCCATCATCATCGCCCCCTATGCTTCAGGGAACACTACCTACAACCAGAACGATGGTGACAAGGCATTAGTTTGTTTTAACCTGGAACATACACTTATGAAATGGTTTTAAACTCAGTCTTCGGCGTGTTTCTTCACAGGTAACCCAGAGTGCAGGGTGTATCACAGCAGTGCTCGACAAGGCCTGGTCATCTTTCATGAACACATTACAGATCTGCTGTCTGGTGGAGTGAGTCCCTGCACTTTACGTTTTAATTCTTTCCAGTTTCCATATGGTTTTCTCTCACTCACTCACTTTGCTTTGTCTGCAGGGTTTTCTGGAACAGACTTATCTTTTCTATGGCTACTACAGAGCAGACAAAATTCACTTTCCAAACCTCACTTACAATCTGCCGCTGGCGTACCTGTTGGCCACTGTGGCATACCTGATCCTCAGTCTCATCTGGATCGTTAAAAGGTACCAAAAACACAAAATCACAACAAATGTTAAAATGTATTTGAATGTCTGGGTTGTGAGAGTGTTTTTTTGTCCTTTAAGGTCTGCCACAGGATTCAAACAACACCTGGTTCAGGATGAAGATCGCTTTCAGAGTTTTTGCAATAAGATATTTGCTGGTTGGGACTTCTGCATCACCAATGTGAACGCTGCGAAGCTGAAGAGAAGCAGTCTGCTATATGAGCTCAAGGTTAGTTGATTTTATATATATGTGTGCACGCGTACGTGCGTGCGTGTGTAATCAGTTGGCCAACAGAGGAGCTCATCTTAGTGATATTCTTTGCATAATCTACATATTAGTCAATAAGATTAGTATGCATCTCCTTATCTTAGTTTTGTCTAGAAGCTCTTACCAATATTCTTTGTTCAAAAAGTAATTATAGTTTACACAATGTTTTTAAATTAATGTTTCAAACTGTATCTTTTAAGACTGATCTGGAAGAAGAAAGGATCAAGCAGAAGATCGCAGATCGCACTCGCAAAGAGAAGTGTCGGATTTACTTCATCCGCTTTATCCTCAACCTTTTTGTCATCGGTGTCCTGGCTGCCTGCTTCTACAGCATCTATGTCGCCACCATCTACTCCCAGGCAGAGCAGATGAAAAACATAAAGGTGATGAAATGCTGATGAAATGCCAAAAAAAAAAAAAAATTAAACTGTCCACATTTTTTGTATATCACTAACAGCAAAATACCACTTAATGACGTTTCAAGCTCTGAATTACGATCTGAATATTAATTGTTCGTATCTTAGTTATTCAGTTATTTATTTATGTATTTAAATTATCTTTTTTTTTTACCTTTTTGCAGGTTAACTTCATCATGGATCTCATCAATGAATATCTGCCATCGATTGTCATCACCTTGGCCAACTTCATCACCCCCCTCCTCTTCTCTGTCATCATCAATTTTGAGGATTACTCTCCTGCCTTCGAGATCCGCTTCACCCTCATGAGGTGCAGTTGATTTCCACTTATTGACCACTCACTCACTTAACTTGAACATCAGTAGCATCAGGATATGGACACAGTGATTTGACACAAGCTTATGATGTAAAAGAGGAAAGTGGAGAGTAGATGAGACTAAATGCTGAAAATTCCTACCTTTTTTTCTTCACAGGTGTGTCTTCATGCGTTTGACCAGTATTGGAGTGTTGCTCTTCTCTCTCTGGTCTCAGATCACTACATGTAAAAACGGGCCGTGCACTTGCGGCTACAACCATTTACTTTACTCTGTAAGTGATTTGTTTTTATTCCAACACACCGCACAATGATTTCTTGTAAAAAATCTACTGGTTCCTGCTTCAGATACACTTTTATCTCTGTGTCAATATGCATATACGTAGTTCAACACTTAATGATTTCTTTAAGTGATCTTGGAGCTTTTAAAGTGTTTTTCAGAGTTAATAGTTAATCATTTATGTCTCTTCAAATTTACATTAGTCAAAGTGTAACAGCAGGGGTATTTGCCCATTTTTGATCTTGATAAAAAACCTTTTCAGAAGTGAGCCCAACATTTTTCACATCTCACTGCAACTACTTTTACAGAGATAAGTGAAATCCTCTCTTTGTCTTTCCTTGTGTCCTTGCTGTTGCCCACAGTGTTGGGAGACTCGTGTGGGCCAGGAGATGTACAAACTCACCATCTTTGACTTCATCATCATTGTCGCAGTCACCATCTTTGTGGAGTTTCCCCGAAAGTAAGTCATTACTTTCCCACAGAAAACATCATTATCTTAAAATGAATTTAGCAGCTCCTCTGAGTCTGATTTTGTGTATAAAATGTGATCATCGTAAGTTATTTAAAGTGGCTCAGATGTGTTGTGTCAGCATGTTGTCTCTGTATGACTGTCAGATATTCTGCAGTATTTTATTTGGTGTGTTCACAGTCAGTTCTCTTACAACTTACTCCATTCTTTGCCTTAACTCCTCCAGGCTGATAGTGAAGTACTGTGACTGTGGCCTGGCTAAGTGGTGGGGCCAGCAGGAGTTTGGTATTCCCCAGAACGTGCTAGAGATTGTCTACGGTCAGACCATCTGCTGGATCGGCACCTTCTACTGCCCCATGCTGCCTGCTATCTGCACCATCAAATACTTCTTTATCTTCTACATCAAGAAGGTGATTTTTCTTCCAATGTGTTTTTTTTTTCTTCCGTGACTCACAACCACAATTCAGAGTAAAGATGTTCTAAAACCTTCCCCCTATTTCTTTATAGGTATCTTTGATGTGGAACTGCCGTCCCGCCACACGACCGTTTCGAGCTTCCAGCTCCAATTTCTTCTTCCTCGGCGTGCTGCTCATTGGCCTGGGTCTGGCCTTTCTGCCTGTATCTGTTAGTTTAGCCCAGTGAGTAATGACAATATCACTCAGAGACATATATATATATGTCTCTGAGCCTCCAGAGGATGTAATAACATCAGAGGACAATATTCATCCTAATTTCATTTAGTTAAATATAAACAGAGACGTGAAATTTGTCATTTCAGGCCTATGCATGTCAACTAAATAAATGTTGGATGAGTCATCACTACTGCTTATGTTCTCCTGACAAATCTGCTTATTTACTTTCCTTTTGTACAGAATAAACAGTTCTCAGGCCTGTGGACCATTTGTTAATTACACCACCTCCTGGGAAGTGTTGCCAACCACCGTGTCCCAGTTACCTGATGGAGTCAGAACCCTGCTCTTCACTCTCTCGTCAGAGGCTTTTGCTGTCTCCTTCTTTGTTGTGACATGGTTTGTTCCTCTTCGTTTTTTCAGCATTTAGCAACAGCAGTTTTTTCTCTGTTTACATCTGTAAACATTATTTTTTCTGCAGTTTGGCCATGTTTTATGTGATTGCACTCGCTGGAGCTCACAAGAAAGTTATCAACCAGCTAAGGGACCAGCTAGCCATGGTAAGTTGTAGAAGAATACACGTTTTCAGGAGACTTGGATAGTTTTTTATTTTCATTATTCTTTATGCTGTTTATTCTTTGTTTTGAAAAACATTATCCATGTGGCGTTTTGTTTCCAGGAGGGCCGTGACAAACGATTCCTGATCCAGAAGCTGTGTCAGGCCCAGAGGGCCTCAGCAAACAAAGCTCCAAAAACCAGGCTCAGCAGCAGCAGGAGCAGCCCCAGTTACCACACTAGCTTCTCCAACAATTACGATGAAGCATTGTTTCTGGCACATCCACCTCCAGACTCCTCCACACATGTGTGAGACAAACGCCTCATATTACAGACCAGATGTGAGACTGGACAAATGTACTGGAATAGGAAAAACATGGTTCGAAGATCTGAAACTCTCTGTTCTTTTATTTTATTGTGAAAACACTTACAACTTAGGAGCTTCTGTGGACCTGACATTAATGTGTAGCACCTTCTGTTTTCTTTTGTTGACAATTTAATCTTAAAACTATAATGGAGCGGCAAAGTTCAAACATCTCTAAACCAAAGTAAATCATTGCCGGTCAATTGTTTTTTTTTTTTTTTGTGTGTGTGTTATGTTGGCCTTACTGTAAGATCTTGTCCTTCTGAGAAGGACTTGCGTTACTGTAACTACTGGAGTTTGGGAAAAAAAAAAAAAACCTTTCTGAATTTTAAGCACTTTAAAAGTATTAACTCAAGCATTTTTCTACTTGTACCACTTTTGTGTTTAGAGACCATGCTATGCATTAATTGTATGTTTTGTGTGTTTTTTTTAACATTACCTCTTCCTAGGTTAATAATGCAAAGAAACAGATTTCACAATACTAAACTATAACTACATCCTTTTTTTATCTATACTGTGACTTTTTGTATTTCTAAAATAACTTTTTGGTGTTGGGTGTATTTTTGAAAAATATACTTTTTTATGTTATTTGACACAATGGATCTGTGCATCTAAAAAAAAATAAATAAATAAATATAGAAATTATTATAGAGTAATCTCATTCTTTTACACTCATTGAGTCATGTCGTAGCACCTCCGGTCCAGCGGGGGCCGCTGTTGCTGTCGCCGTCTGTCTTTGCTCGGTCGGTGACAGCAGCTCAGCTGGTACGGAACCGGAGGCAGCGTGCTGTGGCTCGGCTCAGTCAGCCGAAATGTTGAGAATTACAATCCGGGCTGACATGGGATCCATCTGGATTTTATTCTGTATTATCTATTCTCAATTCTTGACTGTCTCTTCTGATGACATAGTCGTGGCGTGCGGCGGATTTGTGAAATCCGACGTTGAAATCAACTACTCTCTGATCGAGGTGAGAGTGCAACCTTCCCGGCTAGCAGCTAGCTAGCAGCTAGCTAACAGCTATCTGGTTTATCGTTGAAAGCTAAAGGTTATACGGAGACTGGGAGTTTATTTGAACATCAATTTGAATGAAATTGCAATAAAAGTAGTATACTTAAACTCAGTAGTAATAGTCATCCGTAGATATTAACCCATAAATAGTTTTGTGCTATTTTAGCTAATTTCTGTTGAGCTAATTTGGGCGTTTTCAGTACATAGCTACTGTTAGCTGAAAAACCATATGTTAAATCACATAAATACATTCGTGTAACACATGGTTGTTCTCTCTTTTACTTCTAACGTGTCAGAGTTGCTGATGAAGACGTTAAGTGCTGGTCACCAGTAATAATCCCTACTCATTCACAGGCTCCGGGGGATTAGCCATTTGGTTAATTAGTGAAAAAGTGGTTTGTTCATGACAGATGAACCAAAGATGTTCACCCAGTTTAACTGACTGTTTAGGGCTGTGACTGGCCTCACAGCTATTAACATTTCCGGTTAAGTGATTACAAAACATACTAATGATTAAGTTGTGTCCTCTTGAATGCACAGATTAAACTGTACACCAAACAAGGTTCCTTGAAATATCAAACGGATTGTGCTCCAATCAATGGATACTTCATGATCCCGCTTTATGACAAGGTATGAAAAACACTAACGAAGTACTTTTATACTCGTCTTTTCTCTTAATAATGTTTGCAATCTGTGTAACTATATATTTTTTGTTTTTAATATACAGGGAGACTTTGTTCTGAAGATTGAGCCTCCTCTTGGGTGGAGTTTTGGTAAGATTATTACACCTCGAGCCTCATGATTCACAAACTATTAATAATGGCAGTCACTATTTAGCAAAGGCAAAGTGTCTCATTATCTACGTATTTCCTTTTATCTCCTTTAACCAGAGCCCACCAGTGTCGATCTCCATGTGGATGGTGTGAGCGACATCTGTACCAAAGAGGAAGACATCAACTTTGTGTTCACTGGATTTTCAGTCTCTGGAACTGTAAGATGTTTTCACAATTTGCTCTTTCATTGATAGAAGTAACTAGACTTGAGAAGTCACATCAGTTTTTTAGGTGTGTGGGAAACTTTTCAGGTTTTGTAATTCTTGCTTATACACATCAGGAACATATTTTTTTCCTGGGAAAACATCAGCCAAAGTCCTTCCTAATATGCTGCATCTCATTTAGGTTCTGAGTAAGGGTCATCTCCTGGGCCCGGCAGGAGTAGAAGTCAAACTGAGCCGAGCGGGAACAGATGAGAAACTCCAGAGTGTCATTACTCAGCCTGGTGGAAAGTGGGTGACTTGTGTCTTTCTGTTTAGTAGAGGCACACATGTGTTTCTCCATCAAACATGTCTTTATAATTGTCTGCTGTTACTAAGACAGCTAAGACTTTTTCCTTTATTTGGTCTCTTTAATGCAGGTATACATTTTTCAAAGTTCTGCCTGGAAATTATGACATCACAGCTTCTCATCCCTCTTGGACTCTGGAGCAGGTTTGTATATTCCTATATAATGTTGTATGAACAATAACCAGTAATTTCAGGGATGTCAGAAATGTGAAATTTGTGTCATTCAAGTGAAGTGAAAATAGCTTTTGTTACCCAAAATCTCCAACAGATGTGCCCATTTTTGTGCACAAGCCTGAAAATCAAATATGCAAATAAACAGAGTGAACTAAATTTATTGAGGTATGAACATGATAGACTTGGGTTAATCTGAATCAGTTCTGTTTCAGTAGCTGTGGTTTTGATATAGAATTAAACCATATATAATTTGTTAACTCAAAAAAAAAGATTGAGTGCTGCTAAGGACAAGGCTGGTGGGCTGCAGGTTCAACACTTTTGGTCTCCAGCAGTAATCGCACTGCTCCTGTCAGCGTTGTTATTCCAGACCTCACTGTAAGTGGTGACATTTGCCGTCCTTCAATAGAGTTCGACCTCGGTGTACGTCTCCAATGCCAACGCCCCGGCCGCCAACCATCTGGTGGTTGGAGGCTACGACGTCTCAGGGGAGGTCCGCAGTGATGGAGAGCCCATGAAAGAGGTCACCTTCCTACTGTACTCAGCCACAGTCAAGAGAGAGGTAAACCAATGTTGTTTTAAAAACTGTGTGCAGTCAAACTAAATAATTCAGATGAATTCATGTAATTTTATATGATATGAATTTTAAAGAGTGTGTGTCATACCAAGACCCTAAGTTAGATTCCTCTATTTGTCTGTTATGATTTGCAGGATGTCAGTGGCTGTAACACATCCCCGGTAGATGGAGCAGATTCTGGTGACAGTTCTCTAGTTTACCTGTGCAGCGCTCTGTCAAGGGAAGACGGTACCTTCATCTTCCCCTCTCTGGCCAGTGGAGACTACACCGTGGTAAGTTTTTCTTTTATTTCTATCTCTTTTTATGGACGAGATAAAATGATACTAGTTCACACGCACACTTACTTCTTGTGAGTCACTCATGCTCAGATAGACAGTGTTGCTATTATTTCACTTTCTGAATTTGCTTGAATATACCACATAAGGAAACTGAAGGAAGCTAATAATTGATTCAATAACCACCACTGCAGAAAGTTTATATCAGAAACTGTCACTGCCATCAAAACTAGCACATAGAGAGATAATGATAATGATTTTGATGACTGCCTGTCTCACACTCTTTTTTTGTGTGTAAAAATTATTATCTCTTTATTATCTAATTTGTTTTGGTGAAATTCTTCACCTCAGGTGCCTTTCTACAGAGGAGAAAGAATCACTTTTGATGTTGCTCCATCCAGGATGAACTTCAAAGTTGAACATAACAGTTTGAAGCTCGAGGTACAGAATTAAATCATATCTTGTTTTAAAAAATGTTGCAGTTTACATCTGTTGTTGTTTAAGCAGATTTAATTTTAGATTTGTTACATCAGTCTGACGTACTTCTGTTTGTGTCGTTCCATGTGCAGCCCATCTTCCGGGTCATGGGCTTCTCTGTGACAGGCCGAGTTCTCAACAGTGTCGGGGGTGAGGGTGTTTCTGACGCCACCGTCTCCCTCAACAACCAGATCAAAGGTAAAAACACAAAGGACTCTACACTTTGTGTGTTACCATGGCAACAAATAAAACAGCAATCAGGGAATGTTGGAAACGCAATCAGTGTAACCAGATTTTCACAATTTGTCTACACAGTTGTCAGCAAGGAGGACGGCTCTTTCCGGCTGGAGAACATGACAGCTGGTACCTACACCATCCGCGTCAACAAGGAGCTCATGTTCTTTGAGCCAATCACAGTGAAGATTGCTCCCAACACTCCTCAGCTTCCTGACATCATCACAGCAGGGTACATCTGGCCCGATCACTCACTGTTTCGCTGCTTATACTTAATTAAATTTTCATATCATGTGTTTTAAATTTATTTACAGAAAAGTAGCTTCAGTTTGCCTTTTCATGTTGCTATATTGCTGGCAAGCCTTACTAAGTTCTGATGTTGGTTCTACATCAGGTTCAGTGTCTGTGGCCAGATCTCCATCAGCCGCCTGCCTGAGGGCATGAAGCAACAGGGTCGCTACAAAGTCACACTGACACACCAGGGACAAGACAAGACATCCGGCCGGACCATCGACTCCGACCCACACGGTGCCTTCTGCTTTCAGGCCAAACCTGGAGACTATAGTGTTCAAGTAAGACTCCACTTCCAACTTTGTTGTTTATAATCATTAGACCAGGACACAGTAACTTTGCAGTCAATAAAAGGAAATGTAGAGTCTGTTTAATCCATTTTTTTTAGAGAGATAAAGGAATAGTTCCTGGAATAATATAATACCATTACACTGGTTTTAGCTGTACTAACACAGATGAAAGTTTGTATGAAGTAGCATAATAATCACTTGGCCTTCTGCGTTATAATTTTTGTTTTACTATCACATGTTCAGGTGTCTCTCCCTGATGCTGAGGTAAAAGCAGGCCTGGCTCTGCAGCCTCAAGCACTGAAGGTCTCCCTCGTGGACCGGCCCCTCACGGACCTTCTCTTCACACAATTCATGGCTTCTGTTTCTGGAAAAGTCCACTGTCTGGGTAAGGATTTGGATATATGTGGCTTGATATATGATATATATGGTTTGTATTAACAAAACCTGGATTGTTAAGTCACTTGTCACCTTCTGAGATCAAAAAAAGATGATGTAGTATAACATGTGCGATGTGACAAGAATGCCGAGTTGAGTGGTTTTTATTTTTCTGACCTTCTGTCCTCTGTTTGACTTCTAGCCTCCTGTGACGACCTCTCAGTGACCCTGCAGCCAGTGAGTCGGCAGGGAGAGAGGAGGGCGATGCCTCTGTCTGGCAGCAATGATGTTCTCAGCTTCTCCTTTGACAATGTTCTACCTGGAAAATACAAAGGTCAGAACTTACTACCATTAATACTCTTAGTTTCTAATATTAAGTGTTTATTGGCACAATAACAGAAATTACTGCTGCTAAGTAAAGATTCTGGCCAGTTGTAATGCTGCCTCAGCATTAAAGCCAACAGTATATTGGACTTGTTTGGATATTTGGATCCTGAGTGAAAAATCAGCACATCAGGTTTTGACTGGAAGAATTAATAAACAAATGTCTCCCTCCTACCTGTATTTCAGAATTAATCAAGATATTACTGTAATTATTCTCCTAACGATTGTAAGGAAATCAATTAGTAATTACAGTCTTTCAATCATAATTGGTGTTTAGCAGCAGATTTTTGGAAACACACATTAATTCAGCTGGTGTTTCTGTACCTTCTGGTGCTGCATCCATCTCCCTCACCGTTCAGTGCGCACGATCTGTTTGTGTGTCTGAGATATCTGCACACACAGCATCTCTGAGGCATGTTTACTCAGCGTGTTGTGTTGTCAGGCCTGAGCCTGTGCTTTCTGGAACATTTGTTTAAAGATGAGATCATTATAAGTTCCCTTTTTGAAAACACTCAACCTGTAGTGATCATGGCACCTGAGGTTTGTCCTCATTGATTACTGTGACAGATTTAAACTGTGTCAATAAATATTAACACATTTGTTTGTCCTGTTACCTGTAATTTGAGTGTTTTGATCATTTTTTTTCACTTTTTAGTGAGTATTTCTCATGAGGAGTGGTGCTGGAAGCACAAGTCCGTGGAGGTGGAAGTTCTGGACTCTGACATTGTTGGGGTGGAGTTCAGACAGATCGGTTACATCCTGCGCTGCTCCCTCTCTCACGCCATCACTTTGGTTAGTTACATTAGTAGGATCTGTTGTTTGTTGTTGCAGGTTGTGACACATCCACAGTTGTTTATTCTGACATGATATTCTGAAGTGAAAGTGTTTTTTTTTTTTTTTTTTTTGCACAGGAATTCTTCCAAGATGGCAGCAAACCTGAGAACGTGGGCATGTACAACCTCTCCAAGGGAGTGAACCGCTTCTGCCTCTCCAAGCCTGGTGAGCTTCAGTCTTCTGACCTCTCATTAGCTAAACATAGTATGAATTAGCATAGTATGAAAAGAAAATACCAGTGTACCAACTGTTCTCTTGTGTATTGTTAGAGTGCAGCATTTTGAGCCAAAAGGTCTGTGTCAGACTTAGCTAAATATAAAACTGGAGCAAAGTAATTAATCAACTAAAATGGCTTGTCCAGGTGTTTACAAAGTCACCCCTCGTTCCTGCCATCAGTTTGAGCAGGACTTCTACACCTACGACACGTAAGTAATCAGATGCCAAGTCCATTTATTTCTTTCTAGAAGTGTTCTCCCTTTATACAGTCCAATAAAGTGGTGAATGTTTACCTTGTGTGTAACAGCTCGGCCCCCAGTATCCTGACACTCACTGCAGTGCGACATCACATGACTGGGCTCATCACCACCGACAAGATTCTAGATGTCACTGTTACCATCAAGTAAGATTCATTATAGATGGGCTCTGACATTTGCCGCTAAGCATCAGCCTAAATGATCCGCTTAAATGTTTATTTGCTTTATTTCTTTTCTTCCATCATCCCTATTTCAGATCGTCCATCGAGAGTGAGCCGGCGCTGGTGCTCGGTCCGCTTCGCAGCCTGGAGGAGCAGCGACAGGAGCAGCAGCTGCAAGAGATTCAGCTTCGCCGCCAGGAGCGGGAACGTCGCGCCGCAGAAGATGACGGAGGAGCCAAAGACGACAGTCCTCCGATCCAAGAGAAGGCTGATGAACTGACAGGCCCATTCCACTACGAGTTCTCTTACTGGGCCAGGTCACTTAACGCTGCATTTACACGTTTACTTTATCATCTTTGCTTTGGACAACATCACACACTAAAGATCACAAAACTTCACTGTCACTTTATCTGTTAACTTTATCTGCACTGTAACTAAACGCAGGCATACAGGACTTTTACTGATAAAATAACAGCCCTAGAGGTTTATATTGCAATCAAATCTCATTTAGTCTTGGATTTATATAATGATACAGTGAGTTAATATTTCCGGTATGTGACTGTACAGGGCTGGAGAGAAGATCACAGTGACTCCATCTTCAAAGGAACTGCTGTTCTACCCTCCTGAAGTAGAGGCCACGATCACTGGAGGTAAAATCCTTTACAGAGATTTGTTTGTTGTGTCATTGTTTTTGTTATAGCTGCATCTTGTACCATATTTCTTTGCAAAAGACCCGTGTCTAACCATGCGCTTATAATATTTTGTCTCCCACTTCACCGGTCCCCTAGAGACGTGAAAAGGCAACAAATTGTGTGATAAAATGAAGCTACAATAAAGTAATAAAATTCTCCCCAACGACAGAGTCCTGCCCAGGTCGGCTGGTGGACATCACGGGGCGTGCTGGGCTCTTTTTGGAAGGCAAAGTGTCACCGGCACTGCAGGGCGTAGAGATCTCCATCACTGAAAGAGGAGCTGCTGCACAGCTCATTATTGTGGCCACTAACGAGATGGGAGCATACAGGTATGAGAACCTAGTGCTTTAAAGTAGAGATAAAAATAAAATGAATAAAACTAGAAGGAAGATATTCCAGTGTCTGTATCCTGTCACATAAGTCTTTATCTTACCAAACATTATGATAATGGTTATAGATATCTTTGGGTTCTGCTATAAATATACATGTCATTATATAGACTAACTGGCAGGTCTAGAAATACATTCAGACCCAGAGTGTAGAAACAGCAGCAATATGTGGGTTGTAGTTAAAACTCTGGCATTTATATAATTTGCTGTTCAGGCCCAGAGAGTCGAATTGGGTTTTAAGAAGCTCTGTTAGAGGTGGTCGGCCAAATGTGTAATTAAATCACAATTGGCGCCAGAGAGACCAACCAGATTGTGCAGTCTGTTTAAATGGGCCTCATGGTAAACACTGTCAGAAGCTGCACACACAAGTGACAAGGTTGAGAGGTTTTAATACACAAGGAAGAGCTTCAGTGCCGCCTGAGCCAAGGAAACTGTATCGAAACTTTTGACTTCTTCCATTAATTAATACAGAACTTGCTCAGTTGTTCTTCTCCAGTGGTCGTACAGATGTTGTTGTTTTACATGCAGATGAACAGCTTGTAGAGAGTGAGCCCAAACTACACAGACATGAATACACATGGTTTTAGTTTCGGCACGATTTGCACTTCCTGAGGATTCAGTTAAGTCTGATGTCCGCTGCGAATAGACGTCAGAAAATCCACTTTAGAAATGTTTGGAAAAAAGACACTTTCAGCCATTTTCATAGTTGCAGCCCTCAGCTGACTCCAACTTGTGCCACTTATACTTTTTCATTTTCAAAACTTAAGTGAAGTAAGAGAAATGATCATTTTTAAAACTGTTTTTTCTGCAGCATTTTCCTTCAAATTCTGCCAACAGTTGCTGTGAACCTTGAACAAAAAATATTTCTCATGAAAGAAAATGGTGGAGTGGTTGTGGGTTGAGTCTAAATGATCAGTGAATAGTGAAAATGTTTTGCAGCTGTGTCCAGTTCCAATGTGTTGTAATTCCTTTTGTGATATTAGCACTTGCTGCTATAAACTTGCCAAAGGCTTCAACCATCAACAATTCAGACTAAACTCTCTGTGCAGCACCATTTTTCATCTTATGTTGTACTTAATGCAAATGATTTGGGTTAAACAGTGTTGGAGCAGGCAGCAGCTCATTGGTTTCCATCCTAACTACATAAGAAAAGAAGAAATGTTGGAATAAAAGCAAAACAAGCTCTTCAGCTCTTTCCAATGAAGGAATGAAGCTTGAGCAGTTATTCTAAACTGATAATTAAACATGTTGGCTATGTAGCTGAAGCAAAAACTTACATATACATCAAATATGGGCTGTTACAGTAACTACATGATACACAGTGTGAGATGAATACATAGACGTGTCGTCCTAATCGCCTTATGTCTCCTCTCTTTGCTCCAGCGTGGGTCCGCTTCACAGCGACCGACAGTACGACATCACTGCCAGTAAAGAAGGTTACGTCCTGAGTCCTGTGGAGGGAACCCAGGGAGATTTCAAGGCTTTCGCTCTGGCTGGTGTGACCTTCAAGGTACATGTGACCACTCCCCCTCACTTGCATTTATATTAATACCCAGTAATCACCAGACACTTTTTGTTATCTGCAGCACTAAACCAGAGTATCTTATAATTAAAACTCTTTGTTCACATTTAGTGCTCTCGCTGATTACGTGGTCTGAGGTTAATATGAAGTGACGTGATGAAAAGTCCCCGTTACTTCCTACTGTATGTTTTTGTTCAGTAAAATGAAAAAGAAAATATTACAGACGATAGTTGAATCAGTCTCATGCGTTGATGTGTGCTGCACCCTGTCAGTGCTTCGCCTTTGTACTGCCTTTGTTAAAAGGGTCTGCAATTATCCGCAGCGACCATGAGATCCTGGCACAAATGATCAGTGTTTGCTTCCCTTTCAGACTGTGAGAAATTGCTTTTAAATCTTCTCTACAGCATTTAGAAAGAGTTTAGTTTTGTGTCCTTATTTTTCCATCTTTTGTAAATCTTCTCTGAAATAGGACGTTAGAGACACTAAACTCAACCTGTCAGACCGATCGTAAAGCTATCTCACAATCGAGCTTTAACAGTTTGAGCCAAGACTGAGTTATTTCATAATTTTCAAGATTTGTTGTCGTTTCTGTTTGATACAAAGGACGTTTAGTTCACACTATGTTTGATTTTAAAAAGACTGGATATTTAATTGCTCACTCCCTCAGTGCAACCACACATGAATACACACACTCATTTCAAGTATGCAACTTCTGTAATCTAAATTTAAACATGTCTTGACTTAATGCATAATATTTATTGCTAAAATGATCTCTAATCTTTCCATCTCTTTCCCGTGTGTCAATAGATCAGATCAGAGGAGGGTCAGCCTCTCTCCGGTGTCCTTCTGTCTCTGAGCGGAGGACAGTTTCGCTCCAACCTTTTGACCCAGGACACTGGACTGCTCACCTTTAATAACCTGGTAAGAATTCACCAATTTCTTCATTTTCTTCCGCCATTGTACTTTTCTGTCTGTGGTGTAAGATTATCATAAAGTTGATTGTAGGGCTGCTGTGACCTCTGTTGTGCTCCAGCTAACATGTTGTAAATATTCATTTAGACATAATCACTGCTTTTGTCTCCTCAGAGTCCTGGTCAGTATTACTTCAAGCCCATGATGAAGGAGTTCCGCTTTGACCCGGCGTCTCAAATGATCACAGTGGAGGAAGGTCAAAACCTCAGCATCGATATAACTGGCATTAAGACTGCATACAGGTAAACAAGCATAAATATTTGTCTCTACATCTACAATATATCACTCAAATATTCTTGGTTGAGCCAGCTGAGCTATCACATTAATTTCCTGCAAGACTCATTTTTCTTATTATCCATAAAGAATTCTTTATAACTCTGACTGTAAGTTTGAGCTTGTCGTTATGCTGCAGAGTGAGTTCAGACCAGTCAGATACCTCCCTCATGCTGTTACACGATGGATAAGAATCTAAACATTTTAAGTGCCTTCAACTTTTCCACAGCGCTGTGGCCACTTGATGCTGTGTGTTCAATCCAGAACTGTCCTTTCCTCATATGTCTTATCAGTGTCTTGGACTTGTGCTTTTGTCCTCAGCTGCTATGGAGCGGTGCAGTCTCTGAGCGGAGACGCAGAGCGCGATGTTGCTGTGGAGGCGGTGGGTCAGGGAGAGTGCAGCCTCTACAGCGAGGACACGGTCACCGACGAGGAAGGCCGTTTCAGACTCCGGGGTCTGCTGGTGAGTTCGCTAGGAACTGCTCTTATCTGATTGGACAGCTCCAGACTAGGATAAAATCTCTTTATCACTCTGGTCTGGTCGCCCACTTATATCTGAACAGGACAAATACCTGCACTGCATAAATTATTATGCACGGCGAGAATATTGAATCTCTGACATGGTGTCGTCTCCGCAGTCCTTTTACCATAAATCTTACATGACTTAACTGCATGTTTCCTTGCAGCCGGGTTGCAAGTATCTGATTCAGCTTCGCGCTGAAGGCAACGACCACATAGAGCGGGCTCTACCACAACACAGAGCAATAGAGGTAAGCGAAAACATTAAATCATCCAGTTCAATTCAAATGTATTTTTATATACATACATTACTTCAAGGCACTTTAGGTCGAGATGTTACAATATTACATGACATTATTATATTATATTACACAGACTTCGTACAGCTTTTCCAGCCACACAGTCACTCAGTTTCAGAAAATTCAAGAAGCTCTAAGTAATTTTACCACGTTTTGCTGCCAAGTTAAGTATCAGCAGGAGTAATGTGAGAAAAATGTCAGAAAAATCCACAGGCTAAAACAGTCTCAGTCGGTTTCACACTATTCTGACCCTCGAATATTTTGAGCATTCAAATGCATTTGCATTTGCTTCTAGCTAAGTGGAGACAGGTTTAAATTTTTGTGCTTTAGGCAAAATGCTAATGACGATGCTAATACAGATATCTTCGCTCAGGCAGTTTTATGTCTGTGTTCAGTTTGATTTTAGCATTCGACCTAAAAGCTCAAATGTGATTAAAAAGTTTGGCATCACACATGTGGAATAATTAATTAGTTGATCCAAAATAGACAACTAAAATAATTAAAATTGAATATTGGCAGTTTCTTGCCTCTCAGATATGAGGATATGCAGTTTTTTTATTATATATTCAACTGGTTGAGTGAAACAAGGTCTCCTCTGACTTTTAATGAAATATTTATTAGTTGTTGCATATGTGTGTTTATCATCATAAAAGTATAGAGGGCACATCAGTTCTTTAACAGTATAAAACCTCACCTCACAGCTCATTTAGCAGCTTGTTCAGGAGCTTTTTCAACATAATATTTTTCTGCCTGAGCTGTAATTTTAATTTAAAAAACATGAGTGACTGAAACTTTATGTTTTGCGCTGCAGTAAAATAGTTGTGAAAACTTTATTGGGGGGTGTAGAAGAAAAGTTTTGTAATTGAATTGTTGAAATGAGTGTGGGAACCCTGTGATTGTGACTTAGCAGACTTATCAAGTGGCTCCTTTTCTATAGGCGGAACAAAAGTAGCGATAATGTGTTTAAACCTCTCACTTAATAGTTGAGCATGTCTGAAAAGTGCAGGCCCCTTAATCTCTCTGACAATGCAGGAAATGTCTTAATTCCACTTATTTCTCTGTTATTATCACACCGTGTGACCTGCACAAAGCTTCATCCACAGTTAGTATTTTTCTTTAAGAGGTTAATATTACACTTGGTGCACTCAGGTCGGCAGCAGTGACATTGAAGGGGTCAACATCATCGCCTTCAGGCAGATCAATCAGTTCGACCTCAGTGGAAACGTCATCACGTCTCCTGAACATCTCCCAACACTGTCGGTACGACCGATCGGCTTTTATCATCCCTGTATTTTATAAACTCTGCATCTTCCCTTTAAGTTTATACCTTTTTTTCTCACCATCTTTTGTTCTGTTCAGGTGAAGCTGTATAAGAGTGACAATCTGGACAATCCAATCCAGAGTGTGTCTCTGGGACAGTCCCTGTTCTTCCACTTCCCTCCTCTGGACAGAGATGGAGAGGTATCAGCTTGGATGAAGTCATGTAGTGAAGACTAAACAACTGACAAATGTTACTCATAAAACGAAAAACTGATTTTCCAGTCTCTACTATTTGGTGGTTTTAATGTCTTATTGTACTTTTATATTTCACTTAATATACAGACTGTTTTAGACATGACCATGACCAAGGACATGCTGTTGTTAAATCTAAAGTCATCTCTCTCTCTCTCTCTGTTCTCTCCAGACATATGTTCTCATGCTGTACTCCACACTGTCCCGCTCCCAGTATGACTTCACTCTGCCCCAGGTCTCCTTCACCTCCACAGGCTACCACAAGCACGTCACACTCACCTTCAACCCCACAGTAAGACACAAGCTCTTTTTTTTAAGCTACATCATCTAATTTTGCATAGGGTAGGGTTGTATATGTGTGTGTGTATGTATATATATATATATATATATATATATATATATATGTATATGTTATTTCTTTCCACATTGCCTCATGCTACAATGTGCTCATGTGCTCTTTCCCACAGCGTAAAGTGCCTGACCAGGATGTCGCCCAAGGCTCCTACATTGCTCTGCCTCTCACGCTGCTGCTCCTGCTCGCAGCGTACAACCACGAGAAGGTACATGAACAGCTCCGAGGGCTTTTCTTTTACTCAACTGTTGAATTTCTGAATCCATCCAGTTTTATTATCAGTTCTTATTCATTCATTCAGTCATGTTAATTACATTTTTAAGAGATTTTTTAAATATTCAAAAAGCATTTGTTTAACATTAGGGATGTCCGATATTATCAGCCCGATATTAGCACAATTCTGAAATATCTGTAAGGATCGTTATCGGTTTTTCCTCCGGTAATGAAAACCCGATAACATAATGCCTGAGTTTCGCCAAATGTGAAGAGAACAGTCCGTTTGGTTTTAATGTTGTGTTTCACGTTGGAAAAAGTAAATTAATGAATTTTTAGCAGCCAGTGTTGATTCAGTGGTGGTCCGCCACAACACATCGATCATTTTATGTGAAACCCTGCAATCATTTGTGTCACTTTGTTTGTTTCTTCGATTCTATTTATAGAAACTATTTATTGATATGCTTCTGATGCTGGGTTTTAAAATGGTGCCTTGGGGGGTGGGACTGACTTTGCCCTTTGCCTCTTCTCCACGATCGCTTCATCGCTTTATAATTAAACTACACACTGTAGTGTGTGTGTGTGCATGCATGTGTGCATGTGTGAGAGTGACAGAAAAGAACGGAAGGTTTTGACTGTGTTGCTAAAATTAGTTAAAGTTAGTTTTGGAGAAAAACGCCTGCATATTTCGGTATCAGTTGATATTGGAATCGGAAATTAACAATATTAGCACATTGGATATTGGCAAAAAACCAATATCGGACATCCCTATGTAACATCTTTATTCTGCCTCGTTTTGCAGGTGATCCCTCTCCTGCTGCAGGTCATGAACCGTATTCAGGGAGTGAGGAGCATGGCCCAAGCCAGCGGGGACAGCGCTGCTCTAGATGAAGCCAAACGTCAGGCCAAGAGACAGAAAGCCAGGCGCACATGAGGACACAACCACGGCTCACCTCAAACCACACCTTCGTTCGCTAGATAGAAAACTAACAGCCACAACTGCAGCCTCAGCAAACACTGGCTTCAACAGTGGGTGTTAGTAAACTTGTTTAGCTCGTTAGGATGTGATTTGGCCTCGAAGGGAAGCCCAACGTGAACCACTTGTTGCGCATTATCACCACCTCATCAGCCATTTAGTCTTACTGGGACTGGTAGCTGACATTTTACATGTCGTGTTTTTTTTCTTTAGATTTTTTTTCCCAGAACACTCATTGTCAAAAAAAATTGTCAATATATTGTGATAGAGTATTGAGCCATTTTTATACATTTGTAATTAATCTAGGTCAGCTAAAAATCTTTTGTGTTTTGAAAGCACTTGAGTGCTTTTGATATTTATCCTAACATTGTTTAGGATTATCAGGCACTGTGGATAACCATGTGTCTCACCTACCAGCACTGGGGTCAATTCAGACAATACGCAAACAGGATTTTCATCAGAACGTAGCAAGAATCAGATCTATTGGAGTTACCAGTATGAACTTAACAGTTTTTAAGATTTATTCCTTAAATTGACTTGTATGGGCTCAAAAATGGGTCAGAAAGATTTTCAGCTTAAAAAAAAAACTGGAAAACTGCACACACACACACACACACACACACACACACACACACACACACACACAATCTCATACAGAGAGAACTACAAAACTCTTTGAAATATTCCCAAACCTTTTAACAGGCCTACAAAGCCTCGCACACAACCATAAGCTTTGAATATTGTTATAGCTTCATTACACAAGTTCAAAATCTTTTTGTCCCTTATTTGAACCCATAGATTGGATGTTAAACTGCATTGACTGCTATCACGCCATCACAAACAGGACTCTTAACTCCTAACTCTAACTGAAAGACAGCCAAAGATGTTGACGAGCTAATAAGTGCTTCATACTGTTGTCAGTCATATCACTTCAGTGGAAAACACCCCCAAGCTACTGTAATGCACTCCATCCACTCCTGACGGTGTTTTATAAGCTGTTAAGCGTGATGCAAGATTGACTTGATGTCAGTTTCTCTGTTAGCTCAGGAAAGTGATGGTGGATAGATGCTGGAAACTTGGAAACTTGGGTTTGAATACTATGTAAGGAGTTTTTTTTTTTTTTTTTTTTTTTTTGTTTTTTGGAGCCATGGTCAGGGATGGGGGAGGTAGGGAGCTATAGGGGATAATTGATAGTTGATTAATTTATTAACAAAATATCTAATCAGATGTGAATGTCTGTCAGAAGTGTGGTTGTTTTTTTTTTGTTTTGTTTTGTTTTTTTTTTGTTTTTTGTTTTGAATGAGAATCTATTAGATGAAGATGTAACAAGCTATTTTAAAGAGCGATGTACAGCGATCCACAGGCATGAAAATGAGTGAGAATATACACAAAGGATCTGTCACAACCATGAGCTAAATTTAAAATATGAGGTAAAATTGTAATTTCATAAGCTCATTGTCTTAAAGCTCAGCTGTTAGAAACTATGGACCCTAATCATTTTTCTGTATTTAATCTGCTCTGAGTTGTGGTCGACTTTCACTAAAAGATGAAAATGCCACTGACTGTTTACTCAGTTAAAGATATTCCGAGGGCGGGAGTGGGAGGGGGTAATTAGTTTGGTTGGGGTGGGGGGGTTTGATTGCCATTTGGTCAGAATCTATTAATTTTTTTTTTCTTCTTTTTTGAGATAATGAATAAAGTTGTGTGAAAGGAAATGAACTCAAATGTGTTATGTTTTTGCCTCCAGGGGGCAGTGTAATACTAGACATTTACATGCTCATAAAGATGGTAACAATTGCTGATAACCTCATCCTGTAAGTGTTAAAGAACAAAAGTTACAAGGTGCTATTTAAGTTGAGATTAAAAAAAAAAAAAAAAACTGGAATACTGCCAGAAAATCAACAAGTATGAGACTGATCTCATTATTCCTTTCTCAACCCTAGCAGTGTGTGGTGTCAAATGTTTTAGTGTACATTAGAGATCAGCCAGGACAAGCTGATGTTTGGCTAATAGAGGTTAATATGCTCTAAGAGCACAGCCGTCTATAAATCTTACTCTTCTAATGTATCTAATTCCCTCTGTGCTTCTTCTAGAGAGCTTTGCCTCGCTGCCTCTCAGTGCTGTCTACTGGATAATGTAAAATGTCTCAAGACGGCAAACATCTTAATGAATTACAGGAGTCTCGACTCCAGAGGAGGCAGGGCAGTAAGAGACTTAATACCACTTTGTTAAGTCGGTAGTGTTCGAAGATAGCATCGTTAACAGACAAAGGATATACAGCATCAGATGAATACCAATGGTGAGGGACAAAAACACTTTATGTGACTTAAGTGTTAAATAGGTGGAAAAACATCCCGACTTGTTAGTAACTATCCCACTGTCAGACGATAACAGACAAACCACATCGTCCATGAACAGTAAACCACAAAAACCTACAACCATTACGTTACTGTTCGTTAGTAGCACTTCAGTTCAGTACAATTCAAGTTACTGAACTTGTAGGCAAGCAAACAGCTGTGTTAAAAGGCAAACATTTTTTGTCTTAACCAGAAGAACAATAAAAGCACTGGTGCAACTAACAAGTTTAACCATCTCACTCAGGTGTGTGCCTCCTCCGCCAGCCTGCTAATGTGCATGTTGTTCTACTTACGTGACTTAACTGAGTGCACTACATCTGTGTTAATTACATCCGCTTATCCAGTTATGTCATGTTAAAATGTTTGTTGTGAAAACTGTCTATTTTTGACAAGTAGAGGCAAAAGTAGAGGTAAAAATCCTTAAATATTGTCACAGAAACACAGTGAGCTTTTCAAGTTATTGTGGCTAACGTGTTAGTGGGTAATTGTTTACTTACACAGAAAGCAATTCAAGCTTCCCTTTGGAGCTGTGTTTCTTGCTACCTTGGGGGAACACAACTCCATTATTTACTGACATTTTAGTTCTGGCTTGGTACACCAGCTTCTGAGAAAATTGTCTTGTTGTTTTGTTTGCTAAACGCTGAACTGTATTCATTTAAAGTGCTGAATACTACTCTTTGTTTCACCAGTTTTATGTTCCTGGGACTTGCTGTTCATTTTCAAAAGCTATTGGTAGTTCATTAAAATATCACTGGGAACCTGTAACATATTGTATCCTGCTCTCTTATCAGTCTTATCAGCCTTATGACTATGGCAGCTGAGAAGGTGATTAGTGTGACATTAAATAAGTCTAAGTCATGCACATGAGCTTTAACCATTCCTTGCTTTCCTATCAAACTCTATATACATTACACAAATGTGTCTTCTTACCTCATCCTCCACTAAGGCAAAGAGAAAACCCCACCAGCCACATTTAGAAACGACTTGGCTAGAAACCATTATGCCCTGACTAAATAACATTCAACGTAGCATCCAGGAAATGTCTTTTGTCAGCTGGTGATATTTTCTGTTAAGAGGAAACCACACAAAAACTTCTGACCATATTTAGTATTTTAATCTAAAAATCTCCTGCTGTTCATTACTGTTTTTTGTTTTTTTTTTCTAGATATTGGAGATGGTGCCATAATATGTACCTTATGTGGATCCTGTTCATACTCTTTAAACACTCTTTGATGGTGGCTGAAACTGTGCAGCACGGGGCTCATTTACTGGCATTTTGTCTTGATGAGACACAGCCAATTAGTGTGAACCACTCAGCTCAATATCCTTATGAAGCAACCTGGGGAACGAAAGCAACAGCAACACACCAAGGGCAGCACTTCCATCCACAAAAAGCTTGTTTAGTTCATAAGACATGGCAGCCTGTTTTAGACAAGCATTGTATAATTTCTCATTTTTTCTGTAACCAATTTATATTTCTGGAGATATTTTTCTGGGCTGCAGACATTTTCCTCACAGAGGTCATTATCTTACAATATCTGCTGATTTCCTACTATGATTTTATGTGATCAAATGATTCGTGACATGTATCGACATCTGACATTACTGGTACTACAAATTACCTGTACACCTTACACAGCTAGAACATAGACAGACAGACAGACAGGTTATTCATCCCAAAGGGAACATTTTCTCATGAGCAGCTTGCACACCAGAAATAAATGAGCTAAATCCTTTTCCTATATGTAGTGTTTCTCTAAGTGAGTTGATTTAAATCCTGGGTCTGTTGCATTTGTATTAATGTGTCACCCAACATAGCCCTTCTGCATTCGTGTCACCCCAAACTGCGATGGCACGCTGCCCAAGCCTGAGTCACCCTTACCAGTCATAATGCATCGGCCAGGACACAAGTCATCGTAGAGCAGAGGAAGGAGGAGGTGGAGTGGGACGCTGCTCACTGTCTGTGGCCCATTAATACCAGACGTTTGATGAGAAGGCCAGCGAGGGGGAGAGAAATTAAATATTCATTGGGTATGATGACAAGATGGGCAGTGGTGAGGATGATGTGTAATAGTATCTACTGGCTGATATTTGTGGGAGTTGAAATGTGTGTGTGTGGAGAGATGACCCAGACAGACTCTAAGTGCCAGTTTCTATCAGTACAAGAGGTGTGTCATGTCGCCCTTTTATGAAACCTAATGCCTACTTACTGTATGCCAGATGTGATGAGAGCCGAGGTGGCCGCGTCCCCAATAATGTAATCAGAGAGAGACAGAGCTTCACAGGAGACATTCAAAATCTCAAGTCATTCATATGTTCACACTGAATAAGACTATTAATCTTAGGCCTTAATGTCAGCAGCCTTTATAACAGCAAAATCAGTTTATCGCAGTCTCTTGCCAAACCAAATAAATCTGCACTTCACTAAGAACTGACACAGGGTTCAGCTCTGAATCGACCTTGGAAGGAATCAAAAGACAGAAAGCCAGACTCTCCACAATAAAGGAAGCTTTTATATTATTACTTTACCTGTGTCGCACAACCAATTTTATACAACCCTGGTCTCCTGATGGTACAAGCAGATGGTGTTCCTTTGAATTTAATGTGTAAACTTAAAGCAGCAATAATCAATATTTTCATGCCTCTGCACCTGCAACAACCGTGGCCGGAGCAAATGTTTTTTGTTGTCCGTGATGTCTCCTGGGCGTCTTAAGGGAAATCTGTAGCGTGTTCTACTTGAGGCTGTTTAAATTTTGTGGGAAAAACCACGACGTGGCCAGACATCTTAATTTTATAGAGTTTATTCCCACTTCCCAAGATGCACAAGATCACTCACGATGTGAAAAAGTAACAAAGGATTGAAAAAGAAAGAAAAACAAATAGCAATATTCAAAATGGCGACACAAAATGGAGATATGTAGTAACTCACATTCATCAGTGGCTCCTACTCACTACTCAACACCTGAAGAACAAGAATCTTTGAAGAGACAACTCATCCCACTGAGATTAATATTTACACACAAAAAACACATTTTGCTCATTTTTCTCAACATTTTTTTATACTGAATATACAAAAAATTCTAGTGAACATTTCACCATCACCTCTACTCTGTCAATAAATGTATTTGATTGGGTAAAATAGTAACATTAACTGTTCACGTGACTTTAAAGGCGCGCGCAATACCGGTACATCAGACCAGGAAATGTTTTGACCCGGGTTGTTTGACACGCGCTGTGACAGCAGGTGAACATGTGGAGCGTCGTGACAGGTGAGTGAACATTAATTGTATGTAAATGTTTGCATGAATGAATGCGGTGCTACCTAGTGCGCACGCTTGGTTGTGCTATGGAAGCGGAACGGAAAGAGGAGCACTGACGTCAACTTAGAAAGAAAGGAAGAAAGTTTGGAGTGTGAGTGCGCGCACGTTGCGTACCGTGCACTTTGCGCAGTCAGTGACGAAGCTGCTCCATTGCAGAATCCTTTTGAATGTAGCGCAAAAATGTTCACATAGACACAAGGATGAACTGATTACAGTTCTCTGTCTCTTTTTCAAGCTTTTGAACGTGATATCCCAACACCTCATGTCCTCAAAGTGTCTTAACATTTTGCTCAAATGGCTCATGCAGATCTAAAGATGAACTGATCATATTTTGGTAGTCAAAGGTCACGGATGAACATATTCATGACATTAGGCACAAAAATCCACTGTATGAACTGATTAGAAAAATCAGGTTGAATTCACTAAACAAATTTTTTGTCTTATGGATGTGATTTCTCAAAACTGGGTTGAGGGAATCACCACGACTCTAAATACCTCCAGTTGGGCTGTGGGTTGAATACATGTTTGTATGTGATGAACCCAGTGAGCATTATAGTTTCATGTGACAGGTTCAGGTTTGAGTTTCTGACGTGCGTTAGCATTTGCATGGAGCTCATTGCTTGAGTTTTCTGGCCAGTGTTCTGACAAAATGTCCTACTTGTGCGAAATGTCCTACCAGAGGCTGAATTGACAGTTGTATCTGTCGATCTGTGCTACCGCGCTTGAAAATACGTTCTGATAATAATGCTTCAGAACATGCTTCTACATAGATGTATTAAAGTCCTTATATAAGAAAGTGTCGGGGTGTATGTATATGTTTGGTAGGACAAATCTCTGGCCATGTGCATCTAAGCCGCTGGAATTGGCGTATTTGTGTTGTGCGCATTGAGCCTTTGTAGGACGTCTCGTTAGGTAGGAAGGAATGTCAGAACACCGGCAGTTGCTTTTGCTTGTTAATAAAATAAATCTCTTCACTCACCAGATAACACATCATTTTCACATATAAATCAATGAAATGTGTGAAAACCACCACATGTGATCAAAAACAGAAAAATATATGTATGTAAGTGCTGTGTTTACAGCTGGTGTTATTTATTTAGTGGTTAAAAGTCTTATTAAAATACATTTTTGCAGCTTTAAAGCTTTGTCTCCTGACTTAGAGCACAAGCTTCAGGCATCATCTATTTTGCAAAGATGTATGAATGAATGCGTACCCCAGCACTTAGTTATGTTACAGCAGCTCTTCTAAATCAATATCAAAATCAATAATCAATTTGCTTTGCACTCTATTGTTTGGGATGATTTAGTAGCTCGTCAGTGGTTTGAGACAAATCCAGGCTCAGGTGTCTAAATCAAACTTCTTTTCTTTTCTGTAATTTTCCAAGCATCTTGCGCATTAGTTGAGTTTTGACACAAGATACGTGACAGGAAATGAAGGTACAGATATGAAACGGATAGGTCTGGCTGGACTCCAGCTAGAGATGCAATAGCATCTGGCATACTAAGCCAACAGGAACTGCATAGTTTTGATTATGTGTATGTAAATAAGGCAAAATCTGTAATGTTAAACCATATAGAGTGGAGGTCAAACTTTGGAGTTTATCTTTATTTTTAAGTTACAGATTTCTACACGTTTTCTCTTTTTTCTTTATTCCATCTTTAAGACATGGGGGCAGTGACATCCGAAGCACATCTTCTTCTCAGTGTGAGCCTCAGTACCTTCTCTCCAGCTGTTTCACGGTCTAAGGTCATTCAGGTATGAACACTGTCTTCTAATCCTCTGCTTGTCCACAAATCTCTCCTTGAACACGTGTGTGACTCTGAAGACAGTTACTGGTTGTCCATGCCCCTCCTCCCTTCATCCCAAACAAGGTGAACCATCCTCCCTTCAACCCTTTCTGACCCTTATGAGGTTTCAGCGACTTGTCAACGATGCTCAGGTGCCTCGCAGATCAAATGAGTGTTCAGGCCCGCTCGGCATTGAGTGAGATCTGTGTAGCTGCCGCCCCGTCGCCTTTAAGAGATTTTTGTTGGCGGGCACGGTGATAAAAGCACAGACATCACAGTAATAAAAAAGCTGACGGGCTCTGGGAAGGACTGACTCTTTCTCTCCTCCACTCTATCCATCTCGTTTTGTCTCATATCTCCTCTCACTACCCTCATCGCTCTCCTCAGCTCTTGGTTCCGATACACTGGTGCCATAGTCTGTACTGTCATCTGTATGGTCAACAGAGCCTGACGAGAGGGGAGGGGGAAGAGGAGGAGGCGGAGTGAGATGGAGGGGGCAGAGAGAGACAGAGAGATGTCTGGAGTGTGGATATGAGGAAGAAGTTGATCAGAGTGGAGTTGCAGAAGTCCTTGAGCAAAGTCGCGTGGTGGAGAAGTACAGAAGAGGCAGACATGGCTGCCGACGCCCTGGAGGAAGCACCGTCCAAAGGGCTTCCATGTGCCGAGACCTTTCTTTAGCACATCAGCAGGATGCGCGGTGAATGTTAAATATTCAACATCAGCTTTTAGTGCTACAGTATCGATTAATGCCCGACCAGTCATTAAAGCTGCCCTTCCAGGCCAGGTGTTGGCCTGACTTAATGCAAACACAGCATGGTGATGGCACATTAACAGCTTTTGTGCGAAAATATGTGGTTTTAAATCAAGCCGCTGCCTGATTTATGAGCGAAATTATTTGTTGTATTCAACTGTGCTGCATATCTCACGCAGATATCCCTAAAATTGTTCGGTGAAATGTGTGCTCTGCTTCAGTTATCTGTGTTCTACACAGACGGCGAATATAAAAACACTGTTTTAATGAGGTTTGTATTAGTTATCTTCAAGGCACAGCTACACTGCACATTAAACAAACAAGACGTCCTTTCCAGACTCAAAGCCAGTTATTCACGATTCACGTCACCACGGCATCGGATCAGAACAAGGTATATAATGTATAGTTATGTCAGGCTATGGAAAATGTCATTTTGAGATGATTGAGGATAATGAAATAAAAGGAGGGAATCCAGAGTGAAAGTTTCATCATCTCCTCATCTCACCCTTCACACTTTGCTGAGCAGTGTTGAGAGGAAACTGATGATGGTGCCAGATACGACACACATGTTTTGATTAGGTGGATATACCTTTACTGATTAATTGGATTAATTAAGTGGGTGAATAGGCAGCCAAGTGATAGCATAAGAGGGTTTTGTGTGCTAATTTAATTTGATAGGTGTGTGGTGAATACAATTAGGAGAGCGGTGTAGATGTGGGTGTGTGACTGAGCATTTCTTAGAGACACTGACAGAAAAAAGAGGTAGACAGAGTGTATGTGTGTGTGTGTGTGTGTGTATTAGAGAGAAGGAGAAGGAGTGTGAAATCCTCTCTGACCTCCACTGTTGGTTTGCCTGAGGATGAAGAGATGACACAGTGGGAATGGGTAAGCTGGTGTGGGCGGTCTCTGGTGCAAGAAAAAAGACACATGGATGAAACACTGTCAGAATTTAAATGGACTGTGTGCAGCTTTTACCATTAAAAAACCATTAGCACATTAATTTGGAGACATTTATATATTTAGTGTGAGCAATCAAAGCTGAGACGATTGGTAGTATCTACAAGCCACAATGCTCCATTTTATGTAACGCCCTGCTGTGCTGAAATTAACTGGAAATCTGTTGGAAAGTCTTATAAGCACAGAAAGAGGCAGCTTTACTGCACAAAAACAAGGCACTCGCTTTCCAGTGGGAATAGAGCAAAGACAGTTTTCTCCCGAGTTGTTTGCAACAGCATATGGTGGAAAACAATGGAAAATCCCTGTCAACAGAAATTCAGTAAAGAGACATCACTTAGAAATATATAGCACAATTTATCGAGACCGCAACAATGTTTCTCAACTCAATCAACTTGAAGCATCTTCATTAAATGTTGGCCCAGAATGGGATTTCTCATAAGGTGAGTTAGTAGTGCAACCTGTCAGGTAGATGATTACATAAGAATAAGTCTGGAAAAAAGAGTCTTGATACTTAAAGAGTAACATGTTGCATGTTTGGCAACAATATTCTGGTGCAACCTGTTTCCCATTCTACAGATCAGGTAGAAAGATTGATGACGACACAATTTTTTGAGAAAGAGAGAAACTAATGGAGAAGTTTGTTTCTCAAATTGCTCAAAGTCATTAATGATGAAATTTGTCAAAGCTCAGAGATATGTAATTACACCGCATTTTACGATTTATTGATTTTTTTAAAGACATTCAATGACATCAGGGACATATACTTATCCGTTTGTTTGCCGAGAACTAGATGCAGTGATCGATGTTACTCATGTGTTTGTGTGTGAAAAATGAAACTGGAATCAGCGCACAATTAGCCAAGCATAGCATACCGAGAGGCTTGTTTTTGTTGCTTGAAGTTTCCAGCATTGGGTGGAGACTGTCACGTCAAAAAGAAATATTTCTGGCACGTACCTCCTCATACTGATCTTTTATCTACTGTAACTTGGAGAAGGAGGGAAAGAATTTTTGGCCACTAGGGGTCAGCCAAATGTGTTTGACATCTCCTTTAAAGTGGTTGGCTTTTTAGCAAACAATTTAGATCTCTTTTAATTCTGCTATTGGTCTCCACTCTTATTTAAGCTGCTAAATGCTCTGCCAATATAATAGTGATTTTTAGTTGTTCTTAATTGTCACCCCATGTCATGTAAAAGAATCTAGTAATACATGATCATAACGATACGTATCTTTATGTACTCCAAGTCTGAGGTTTCCAGACAGCTACCACATGATCCAGCTCC
The DNA here is from genome assembly GCA_016801845.1 of Polydactylus sextarius. Taxonomy (NCBI): domain Eukaryota; kingdom Metazoa; phylum Chordata; class Actinopteri; family Polynemidae; genus Polydactylus; species Polydactylus sextarius. The sequence goes on along the minus strand of CM028907.1, from coordinate 6,815,287 downwards.
ATCCACCTTCATGCTCTGCAGTCTACAGCCATTGAAGCTGTGTTTACGCAGAATTTTGCTTGAGAACACAACAGCAGGTGGTTTCACTGATTAGTTCCTCCCGTCTGACTGAAGGTGTGCTAATCAGTGAAATCAAACACTCCAGTGTTTGCTACAGTCACACAGCTCTCAGTGAACACAGTTTGTTCTGGCAACCAAGCTATTTTCACCTCACTTCCGATCATCACTTATTGTCTATCTGTCTTTGTATCACTTTATCTCTGTCTCGCATGTTCCTGTCCCTCAAGTGCTGTCATCCTCGCATCTCTGCTTCCCACCATCCCTTTTGTCTTTTACCCCCCTCTTCCCTCTCGCCATCCCTCATGCAGAGGTATATCCCTTCTCTTCCTACGTGAATAATACATGGCCACTGAGGCTTCAGATGTGCAGTGAGAATAAGATCCCTGGCCTGGTATGTTTTTCTGTCTGTTCACCTCCTGGGACCCCTCATACACACAGCGTCTGGGTGGTTGCTGAGAGGAATACTGAGTGACCTCCCATAACGTATAAACATAGTTAGCAACTCACCAAAGTATATGCAGACAACATGTATGCAAATCTTTACGGGTGCAGACCAGAATGTAATAGAAGTATCATTACATCATGATCTGCTTTGTGGTTTGAATAATTTTATCTTAGTCAGAGTAATGGTCATCATCTTTTCTGGATAATTTATAGTGCAAATCCCATAAACCTCCTCTGCATTGGAAACAGCTGCTCACAACAAAACATCCCATAATGTAAATGCAGGCCTCTGGGTCCTTTAATGAAATGACAATTACAAATTCTCACCTAGTTTCCATTACCCAGAAGCCCTTTTTTGAAAACACAACATCATAACGGGGACAAATGAGAGCAAGTCTCCCTCTAATTGATAACCTCATTACCTATGTCTACCAAGCTATTAACAGCCTCCTGCTCTGTAGCGCCCGGGTCACTGGGTCACCACTGGGACCTGCATAAAAGAGCAGCCAGCATTAAATTGGTAAATGGTACAAGCTGGTCAGGCTCTAGTGGCTGGCTGCTGTCAAATAGCTCTGCTGCACAGACACACTTTTCAGCAGGGCAACTTCTGCCACCAGCTGCTCTTTGATGATACAAACAGGGAAAGGGGACACAAAAATGTTGGAGAGAGATCTGGCAGTGGAGGAGTCAGGTGTCAGAGATTGATATCACCAAAGCTGACAATGCTTCTGTACCTCCACTTTGTGAGATGTCTGACTCTCCTTCAGGGAAAGTGTTTGAAGAAAAAGATTCAATAATTCATGCAACCTTATGTTCCGTATGTCTCAAGGTACGGCCGCTGACGCTGGATAATAACGTCTGACCTGGGGCTTATGCGTGTTCAGCTTCTGAGCTTCATTAGCATTTTAGTGCGAGTTTAAAATTTGTGTGCAAGAAGGTTTAATGTGCTCTGTGTGCAACTGCCAGTAAACAAATCTGATTTGGTGGGTTCACAGACTCCAATTTCACCAACCAATCATATGAAATCCTTTGCTGGGTTCACTTAATTTAGTTACATCAGCAATGTAAAAAAAAAAAAAACAAACAAACAAAAAAAAAAAAAAACAGCGCCTTTAAACACATTATACATTAATTGAATTTTTTGCCACTTGGGGGCAGTGCAACCATCACGTCATTAAGTTGTTGATATTGCTTACACGTTTGCAAACAGTGGGTTATTTGCACATCTAGCAGACACAAGAGTGTTGGTGATCAGTGGACTTGAATGTGTGATCTTCTTGAGAATTTCAGATATTTTCTCTCCTAATAACTTCAGTCTTCAGCAATCCCTGGTTTAAATATGTGGCTCTTTAGTGGTTAGCTGCTAGCTGCTGTGTTCGTAGCGTACAGTGGTTTTATTTGAATTAAAAACACAAATTAGCTCAACAAGAGCAGTGTCAGGTGATAATCATCTGTCATTACATCCATTCTTAATATAAAAATATTAATCAGAGCAGTTTTAATTATGACTGAAATTGTTTTTTTGTTTTTTTTTTAGATTTTTATTAATCCATTAATTATAATTGGCTTGAAATGCAACCAGACTAATTGCAGTTCAATTACACCAACTAAATTATACTAATGATAAATCCATGAGCCTCACAACAGGTCTTTGCATTTAAATTTCTAAGAAGTAAGAGAAATAGAATATGTAACATTGATAAGTAATCCTTAATTTCTCTTTGGGATTAATAAAGTATTCAACTATCTATCAATCTGTCTAAGTATCTTTATTTCCTACCCAGTTCACACACCCGCTCCCTCTCTCCAGTTGTTATTCATTCATGCAGGTGGAAATCAACTGGAAGGCTACATGTTCGGCTTTGCTGATTAAACTGCAAGTTACTCAACTGCCTTTTCTGTGATTATTTTGCGAACTTCACAGAAATGCAGCTGCAGATCTTTTCATGACCGCAGTAATAACTCTTAAATTCAGGGCCGATCCTATCTCTTTTTGGTGCTGAAAGGCTGTCACCTGTCTAATCATCTTCACCTTTCACTCCTCCTCAGCTGTGAAAATATTGGGATTATTCCTTTGAACTGATGTAAACATATAATGTACAGTATCAAGGGAAAATATCTAAAAAATCATTTCTATTTCTGCTCTATCTTCTATCTTTTATCGATTGACCATGACAAACTCTAGTGACCATGTAAGATCCAGTACTTCCCTGCTTCAATATTTTTGGCCTTAACAGGTCCATCCTTCAGTTCTCAGGCTGAAGTTGATGGGATGCAGGGACTTGATTTGAGTTTTGCAGAGCTGTAGGATTCATTTATTGATAAATAGCCTAAAGTGCACTGCTGCCTTCGCTGCTATACTGCTAACTTACTTTTTGCTCTGTTGCCAGCCTCACTTTCTCCATCTCTCTCTCACTCACTTGCTGGACACACAACCTATGCACTGAGCTATCCCTGAAAGGTGCTGTGCTAACACAATACTGTCTCATACTTGTCAAACTTACTGCAGATCTTGCACACACTTCATAATATAATTAGCTTGTTTACTCGCTACCTCTCTTGGGACCTCCATAACATCCTAAGACAATACTTAATGCCCAAACATCCAAGAAATGCTGCTCTGCTTCCTCTGAGTCCTGTTTTTTGTCAATGTGGCACCATCACGCTTCTACAGATGATAGCCTGCTGTGACCATCAACAAGTGGTCAGTAATTTACTTGATGAATGCAAATGGGCAATATCACATCAAGTAGATGCAATGTTTTTATGCAGGTAAAATAAAATACAACCAGTCAGTTTGGCACTAATGACCAATTTAAAGCGATGCACTTGTCACTGAATGAAATGTGAGCTGTTGGTTGAGCCAAGGGATCAGTGCCAAATGTAAAACTTGTCACACAAAACTTAAACTTACCAGATTTTAGGTGTTATTGTTCCTGATGTTGGGCTTCAGACAAAGCTGTCAAAATGTTTATTTAGTTTGACTGATTCTCTGTATTTACATCTTGTTACAACTGGAAAGGATTTTATCAGCTATTTTTGTCTATACCTGGATTTTTATCCAAGTCCTGACCACCAAATTATCTCTCTCCACCCAACAACACTGCACAAGAGCCATGTACAGCTCTCCCTGTCATGCACTCACTAACAGCTGCCTGGTCAGACTCGATCATCAGCGGCACTGACAGCTTATTGGTTCTCCTCAAAGACTTTAAGATAGCAGAACTCTTATGGGACTTTATCAAAGTCAGAGTCTTTCATTAATGATGAGCTGTAGAGTATGCCAAAACTTTCAGTCAGGATTTAGGAGTTATTTTAACAGTCATTGCTGACAAGGCAGTATTACATCAAAGATTAAATAAATCTCAGCTTTGTTAAAAGAAAACCGATGTGGAAATGCTGTCGACAGGAGCTGTGGATGGAAGAAGGTAAGCAGGACTGCTGTAAAAATGCTTGAGTTAATCTTTCTGCAGATCTCAACAAACCTTAAAGCTGCACTAATCAACATTTTTATAAATAAGTAGCTGTTTTTGCCAACACAGCTTCGTGAGGTGGTGATATTTCAGCTTGCTTGACTATGCTGCTACTACTCATCCACACTCGTCACACTATTTTTCATGGATTTGGATTATGTCCTCACTACCTACATCAGACACATGTACAACATCAGACCTACATGAATCAGTGAACACATCAGAAGTATGGGTGGTGATTCAGACTTATGGAGTGATATATTGCAGTAGCAAGATAGTCATTTAGTACATAAATATACATCTGTGCATGTGGTGACAGCAAGAGGCAGGTAAGAGCTTGCTAATGCCACCAATTTTGATTGTTTCCTTGACAATGCGTTCGATTCGGACATGGATTGGCGATAGTGGATATATACAAATAAGCTGATCAACAGGATGCTTAGCTTAGTGTTTCCTGATGGACGCCCACAGGAAGGTGGACTTGAGTGGCATCTTGGCAGCCAGTGGTGGAGAGATCCATCATGTCATGACAGGAAGGAGAGGACTCTGACGTCTTGGCCTGCCCTGAGAGGCCAGCGCCTGTCAGCCTAATGAGGCTCCCAGTGACAGGTGATGTGGTTGTTAGATTGTGTGCGCGTGAAGGTTGTGTTGTGTATGTGGGTGCAGATTTTCACTGACGTTGAACAAGTGACTTATTAGCATGACTTTCACCGTTGAAATGTCTCTCGTTGTATCTTAGTGCGTCTTTAACAGCATTAAGTTTGTCTTTGATTTGATCCTTAAAAAAAAAAATGTTTGTCTCCGTTTATATCATTTCCACTTTGCACCTCTGTGTTTTTTTCTTCTTTTTTTGCTTCAACACAGTGATCTAGAAAACTCTTTCAACTTCCCCCAAAGTCAGTCTAGCCTGTGTAAGTCACTCCAACCTGTGTGTGAGTGCACAAAAAAAAATCTTCATGTATATCTGAGTCTTTGACCCTCTCCATCTCTAACTTCCTTTTCCCCTCCAGCGAACCTCCCTTCCAAACTTCCTCACCTCTTCCCCTCAAACCACCCACTCATCTTCCTTTCCCCATGTGAGGGTATTAGGTTCACACAGTAGAATATAGATGAATCCAGCATGGACACTTTTATTGATTTCTCCCACACCGCAGACACCGGGGGATAATGAAAGGGTTTTCCTCGCTTCCCTTCAAGTAGCACTGCGTCATATTTCTTCAGGAGGTCTGGAAGTATGGGACAAATTGAAAGAACTGGCCTCGATCCCACTGATACTGTAGGCCGTGCTTGTTCACTATAATCATTATAGAGTTGTGTGGCTTGTGCTGAAACCAAGAGAGGAACAGATGATGAAAACATTTTTACCCTTGAGGCGTTCTGTTTTACTGCTTAGCTTAAATAATGTTTTTGTCATTTCAAACAGCATGTTTTCATGTTGAACATTACAAGAGAAAGGATGAGGACTAACCAATGTCCTTCTCTGTATGTTTGGCAGACAGTGAAGGACAGAGCTGTCAGTTTTAGCTAGAACTCAGACAGCATCCAGAACAGGCTTTTTAAGCAGCTTGCTTCTTCACAAATTAATGTGGTTCGTGATGAAATGTTAACTCTTGGCCTTGGAAATAACAGTAGATTACTGCTGTAGGTAGTAAGCTAGCAGCCAGGCATGCTGATGTTTGGTTATAGACCAGCTAAACACATTTAAACACATGTTCAATCCATTCATTACAGTTTTGCTGTTGTATTTTTATGCCTCTGCATCGGTGACAGCAGTGACTGGAGTCATTATGTTTTCAGGTTTTCCTCCTGTCTGTAAGTACATCTTTCTGTCTGTCCTATTTTGTACGGACAGAAAGATTCTTGCAAACAAGATATTTCAAGAACATCTTCAGGGAATCTATTCATGTTTGGCACAAACCTTCACTTGGACTCAGGCATGAACTGGTTAGAGTTTGGTTGCTGAAACATATGTCTAGCCTTGAGTGAGATATGTCAAAACCATTTTGGGGGAATTCACTATAAATGTGGAAGAAAGTTGCTTAGACTCAGGATGAATTGATTAGATTTTGGTGGTTAAAGGTTATCATGAATCCACACGTCTTTGGCCATAAGGCATGAATTTAAGCAGTAATTTCCTACAATTGGACTATTTAGCAAAGGCGTATAACTGCAAGGCGGTAATTCTAATTTTTGGGTTTGGAAAGGCAAAGAAAAAAGTTGTCACCGCTTTTAAACAGAGCTCATTAGACTCTTGTTGTGCATTGGGGGGCAAATGGTCAATTTTTGCTTATTTCTTAAGGGTATTAAAAGTAAAATGGTCTTAACTCACAACATCTGTTGTTCAGTTAGATGCTGCCAAAACATTGACAGTAAGTAAAAGTAAGTTATTGTTATTACAAGCAATTTGTCAACACACAAAATATACCCAAAAGGAAAGCACACACACATTTCCTAAAAAGCTTTGCAACAGTATTTTTCTGTGAATGGCCTGGTGTAAATACAGTTATATGAGTGTTGTTAAGTGGCCAACTGGGAAGTTTATGTCATTTTCTTACTGATTGGAAGTCGCACTTTGTAGACTGATAGACTGCCAGAAGCAATGTTGGCCATTTGGGAGCAGCAAGAGGCAGATTTTTCTTCTTTTAATCTGGTCACACTGGGCTGGGTGTGGCCTCATTTGGTTTGCTTGGAGCTCTAATGGCTGCACCACTCTGGAGGACTTAATTATTACCCAAGCAGTGCTCAGAGATACTGAATTTGTTAAAGCCACTTGCCTTTTAATTGGTGCCATTTCTTTCCCTCTAAGAAAATAAGTCTTGTTTTTGTCTCTGTGTGAAAAGAGATGGAAAAAGGCAGAGTAGATAAGACCCATGAACAATGGTGAAAACATAAACAGTCTTATAAAGAAAGTAAGATCATTGGCCACATTTTAATGTAGATTATTCCTATGCGTTGTGTAAAGATCCATCAAATGCGATTGTATTACGAGATACCACTTGGAATCCACAGCGTCAAGCAGTGTATGTGCTTAAATATGTTTTGTTTCTATTGATTTCTTCATGAGGTTCAGCTCAGATAGAATATTGAGCTATTCAGTTTGAGCCGACACAGGCTGCTCTCCCTCTGACTTTCTCTTTCTGGACCCAGAGGGGTGCCTGGTTTCTACTGCACTGAAGGAAAAAGACTCTTATCATGGAAACATGACAAGCAGGTGCCCGGCTCTTGCAAGTGATTGGTGTTGCCGCCTGTGGACATGAACTCTTGGCCTTTTCTACTGTGACTGTGCATCAAAAGTCATCAGCCTTGACAAGAAATCTAAGGCTAACACTGATGACATGGATAGATGTGCACTAAAGCATTTAATCACATAGTTAGCTGTGATTAAGAGGTAACGGATACTACAATACAAAGAGGGAGGTAAAATGTGACCATCATTATCTGCTCATTTTCACATTGTATTTCAAGGATATACGAAACTTGTCCTTGACATTTAAAAATAGCATAAACTGTCCATGTAACCTCATTTTAACCACTTCTCCAGAGGCTTTGAAATCATGAAATGATTTATCAGAGTTGACACATCAATTTCGTTGCCCTCACATTTCGTTGCTGCATATGCTTGCTGCACATACTTTTGGTCATGAGATTATTTTTCGTATGAATGCTATCACAGATGTAAATTTTGACAACTTCTTTTTACCCCACAGTAAAATGCTGTCACTTTTAATCAAACTAGCACATCTATCATTTTAGAGGTGGAGGGATAAAAATCCAGTGCTTTATGTTATTGAAATTCGAAAAAATAAGATTTTACATTGATATTCAGCGGAGCACGGCATTCAGCAAATTATTCACACTGCTACTAATCCTTTTAATTACATGATTTACACACACATCTTAAACCTGTTCAGCACTGGACTAATATATATGTGACACGCTTAATAAAAGTAATTTCTTATTACGTTTGTACATACATGTGGGAGGAATCTAATAATATAGATATGTATATTTAAGGCATATAGTACACTTAGGCCTCTCTCTATAATTATTTCTGTCTGTAGCTGCTTTTCCCTACTTGCTTCCCACTCAATCATCGCTCTGGTCTTCTATGTAAAAGAAATTACAAAGAGTAGCTGGCTTTTTTCCCATCAGCTTACTGCCCTCATTGAAAAGCAGATTGGTCCACCTTTTGCTGCCACACAATTTGCAAATCCCCATCCATAACGTTGGGGCCGCTGTTCCGCGGATGTGGGATTTCGCTGGAAGGTTTCACTGGCATTTTCTCAAAAGGTCAGCAAAGCCATTCACCATTCAGTTATGTGACTTTTAGAGAACGTTTTTTCACTGATATATTCGATAGTATCGGCACCTTATAGGTGGACTGAGCCCTTAAGTATTATAGATATTGATCAAAGGATAAAAGGTTCAAATGATATCTGCAGCATTTTTAAGCTGCTCAAACTGAATTGAACAATTGACCAAAAATGTCTTGAATATTTAATAATGTCCCTGATGACAGCAAGCGCACCAGATCATCATGGTTACAATAATAAACACACAGCTGAAGGTTTTACATGGCAGATTTAAAAAATTAATGTAGTTATAACTATTTTATTTGTAAAGATATAATGGAGTAATGGTCTCTCTCTCTCTCTCTCTGTTGCACAGTCATGGCCAAAAATATTGGCACCCCTGCAGTTCTGTCAGAAAATGCAACATTTCTTTCAGAAAATTGTTGAAATTGCAAATGTTTTGGTATTTGCGTGTTTATTTCTTTTGTTTACGTTGGAACAACAAAAAAAAAAACTGAGGAAAAAGTCAAACTTGATAAAATTTGACAAAAAAATCAAAAAATCCCCTGGACAAAATTACTGGCACCTTGTCAACATTGTAAGAAATAATTACATTTCAAGCACATGATGCTCCTGTAATTTGTATTTGTATGTATGTTAAAATGGAGAAAAGTTGACTCAACCTTTGTGTTGTGTGGACCACGCTGAGCACGGAGAAAAGAAAGAAGAGGCAAAGAGTTGTCTGTGGATTTCTAGCTAAAATTGTGGAAAAACATGGACAGTCTTAAGGCTACAAGTCCATCTGCAGAAATCTTAATGTTCCTGTGTCCACTGTGTGTAATGTCATCAAGAAGTTTACAGCCCATGGCACTGTAGCTAACCTCCCTGGACGTGGATGGAAGAGCAAAATTGATGAAAAATTACAACGAAGGATTCAATGGTGGATAAAGAATCTCAAGCAGTTTCCTAATGAATTGAAGCTGATCTGCAGACACAGGGTATATCAGTGTCAGCTCACACTATTTGTCACCATCTGAATAAAAAGGGACATTGTGTCAGCAGTGGTGTCCTCCTGAGTTTCCTACCACAAAGGCATAAAAAAGCCAGACTGGACTTTGCCGAAAATTATGTGATGAAACTACAATCCTTCTCGAAGAACGTTCTGTGGACACATGAGACTAAAACTGAGCTTTTAGGTAAAGTTGATCATGGCACTGTTTACAGAAAACAACATGAGGCCTTGATAGAAAAGAACACAGACCCTCCAGTCAAACATGGTGGAGGTTCACAGATGTTTCAGGGTTGCTTTGCTGCTTCTGGCACCAGATGTCTTCACTGTGTGAATGACATAATTAAATCTGATGGTTACTAAAGAATTTTGGGGCACTATGTAGTACCAAGTGTCAGAAAGCTGCGTCTCCACCAGAGGTCATGGGTCTTCTAGCAGAACATTGACACAAAACAAACTTTAAAAAGCATCAGAAATGGTTAAAAACAAAGTTCTGGAGAGTTTTGAAATGGTCAGAAATGAGTCCAGATCTAAATCCCATAGAACACCTGCGGAGAGATGTCACAAAGCAGTTGGGAGAAGACATCCTTCAAATCTAAAAGACCTGGAGCATTTTGCAAAAGAAGACTGGTCTAAAGATTAAGCAGAGAGGTGTAAGAATCTCATTCATGGTTATAGGAAGCGTTTTTTTTTTTTTTTTTTTTGCCCCAAAGGGTTTTCTAGCAAATACTGTGTTAAGGGTGCCATTTTTTTTTTTGGTGTTGTTCCAATGTAAACAAAAGCAATTAACATGTGAATAGCGAAACATTTGTAACTGAAACAATTTTCTGGAAAAGGTTGTGTATTATCTGTCACAAATGCAAGGGTGCCCATATTTATGGCCATGACTGCAGCTGGTCTGGCCATATGTACTTATTAGTGTGAGTTTCTCCTTGTGAAACCACTGCCCTCTCCCTGTGTTTATAGAAAGGTGACCACTCACACAACTGACCACTACAATGCAAACATATAACCAGAGAAAATCACTAAAATATTCTAGAAAACCACAGAAAACTTTCATACACATTATATTTTCATCTAATACAAGCACTTTTAAAATTTTTGTTTTCTCTAATATCTGCACACTAATAATGATGATGGGAACAAAGGAGGGTGTCAGCTGACATTTTTTTCAAGCATTAACATGATTATTCTATAACCATGACAAGAATTTTCTTGTAACTATGAGAATGGAAAAAAAGTACTTTGACCCAAACCATGATCTTTCCCTGAAACTAACCAATAGTTTTTGAACTTAAATCAACCTTTAATCATAGCAGATTCATCATAAAACTAATTAATTTTTTTAAAGGCACTGGCAAATGATTTGTCTGATAAGGAGATAGCAATAGAGTCTATAATGTAGTAATGAAATATTGTTGTAATGATTTCTGGACACTCTGGTTCAGTTGACATGTTGATGGGTGTGGCGGCTGCTGTGATCCCCTTGTAAAATGATCTGTGGTTTTGTGTTAGTTTAGCTCCAGTACATTAAATCTAAAATTAAATAATGACAATGGACTTGAAGTGCAAACCCTCATCTTAAATTTGCAAGTATTTTCAGATGTATCAAGTGAACCATGTAGTAATTATAGCCATTTGACAGACTGCCAATTTCAGAGGACCAAAAGTTATTGGACAAGTTCCTATAAACTTAAATAAAATGGACATATTTATTACTTGGTTGCACATTCTTTGAATTTAATGGCAAAATAATGAATACCCTCATACAAAAGCTGAAAGTCTGCACTTTAAACTCTTAATCATTGTTTTATTTCTAATCCAATGAACTGAAAGATGAAACGGTATAAAACCTGGAGGCTGGACCCAACACCTAAACACTAACACCAACAATGGCATCATTTCAGAGATGGAGATAAGAAGTGATAGAAGTGAAGACAGTGATGGAGGGTAAAGGGAAGGATGAGGGGGCAAGGAATATGAAGCCTGTGAGGTGATTCAGAGGGATATACCGCGAGCCAAAGACCTGAGGGAGGAGTCGGAAATGTCTAAAAATCAAAAAAGAATGGTCGAGGAAGCCTAATGGAAAAAAATTTAATCAGGGAAAAGAAATTGGCAACAATTTTCTCTAAAGCTGAGATGAAAGTGATTGGTAAGAAGGTCATGAGATTGGGGAAATGGCACAGTTAGGTCAAGGCCATAAACCTCCTTTTTGCTAGAGGCTCAACAGGTTACAGGCTCCTCCAGGACAAGGAGATTTCTCTCCCTGCCATCAGAGCCCTGCAGAGAAGACTGCAGCATGTTAAGATGGTACCGCCAGTATTAGAAGAGGTGTTTGACATGCTGAGGCTGAAGGCAGATGGAGATGGAGACAGAGTGTGTGCTCACTTCGGATGAGATGGCAATCACGCCGACTGTGGAGCTGAGGACGGGGAAGCTTTATGGTGACATGATGTTACACAGGAGCAGTAACATATAAATCCAGTCTTTATGTAGGATATAATGTTCAGTTTGTGTTGTTTCGGGCTCTGATATAAGCTTTCTACAAGCTTTTTCTTAGCACAAGGAATTAGCTATCAATAATTAGCAGTTTTTATAGTAAACATTCAAATTTATCCTGTTGTTTATCATTGTTTTATTTAATGAACTGGATGGTAAACGTGTGGTACATTCTCTAAAAGAAGAACAAATGAGCTGTATTTGTTGACACTACTTCACATGGTTTGTTGCTGTGGTTGGTTATATGGTCTATACAGTTGCATCCAGAGACATTTTGGTTGAAGGTTATGGATGTGGACTATTGAAAATGAAAAATGAACTTGCAGGTGAATCTGGCGTTCATTTTCAAATATGAATTATAGCGATGTCAGGTTAACCAGTTGGACTTGTTTGATGTTGATGCTGTAAAAAGAAATTCAACCACTAGTTGAACTGTTGGATTTAGATCTGACAGCTGAGCTACTTTTTCTACCAGCAGTTTGCATGTTTAAATATATTTATTAGCTTGAGATTAGATCATATTTTATGACCAGTCAATGCAGAAAACCGGAGGCGCAGAATATCTTACAGCTCAACTTTTTCCTCTGCAGTCCTAGTATTTATGTACGAGAACATACCCATATACTTTAGTAAAAACAAGCTTTCACCCAAATGTCTATTTCAAATCTAAGACCTGCCACGGGTATAAAAATTCAAGTGGAGCAGTGGATTTGCATTCATAAAGTCTGTCTATTTATTTTTTCATCACAGCTAAAAGACAGAGAGCTGTCTGTGCTGCATCCTTGACCTTAACAAAGAGACAAAAACGTGTTATTTCAATTTAACTCAGATAGATTATGTCTAGTAAAAAAAAAAAAAAAAAAAAAAAGGCAAAAAAACTTTGGTAATTACACTGTCTGTGTCTCTCAGTTTCTTTTTAAATACCACAATACCCTTTCGCAAAGTTTCAGTAATTGGCAGACCATCAAGGAGCTCAGACTAACGTGCACAGAGATGTTTTGTATGATTGTCCCCGTGTGTGTGCGTGATCAGCATATCTCTTCATGCTCACTTGTGTGTGTTTCTCTCATTTCGAGCTAGACCGTGAACATGTGCAATTGCACGCACAAATGTGAATGTGTGCGCACATGAACGGCTGCACTCAGAAGTAATTGGTTTGGTGTGCAGAATCACCAGTGGAACAGCGGAGGACAGGTGGAGAGAGAGAGAGAAGGAAGAGAGAGGATGCTTTGCTTCAGCTCATTAACCAACGCCTGTTAGCTTGGAAATAAATTGGGTGAGATTCCACCACTGGAGAGGCTGATTAGTTCATTTTTCTCCCCCCCCTCCCCGACTGATCTGTCGTAGGTGTAGTGAGGCACAGCCACTTCTCTCACTCTCTTCCTCTCACTCTGTCTCACTTACACACATGGCATGTGAGTCCAAACACGCATACACTCAAATCAGCAGCCCATGGGTCCTGGAGCAGATGTGAATGAGACAAGTGTCGGATAACTTGCAGCCTGTTACAGCTCAAAGGTCACCTAGACCTACTGTATCTTTGTCTGGCTAGGGCCCATACCCAGTGGTTTGAGCTTTATCTACTGGGACTGAAACTTCAAGAATTGGTCAGTGATGGAGGTTGCTGGAGAGAAAACAACATAAAACCTTCCTCTGATGCTTGTGGCTCTGCAGAGAGGAGACGTGCTTTGCCAGCGATGGTTTAGGTCTGCTGATTGCTTGTGTGATTCGGAGACATGGTCTTACCTTGCCTGTCATCACAGCAGCAGTGGAAAATGCCTCTTCTGCAGTGTTGCAGGCATCATTGCAGAACAGAGCATAAAAACTGAAATTTGAATCATGTCGTGTCATTTTGAGAACCTTGGCATGTGGTTAACATTATTAGCATGCTGTTCCAAGCACCAGCTGATCACTTAACCATGCTGAAAGGGCCATTCTCACCCTGGATGAAAGCACCTCAATTTGGCAAGAAGTACAAGTGAGAAATGGGATGCTTTTTCAAAATAAGTATTTGCTGCAGTAATTGAATAGAATATGTTTTTTTTTTTGCTGAGAAATTACCCAAGAGCAGTGGAAAAACACTGAAGCACTGTAGGGCTGCTTCACAATGCTGTTCTGATAAGTTTGTCAATATACAATACACTGTGGACGTATATACATTCACTCACACGCAACTCATCCATTAATAGACTTCACTGGACATACTTCACGCACGAATGCACCAGTGAGCACGAACGTGTGATCAGGTTCACATTAAAATTTTAATTTTACACACAGCAGAATGGACTTGTTCAATACTGCATGCACAAATGCACACACACACGCAAACAAACACACATACGCATTAATGGTCAGTGTTTTTTGGGCAGCCACACAACAGCCTGTCATCTAACCACACACCCCCTCAGCTGCTCCTCCCCCCTTAATAACATCATTAATCAGGGAGTGTCAACGCTGAGATATGGGTCGATAAACAATTTGGTGCAACAGGCCTAATGGAAACCGGAGTCATTTAATATATTCACCTGCTTATATATTCGACAGATTATAGCCTGCTTTCTGGACCCTCCCACCAGAAGGTGTTATCCAACTCTAACATGTGGAAACATAGAGAAGTTTTCAAATGAGCGATATCAAACACTCATTTTAAATTCATTTTAAATTGATGCATTGTCTTAACACCAGTTATCTGTGTGTGTGTGTGTGTGTGTGTGTGTGTGTGTGTGTGTGTGTGTGTGTGTGTGTGGGCCTTTCTGTGGAGCCTTCGTTAAGGTTGATTGATGTCCTTGATTTAACTTTGATTTGAACAGATGGATTACCAATAAAATTACACAGCACACTCACAAATTGGTTTTCTCTGTCTAAATGTTAATAAAAATGTCATAATTAATAAAACACTCCCATAGACAATGCCTAATGTTGTTGAATTACACACTTAAGGTGACATCTAGGATGGTTGCCGGTGGCTATGCTTAATGTCAGTATATTAGACTGATTCTTAGGATAATAATATTATTATACATATTTTTAAAGATCACGTTTTTCCACATACTGTAACTGTAAAAATTAAAATGTCAGACCCTTTTATCAAAGAAAAATAGACTTATGATCATTGGCAAAAAAGCATTGAATTGCTAATATTAAGGTGTTAAATATTTATGTATATATGAACTCATATATACACATACTGAACATACTATGAATTCTGAAGTTAATAGTATTTAAAATATGTTGTTTCTAGATTAAAAGTTAATCTACTTCCAGCCATCTTGTGGGTTGTAAAAAATAACTATTCGTAATTACATTTTAAAACATCACAACCTAAAAGTATATCTGACATTATACTGTCAGGCAGTAGAGCAGATTATTCCTCAGTTGGAAGGACAGAAGGTGGCTCAGTGCCTGTTTCCTCTTGTCCATAGTTGTTTCCTTGAACATGTTGAACTCCACACAGTGTAGTGTGTAGATGAGCATCAGGTGAAGAAGTGCTGTATGAATTGGGTGGCTGTTATTTGTAGTGTAAAATATTTTGAATGGTCACAAAAAATAAAATGCACTATACGCAAAAACCAACCCAGTTACTGTTCACATAAGAAAGTTAACTAATTCTGTCTGAATTCTATTACCATAAAGGTATTTTGTCATTTAATAGATATACCAGACAACAACATTAATTAAGGGTATATCTAATTAAGATAAGACTAATATAAGACCAGTAAGACTAATGTTATTTTTACGTTCAACTTGCATGCAGGCTGAAATAAAAAAGAAAAAAATATCTTTATTCACATGTTAGACTACATTTAGGACAAAACTATTACACTGTCAGTAAATATACATATTTTAGTATATACTAAATACATTAAAGAGTTACACTGAATTTCAATAATACAAGAGTGTTACTTAAAACTATGAGATGTATTTGTGAAAGCAATTATTGGATGTTCACTTGTTACAAGAACATAATAGTTTCATAACTGTTCAGTATCTGTAGCTGATGATTAATTTCAGACAGATGAATCACACTTTTTATTCTCCCACTCAACAAAGGCTGTACAAAGTTGTGCACATGAAGCCACCATGGACTGAAAGAGGCCAGACTGGAGGCTATCTCCATTGTGAATGGTGATGATCACACTCACACAAGCACACATGCAAGTATTTGACGTAGCCAGACTGGTGGGGGAGAGTGTTAACTGGATTATTCATACACACACAGTTTCATCTCTTTCTGTGTGTGTGTGTTGTATTGTGTCACACACACACACACGCATGGCTGACATTTCACTCACTATATCAACACAGTACCTTCATGTTTGACAACCACTATAAAATGTTACACTACTAAGACACTTGATGATGCTCTGTGTTATTGTATTATTATCTCGTCGTCTTGTTACCACTATCTGAGTGGCTGCTGTGTCTCCATTTCCTTCCACATTTTACATCACTCCTCCTCCTCCTTGTCACAGCATCTGCTATGAAGAAGGTGCAGATAACATGTGCGTGCGTCCTCACGCTCCTTGAGAGTAAGACAGGCTTCGTTCCTGACCGAGCTGATTTCGAGCTGGCCGCCTCGCTCCCCTCTGTTAGTGTCAGCTCCTCCCCGAGTGACGTGCAGCCTGAGTGGACATGGCATCATCACCTCACTGTGACCAAATGAACTGTGAGTGATGACAGGGTACATCCAGCCCATTGGCTAATTGTCTTGAATAATGAGGCTGGTTTTTCTCTCTGATTGGTGCTTGAGGTGGGAAGCTCACTGATCCAGCCACAGTATTTGTGGCACATTGTCACTGAAATGGATTTGTCACATGATTGCTGGGGTGGCAAGACTCTAACCTCTATTTTCCATCCACCCACTGAAACATATATCCTGTGCTTGGAATAATCTTTCATAGTTCACTACATTGCTACTCTGCAGTACAACAATACTCCTGAAAGACTGATTGTGTTTCAGGTTTGGTTTCCGTGGAGTTGCTTTGTGTGTCTTTTTATAGACCTGAGACAATTTGATTCCAAACTTTTCTGCACTGTTGTCAATGACACTTTATTCGGACTGCCCACAAAAGAAATTGCATGTACCTGTGACTAAACCACCTGTTCATTTTCAGACCTAATTTCTAGAAAAATAGCTGTGATTTGTTCAGCATCTGTTGTTATTCTTCAGAGTCTGAGTTTTTTTCAGCGTTATCCAGCACTAGAGCACGAAAACAACCTCAGCAAAGTGGTTTCACCGACACTACACAGATGGCAGTGGTGCTGCATTTACCTTGTGTCACACAACCCTGATTGTAGGTTCAGTGCTAACTGGACTGTAATCCCATTTTGAGTGTGGCTAGCTGCTACTGGTTTCCTGCTGGTTCTCTTGATTGGGTTGTCAGAATGGAGCCAGCCGCTGTGTGACATGCAGAACACAGACCTGATTGCACTGGGATCCAGCGGTGACAAATGACGAGAGGGTTGGGGTTGTTGAGCGGGGGGGCACAAGAGAAAGAAACATAATGGAGGTTTGGGCTTCATACTTTTGCAGATCTTGCTCTGGGTTCATTTGTATTTTACCTGTTTTGATCTGATTAAATGAAAATCTTAGACTGTCATACTCCACGAGGCATATACTTTATTTATTCAGCAACAAAGCAATTGTATGGAGGAATTTTAATGACTGAAGAGAATAAAAATACTTTATTTTATATTTTTGTATATGATTTTCTTCACACCCATTAGCCACAACATTGTGAGCACTGACAGGTGAAGTGAATAACATTGATGATCTTGTTACAGTGGCACTTGTCAGAAGATGGGATATATGTGGGCTGCAAGTGAACATTTTGTTGCTCAAACTGATGTGTTAAAAGCAAGAAAAATGGGCAAGTTGAAGGATGTGAGTGACTTTGACAAGGACCAAATTGTGATGGTTAGTCGACTGGGTCAGAGCCTCTCCAAAACAACAGCTCTTATGGGATGCTCCTGGTCTGCTGTGGTTTGTATCAAACAAAAGTGGTTCCCAGGAAGGAAAACCATTGAACTGGAGATGGGGTCATGGGCAGGCAAGGCTCAATGATGCTTGTGGGGGGGAAAAAAAAAAAAAAAAAAAATGTTGGCACTGAAAGGTGTTAAAGCACACAGTCCATTCCCATTTTGTGCACATGGTTTGGGGAGGCATGGTAAATACCTCCCCAAACCATTACTGACCCACCACCGCTCATGCTTGATGATGTTGCCAGCAGCGCAACGTTCTCCACGCGGCATCTCCAGACTCTGTCATGTCAGTCACATGTGCTCAGTGTTAACCTGCTCTTATCCGTAAAGAGCACAGGGCGCCAATGGCGAATTTGCCAATCTTGATGTTCACTCTCAAATGCCAGTCGCGCTGCACGGTGTTGGGCTGTAAGCACAGGCCCCACGTCGGCCCCACTTGTGGACGTCGGGCCCTCATACTACCCTCATAGAGTGTTCCAGAGACATGCACATTAGTGGCCTGCTGAAGCTCATTTTGCAGGCTGGCTCTGGCAGTGCTCCTCCTGTACCTGCACAAAGAAGGAGGTAGCGGTCCTGCTGCTGGGTTGTTACCCTCCTACAGCTCCTTCCATGTCTCCTGGTGTACTAGCCTGTCTCCTGGTATCTCCTCCATGCCCTGGACACTGTGCTGAGAGACACAGCAAACCTTCTTGCCACAGCTCGCATTGATGTGCCTTCGTGGATGAGCAGCACTACCTGAGCGACTTCAGCAGGTGGTAGACACTGCTTCATGGTACCTCCAGGGGTGAGACACTGACAAAATGCAAATCTGACCAAAACATCAGCCAGAAACGATGAGAGCAGAGAAATGGTGTGTAGACACCAACTGCAGAACCACTCCTTTATAGGGGTTGTCTTGGTAATTGCCTCTCATTTCCACCTGTTGCCTGTTCCATTTGCTCAACAGCAGGTGAAATGGATTCACAATCAGTGTTGCTTCCGAACTGGACAGGCTGATTTCACAGAAGTGTGATTGACTTGGAGTTACATTGTGTTGTTTTGGTGTTCCCTTTATTTTTTTGTTCCCTTAATAATATTATGACTGATTGATGCATATATTAACAATGACTCACATGAATAAATACAATCTGCAACTTTAATGATTAGGTTTGTTGGTGGTTTACGGTGTCTGTTGAATGTGTAAATATGCAGCTCTCACATACTGAATATTTTGTTCTGATTCACAGCACTATCAAAAAAAAGGCAAAAGAGTATTTGATTACAGCCATAACAGTGTTCCCCTGTGAAAGACAACTCTTTAAATTTTATGACCAAAAAACATCAGAAGGTGAAAGACTCAGAGACCAGAATTACATAGACCTGGGAAAAAACCTTTTGTGTTGAAAATAGTCTGAACCAATTTGTGTCAATAGCTGTTGACAGCTGTTGTAGTGATGTGGAAATATTAAAATCCTTTGCCTAGATAGAATCAGGTGTCTTTGAGCTTTTAAACAAGGTATAATATTGCATAATATGTACAGAGTGAAACCCACCTGCAGCAGCACTAAGGCCAAGGCCAAAGTGTTCCCCAATGTGGGACGATGTATTTTACAAAGTTAATGGCTGCAGAGAATGGAAATCTATAGGCCAATAACAATGTGTTTCCCGACACAAACAAGTAGAGTGGGTTTTACAAACCCTATCACCATATTTAGATAACTCTCTTCAGTTGCAATGTTGTTCCAATGCTTAGAACATTTTATCTTCTCTTAAATATATGCATGTGGACACTGCAGCATGGTTTTCATTAGTCATTGTGGCAAGTTATGATTAAAGTCATGCGAGTAAATGACTTGGTTAAAATTAGGAAATGATCATAGGTTTTAAAGTTGGTTTTAAAGAGTCAACTTTAATTGAAGACCTAAGACAGGTCACGAACCTTGGTCTCCCAGAGCTACGTCGACGTACACACCCATGTACCACAAGTTTCATAAACTGTCAGGCACAAATCGTCCAGTGCTTGGTTTTCACAGATGGTATGAGTAACAAATGACACTGACAAAAAAGAATATTCAAAATCAAATATTTAAAATTGAAAGCTATATTTTTATCTAACTCCAAAACCTAGCACAGCAACTAAGTACGGTATTGTGTACATTTTTCTCTTCTCCATGTAGGCAGCGCTGCAGCAAAGCCCCTGAGCAGATTTATGCAACAGATTTTAGTAATTAGATGCAGAGCTGGAGACAGCTGTCTGTGTTATGGTGGTAACGGTTTTGCCCTTTTCATAGCTATTCAAAGTCTCTGTGTCATACATGTTTGGCAAGAGTTAACGTGGATATACATCCTTTTGATTTCCAAAATAACAAGTCATGTTATGTGACGATTGTATCACTGAGGCTGTCACACCACATGTCTTTTATGTCATTCAGCTGATTTTGATCTCCTGCCTCTTCCTGGCTGTCGTCTCTGCCCCCCACCCCTACCTCCCACCCTCTCTTTCTCTCTTTCTCACCCCCTCTGTGCTGAGGCTTGCTGGGATTTCACACAGCCCACTCACAGTCTGCTCACAAAGTACACACACACACACACACACAGACGTGTGCACACAGTGATTAACTGTAATCCTTAGTGAATAGAAAAGTTTTCAGTTTGCTTTTGAATGTGGAAACAGGTTGTTGAATAGGAAGTTTCATTTGACTGTCAGCAACCTGGCAGGCGGCACCGGTGTGACGCTCGTCGAGGTAAATCTTTGAGTTGGCCTTTGTGAATGGAAATATCGTGAGTTATATCTCTATCTCTCATTGACTTCTCCATGATCAGATTGCACTGTTGTCTCACAGCAAGAAGGTTCTAGGTGGAGCCAATCGCAGCTGATTGTGGGTGAGGATGGGGTACGACTTGGCAGGTCAGCAGTCAGGGATTACATATGGAGACATATGGAGTCATTCACACTGGTATCACATATCAAACAAGACATTGTCTTTGGATGACAAAGAGAGCTTTGAAGAGGAGGCAGACACAACATGAAGTCACATATGGTTTCATTGAGCATGACACAGTCAACAGTGATGATATATGTCATCATTTATCATTTCATCTCATTGTGCTTCCGACTGTTATATTTGCTTTGCTTTAAAGTAACTGACTGATATGATTATAAAATACACTTCTGTTAAAATCTACAACCTCATACCGTGTAATTAATTTGTAACAATTATAATAGCGAAAAGATTATGATTTAATAAAAAGCAAAACACTTCATATTTCATAACCACATCAGTTTGAGGTTGGTTTACAACCACAACTACCGAGTTTTCTGTGTTACGCTTTGGTTTGTTTTGCAAACCACTTCATTTACCTTTGAATGTTACTGAAGCAAAGTGAAAATGATCTGTGAAATATGAGCGTTTCATGTTGTAACTTGATACATTGAGCTTTTGAGCTACTGAGCTCATTTTACATGTGATCCTCTGCATCATGAACAGTCTGACTAATGTGGATGCTCCGGGTCAGTGAAGAAAAGGTCGCCAGTGGCGAAAGTACTGAAATTTTAAACTGGTATCTGAAAGGAAATGACAGCTACGAAACTTAGGCTAACTTTTCCATGGAGTGTCTCATGGGATACATTGTAAAGTGAACACAAGCAACAGTCTAATTAGTTTGTGTAAACATGAGTAAAATTTAGAAACTGCACTAATAAAGTGTAAACCTGTAAGCCAAGAAAGAAATGCTACCATACCTGCAAACACACACAGGCGTATTTATTGTATTGTATTCATGGCACCTTGCAGCACAGCAGGTTGTCTGTCTGTCATCGCTACCCCCAAAACATACCCAGAGCTGCAGTTGTATGACTGAGCTGAAAGGCTGGTGAGCTAGAGGGGACTTTACTCACCCACCATCGCCCCCTCCCCACTTCCTCCTGAGCTGACCCACTGGAGTGTGATCACAACAGGTGGGAGATGGCGAAGTAGTGCCAACTCTGAGAGGAGGTAGTTTGACTCACTCCTAAGTCAATGTACATTTATGGATTTTTGCCTTCTGTCTCAAACGATTGATAGAGAGATCCAGGTTTAACTGATCCAACTTTGTTGCAATTTCTCTTTCAGTTTGTCAGATTATTCTGTCTTCATTATAAACATTGGTCTATTTTAAAGTTTAGGTGTACTGGACTTTAATTCTAACATTATATAAAAGATGAAAATATTGTTTTTTTTTATATAGGGGAAAAACATTTACTATACTATTGCATAATAAAATAATGTTAAATAATTTAAAAGGCAGATACCCCTTTAAGATGTTCTGTCTGGTTAAAAAAACGATAGATTTTTTTTCTTAACCAGGATGGATAAATGTATTGAAAAGTCTGAAATGTAGCTTTAATCACCATTTTATGATTAGTGCTTGAATTCAGGAATTATGGTGAAAAACATGTGAGGTCACAGTGACATTTAAAATCGAATTAGTTCATCTTGAGAGGAATCAAAGTGTTCTTGACATATTGTACTCGAGGCAATTTGTGAGGTGATAGTCACCAAAGGTTCAAACTCATAGTCCAGTTCATTTATGCCAAATTTGAAAATTTCGTTCAAAGCATTCACAAAAATGGAACTGACAGACTGGAACTAGAAAATACAATTCTAATAATTCTTGATGTTTTTTATTGACATGCAGTTACAGCTTGATTCATTCTGGCCTCTTGGTGGCAGATATGGTGAATCGGTTCACAAATAGTTTACCAAGATACACGTCCATCATAGCAACATTTTTTATGAAGTTGCTTTCTAGTGATCAGGTAAATTTAAGCATTTACCCTCAGTAGCTCTGTTTTGTTCAACCACAGAGAAAAATATTTGCCTCTTTAGCAGCTAAATGTTCCACTGTGTTCATCTTACCTGTGTGTGTTTGTCATGTTGCGCTGGGCAGGTAGTGAACAGCTGGCTTTTAGAGCTTTTTAAGCTGAAAACAGTTGCCTGCTGCTTCTGTAAATGATGCTGATGAAAGCTGTGAGAGTTGCTAAACCGGTGTGTAGATCTGAAGAAAACAGACAAGTTCAACGATAATCTCATCACTATGAGTAAGACTTTGACATTACACATAGTGATATCATCCATTATTTATATGAAACTCTGGAAACTGGTAGCTTAGCTCCTTGGCCAATAGGGGCTCATTATGTCTTCATCCAATCAAATCTTGTATTGGACTGAAAACAGTCTTCCACTCAGTTCTGTGCCTCTGTGAATGCAATTAACAACAAGTGAGTAGCCAATTGATTAATTAACTCTCAGATGTGAGAGTGAGGAGACCACCCTTCAAGTGGAGATCCCACAATGCTTTGCTCTGTGTCTCTCTGCATCTCTAGGTTTCCCAGTCTGTGCGTCTGGGTCACCTCCATGCCCAGTCCTGCTTGTCTGGATAATTAGCTGCCCATCCCTCGCTGCCAGGCTACACGCCCAGTGGATTTATGATGGCAATGGCTGGTCTGGTCTCGGGGGACCGCGGGTGCATTTGTGTGCGGGTATATGCCAATGAGGCCAAGTGAAACATGGCTGTCCTACTAATGAGGGGACACGAGGTTATTTACGGCAGACTGGACCAGTGTCGTGGATATGGAGATAAGGCCCCACCTGGGCAATAAATCATGAAGAATATGTGTGACTTTGGAGGTTTGTGGGTGTGTATGTGTGTGTATGTATAGTCCAAACCCTGAAATCGTCACAGATGGCTGAACTTTTCTGTATAAACCTCTCCCTCATGCCTCTGTAGCAAGGACACAAGAGGCTTCAGCTCTATGATTCACACATCACTAAGATTCATTACAAAACAACATGTCTGTGGCAGCTCTTAACATAGTGCAGCACATGTTTTTATTTGCTTTGCTATGAACTAAATTCACCATCTTTCTATGGCCTCCCCCACTTCAGTGACTCATCTTTTCTTTATTTTCAGTGCATTACAATGTGATTCAGAGCTCAAACTCAACATGTCCACTGACCTCACATCAATGGCAGACAGGTGCTGAGATAAAGACTGCTTTCTAAAAACATTTTCCTTGTAACATTTATAGAAACATTTCCACAGCTTGAATCAGGGCAGGTACTCTTGTGTCTTTTTTTGTTACAAATAGGGAGCAGAAGTATTTCAAGGTTTTTGCTGTCGTCAGGATTCAAGGGAAGCGTGAATGTTTTGAGGGTGAAAACGAAAAGCAAGACCAATTTACCCTGATCTATGGCTTATGAAATTTTAAAGCATACCCTGTAGACAACAGTTTAATCGACCATCAAAAAAAGAGCACCTACGCTTTAGCAACAAAAAGTTCTCTGTTGGAGAACTCCTTGAGTGTCTGTGTGCAGACAAGCCCGACCTGTCTGACCCGTTCAAGGTCTGTTGAAAAAAACATCCATCTCATCCACTACAGAGAAGATTAAAAAAAAAGTATGTGTCCGTTTCTGTGTGGATATTTTCCTTTCGTAAAAAAAAAAAAAACACATTTTAAAATGAAGCTCTGACAACATTCGTAGGCATCGATTTGACCTTTGAACAGGTGTCTTTTATTGAAGTGGAGAGCTCGTGTGGATGTGGATTGGCTGTGCCGTCGACTCTGCCTCATGGTGACCTTGTTAACCAGAGAACTGACCTTCGTCCTCACCTCACTCTTTTTTTCGTACTTCAAGTCAAATTTATCCTCCAGCAGAAATGCAGACCTTTGACCCTCGTGTGCTTTTGTAATTTATGTTTAGTTTTTTTTTTAGTCTGACTGCCAAAGATTTTTGTCTTATGTTCAAGAGCTTTTTTTTCCCTCTCAGAGTGAGATACCTATGAGAAAATCAAAAACATAATATCATAACACTCCATTTGTTTCTAGCTGAGTGGCCACCTGCATTTCCTGTTTCTTTTGAACTTGAGCAGTCTCAGTATTATATTGCACGGCACTTGTTTCTACCAGATAATTTATTTTTGTGGGCTTGTAAATTGCACTTATTCAATTCATGTCATAGCAAGTGGATTCTAAATGTATTCAAGAGCTTTAATCTCATGCTGAACTACTGGAGTTCCAAAGAGTAGTATCTGTTTTCATGCATTAACATCAACCAAAAAAAGGAGTCCACTGCACGATAGGCCGTCTTGCTGGAGTTGTTTAATATGATACCAGAGTCTTGACCAGTCGTGCTTTGAGTGATGAGAGCTGTTCATACCCAATACTACACTTTATTATGCAGGTGGTTGTAATGTTACGGCTGATTGGTGTAAATTGGCTCCATGTAACAGCCATTATAAATCAATAATGAACCAGAACATGCAGATAATACAAGATGGACAGAGACGAAATTAATCAAATGCAATGGCTTTTGCCTTTTTCTTGTCTCATCAAATCACATCAACTCTTGCACATAATCAACACTTTGAATTGCACATTTTTAGATTCATATGATGCTTTGAATGGGAAATGCACTGAGTTTACATGTGCAGATCAGTTTATTCATCTTGTCTCGGATGAAAAAAGCAGTCCTAATGATGTTGTTGGGGTTTGGTAATCTACCATTAAAACTAAGTTATTAGAGTAGTACTTTAGTTTTGTTTGAGAACTGTTAACTACATCAGCTTTTTTTTTCTGCTGCTGCTACAGTTGGAAAATGTCAGAGGTAGAAGTTTTATTGAAACATTGTGCATTTTAATTATGGTGTATAACGTTAGACAAAGGTTCACCTGTGATCTTTCTGGGGCGACTAGATACAATGCAGTTAAATCCAAATTAAAACTAAGCAGCATTTAGATTAAGCAGCTACACCTCTCCAGTGCCTCAAAGTACAATAACCTTACCAAAGAAACCAGGCATCGAAAAATCTAATTGTTTTCAAGCACATTTAGGAAACCTGGACATGTCTGCTATTGTATTATATCTTTGTGAACTTTGAAGTTGCTTGAGGCTTATGATGACAACAAAAAAATAATACACTTTCAGTGAAAAACTGAGACCGTTTAACATGTAACCCCTCATGTCTGCATCAGGCAATTCCCTCAACATGCTCTGCCAAGTCTCTTCAAAGCTCTTCATACAGAAGAAGGTGAGAAATAACAGAAACAAACACACAGTGAAGTGTTGACAGGAATCAATGCAATTGCTTGAGGTTTGTGCTTGAAGCAAGTGTGAATCTGTTTTTATTCCTCATAGACCTAAGTCAAGTATTTAATGAAAAAATATGAGAAAAGCCAAAGTTGGAGCCAAAATAAGCAGCCGAACATCAATATGAATGTGACACTGTCAAATATCATCAATTCGAGTCCACTTAATATTCCTGTCTGTTAGCTGCGTTTGACATGGATGGCATTTTTGATGCCTCAGTAGGAAAATGCAATGTCAATGAATTACATGACATTATCTTCGCCACCAAGCTTTGTCATTCAGCTGATGGAGCTGTTGCCTATATATGCTTGGACAACTCTGGCCGTTTGCCAGCATGTCCCACTGATGTAGCCAACTTCATCCCCTTTGTCAGTGAACTGTATCTAATATGAAAACACATCTGACATCTGGCTCGCTCAATCTGCTGGTTTTAAATCGATGTTGTCTCAGTAAAGGATTAATTTGCTCTCTTCTTTAAGGATGGCTGAGATCTGCCTTAAGTGTCATGGGGACAATGCAAACAAAGTTTGGTGATATTTGGATTCGAAGCAGACAGACCTTTTCATAACAGTTCTCTTCTTTTTTTTTTTTTTTTTTTTTTGTGTAATGTTACATTGGGTGTAACACCCAGACTTAGGACCAGTTTGTGATTGTGATGTTAAAGTGAATATACAGTATTTCTCAGTGTTCAGTGAAACTCTTGATTGATATTGGAAAAGCCTGGTGGCTGCACATACATCTGAGCTAAAACACTTTAGTTTACATCAGAGGTTCACAACAGTATTAGGTTGTAACTGAAGGACAACTGATGGTTTCCAGGTTTGCTTTTCTGCCTTAATTGGATGTCAATTTAATAACAGAAAGACCAAAATGTTCCTGTTTGGTCTCTCCTTCTCCATTTGGAGATACTGCAATTCACTTAAGACCCTTGACATCTCATTTCTAAGCCTGGGGTTAAAGAATGTTGGTGTTATCTTTGATACAGTCTTAAAATTTGACAGACTTATTGTGCTATCATTGTAGAGCTCTGGAGCATTTTTTTTAGTTTAGCCTTAAACTGTGTTGATTTGTCTCCAATGTTCCACATGAGTCACTGTGACATACATAAATTTCATCATCTGCTCAGGTTAGAAGGTTGCACGTGCGACCCAGAACTTGAGACAGTGTGAACTGTCCGCAGTGCAGGTGTGTAGCCCAGGCAAGCTCACCGGACACTGGTGCTGTGCAATATATGTATGTCATAATGTACTTTATGCACTGTCCTCCCCATGCTTGGTCCTATTTTCGTGAGACTTTTTTTCATGTTGTTCAGCCAAACAAAACAAACAAAGGAGCTGTTCTTCTTGCTGCTCTGACTGCTACTGTCCAGGTGTGAGTCTGCAGCTGTCTGGGTCTGATCTAGGTCTAGATTCTGTTGATGACTCATCAAGTCCTGACCTCAGATTTATCCTGTTTCCTCAGATTTATCAAACTCCTTGTGCAGCTCAAGTAGGTTGCCTACTGTATGTATACACATTCAATATATATAATGCCATCAAGACTGGCATACTGACTTTATAAAATGATAATATAACAATACTCTGTCGCTTATTTCTACTGCCCCCAAGTGGCCAAAAAGCAGTTTATTTGGGTTTAAGAAATGTGTAACTTATTCAGATCTCTTTTTAAAAAAGAGATTCTAAGATTTATTGCCCATGATAGGTTTTATATTCAAGTAGGACTCCTTGCGTTTCATCTCTTTCCGTTGAAATGTCACTCTCTGGATAAAGTTTATCACCCACACCCTTCGAAACTTCTCTGAACAGAAAAAGGGTTGAATAAAATAGGATATCTCGGAGGCGAGGTGACGGTTTGATGCATGTTCTCTGTACTATAAAAGATTTCTTGCTCTCAGTGTCTAATTACTCCTCCCATTGTACATCCGCACTCTGCCTCTTTACCCCTCTGTGTTCCTTCTCTGACCTCAGGAAAAACCATGAAAAAAATGAACTGCTCTGTATCCCTTTGTTCCATTTGTCTTTTTTTAAACATAAAGAGCTAATTCATCAAAATGCTTCACATTTAGCCTGTCCTCAGGCTCCCTGGCATTAGCTGAACCTTTTGTTTTCCCTGTTATTCACAGTAAACCTGTACCCCACTGAACATGGAAGTGCTATTACTCAAGAAAAGTTAAATTATTATTAGTCTTTTTTAGCTTAGCAAAATTGGATTTGTGCCTTGCTTCTGTAAATGAAGCAAAACCTGAATATGATCAACCATTAACACACAGTCTGGTTACATTAAACTGCTTATGTAAGACTAAATATCAAAATTACAGCACCTTAAGCTCCTTATCCAATCAGCAGGGGTTAAA
This sequence comes from Polydactylus sextarius, assembly GCA_016801845.1. Classification (NCBI taxonomy): domain Eukaryota; kingdom Metazoa; phylum Chordata; class Actinopteri; family Polynemidae; genus Polydactylus; species Polydactylus sextarius. The sequence continues at coordinate 6,787,068 of CM028907.1, read as the reverse complement.
TTTAGGCACCATTCTTTCCATACTAATGTCATGTATCTATAACACGTCATAGATGAATAATTAATTGACCATTAACCGGAGCAGCTGATAATTAGTGCACCATCATCATACATTCTTGGCTGGCTTCAGGTTTCTCCTGCTGTAGACATCCTGCACTGTCAGCTAAGGACAATGAAATGATCGGTGAGTAGCACAAACTGTACCGTAGCTACATTTTTACAAATTCATGCACCAGTCTGCAAATACAGCTGTGGTGTATTTAAGGACTTCTCTTTTGCAGATTATGTACTGGACAAAATGCAATTAAAGTAGAGAGCAACATGCCCTCATAACTCATGTACCCTAAAAGACCTTGCACTCGTAAAGAGATCGTTTGCCTTTTGGTCTCTGCAGTTTATTGTGTACCAAAATTGACTCTCGGCAGCGTTACTGAATAAGGTGAGGCACTTCTAAATATTGACAGTAATAAGACATTCCCAGAGGCCTGGCAGTGCTGGTTGCTTGTTAAATGTCTCCTAAATATTTGTAAAATTGCCTAATTCATTTACTACAGTCCCCATGTACTGTACGTCAGCCAATAAGGTCCACCAGGCCCAATTAAAATTGCCACAATTTGTAAACAAAGCTGGTTTGTTCTCTTCCCACAAGATGGCTTGCCAAGTTCTGAGGCTACATTAAGGTTTAAAGTATTATCCAAAGTACTTTGTGCTAATTAACTCTAAAAATTACACTGAAAAGAGACACTTTTACTTTCACTCTGAGCATTTTCCAATTAAAACAATGGTTAATGTATGAGAATAAGAACACAACAATGACAGAAAAATACTGTAAAATGAAAATGATATAAAACTGTGTTTAAATTTAGATTTTTAAGTCAGGAACATGGTAGTAAACCTGGAAAATACGCCAACCAGCCCCAGGTGAGAGCCTCCTTTCACACAAACCACCAGTCAGGCTCAATCTATAACAAAAAGGAAAAGGACATAATTTTACAAATATTTCCAGTCTAACAGAGGAAGTGTATAAAATGTGGTAACTACTTGACAGTATTGGTCAACAAACAACAAAATATAAACCTAATGTGCATTTTTATGTGTCATATCATGTGAGTTTATCAGTTTAGATAACTTTTCTCTCTTAATTGACTGTTTTGTGGCTGAAAACTGCAACCTCACTTTGTTCCTGATGTTTCTCCATCTCCATAGATTTAAAAGCTGTACATGGATGCATTCACTGCATCATATATAATACTCTCTCAGTCTCAGTCTGTTCCCATGGTTGTGTAACAGCCTTAGACAACTCTACGGCCCTGCCTTCAGTGAAGCTTGTTCCTGTCTCCCAAAATCTGCTCTTGTGTTATTGGTTTCTGGTTGTAGTGGCAAAATACTGTCATTCATGAGGGTTTTCCTTTGGTGTCACATTCTAAAGAAATAATTCAGCTCTTGGAAATGAGTTTGTTGTTAACTTTTCTGACAAAAACACTGACACTTTGAAGATTAATAAAAAGGATCAAAGACAGTTGACAATTGACAATTTGGGTTTAACATTTATTGACTTTGCAGAGCGTTGGATGAGAAGATCCTTACTACTCTTGTGTTTATTTGTTTAGTATTAGCGGCTTGTTAGTTTAGCTTAGCATAAAAACCGGAGACGGGGAAAACAGCCTTTCTGGTTCTGTTCAAATGTATTAGAATTAGCTTCACAAAATTAACACAGTCTGATTTGTTTAATTTGAACAAAACACAAATATAAAATACGCTGTGATTTTATGGTTGGTCATTTGATTGATAACACAAACAATAAAAAATATAATCTAAGACACTATGTAAATACAAAAGTTGTAGCAAAAACAAAATATTTGTTCTTTGGCCAACAGAATCCTGCTTACAAGACACATGGAATTAAAATAGTCTCTTCTATTTGATTTTCTTAAGGATTAAAAGATAAAGATATATGAATTCAACTAATGTATTGGATCTAAACGTGTTAACTCTAACGGTAACCATGGGGATTACACAGGTATTAAGTTAAGGGTTTTAAAATGTACCAGGCATCTCACAGAAAAGAAAGGAAAGAAGGAGGACACATGATGGGGATGGAAGAGAAAGCAACCGGTGTAGTGATCTTTCATCATAATCCTGTTACTGTTGAATAATTTAAGTATCTCCTCACAGACATTAATTTCCTATCATCTACTTTGCCTCTAATTCACTGGGAGAATTAATGAGGATTGACATGGTCGCTCTTTCTTGTGCTGTGAAAGCCAACATGGAGCTGCTGATAAGCAGCACGCGTTGCTGGAACAATGGGCAGCTGGTTAAAGTCTAATCGTTTATTTTACATTTCATCCCAGCTTTCATTGGCTTCCAACAAAATAGGGCATGAAAATATATGAAATAATGTTAATTAGCAACAGTAATAATGATTATCAGAATTATCAAAGTACTACAGATATACTGCATTTCTTTGTAAGAAAAAAAAGTCCAGTTTCTTTGAAGTGAATTAAGCATGTACCGTCATCTTTAGTGTGCATTATCTCTGAAAGGTCACCTCTATAATAGACATGTCGAGGGCGAAGCCATGCAACTGATAGGCAATCTGTTTCAAAGATTGATAGCTCACTGCTGCTATCAATGATACGCCCATATGCCTCTTAGCATTCTGTAGATCTTCATTGCTTTTCTTCAAGGGCATCAGAGGTACACAACGCCATATCAGACAAATTCTCTGCAAAATAAAAGCAGAGATGTAGGTAAAATGGAATAGTCCCCCCTAAAAAACAAAACATAAGAATGTTACAACGACAGGTTTTGAAATGTGTTGTTGTTGTAGCATCGCATTGCTCTTAGATCTCATCATTTTAGGCTCCATGAAGAGTGGAGGAGCAGCTTCAAAGATCTGTCATGTTCCTAGCCGACTGTAATGGCTGAGCAGGAGAATGGAGCTGCGGTGACATTCATGTTCTGGAAACCTGAAAGGATTTTTTTGTACCTTTAAAAAAAAAAAAAAAAAAAAAAAAACTAAATAGGTAAAAACACTGATGTTCAGGTTTTCTACAGTGAGGGGGAATTACCTTAATATTTTTTTTCTGTTTTGCTGTGAATGGACAACATCGCTGTTTCTTTTCTTTCTTCTAATAGAAGACATCTCTTCATTGTCAGTGAGACCTGAGACTGTTTCAGACACTTCTATTCTCTGTTGCTTTAGTCAGGCCATCTTTTTTTACATTTTCAGAGTGAAAAAAAGAAAAAAAAAAACACTGTGCAAGATATGAAGTCAACAATACTCTCAGCGGTTGTGATAGAAATTTAATTGAAATGTCAGTCGAAGAGACAGGGATTCCAAATCCGCAGAATCTGTGTTTTTGTCTCTCCTGTGGCCTCGTTTCTTTCCTCTTCTCTTTTCTTCTCTTTTCTTCATGCTGCTCTGAGTTACAACTTCATCTTTCAGTCATAGCCGAGGGTGAGCCATGCATCAGGTGACGCACTCAATGCCGCACTCATTTGACCCATCACCCCGACAATGGATGCTGACCCTGAGCTGCTCCTCCAATTAATCACCTAACCTTCCCTCCACGCCACCACCAGCCGCCCTCCCCACCTTCCTCTACCACACCCTCCCATCCAAGAGTTGACCCAAAGAAAAAATTAAAAAAAAAAACTCCACTACTTTCCCCGCCGCCTGCCTACAAGGGTCAGAGACAGTTGTCCACCATTCTGCATGATTGCCAGTATAAATCTGACGGAAGTAATTACCCATCATCCTCTGGGGGCCATGAGCAGGCTTCCCGCCCCCTCTTCAGCCTCTACATAGTTCAACCTTATTATACTCAGCTGGAAGGAGACTTGCAGTGCATGAGCAGAGTCGTATTTAGAGTTAATTGCCTCTGGCGGGTGAGGACATCAGTTCCACTGTGTGCCCAGGCAGATGGCTCACTGGAGACAGGTTCAATCAACTAATTGTAAAGTTCTGATAGGGCTTTGGGGAGGCGTTGACCTAGAGCTGAGGCTGACGGGTATGAGACAGCCCAAACAGCAAAAGGTCTGCGCGGGCCACAGTTTATTTTGCTCTCTTCCAAATGTTCTACATACGTCAAATCATCCTTTTAGACATTTCTGCATCTGTACCCGAAAGTCTCTTTGTGTGTTTGTATCTGTGTGTTTTTTTGTTTGACTCACAACAAACACACACACACACACACGCTACACATAGGTATGCATAAACACACACGTATAAAGCAAGGCCTCTGCTCAAGCACATGTCCTTGCAGTTGCCTTGAGCTGTGGCCTTTATAGCTGAGAGAACGAGGAGAGATGTAAATAAAGTTGTAGATGGAGGTGAAATTACTTTGCTGCCAAAAGCAAAAACGGTAACAGTGGTGAAAAAAAAGAAAAAGGCATAGGTAATAGTCAACAGAGACCAATCAACACCTGTGACTGCCAGACACCTTACACAAACACATGTTAACACACATGCTGTATGTGAAAAATAAAAGCTATATATTTCTGTCACCTCTTAATGAGGGTTCTCATTTGGCAGGCGCTGCAGCTAAAAAAAGGCAACGGCACAAAACAGACTAGAGCTAGACATTTGAACAAGATATGTGACAAGATGAAGTGGGAGGAAAAGACAGAGAGGGGCGAAGGGGGTGAGGGAGGGAGAGGGGGTGAGGTGAGATGGATGGAGCGTACTTCAGAGAGCAATGGGAGAGTGATGACAGGTCAGGTTTGCCCATGGGGCTCGTGTCAGTGAATAATCTTCACATTAGTGTTGACTCATTTAAATAATATGGATCGCTCAGCAGATACAATGTTACTACAAGAATGTTAAGCCCCCAGCTGCCTTTAAACAAAGTGACATTTATAAAGCCAAATGTGGTCTGAGGTTGTAAGTGTTAAAACATTGATGTACATACTTCTTCTATGTTAAAACTTGTTATTCTATATGACCTTTCATTCACCTTTGTATGAAAGATAATGTGATATGTCAATTAATAATCCTGTATTTCTACATAATAAACCCATGTAGATAAGACCAAGTTTTTATGTCTACATAAAGTACAAAGCTTCATTTACATAGTAACATTTTTCGTCAGGACCATTAAGCTGCCAAGAAGAGTAAACACTGTGTGTCATGCTGAGTTACAACGAAAGGCAGTCAAACTTTAAAAACAATAATTTGGAGGCTAAAAAAAAGTCTACATGTCTAACTGAACTCAGTTTTCTAACAAAGCATTGTTTTCATGCATTTAGGTTCCCTGTGTTCTCAACATAATTAAGTAAGATATCATGTTCCAATATTTAGTTAAGCTCAATTTTAGTTGTGAAATATAGTTATTAAAATGTGTCAACCATAGTGACTGCTGGAACACTGAGCTCAAAGCATCAAGTACTCACAACGCTCAGCATCGATTATAGTCATAAAAGGAAAGACGTATTTAATATGCACTAATGCTTAAAAACACAATTCATTGCTCATATGGCTGTTTGACCCCAGCTGGATAAATAATCAATCAATCAGTCAATACTCAGAAAACAAAATAAGAATAGGAGACTTCCTACATAACCCGTGTCTACTTACATACCAAGTCAAAACCCTGGGGAACATCCATAGAAATTCACATAACGTATGGTTGAGATAAACACTGGAGCATCCTGTGGGTCAAGTAAAAAACAAACTCTCAAATCAACCTATTTCTTTGTTGGTCCTGATAAGGCAAGAGTTAACTGCACTATTATGTTAGCTGAGTGTGACAATGGTGATATGATCTTTATTATAATATCACATCTTAATCAAACGTCCCAAACTTCTAATTCTCCACACTCACGTGACACGCGCCTCTCTATTTACATAACATGCAAAAATAAACTACAATTACCACCTTACTGGTAGTACCTAAATTACTGGGTTTTTAACCATAAAATTTTACCACCAAACCACATTGACCACATCCTTGTAATGTCATGTTCATAACAATGGATCAACAAACAACCAGACAACAATGTGTCTGTGGTTGTTGACAAGGAGGTATAAAAATCAGACATTGTCTACTGTCATTTTACACGTATTTTATACTCATGACTGGCATCAGCTGGTGTGAACTGTGGTGTAAATGTCACCTTAGTGAAGCTGTGGAGTCGCACTCTCTTTAATATAGACTTACCACTGGCTAAGTTAAGCTAAGCTCTGTGTTTATCTACAATTATCCATCCATTTGTTTATTCATCATTTATTTGTTTAATTTTTTTATCTTATCTTTATTAATAAGTATCTTCATGTGTGTGTGTTTGTGTATCTATGCATCTGTCTGTCCGTCCAAATTAATGCTGGGATATAATCCCTCAAACAACTATTACTGACTTAAGTACTCACATTACTGCACACACGATGTCAGACTAAATGAATGAAATGGCAGTTCGTTCTGATTATGTTTTGTTTTCTCTCATGTTTCATTACTTCTAACGATATCACTCAGGTTACAACACAGCTCTGAATCACCGCTCTGCTGCATAAATTGAGAAAAAAACAAACTCATAAGGCTGTTTGAGCATGATGATGACTAGAGTGGTTGAAAGCAGGAGGTCATGGATGGGTTCATGATCAAGTGGTTGCTGTTTTAAAGCAACAATAAACTGTAATAGTGTTTTGGAGACAGTTTTTAATTGGGCTTTTTTTTTTTTTTTTCTTTTTCTTTTTTTTTTTTTTTTTCAGAGTTGCTGCAGCCGTGAAGGAGCATTTTCACTTTGCTGATGCAGGAATAAACTTTGGAGGAGCAGATAAAAGTTGTCTCAGGTTTGACTTTTCTCACTGACAGTTTTCTCATTAAAATGTATTCAAAGAAATCATAAACAGGATGTGTGACAGAAGGAACTCTGCTCGGGGAAACTTCTTTTGTTTACTGTGATGTTGATCAGACTTTAGGTTAGATGGGACATGTAATGCCTCTCAGCAGCTGGCAGCTCTGCCTTCTTTCTGACAGGACATCTGTCATAAAACCTGATAGTCCCTCATTCCTCATTTAGACACTCAGACAGATTCCTCACCCATCCCACAGATTATACATTCAATCCACTTTGGATCTCTCTATTTTTGAGTTGCTCACCCCGACAAAAACATAAAAGCTGAAAACATCCAGATATGACTGAGACCAAAGAGCAATTAGGTATAGGAGCAAACCACAGAGGTATAATTTCAACCTTTAACCAGTCAAAAGAAGAATTCTTCCATGTACATGACTTAATCCAGTCACTTCCTGGCTAGGTTCTTTGGTGTGTGTCATGTATGAAGTTCGTGTAAAAGGACGTGTATTTATCCACTTCCCAAAAATGGTGCCTTCCAAGTTGAACTGGGACCTGTATTATAAGGCAATGTGCACTGGTTGCACTGACAAACAGTTGCAGTCTGGCGTAGTAATCATATGAATCAGGTTATCAACTGGCTCAGTTAACTCTGGTGTTTCCTCTGGAGGGATAAGACTGCGTTCATGTGAAATTACAACATTGATAGCAGCATAAATTAGGTAAGTCAGTGTGTCAGTTGACATTCAACAAGGTAATCGTCATTAGAATAAATTTTGATAAAATCGGGCTGAGAATATACTGTAAATAAATTCATGAATTATTTTTAGGTTTCTTACTGAGTAAGTGTTAGTGCTCTTTTGTGTGATGATGAAACTATTCTCGCTATGCTATTTAAAAACTGGTGCAGCTGTAGAAAAATAAGATAAAATAATGTGGGACTGTTTTTGCTGTCAGAGCAGAGAGAAGAGTGAAGAAGCAGCTCGTGTCTGCTGATATCGTAAATCTGACTGAAATTTGTATCAATTTGTATTGTATAAATTTGATATTTGTAATCATGGAAATATTCTGCATCAGCTGCAGAATCTTTGTTCAGTAATTAATTATATAAATAGTTTGACTGGACTATAAAAAAAATATGTAATGCTCTTTATTATTCATGACTATACATATTGGGATCCCGTTTAATGATTACTCCGGTGTCCATTGATCTGATTGGTCAATAGATGTTGGGCTGTTACCGGTGCTGTAGCAGGTTAGAACAATGGTTACCATGATGATTTGCATCAGTAACAAGTGAACTAGCTTTATGAAACCACAATTAACATGAAGCTGAGATGATAAGTGCAAATCCTCTCCTCTGCAGAGAGTTTGTAGAACTAAACATTATTGGCGACAAGAACAGAGAGAAAATTGCTGTTGAGGAAACTAATATATGATGTATACATCATTGCACATGTGACACAGCTTCTGTGATGAAAAGATCTCATTAAACCACACCCATGTCCACAGTTGACCTGAAAACTTCAGTTGGAATAATTTCAGATTGAGAAAAACTTGCATGTGTTGCATATAACCACAGCTAATAAAAGCTCTGGTAGTTTTTTTTTTTTTCAGCCACAACAAACTGTACCCCAGCAGTCTTCAGAGCTGCAGTAGTCGTGTGAAATTGTGTGTTGTGTCAGTGTGTTATTGAATTGTTTTCGTTCGCTTATTGTAGTGCAAATGAATTCACTTCATATTTGAGTGCAATGCTTTTAGCTCAAGCTGCAACCGTGAATATGTCAAATGAAGTGTGTTACACAAGCTCCTTGGCCTTGAGAAAACTGTGCTGCTGCTTTCACTGAGCAATCCTGTGGATGTGCATTATTGTGTCTGCGTGAGTTAATGTAGTCTCTGTGTCAGTGCCGTGCACAGACTCTGATGTGCATTAGTGGGCAAGCAATAGGGATCCAAACTGCTTTCACAGAAGGTGAGAATATTGAAAGTTTGGTTGCCACAGAAACCGTGATGATGACTATAAATCATGTTAATGGTGCTTCTCATTGTGCCTCCATCTTGATCAAATTCAGGTGCTGGAAAAATGACAAGGCCCAGCCCAGAGTACAGCCTAAGCTGTCACTGAAAAAGGAGTAATGATGCCAAGTCACTGTGACAAGTAGGTTGTTCCATGTGTGTTTTCTATCGGTGCTGTAATATATCTAATGTCTCTCTCTGTATATGCTGACTGTCACTGTAGATGTGATGAATTAGAGGGTGAATTCTTATTTACATTGTTTTCATTGTTGCTGATATTTTCTAAATGAGCTCATGAAATAATTTATGTATTTTAGCTTTTATTATGACAATGAGGCGGCTTTTTTGGAACCAAGAAAAAATTGTATGTAAACTGTAAATAAAACTGTTGAAAGTGATTTATTTCTGGCCAACAGACCAAGTTGCAAACACAACACTGACCTATTATCACCTCATTAAGTTTAAAGAGCAGCATGTTAGCAAATAATTTTAGAAAGCCAGTGAACGCGGAGCACCATCAGCATTAATTTGTGTTTGTACTTGTATCCTCTTCATTGTGTAGCTGGTGGATGTAAAACCAAAACAAATATAATAAACCACTCCCCAAAAATATTAACATAGATATCGATTTTGCTTATTTCTTTCTGGGTAAAGTCCCTTCCACAGATTTTCCATTAATCGCTATTACTTCATTTGTTAATATAAAAATAGCAATATTAAATACATATTTATACCTGTCATTGTTCTGCTGTTGTTCAGGCTTCTGGCACTGCCTGTGACCTTTGTGTTATAGGGGGAGCGGACTACTTTAAGTGTCAATTTAAGTAAGATGAAAAGCCAAAGAAGCATTTATTAACCTCCATCCATCCTACGTAGCATCACACAGCACATCGGTCCTCACAGAGTCGGCAAGACGCTTCTGAGATACACATCTGCACACAGTACGTCACGCACGCTTCCACAGTTCACTGAAAAACATCAGTCACTGCGTCTGTACATTGTTACTTCAGGTGGAGATTGTTCGACGACGACACATCATTTATCTTTAATATGATCAGTAAATATATTGTATATACTGTATCCCTCATATACCTGCCGCAGTAATAACTAAATTCCCTCTCATAGATCAATAAAGTTCATCTCATCCTCTTCCTTTACCTCCTTTAACAACAAGGCAGCAGTAAAAATGTCTTCCACCACCAGTGAAGCAGCCCCCACCACTCTGATCAGTAACAAACACACAACCTTATTTTATCTGTAATTTTTATCCCCCCAACCCCACCCCTTTCAAAACGTAATATGTTGTGTTGGAGATATCATCAGCTCGCACTGTTTGTAGCCTGCTCGATATAATAACTATAATTCTAAGAAGACCTCGATACAGAGGTGAGAGGGACTATTTTTCTAATCACTGCTGTCTCACAAACGCAACACTCCCTCCTCTAAAGACACAAAACAAGGTTTTATATGTTTGTTGTATGTTTGTGTTTGTGTGAGACAAGTCAGCTGTGCTGTTTATGTGTATGTTTGTTCTCATTTCCCGTTATAACCCCCCGACATCTGTCACAGCTTGCTACAATTCCGTTTTTGTGAACAATTATGATCATTGACTCTCGGCAGGAGACTCTGACTAAATGCAGTTAGGAGAGAAAAGCTTCATGAGAATAATCTCCTAGCCTGGGATAAGGATCAGTGACTGCAGAGTATCACTTATTCTCATGGCCTTCCTTTTCCCTGGGACGGAAGCACACTCTGGTGAATGATTGCGCTCGTGCACGTAGAGACACACCTACACAGAGCCATGAACCGTGATCTCCCCCTGACATGAAGAGGGCAGTTGCATTGAGGCGTGACAAGGGTTGGAGGGCATGAATCAAGATCACCATAAACAGAATTAAAAAGAATAAATACTTAGCTATCATAGAGGCCGAGTGATTTATTTTACACTTTCACAGCGCTGGCTGAACAGCGGCCCTCGAGAAATCAATATGTAATTATAGACATCCTACTCTGGGCCGTTCCTCTCCTAGCATCCACCTCCCACCACCTGCCATGCACCAACACCACCACCCTCAAAATAAATGTCAGAACAGCACAGGGCCCAGAAACAAAACGAACAAGAAATAAAAGACTTCTCCCTGTTGAGCACTGATTGTGTTTTAGGGTGTTTACTGTCATGCACAGTTTTGCGTCTTGGAGTCATTTTTATTTCTTATTGTTTTTGTTTCCTTCATATTTGATTCAACTTTATACACAATTCATGTTTTTATGTATAATGCTGGGTTTAGTTATACAGAAGCCCATCAATGGCGGAGAAAAGCTTTGATAAGTTGATAAAGTAAGGAACATACACAGAGGAGAGAAAAAAGGAGTGGAAAGTGGAAGAAAACGTCCTGGTTAGTTTTGATATCAGCTGGAAGCTGAACAGTCACACGCCCATGGGCACTTACCCTGCTCGCTTCAGCTAATGTTTGTACAGTTGGTACATTGGTTGTTTATACCACACGCAGACTTTAAAGATACCCAGCAGTTAGATTGTAATAAATTGAAGAAGGCATTTATTCAATCAGAGAAATGGCTGGGGTGCATACAACAGTGGCAGCTGCAGGTCCTTGCTTCAATTCCTGCCTTTACCGTCATTCCCCAACTGCCTTTCTTACATTTTCTATCACAATAAATGACATAAAATTACCCAAAATGATTTTAGAAAAGTACGGGTTTGAAAAGGTGTTATTGGTGTAATTCTGTTTTAGGGTTTGGAGTCATTGGTATTTCAGTTGTGATTATGTGCAGGACAGAAATGCACACATCTAAGAACATGTTGTCAAGAAACCAATAAGTGAATGGGTCTCTGTGGGGCACAGTATTTCTCTAACATGGTTTCCAGACTGAAGAATTTTACATCTGGCTCCAGAGTGTCTCCTCAGTGTCTGCCGAGGTTTCGGCAGCGTCAGCTCAGGTGATGCAGTCGTACAGAGGTTCGCTGCTACACCTGACACATTGATCAACGGCTGTACAGGTCTGAACTCTGCTCATCGCTCTGTGTTCACTCCCGGCTAAATCAATGAGGTAACCAGTCAATTCTTGCCCACACTCAAGCTATTGCCAAGCCCTTATCTGGCCCAGGCAGTTTAACATTGACCCCCGCACAGGTAGCAGGAGACACAATAATCCATCTCTCCTAGCCCAGACAGACTCATCTCATTTCATCCAAGTTATCTCCTCCCTCTCTGTCTCTCTCTGTCTCACCCATTCACTTACTCAAACACCTTTTCTCTTCTTCAGCTCTTCCCCGAATGTCTTGCACAGTTTCATTTTCCCTGAATCTACTGTATGTGCTCATCCATTTCCCTGCTGCTGCATTTCTCTCTGTATCCTGATCCATCTCTAAACTCCCCCTCACATCTTCCATGCCTCGCCTGAGGCTCTTTTTCTCAATCTCTCACAGTGGGTGCCTCTCAGTCTGGCCACGGGAGAGGGAGCTCTGGTCAAATTGACACACACATCATTGCCTATCAATATCTGCTCTCAATGAGGGCTGAAATGATTGGGAATTGGAGCTGTTTTGATTCGTCTCCCCCTTCTTCCACCTCAGGCTCCAGCGTTTGATTACAAAGATCTTCAGTCGGGCTGCACGAGAATGTCTGAAAATATCCCAGTGTCCATAATAGTCATATGGAAGTGAAGTCATCTGATACAACGCACCTCTCAGATTATTGCAGAGGAACAAGTGTTAGTAGCAGATTGAGACTGAACACGTATATTTTTATCTTAGCAGCAGGCACTGAATGTTGGAAACAGCTATCACATAGTACAGTCTTGTGGAAACAATTGGCTGATGTTATAAAAGCAAAAGACTTAAATAGCAACTTATATAAACACAGTTTCTAGGCCGAATCTATGAAAAAACACACTTCACTGGATGCCTCGTGTGGCTGATGTGAACATAAACACTTCACCAGTGTGAGAAAAATCCTGATAAGTGACCTGTACAGTCATCAAAAAGATATTCGCACATGGCTGGAAAGCAGACCTTGACGCTGCATGGTATTTTCCCAGCAGTTCCTCAAAACTAAATGGCATAATGGATGCTTGTTGGTTTTTCTAAAATGGCTCAGAGGACAGCTCTCAATCAGTTTTGACCAAATGATACAACCCTGTCTTCTAGAGATGATGTTGCTATACAACTAAACTGCAATAGCATGTACATTTTGGAGGAATGTACTGGGTTCACAGACAATTTTATTTGACTGAATAAGACATTAAACCACATAAACCACACTTAACTATGGATGGGGTGAGAGACAGGTTCACGTCCACAGACCCAATGTTTCCTAGATTAGGATCATAGTTCCTCTTAAATGTCTGAATTTGGGGACATTTCATTATTCACAGTTCCCTCCTCACCTTAACTAAACTAAATGTTTAAAATCTGTCAGATTGATTCTTTTAATGACAATAATGATAACAGTACCTAAGTGAGCAGCAATATCAAGAGCAATTATAGCCGCAATAAAAATTACAGTAGAAATGATGTAAATAATTATCATAATGAATTATGAGAGTTTCTCCAGTAGCAAAATAACAACATAACAATGTTAATCATAATGATGATAATATGACACTATACAGATGGCTTATGGCAACATGGATTCAGATGGGACGTCCTATCATGTAAACCAGTGGGTTTTATAAATAATAATGTCAAGTATTTTTTTCCCCATACTACTGGCTGCTGTTCCTTCAAGCTGCTGCCCTGGAGATACTCATTTAAAAACTAGAAAGTAATGTCTGCCTAAGGCCCCAGCTCCACGTTCAATATATATCCACATATTCTCATCCACCACAACAAATCCCATTGGGCTGCCATGTTGGATCATCAAAAAATGCAGTTTTTACTGAGCCTCTTCAGTCATGTTAAGATCTGTATGTTTTTAATGTTATTTTCAACTTTAGTTTGTTTATTTTGGTTGATGTTATGTTCCAATATGTTTCACTGATATACAAAATTTTTAAACACACCCATCTCCAACAGTTGACAGCTAAAATTCTATTAAAACACATTCATGAACAAAACATGTCTCCTCATTTGAATAAAGCTGCTCTGACTGCGAATGTATCTGCATGATTTTAAAATCATAGCTGAAAACTCGTCATCTTTCAGCCCTATTGACAGTTTTGATTGAAAAATAGGTCAGCCAAGTGATTGCTGAAGAGTTTTGCTACCCCTCAAGTACTCTCTTCTCCTCCTCTCTCTGCCAGTATTGCCAACTTTTTCTTGCAGGGCTTGACAACCCTTTAGTGATTTCCTTTCAAAAAAGTGACTCACAACAAATCCAGCAAGTTTTTGGACAGACTTTAACTTATTTGAAATAACATTTCTTCTTGAATGTATTTTTATGTCTGTGATACTGGGGATCAGCCAGCACAGTCAGTCACCAAGCACATCATGCACCTCAGCTCAGTGCCTAACCCTGCAGGTGGTGGACCCACAGGGTGGTAGCTCCATGAAGTCTGACCAGACCCCAAGCCAGGGGGAGTTGTGTCATGGGTTGGGTGCCTCAAAAATGCCTCTGTTACTTGTAGATGAAGTGGTTCTACTTGTCTTCATTGGACTGGGAGCTGATTCACACACTTAGCGTTTTGTAGCTGAGTGTGAATCAGTTTGTAATCAGCTCCTCCAAGCCAGAGTCACAGAGATGGATGGATTGGTCCCTGCAGGTTGGAGACGAGTTGCTGCCTCGAGTGAAAGAGTATTTCAGTGTCATGTACACAACTATGGGTGGGATGGAGCAGGAGGTTCAGCGTCAGCAGTGAAGCAGATGTTGCACCAGATTGTTGTGATCAATCTTCATTCCAACCTTCACCTTTGGTCACAAACTTTGTTTAGTGACTGAAAGAGTGAGATTGTAGATTCCAGCGGCCACAATGAGCCTCATCCACATGGTGGCCATACTCAGCTTTACAGATAGGTTGACGAACCTCTGGGCAGAGCTCAGAGTAGAGCTGCTGCTCCTACTTATCTTGTCAGACTTAACTTATTTTGCGAGTCTCCAACCTCAGGGTTTCAACTGGAACATGACACTCAGGAAAGGGAAAACCTGAATTAATGATTTATTAGAGTTTAGAGATTATTAAGAGTTAATTGATTCCAGCCATTAGATCTCTGGTCATGACACTGCCACATTCAGTAAAACAGTTATGTGATAACAGCAGCATTATTTTTACATTTCAGGTATATGTGAGTGCATATGTTGCAATATGACATCATGGATATGCAAATTAAATTTACATAATCTAGTGTGTTTTGAGTATAGTAACCCTGCATCAAGCCTGATCAATAGAGGAGTAACCATAGGATGTGTGGCCTGGTGGCTGCATCGCATGAGACATAGCTGGTCAAGCAACATGGTTGGAAATCAGTGGACACCACTTAGTGTAATCTGGACAGAGAGACATATAGCTGGTCATTAATGTTAGCAGCCATGAGAAGCTATTGTCACACTTGACTGTAAAGATATAGAAACTGCTGGAGCTGTGACAGTTACTACAAGCACATTTATGGCCCTTTTAGAGAGCTTGTGTGGGTGGTGTTGTACCTGGGATAACAGCTCAACTGTGAGAGGCTCTCCGGTGCGTTGCTGAGTGTTGGCACATATTTGTGTCTAAGTTGTTTATCGTAGTTAACGTTGCTGTTTATCGGGCCTAAATATCTTGTTATGCTCAGAAAACAGCAGAGTAATCTGCAGGCCCTTGTTTTGCTTTTTCTGTCACAAAAGAGAAGTTAATCTTGCTTCGTGAAATAGACCCTGGGGTCTTGCTGATTGAATTATAGCGGGGGTGGATTGGGAGAATTTGGCTGAACCAAACTTTCTTTTCCTAACAAGTTATTACAAGATAATTTTGAGCAGAAAATGTTTTTATACACAATATGTGTTTTGTTGGAAATATGACCTTTAATAACATGATATGCCAATAAGACTCCATGTTTGTGTAGATAGTAAATATAGCAACTACTTTTTGAGGCAGGACCCTGTCTTAAAATTTGAAAGGATCCTTGCTGATACTCTCTACTCTCTTACTTCCTCTCCATCTTTGCAGAAATTTAAAAACATATTCACTGTTAAAGTGAAGAGGCAAATAGTCAACAAGAGCAAAGCAGAAAGAATCTATTTGATGGTGGTATCTTTAAATTCTTCACCTACAGGACCAAAGTAAAAACATTTCCTAGAAACTAAGAAGTGAGGGGAATGAAATGACGTGGAAGAGAGTTTGATAAAGACAGAGAGACTGTGCTATAAACGGATCCAGAGGTCTTGAGCTCGCTGTCATACAGCATGTCTGACAATAGGTTTATGATACGCTGAATTGAACCAGAATTAGAGAGAGAGATGGAAAGTGAGTGCAGAGAGAAGCAAGACAAGGATGTGAACACAAGTGAATAGAGAAATGAAGGCAGGAAGGAAGAGTGAAGGCCGTATCGCCTGTAGGCATTGGCATTTAAGATTCATTATGGCAACCGCGTCTGTTTCAGCAGGGAGAAACTCTGCCGTCACCCTGATATATGATAGCAGTGTTTGCCCCTAAATTCTGACGGCCCACAGTAATTTGGTATTTAGTAAGTGATGTTTATCTGCCCTTTTTCCTCTTTCTCCCTCCCACTCTCTGCAATAGCAGCACATTGACATTCTGGTTGGCTTAAGCAGTTACTGTAAATAAGCAAGATAAAGTCTCTGGATATATTTGTATTTGAGAGAGATAGCTTGTCATAGCCTCTCTATTATTTGATCTGAAGTGACATCAGGTCCCGCTGGCAGGTGCATTAGACCCTAGCTTGCAGGGATCCAAGAGAACATCTACAACAGACTGAATAATCATCCTGGTGGTTTTGGTGCTTGTTTAGACAGGTATGATTTGAGCAGTCTATGAGGCTGGAGCTGCACCAGTGTGGGGAAGGTGTGAGTCTGAGTCAGTGAATGTCTCACAGGGGTACTTAAGTGTCTATTTCAGACATGTGTGGGCTTTGAGAGGCATCTTTACTCAGCTTAAAGCAGTTTTTTTCTCAAACTTTGTTTTCAGTCTTGCCTCAATATTGATTGTGTTGGTTGGTCCACCACTTTGGTCTGAGCTTAAATATATCAGCAGCTACAAGATGGATTGCCTTGAAATGATGTATGTTTATCGCGTCTAGAGGATAAATTGTGACCATGAAAAACATGAAGTGAAATCCATGATTTAGGGTGAATCACCTCAACGACCACTGAATGGATTGCCATTAAATTTCATATAGATATTTAAAGTACCCACATTTTTGTGCTAATTATTATTATCATGCTAACATACCATATTGACCTGAATATAAGATTATATTTAGAGAATATTTTTTCTCTAGAAAAAAATCTCAAAAAGACGAGTTGTCTTATATTCGGGATCTAGAGACCAGAGCGTCTAAACCAACAGGTGGCGTGAAACATCTCCCCAAACGTGTCAGAGCTTTATCTTCTCTCACACACGCCAGTGACCTGGAGAGATGAAACTGCATCATGGAGATGTGCTAGAAAACAGTGACTCAAACCTTGAACAAGTACCAGCAGAAGAGGACAGTGTTTGTCATGTATTGACGAGACTGTGGCGCCCCGCCATAATTTCAAAATTGGGCCAGTGATAATTGTCCTCCGCATATTACGGCTACCAGGTGGTAGGTAGTTGTAATGCTAATGCTTGCACGCACGTTCACCGCTCCTGGATAGAGTGGTAATGGTGTACCACATTGGTGTATTTATGCAGCTATTGGTGAGGTTGAATCCCGACCCAGACAAGCTTTCCTGGCTGTGCTCTCCTCCATTTCTGCCTCTCTACACTGTCTCTATCATTAAAGGCAAAAATCCCAAACAAATAATAATACAGGCAAAAAAGAAAACAAAAAGCCCACTCCTAGATGATGCGCGCTTGCTACTACAGGTCATGTGCTCACTCACTAATTTTTCCAAAAATGGATCTTGAAAAAGAGGGGTTGTCTTATATTTGGGTCAATACAGTACTAAGTTCACATGGTAAACATTATAGCTGCTAAACATCATGTTAATATTGTCTCCTGCTTTGTCTTCTTAGATAAGATGATATCATCGATCACATTATTACCACATTGCATTACACATTAAACTCAGGCTGCTGTTGCTGACTATATTCAGTCAAACCATCTTACCATAAGTAATGGATTTCCACAGGTGTCTATCCTTGGTTCTTTACTCTTTATATTATACATTTACAGCATAATTGTTCGTAATCAATGCTACAGTGTCAATTATGTTGACAATACAATACAGTTTTATATGCCACTCTGTCCAAGCACTGATTTGTCTTCAGTCCACCTTTAATGGTATTTTGATCCAACTATTACATGATCACAGACTAGTTTGAAATGCAGGACAGATCAAGTACATGGCATTCTCTGCTCCACCAGTGACTCTGTCCATCCTGCCATTAAAACTTCAAATGGCACCCATAAGCCCAGCAACTCTTGCTGAGTCATACAAATATTTCGCAATGTGGCTTGATAGTGGACTAGCTTTAAAGATTCATGTTCAACATTAGATTCAAAAATTTAAAATCAAATGAGGCTTCTTGTACAGAATAAAAGTATGTCTGTCTTTTTCCAACCATAAAACTATTGTGCAGTCAACCTCAAAGTCTGTCCTTCACTATAGAGATAAAGTCTGTGTTCTTTATTCCAGCACCAGCACTTAAAACTATAGTGCATTACACTTTATCACAAATTACAAGTGTGGTATCACACGGTGGGTTGAACCTCTCCACAGCCAAGAAGACGCGGCCAACTCATGTTATTCATTTACAAACCTCTAATGTTGAAGCTTCTGAACAACTTCACATCTCTACTCTCATTTAAATCTGATATCTGCAGAACGCAATCCACTAACTACTTAACCTTACACATCCCTCATGTTCGCACTAACGCTGGCAGATCTGTTTTCAGTTACTATGCAGCATTTAAATGGGATGAACTGCAAACTGCCCTCAACTAGAATCTTACATTTCCCTCCGAGATTTTAAAGCTTTGTAATCTGATTTTAATTTTTTTTTTATTTTTTATTATTATCTTTTTCTCACTTGCTTGCTTCTTAGTTCCTTGTGCTGTGTAGTCATGTTGTCTCTGTTTTGTTGATTGTGTTCTTGTGGTTTTTCTTGTTCTTGGGTCGCTGTTTGAGAAAAGATCTTAATCTTGCTGAGACTGTCTGATTAAATAAAGATTAAATACAATTTAGCTTAAAGCACCATTGTGCTTAAGCACAGCTTCACTGAGCTGGTAACATGGTTGTAGACTATTGTAGACTCTTTAACAAAATGAGCCAATTTTAAAGTTATTTTACTGAAATTACTCAACGTGAACTACATATTATATCTCACCATTAGATGAGTAATCATTGTACAAGTTAAACTTTACTTCAAATGCCAGAGTTTTTAGAGACAAAAGACAAATGACTCCGCTGCACTGACAGTGAACCCGGGAGCGACGTGAGCTTCAGACTCTGATGCGTTTAAATGATGGCTCTCACCAGTTTCTCTTTTCCTCCCTGCCAAAATTATGCCAGTTTTTTGCTTTACGTCGCTTTTGTCATCTGAACTGTTGCAAATCGGAATCATGATCACCTGCTAGCATCAGAGAACTTTATCCTGAAGTCAGGGAATAGTTCAGTAACTCACTGGGTTAAGGGATTACCACATTAACAATGGCATGGCTACAGAGGAAATGTGGATCATTTCTGTGCTATATCAATCATTAAAACAAGAACGATGACCCACTGAGTATATTTTTTCCTGCCAGGCTTCCTAAGAGTTATGTATTTTTAAGATTTTGCCTTTGTTGTTTTATCTGTTTAACATCAAATCGCAATTGTTACAATTGCATACATGCATATACAGCTGTAGTGTTAAGGTTTACATACACACACTCATTCCTCGGGGGTTTGTTTGCAGGGTCATATTAGCCATTTTAGTCTCAGTGTCTCGAGAAAACATCTGCCACTGTCCACTAGATGCATTTTCTCAAAAGATCTTTGTACCAATGAAGCAAGGCCTCAGATCAGACCAACTGCATCCTTTGCTTTGGGCTATGAGACAGATAGGAAGGCAACTCTGGCAACTCTTCTTCCACACAGGCTGTTTTCCTTTTCCCCCCAAGCTGAGCCATATACAGCCTAGCGTGGCAAATCTCTGCTGGTTGCCTCGTATTTTCTCATCATCATTCCTCACCTGGGGAACTTGATCCAGCCATGGATGCATATGTGACGAGAGACTAACAGAGAAAGAGAGAGGGAGAGGATGAGAGAGATAGAAAGGGAGAGAGAAGAGAAGATGAAACTTTCATGAGGCGCAGGGTTGGTGTGGGCAACCACAATGAAAATGCAAAGATTGAACTTTTCTCCAGGACTGAGGGTGGGGTGATGAGAGTAAAGACAGCCTGGAGGCATGTGGGTGAGGTGAGGGGAGACAGGTGAGGGACTGGGGGAGTCAGGGAGTAAAGATAGCCTCTGGATGTGTGGAGGGGAGAAGAATAAAGGCTTTCTAATCCTGCTGCTCCTCTCTTTTTCCAACCTACTTGTATTATTTACTCCCTTTAATCTCCTCCTGTAGTTATTCTCCCATCAGTTTCATTTTTTCATTTATTTCTTCCACTTCCTCCACCAAACCTCCTTCTTTATTATATCCCATCTCTGCTCTATCCAACCGGATGTGGTGGGTGTAGGAATGAGAACTCTGACCACAGGCTGGGAGGTGGCAGATGTCTGGGTGGCACCTCAGAGGATGTCTCCAGAATGTCTTCCAGTCCTGCACACACACGCACACACACACACACACACATACACACACACACACACACACGCATGCACGCATACTCACATGCACTCACACAAATCCACCGGCTCCACTATTCTCCTTCTCTGCATCATCTTGTCTCCCTCTTCCAGGAAATGTGCGGTGCCGTGTTATGATCGATGGCTTGCGTTCAGAGACGGAGCAGCCCCCACTGTTTGTTTGTCTCTGTTACGCATGGCTGCAGAATGACGGCTGGGACCAGTGCAGGCTTTTGACTCTGTCTGGAGAGAAAAAGTTGGGCCCCTTTGGTTTTACTCATCTTTTGTTCCGAAGAAGGAAAGAGCCGAGCATTTCGAGCTGTCACATGTGTCAGATATGAATACTCTTTGGTAAATCATATTCACACTTGGCACTTGAGGAATTTTGAATATTATGTTATGCAGCTAGAGTTTATGTCATCCAAGTTTAAGTTATGCAGCAAAAGAAATCAGTGTGATGTTAACTTTGCAAGTCTCTCTCTCTCTCTGTATGTGTGTGTGTGTGTGTGTGTGTGTGTGTGCACATTTAGGATGTTTGCCAGTCTATTTGAGGAAAGAAAAGGAGGGCAGTAGCTGTACATTTAGTGAGTGTGAGGATATGAATGATTTAAGTTATTGCTCATGTCTGTGTCTCCTGTGTATACATGCTAATTTATGGTGTGTGTGTGTGTGTGTGTGTGTGTGTGTGTGTGTGTGTATGTTTGTGTGTGCATGTGCACTGCCAAAGCATAAAAAATCATTCATCAGCAAAACACACACATACACATTCAGAGAGATACGTTTTCAATCTGAAAGTCTAACACAGGAAATGAGAAAGGTCTTATTCATCTGATAATGAATTGTGCTTTTATGTCCAAAAAAAGGAAGAAATCCAAGCCTTTCTTCATCATAACTTATGATGAGTCACTGTTGCACTAATTAACATTACCTTAGCAGGGTGTAGTGGAAATTAACCAAAACTACACTGATAAACTCCCACAGTGCACTGCAAACACTGCAATGCACCTAATGTTATAACAACATTTACAGTGTAATCGAGTTCTAAACCATTTTTTTTTTAATCAACTCCTTATCACAAGAAGTTGATTAGCTCATATTTTATTTTAAATTTTTGTTCTACTGAACAATCCATAAAAATGATGTAGTTATTCAGTGTCTGGAGACATTGGGCACCGGACACATTTAGCGTCGTCATCGCAAGTTCAAATACTGGATTATTGTCATTGTTACTAATACCAGCACTAGTATTGGTCGTAAAAGTCATTTATGTGTTAGTTTGGTTAAACCTGTTAGATCATATTAAAACTGAGCAAGTGAACCTAAAATAGTGTGAGTTTTTTGCTGCCGTATATACAGCACTCTGCACAAGTTTGCAGCAAAGTTTGTATTTATCACTCCAGCATCTATCAACTTTGGCTAAAGCTTTAGACTTTAAAATGAAAAAAGTGTTCTGGACGATCAGACATCACTGATGATGACAGTGTGATGAAATCTAAATATCCAAAGTATTAAAACACTAATACTTTACATGCAAACTTAACCCAAACCTTAATATTGAGCAAAACAGAATCAGGGCAAGTGTGAAATATGTATCAGAATAAATTGAATAACCACAATCTCCTGTCAACCAGAGCCAGTGTTGCCTGAGGCATGTACATACTAAGCTCCTGCTTAGGACCCCTGTGGGCAACTGAGGGCCTCAAAAGCAATTGAAATGTCAAATAAGAGAACTTGAATTTTTTCATTCGGTTTTCAGTGAGAAATTATACTGAATCATGTCGATGATAATCATTTAATGTAATGTTAATGGACCAGCTAGCAAAAAATAGCAGGTAAATCAGTTCCTGCTGCCTCTGTCAGAAAACAACTGAACAAACAACAGATTTATGCTTGTCCCACCACCACCCCTATCCATGGAGACATCAAAGGATTTCTCATCACAGCAGGGAAAATTTTGATGCTGGCTAAAATTATGTAGCTGAACATAGCTGGTGTATCATCGTATCATCATCCTCATGAAACATACAAGGACAAATGCTTGCTGGCAGCAGACTTCACACTGCTTTCATGGAGCCTTCTAGTATGAATGGTGTTGAGCCCCAACTGAACGTCTTGTAATATTAAACATCCTCCTAATGGATGTTACTTGCTGTACATCTTCATGAGAGGCACTCCCGGAAGATATGGTGAATTTTAAATCATTCATGTGTAATACACAGCATGCCGTGCATACAAACATACATGTTTGCTTTTATATTGATAAACCACTTAACCAACTTAAACCTAAAACATGCAGCTCATGCATTTGTATGAATGAGCAAATATTTCCTATACATGGGCACAGATTAACACACACATACACACGCATCTGATCCACAGGTATGGACAGAAAAACACTGGCCATTATCACTGCACCACCTGCTGCTCAAGCTTTATGATAAAAAAAAACATATATTCACATTTATTTGTCAACCCAGTGCAGTAATATGAACACAAACAATGTGTGAAATTACACCCACAAAACAGACACGCTTTAACAGCAACATAAACACAAAGACGCACATAGAGAGAGTAAATAAACCAGTCGACCGGCCTTCTCCTCTCTGTCTCTTCACCTGTTCATGCAAATAAATCCCTCCTCCCTCGACAACCTAACACATAAATACTTACACAGGTAGTGGAGTCGCCTGGGGTTTTTCTGTGCACCATTCCTCTTAACCTTGATGTTCTCTCCAATTCCCGCACATCTGTTTAGCACGTGTAGCCCTGAGCACTCACTTCCGCCTGACGAGAAAAAGAGAGAGATGAGAAGAGAGGCCGGATGATCAGGTGTCTCCAGAGACCCTGATTGGCATTCAGACACACCACTTCCAACTCCTCATGTGTCCATTAAAGCTCCATCAGGTCATCACAGGACGTTGAGAAACAGACCTGGGTCCTTAGATGTATCTCACATATGCTGCAGAATCCGTCTTGAACAAGATTCGGTGAGTAGCATTAGGAAATTGTTTGACTTTGTGTTGCATCAAGTTCACTAATGCCAGGTTCAGTTTGGCTGCAATTGGAAGATTAACAGTGAGGTAAATATCACCACCTCAAGAATCAGTTTAGTTGTTTTTTTGTTAATTTATTATTCTCCCAATCCAAAAATTCTAAGTATCATCTAGTCCCATGGTTATGGTTTCTTCCTGCTGAATCGTTGTAGAGGAAAGAACAGGAATGACGAAGCAAATCTGGTTTCAACATCATGTGCATAAGTTATAAATTGAAAAGCAAAATTTACCACAAAGCAGAGTATTAGCTTTCTTGTTCCTTATGCCCTTGTTCTGAAGTTATTCATATTGCACTATGAGATACCACATTAATGCTATATTTCTTCCCTTTTTTAAATTTTTCATCATGTTGATATTAAAACCCCTTTGGATCTTGAATATTTGCTGTTAAATAGTGCTTAGAGAGGTATTTATTTCATCCCTGAAAGACATTACAGACCTTAAGAGGCAAACAAGGGCAAACATTTTTTTCTGATCACTGAGAGACCAGAGAGAGAGCCAGATGGAAATATCTTTGGTTACAGGAAGAGCAATCCCTCAGTATTTGTGCCACCATATATGTGTGCGTGCTTGTGTGTGTCTGTGTATGCTGAGATTGTTATTGCTGAGGGCAGAAAATCAAAGAGAAGAGAAAACAATACAGGCTATTCTCTCCATTCTCTCCCTTGGTAGTTCTCAGAGAAGGTCTTCTCTGCAGTCACGCACCGCCTTCCCTTCATATTTTGTCCTGTATTAGTTTTTTGTTTGTTTGTTTGTTTTATTTTCCATCTTCTCTTTATTTTCTTCTGTTTATCTTTGTGTTGCATGTACCATGTTTCCACGGTTTTCTTTCTGTGTCACTGTCTTTTTCTCTCACCCTCAGACCCTCTTGAGAACACAACCAAAGCTGCCTTCGCTTACTCAGAGGTTTAGGGCTTGTAAGAGAAAGCTGCTTGTCCCTGTAACTTAAGACGGTACCTAAAGTGATAGAAATTATTAGTGGCATGCCTCCAACACACACACATGCACACACACTCGCTTCATTTAAAGCAAACACAGTCAAGTCATGCCCCCCCTCTTGTAACAATACATCAGGGATGGATGTTCTTACTCTCAGACCACTTCACCTCCAACTCCCAGCTCGGATAAACTGTGCTTGTCATCTTGTAAAATACTCTCAATTCCTCTCTGTTTCCCATCTGACTTTGACTGAGTCCTCACTCCATCATTCTCACACTCCATCAGTGTGATGTGACTTTTAAAAGAGGGAGAGAAGGACTGAAGTGGGGGTGGAGGGGTGGGTGGTTGTCCTCATGGACAAACTAGTTCTTGTCCAACTGCTTGTGGCTTCCATTAGCGACGT
The DNA here is from genome assembly GCA_016801845.1 of Polydactylus sextarius. NCBI lineage: Eukaryota > Metazoa > Chordata > Actinopteri > Polynemidae > Polydactylus > Polydactylus sextarius. The sequence continues at coordinate 6,761,987 of CM028907.1, read as the reverse complement.
CCATGCAGCCTCACTGGTTTCACACTACATTTCCCTTCATTCACTTTAACACTCCATTGGGTCTCAAAAAAAGGGGCGGGGTATAATTGCATTTTGAGTGATGTTTGTGTCATTACCTTGCTTCAAAATCAGCAACAACAACAATTTAACAACACATACTCAGCCTTCCTTAAAAGTCACAGATGGCAATTTGGAGTGGAAACACTCCCCACTCAAAAATAGACTGCTTTAAGTTTCAGAAGTTACTCTCAAAAGCACTTAATACTGATCGCTCATCTCCTTCAGTAAAATAAAGTTGATCTAAAATTTGAATTGGCTTCATTTTTGGTGTACAAAAACTATTAGCTACATTGATATTCTGCAGATTTAACCATTTTCCACAACAATATAAAACTTTTTTGGACATATTTACTGAAATTGGGTCTAAGGGAGTGTTCATTTCTAAAACTAGGAACCAAGGTTTATGTTTTGGTTATACTGCAGACATTTCACCTAGTTAGTTGCAATTTAAGAGTTTCACTAAAGAACTTTCCATTACTTTAATGTGTCTCCCTACAGTATGCTTTACATTGATTGACTCATGGACGAGCATGTGGGTAACATTGGTTTCTTGTTAATCCATTGGGGAGTTTCTTTTAAATGGAGAAAAATTAATGAACAGATTGATTTCGCTGTTACTATGCTGCTATTAATATTGCATTTTACCAGCAGCATCATCTTGAAATTCAACACACTTGTTTTTAGTTGATTTTTTTCATTTTTTCCTGAATCACTATTAAATATTTTCCACTTCATCTCCTTCTGTGCTCCCACAGCTCATTGATGCTGCTTCTTCTGTGACTTCTTTTGACAGTGCATCTCATTGCTGTTTCTTCTACTTCTCTCCTTCTTGTACTGTTTATTAAATGATTACATCCTGTGTCAACTTCTTGCAAGTGGTTTGAATGTCTGAAATGAACCACACCATGAATCCAGACCAGGATCCCCTCAGTTGTTCAAACTAAATTTTTGGTCCTTCTGTCTGGATCATTTGTTTTTCATTTGGACGGAACTAGAAAGTCCAAAGATGCAGACCAAACAAGGTGAGTGTGTAAGCACCCTGAGACTGAAGCCTCCTCTGGAAGTGTCAAACAATATTGATTGACCAACAATTTACAGCCGGTGTTAGCCGGAGATGTGCTGTCAAATACCTTTGGTGTGTATGTAATTGGAGACCATCATTCACTAACTCCATTAAAGTCTGCAGCAGGTTAAGCTCCTTTTTATTGGAATTGTTTAAAGTAGTTTTTGTGTCTGCCAACTCAGCTATTGCACCAATCAAATTAATTCAATTCAGTTTTATTTGTATAGCACCAAATCAGAAACCACATTACAGTGCTGACCAACAACTCGTGAACCTCTGTGATGCAAAATGATGAATAATAAAATTCAAATTTTATTCAGATATTCACAGTTTTCACCAAGAACAATTTTAAACAGACTGATTTATCACTGATTTATCAGCAAAAAATATTGTAATTATATTTCAGTATATTACATTTTTTAGTGAGTTTATGTCTCATCAGAAAACTAAATAATTTTTCTCTCAGTTGTTTGTGCTCCATTATCACTTACCTGAAAGGCTGACTGTACTCGAATGTTGCACGTGATCCACACGATTTAATCATTCCTATTTATTTGTGGTCCTCTTGAATTGTTACAATATAAATATAGAAATGTGGGTTCATTATACTTCTGGTATCATTTCTAGTTGCGGGTTGTTACGGGTGTTAAAATGTGATTTCCTTTTGTCTCGATGTGATGAACAACATTTTAATGGTTATGTCTGAGCTAGATTTCATTTATGCGCCAAACCGACTCCAACAGTTGCATAAACACAGCTGTTGTTTGTTTATGTTTACAAAGGCTTACAAGTGCCAATTGTTCCTCAGTTTCACATAATAAAATTATGTGCTCAATTTCTACTCCAAAATGTTGCGGAGCACTGACCAGAAATAGACTGCTGTTTGTCAGATTAATGAGGGAGTCATTTGCCAAGATGAGAGAGATGCTCAGCTGGACTGACTCATCAAATAACCACAGTCCAACCTAAAATCACAGCTTTGGTTCAACCTGTCAGAAAGTTGAAAATCAGCTCCTCCTCTTTATTTGCTCCATTGCCAAAATTGCAGGGACCTGGTGTCAGGCAGCACCACAGCAACCTGGTTTTTGTTTTTGTTTTTTGTTTTTTTTGTTACAGTCCATGTGCTCATGCTGCGTTGGCAAACGTGTGGAAGCCTGCAAGTTGTATATGCAAACGCATGTGTGTGTGAGCTTTTTACTGTTTTGAGCTGCGCTTTAAATGTTAATCTGCTCAGACAACAGGACCAGCCGTGCCTGGAGGCTACAGGCTAAGGACAGAAGGACCTTGACAGCGATGAATCTGTGTGAGAGTAAGGATGCCTCCACCCACACTGACTGGACGGCCTTTCTCACCGCGTGACTGTCAAGACAATTATGATTGTGTCCGTAGTGCAGAATTAGATAAATAAAGCTCAGGAGGGAGACAACCGGCTGAAATGTAGACAACTATCTAATGAGCAGGCTCAGACACAGGAGGTGAGTCAAATTTTTTTACATTAAAAGACTGAGATAAAATGAAAGACGGGCAAGTTAAACTGAGTGACAGGATGGAAAGGACGATAGCAGAATGACAGTAGCACAGAGATAATACAGTTGGAGAGATATTAAAAGAAAAAAAGAGGAAGAGTGGGCAAGCCAGAGAGATATGGGCAGGCAGCCAGTGGTGGCTCTGGAGGGAGTGTTGGATCGCTGGCGGCTGAACAGCACGTCAAACGGCTTGTCATTCAGCGCTATTTGCTATATTGGCCTTGAAGCACTGCTGAGATAAAAGCCTCCTACAATCTCAAACCCTTATACACACACCTCCATATGCCGTCGTCTGAGCACATGCACCTGCACTCATGTAGCTGAGGGGCAACTACAGTTATTGCATAATATTTCTTTGCCCCAGTGCTGGAACCAAGCCACCTGGAAATCTGATGAACTGAACCTCTTGATCTTCCAATGCTGTGTAACACAAAGAAGCCATGGTGTTCATTTTCAGTCATGCTCATTCATCCTGTCATTCATTCTGTCCAGCTGTTGTGCATATATTTTTAATTCTTCTGTCATTTCAGAGCAGTCGGTGTCTCTCCCAGCTGCCTGCAGTATCACCTCAATCTGCTCCTCCTCCTCCACACTCACCTGTTTGTTCCATCATCAGGTGTTCACATTTTGCCATTAAAACAGCCTTGATCTGTCAAGGCATGGACTCCATTAGACCTCTGAAGGCATGCTGTGATGCATGGTATTTATTAAGACATTGGCAGCAGATCCTTTAAGTTCTATACATTGTGAGGTGGTGCCTCCATGGCACCATTTTTGCAGTGTAGCAGGAGCAATACCTTGAAGCCAATGATATTAGGGAATGTTGTCTCCATGAAGAGGTGTGCTTGATCTTTGACAATATTTTGATAGGTACAAGTCAAAGTAGCATCCACAAGAATGACAAGTTTGAAGGTTTCCCAGCAGAACACAAACAAAACATCACACTGCCTCCACCAGCTTGCCTTTCCCATAATTCATCCTGCTAAGTGATGCACATGCAAACTGATCAGCCTGCCTTATTCCATTGCTCCATAGTCCAGTTCTTTTGCCAGTGGATGGGGCCATCATGGTGGGTCTGCAGCTGTACATACACAACAAACTGCAATGGACTTTGTGTTCTGACACCCTGGTATCAGAACTAGCATTCACTTTTTCATTAATTTGAGCTATAGTAGAACTTCTGTTGGATCAGATCACATGGATCAAGGCCGATCCATGTGATCCCACATGCACCAGTGAGCCTTGGCCATGCCTACAATACTGTCACTCATCCATTATCCTTCTTTGGATCACCTTACTCATTTTTCCTACTTCTAACACTCAACTTCAAGGACAAAATATTCACTTGCAGTTAATATATCCCTCACACTGACAAGTGCCATTGTACAAGATAATCAATGTTATTCACTTCACCTGTCAGTGGTCATTTAAGGCTGATTGGCACACACCAGACCATTTCTACTTACTCTCAGCAATTACACAATGTGATACAGCAGATGGCAGTATTCACTATTCACCGAGCTGTTTTGCAATCCACCAATAAACACAAAGAAGATGAAGACTAAACTTGCATTTTTAATTGTGCAATAATAGTGTTGCACCAGTTTAGAAAAGCAGCATTGTTCTGTTCTATTATAAACACTCTCAAATTATTACATAAATCTCTGTATGTTTTTGTCTAGTGACCATATTTTCTGTCCAAATTTCAAGCAAGAATTTCATTTCTTCACCAGAGAGAACTGCTTTGAAGGGGAAGTCAGACTCATGTACTCACTTGCCTCACTCAAGACCAGCTTTTCTAGTGGACCCAGGCACCACAGTGTTCGAACTAATAAAACGATTAGTGGGTCTGTACTCAGTGTACTCGGATCTGGGCTCAGGTCCCTGATCTGAAAGCCCCTTAGCTTTATAGCACTCTGTTCTATGTCGGCCTGCTTTGATCCTGATCCTCTTTTTGACCCTGTCTGCATTTTTTTTTTTTTTTTGGATTTTGCCTCAACCCGACCCTTTGTACTTTGGTTTGCCTCCATTGATTTTTGTAACTTTTTCCCCCTAAATGAAAACTCTTTGCTTTTACAATCAACCTCTTGAATCATGCTCTCAGGTCCCTTTTTTGTGAACCATGACTAAGCGTTAACATGGGCTAAAACAAAAACAAAAAAAAAAAAGAGTACAACATTTGTCCGGTCAGTCCAATATTAGCAGTCCACATAGTGTAGAAATCACATGCATCAACTATAATAGCTCTCATTCATCACAGTGCTCACAGAGGAAGACCAACCTTATGCATTCAGCACTCTCTGCCAAAGACTTATTGCTCGTTGTCAGAATGAGGGCCATTTCATAGATTAGATTCATCACTGACCTCATCAAGTGCACAAAGAAAACAAATTGGCTGAAAATGTACAATGTTTGTCATTAGTTGACATGTGGCCTATTTTCCACCCCCTCTTGTCACTCCTAATTTGAAGCATCGATGCTGCAGACTGCCACACAATGCAAAGAAATGTAACAGTGCTGCTCCACCGAGAGCGTGCGCTGAGTTGTATCTAGACAAACAAATCAATAAGCAGTCCACTCTGTTCCATTATCGGGCGGAAAAGTTAACCACCAGCACCAACAGTGAGAGCACAACAGCAGCTGAGAGTCAGGATGAGGAAGAAGAAAACAACATGAATTCCCAATTCATTTGAGAGCAAGCAGTTACATCTTATTGATTAGCACAAGTTGGGTGGAAACTATTAGTGTTTTAATGCTGAATTCAGCAGGGCTCCCTGGTGCAGCGCTACCACTGCCTCTGCCAAGAATATCAGATATGACATTAAAGTCTGACCATGTGAAGTCTGCTCCAAACTTCAAATGGCACTTTGAAAATTGATGTGATATTCCTCTCCCATGTTGTCCAAGGTTGTACATAACAGTAACTATCAAGAGGCAAGGTTTATCTTTCAGGCCATCTGTTGTATATTTTGTTTTTTTGAATTCGATTTCATATAATCTTCCCAAAATGCAACATTTATCCTGGCATGGCTCCATAAGAACATATTTCAATAGACAGGCAGGTAGAAAGTACAGCAAGTACTTTCTGTTCCAGAGAGAGAGAAACAGAGAGAGAGAGAGAGAGAGAAACTGACAATAATATTGAAATTATAAATGTTAACCATTTAAACAAAGATGTATGTCTGTGATATTAGTGAGGTAAAAGCTGCTGTTTGCATTGTTCTCACCTACGCAGCTGAATTGGGCAGGGTAGTTATATAGCTGCTGCATATATTTCCCAGGCTCCTACTTCATTACTCGCCTCCTATCTTTCTCCCCTTTTTTATATCTCTTTTTTTTTAATATAAATACAGTATAGTGCTTCTCTCAAATCACTGATGGTGTTACTATTTTTACCATTCTAAGAAGGTTGCTTGGTCACAGAGGACAGTAGGGCAACAAGGGAAAGAAATGTTCACAGAGATCGAAGGTGCAGACGCACTGATTCTGTTCTGCCTGCCCCCAGAGCAAAGGGCCCTGGGGTTGAAGGTAAAAGTCTGATGGGGAGAGATGGGAGAAAAAGAAGACAGAACGGGTTCGAGAGCTGCTGCAGTTTGGGTGATGGTTAGACAAACGCTTAACCTTGAAGACAGATGAAAAGAATCAGCCTGGAGCTGAGAGAACGTGAAGAAGAAAATCAGGGTTTAAATCAGGCTTGTGTGATGTCGTTTGGGGAGGAAAAGTTGAACCTTTGAAAAGCCAAAAAAGAAAAAAAACAAGACTTTGATGTATCTGTTGAATAAAGAGGAACTACTGAGTAACTGTTTGAACTGGTCCTACCCTTTTAGTGTGTTAGTTGATCTAAAGATTGTTCTGGATTTGTTTCACCCTCCTGTGAATTTGTACCTTTTGCCTTCAGAGAAAGCTGTCCTAACTCTGTCTATTATTTATTGCTAATCTAACATGCTACTGGGTCCAGCCTCATATTTATCAGATAAATATGAGAGGGGGAGAATGTTCTGTAAAAAAAAAAAACGCAGGTCTTTTGTGCAGCACTTTAGTTTTACAGTTTTATTGTTAGGTGACCTCTGGTGGTTGTAGTAATTAAAGTGGGAGCAAAGGACGAAGCAAGGTGATGTTGTATAAAGAACGACAAAGTCTGCATTAGCAGGAGGTTGGGGTGGACTGGTTAGGTCAACAAAACACAGCTGCTGTACATGACACAGTCATAAAACTAGCTAATAATGCAAAACCCTAGTTTAACTGAGATTGTCCTTGAGTGGTAAATCCAAATGAAATACACTTAACATGGCACTAAGGGGAGGATGTAGTGGGAGGTTGCTAGACGAATCGATGTAGTGTCAGCATTGAGCGCTGTACCAGACTGTTGTGGTGAAATAGGAGCTGAGGTGGAAGGTAAAGCTGTTGATTTACCAGTCAGTCTTCATTCTGACCCTTACATATGTTTATGAGCTTTGAGTGACCTAAAATACACTTTTAGTAATTAAGTAAAATTGAACAATTCCCGCAGCATATCTGATGATCTCTCACAGCGCACTGATGTGTCGCGGCACAGTGGTTGGGAATCACTGACATTAAGAATCAGATTATTGATATAAGGATCCTCAGGATGCCTGAGAGGAATTGGAAATTGTTGCTAGGGAGAGGGACACAGGGACTATCTTACTAGGTCTGTTGCCAACTGCAAAGAAGCAGTTGGACACTATAGACATCCCTAAGGGTCCGACATCCCAGGGTTATTACACAGTATAAATATTGAATCCACAGTATTTTCTCAAAGGAAGAGGAAGCTCATTTTCTTTCTTGCTAAAAGAAGATGAGAAGATTCACACCACTTCTGTGCAATAAATATGAAGTTCGGCTAAGCATTAAGACCAGAGACAAGGGGAAATGGCTAACGGCTCCATCCACGGCAGTGAAATCCACCTTCCAACATCTCCAAAGTTGATTCAACAACTAACACTGTAGCCTATCTAGCTTGATTCATACTAAAACAGAAGTGAAGCAATCAGAACAACTGAAATCAGATATTGTGGTTTTTACAAAAGGTTAGGCCACACCATGCCTTAAAATGAATTTATTTTTGATGCACTGGCATTATAGGCTACTGTATGTATAGTACTTTATATATTGTCTGTGTACAAGACGACTCTAACATCCATGAGACTGAAAATCATATTTGTGTATGTGGTGAAGATTTCCTTTCCATTGAAATGCTGTGTGCTGATGGGCCCTGAAGGGTTCAGGACATATGAAATCCAATATCTTCCCATTTACGTAGAGGTCACACACAGTCCATTTGATATAATCCACTGGCTTCCATGTCATATGAATAACTCATGCTCACAGGAGAGGGGTAGACATCGATGCACAAAAAGTAATTTTCTGTCTGTCAGACATGGACCCATTCAGTCCCATTTAACTGTGCTTTACATTATGTCTAGTCAGCAAAAAACGTAGGAGGGTTGGATGTGGCAAGGATAAATTATTCAGTGCTTTAATGAAGGTGCACACGGGTAAATTTGCACTTTCTAAATGATGTGTTGTCTGAAAAAGGAAGTCCGCTGACTGATTTGAGACAAACAGAATAGCAGTAAGGTCATAGCATATCAATATTAATAGATGTATAGCTACAGAGAGCTGCACTAGTCCCCAAAGGTTAACGCCACTGACAGTTTACATGACACGACATCCATACACTCTGGCTCAAAGAGAGCAAGGTTGGATTTAAAGGTGCCTTCTCTCTACGGTGCTTATTCCATCATGGTGACAACCGGGGTCTATGGTTAATTACATCCCAAGTATACAACATCATTGCTGACAGACTAAAGCTGCTAAATGTGCAAATGCTAATTAGATCATAAACTGCACATTAGAGATTTTCACAGGTTTTCCTAAACATTTACAACTGAAATATTTATAGCCATGCTTGTAGCGCAGCTCTGGCTGGGATGACAATGTGAAATATCTCAACGACTAAGTGCCGTTGAGATTGTGCCACCATGACATTTTGTAGAGACAATCATGGTTCTCTGAGGACATGTCCTACTGATTTCTGTGATCTCTGACATCGTCTTTAGTGCCTCCGTGAAGTTGACATTTTTGTTTTCTAGTGAAATATCTTGACCACTGTTGGCTGGATTACTATTAAATACCAAACAGATATTAAAGGTCTCTACGTCATGAACTTTAATAACTTTGGTGATCCTCTGACTTTTAAATCTGCAACATCATCAGGTCATTTTGTCCAATACTTTTGAACAATGTTAATGAACAAACATTAGCATGCTAACAGGCTAAACTAAGATGCTGACCAAGGTAAACAGTACAGCTGTTAAACACCAGCTGATGTCAGCGTTTAGCTTGAAGCACCACTGTGCAGCCTCAGAGAGTCGCTGCATATGCTTTAGACACATCGGCTTATTTTTACCTCACCTCTCTCAAACAGAACAGTAAAAAGCAATGTGACAAAAAACAATCTTTTTGTTGGGTGACCACCATGTGATCTCATTGAAAGTGTCTACTACAAGTTGCTGGTGTTAAAAACAGTGTGAGCTACTTTGTTATGAACTCACTGTTCAACTGAGGCAGGACAGAGGAAGACAAAGACAAAACAAATCAATTATCAGAACAATTCAGTTTATAATAATGATAATAATAATAATTGTCTATTCAAACTGACAGGTTGCTTTATTTTTGCTTCATATGCCACAATGCTATAAATGACTTTCTCTACTGACTTTAACTAAACTTGTCTATATGATGATGAGTTATAAATGTGTTCATTTCTGATGGATTGAGCATTTCCAAAGGATGATGCCAGTTTAACATCCTATCAACCTTATAACATGACAAGACCAAACTCCACAGATATATCTGCAGTGAAGCCTCATTATTGTTTTTGAAATGAGAACAGATTATATATGATTATGTTCTTGTACTGCTAATTAAATGAAGTGAATAGGACACGAAGAAAAATTCCCTTTTGTCTTGAATACATTGATCTTAATTCTTCCTAATTTCTTTTCTCCAAAGCCAACTACCTGTGATGCTGCTGTGACTAATCTGTCATCTGTCAAAGTACTTTGTTGTGAATAAAGTTGCTTGAAATTTAGTTAAAACAATTTAAAGGTAGATTCGACCCACATAGGCTGGATGTGATAATGTGTCTATTGTGCATATGCAGATATACACCTTCACTGTCATTCGAGGCTCTCATCAGGTTTAACTGTAGTTTAACTGTGTTAAACCTAGTTTAACATAAACCTGGTTTCAGGTTTAACAGTGTGAAATAAAGTCAAAAGGTGAAATGGTGAAAAAATATTAAAATACACATCCCCCTTACTCACAGGTGAACAGAAACAAACAGAGAAGAGTAATAGCAGCACTAACATTTTTCTACTGCCCTCCATAGCGTACTATTTATTAACTTTATTATTATACCATAGAACAAAAAACAAACAAACAAACAACAAAAACATATATATGATTTACTGTCTTTGCAGGTGATGTTTTTTTTTTCTAAAGCTATGACTCTTAGGAGGTAAGATGAATGTTCAGCAGAGAAAACAGCAGTATCTTCTCAATATAGCAAATACACCAGTAGATTGACAGCATCAGCGGGAAAGCATTTCAATTAGACGGTGTGGTGGTTTAACTGTGCATTCGTGCCAAATATAAACCTTATTGTCCATGTCAACAATACATTTCAGAGGACTTTATACAGAAAAAATATGTCTGTTTGTTGGTAAGTGTAGACAGTAGCTGGTACTTTTGTTGCTTAGCAACAAAAACATGTTATAGATCTATAACAAATATAGGTGCTGACCCAAAAGTCCTTATTGGCATGTTACACCACTCAACACCCATCCTGACAATGTCCCCAGGCAGTTATTGCAGACTAACGAGAGCAGGCTCCTATTGAAACAAATGCTGCGAAAGCCACAACTGAACTTTGAATTGTAATGGAAATAGAAAACGAAACTTTATATAGCATCAGCAGTCAAATCTGATTAAAAAAAATTGCACGAAAAGTTTGGTGTTTTTAATTATGTCAGTGCAACAACACAACTGATTTTAAATGTTTTCCAAATGTCTGTTTGCTTATCAGGGAAGGAGCAGTATATGTGTCATACAGCTGCCATCTTTGTCTTTATGGACTTTTCTGTGGCAAATTTTGTGAGTGGTTTGTCTCTCTCTCATAATGTTTCTGTCTGACCTTTAACTAACTTGACAGCACACTTTGAAGAAGACATGACAGTCTAAAATGGTTGCTATGGTATTTAGATTATTGCTACAAAGGCATAGAAAATGCTTTAATACAGCAAATGTGGAGATCTGTCCCATTCCAAATAACGCATCATATCACCAGTTTGATGTGCAAATATGTTGATTTTTTTTGTTGCATCTTTTGATGGTTTTTCCACTTTGCCAAACGTGTGTTGTTAATGCACTGTCTTGTGGAGATGTTCTTTCGCTCGACTTCATTTTTTCTTATCCGTTTGCCCTTTTGAAGCTGTGGCTTCACATTGTACTGGATGGTCTGTTTTCCCTGGTGGGGCTTTCCGCTTTGTACCTGATAAGAAGTGCTGCGTTCCTCCAGGATAAGCTGTCTGATGTGAGAAAAGCTTAGTATTCTGGGATACATCCATTACCTCAGGACAGATGCTCACATTCGCACACATGTGCCAGTGAAAACTGACATACAGCTTCTCTCGCCACATGGGAGAAGGTTACTGGCTTGAGATCATCAAGCTCAACTATCAAATAAGCCAATCACAACAACAAGCTGTCACCAGTGGGCTAAATGGCCCTGTCACATCAAAGATGTGTCACTTAGTGGAGGAATGTTTTGTTTCAGCAGGTTGACCTTTCAGTAGCTTTGTAATGTCCTTTGTGCACTCTGATAGTGGTGGTAGGTGCTGCTAGACACAGAACAGTGATAAGTAATAATTGTAACTTGTCTTTGTGTCTGGAAGTCACCTTATTGAGACTGTTGCAGTGCTTTTTAAGATTTTCTTTTTAGTACAACACATGTCCTTCACAGTGATGGTGGCAGATTTACCATTTAAAACCGAGACCCTGGAAATACGAATGTCTAAGTAATGAAGTTACACAACTGAATCAGATGAGTTTTCCCCATCGCTCTTTCAACACAGACAAACCATTTCTATTACATCATTGTGTGAAATGACTGCTGGTTAAAATGTATTTTAATTGGCCACATTTCAATCATTATTTCAAACTTGTCTGACAAGAGGAAAAAAAACAGCTTTATTGGGAATAAAGAGAAAAAAAAAACAGCAGAGAAGCAAACAGATAAAGTGCCCAAACTGATACCAGGCAGAATGCAAATATATTCATGAATATGCTAATTACACTATTATATCATCTGGAGACATTTAGTAACGTTTCAGCAGGCGTTAGTGAGATAGTATAGCTTTGCATTTTCTATAGATTTGTAAGTTTTATTTATTTAGTTAGTTTTAGTTTTGTAATGTGAAGCATCTGTCAGTAACAGTATTGTATAAGTGTATCAAAAAACACACCAAGTTTCCTTGTTGCCATAGTACTGACATAACAGGTAAAGAGCTAATTAGTAGGGGTGTAACAATCCATATATATATACTGATATTCCTGTGGCTCAACTGTGTTAGTATTTTCATCCAAACAATGCTAGCAGCCTCACACCAGACAGGTCATTGCAAGTGGCCGAGGAAAAAGATGATGAGGACATTTACTCACCTCTCAGAAGTAAATCAGTGGAAGTGTTATAGATTTTGGAGTAAAGATGGGTCAACAGACAAAATACAGAACTAAAGGTAAGGTAAAGTGAAATACTAAGAACATGAGCGAACATGACCAATCTGTCTGAGCATCTGAAGAAGAAGCAGGACATTGACCTGTGTTAATGTGTCAGATACCCCCTCACCAGCTTTGACCAGTTATTTTCCAGAAAAAGTGAGCTACAACTCTAAAAGAGCTTGTTTTTCATTTAGACATCTGGAAAAACTCAGAAATAAAATTGTCAAATCATATATTAGGTTTTTTTTTTTTGTGAATTGATGATTGAACCGATTGTTTATATATATCGTCTCATTAATTTCAGGCTCGTGAATTGAATTGAATTGAAATTGTATCATGACAGATAAAGTGGTATCGGTAAATATTATACCCTTGCCCAAAGAATTGATATAACAACATCATATTGTAATGAATCTTGTGATTTACACCTCTACTAATAATTAATACATCGTCACTTTCTTATGCGGTTTTGACGTAAAACTCTTGAGATTCTGTTCTTTAATACTTGTTAAAGAACAGAATGGGATCTGTCGGACTACGTTATAGTTTTGTAATGTAATGTGAATGGACAATTGCAATTTGGGGGAAGTTCAGGGGTTTAGTAAACTGTAAAAGCAGCCAGGCAGTATGAATGAACTGTGCCCTGGGCTGCCTTATAAAACAGCTAAAACACTGCATTAACTTTTTTTTTGCAGCTCAGTCAACAATTCTGTCTCCCTTCCTGTGCGTACAGATGCATCGGCCACATACGAACCACGTCTGCTCCTTTCGACTTGCTGAATCGCAGTAGGGGTGGGGGAAAAAGGCTCCCTTTGGTCCCCCGGGGCATCGCTGTCAAGGACACCTGTCCGCCGCTGTGTTTCTCTGTGTTCCACTGCTCTCCAGTCAGCATGCTGTCGGATTACATAAAACACTGAATGCATGAGAGTGTCCTACAGCAGGATGCCTAAGGCTTCACCAGTCATGTTGCGCAGCGCCCACCCGAGTTTGTCTCCCTCTTGTCCCAGACTCACTCCACCAGCTGGCTGCTCATCTGTCTCCTACTCTTCCTGTGCGTCTGTCTGTTATTTGTACCTCAGAAGACGGGCGTATGTGTGTATGTGTGGGGGGGTAGAGAGTGTCTGCGAGGACGGTTCGCGTGTTTGCACCGATCTCCCAGCGAGCCGGTCTGGTCAATCTCGGTGTGCGTGTCTGTCTCTCTGAGTGACAAAGAGGTCGCCTCTAATTAAAATCAGCATTTGTTGCTTCAGGGAATGGTAACCATCGTCGTGGCAACAGTCGGCCCACTCCATCCCCTAAGCAACAGAGCTACAGCTAATGAGAGATGGAGACATGGCTCTGCTTCCAGAGGAGCATGAGTTGTTCACTGTCTCATTTTATTTTTCCTCCTTTCTGTCTTTCATCTCCTTACATGGTGTTCATACAGTAAATGCCTTTGTTTTTCTGCTCTGTGTTTTCCTCTGACTCTCCTCTTATCTATCTCTCTTTTGCACTTTTACTAATTTAATAGACCTATAGGCGTACTTGCCATGCTTTGATTATGTTCCCTATTTTCTCTCCCATTTTCCAACTTGACCCTTACTTTCCAATTACGTCTATTTTTGTCTTTTAACCATTCTTCATCTCGCTCTTCTTTCATTTTGCTCTCATTTATGGCGGTGTGTGCACCTCCTCCCACTCCCTCCCCTCTTTCCCTCGGTTCCTCATTCTCAGCCCTGTCATAATTAACAACTTCACATTTCTTTCGTTTGCAGTCATCCGCGCTCTCCTCTCTCCTGTCCCTCGTTCTCCTTGATGAAGTAAGAATTTACATTTATATGATGCTCAGATATTTCTGGAGTGTACGCGAGCATATAAAGATGTTTTGAAATTCAACACAACATTTATCTGTCTGTGGTCTGCAGCCTTATCTCTGTGGCATTGACTGCGTTTGCCTGCAGAAATACCACCAAGTTAATAATTTGTGCTGCAATTCAAAAACTAAAATACTGTCAGACAGCTGTATGATGAGAATACAGATTAAACACTTATCATGGATGACAGAGTACTTCAGCGACTGTTCTTTATGACGAGTGTTCACCCGAACAGCATTATGTTCCTACCAACCTTGCAGGATGATGGCCTGAAAAATAGGTGACATGTACAAATTGTTCCTCCTCATTTTGCTAAAGTTTGGATCGACGTGTTTAATTGCTTTTCTTCAACCTCATGTGCTACAGGAGACGCGTAGTGTAGGGGATACGCTTCACAAACAGTTAGTCTGAAAATGAACAGCTATTGTAAAAAAGAAAAAAAGAAAAAAAAAGAAAAGCCTATGTGCCGTTCTGAAAATGGCAGGAATGTCTAATTGCCTTGTCGATATAAAGAACCACGAGGTCAGCAGCTTGCACTCCAAGAGAAATGTCTTCCTGTGGCTGCTTTAGAACTTTTGTTTTGGGCTTTGCATAATATGCTTTGTCTGAATGTCAGTCAAGGCATTCCTGAAGATGAAAACCACATTGTGGTGCTCAAAATTACATCTTCTTTTTCTGTCTCTCAGTAGCCACTATGGTATATAATTCACTTCCCAATCTGAAGTTTGATATATGCAAAACTTAGTCTGGTGTCAAAATCTGTATCCAGCAATTTTCTTGTTTTTCTCCTTCAATTATATTACGTTGCCCTTCATTCAACATCCAACCAGCTATCAGTTTGTCAGGAAACTATAACTACTGTTTGTTCCAGGTCTACAGTCGTATCTATTCGCCTCAGTGTTTTGCTGCTGTGAAACAAAAAGAACAAAATGACTTTGACAATATATAGTCAAACCCCTTCAAACTTGGCTATAAAAGAAACTTTTTCTTGGCTAATGCTCATTTATCCCATGTGTTGCTTTAGTAGCCTTAAGCTCAGTCACTTATTCAACACCACAAAATAAACATGATAAATTCTTGGTGTAGGCAGCATGGTCTTTATTTTGCCAGCAGAGTCTGATGTAACTGTCCCTTATGTGTCAGATCTTGGTAAATGAAAAACACTCCCTGCACAGAACAGCAGATTTAAAGGCTTCAGTTCTCATTTGAATATAAGGCGGATGAAACTGTAAATGAAACCTCATGCAGAGTTGTCTGTTTTGAATGATTAGGGCGAACCAGTGTTACAGCTGCCGGAGCTTTAACATCAACACGCTCAAAAGCTTTAGATCGATGGTTCTTGTTTATCACTATGTCACAGTTGTCACTCAGGTTAAGGAGGACTGTTGCTTCCTTGTCGGATGAGTCTAGAGCACTGTGTCTACTCTTTAAAGCTGCACCAATCAATATTTTTATGTAAACTATGAAAGCTACTGGGTAATGTGAATGGTGTTACTTGTGGGGATCAACCGACAGAGAATTATTTGTCAGGTCTGTGGAGTTTTATCCTCTTTCACTCAACAACTCAACATTTTGGTTTTCTGGTCCACAAACTCTGAGCTAATCTCACTTCATTTCCAGCCACAGCCAGTTGCTATTTGCAGTGAAAAAGCTTTGATTAACTGATCGCATTCTGACTGACAAATTTAGTGACTCCAAACTGAAGAGGATTTAGCAGTGAAAGACCAAACTGAATAAATTCTAACACTGCAACAAATTTGCCGTACTATCTTTATAAGGTCAAATCTATAAATTTGATGTATTTTCTGCTTGTTTCTCTGCCACTGGCAAAAAAGACAACACAAACCATTGATAGATTCACTCCACCCATCAGATTGGATGAACCTCCATCCATCGAGGGGATCATTGGGACCAGGTGTCGGAACAAGACCAGCTCCTTCATACTGTGTTATAATCACCCCTGGTTCTGGGCTCCAACTGTTATCCCCCCTGTAGTCTGTGTCGGTGCCACAGTATTTGTTCCAGGACAAAGCAGTTTCACAAAGTTTTTACCCACAGGCAGTGCGTTTACTGATCTGTTAATCTCTCAATTACCGGACTTTACTGGATAATTACACTGAGAACTCAGCTATGTAGCACACCGGTGCTCATACTGCACTGGTCACTTCATCATTATCAACTTTTCAGTAAATTTTTGCTTCATTATCACATTTTCTACCATTACTGTTTCCTATACTCTTCTTACACTTTGTATATTGTTGCACTTTAACTTAATGACATCTTCTGCACCACCTACCATGAATCTTGCTTAACAAATTAAAAAAAGGGAAAATAGAACAATGTATTTGGAAACATACAGCACATTTGCAGGTATTAACTTATCCTCTGGCAAATACAGACCATGACATCAAATATGCCCAGTGAGTTAATTTACTAAATGTTGGATTTAGATGGACACATGTTTTATATTCTAGAGATGCTGTGTAATTATGAAATATCTGAGTGGGGAAATCTTCCCCTGCAGCGCTGAATGTTGCAGTCACAGCAGGGATACTCAAGCCGAGTCCTCCTGTATAAACACAGTTTGTTTGTCTGAGTGATACCTTCAGTGTTGTTGTCAGCCTGGTGTGAAGCGCAGCCTACTCTCAGGGTGAGCTTTATTTCGTGGGTCACTATATTTACGAGTAAATTGTAGTCTTTAGGGCATTAAAATTGCATTTGAATCTTATTCAAATTGAAAAACACCCACCATACCTAAACATTTATAATGTTAAGACTCTGTCTTAGTTTCTTCAGGGACTTAACAGAGTGCAAGATGTATCTTTATGCAGTTAGGAAACACCCACAGGCTCTACAGTGTAAAAAAAAAAAAAAAAAAACTAAAAAAATGTTTTGGAAAATAATGTCCTACTTTTAACTGACTTAATTTCACATGAACAGTCACTATTTCATTATAGAGCACAAACTTTCTGATATTTCAGTACAGTGAAGCTCATGGTATGTGAAAGTGATTGATGACCATGTTGAATGATGTAACGCAGTTCTGACACATGATCTTTTTGATGTTTCTGGGTGGATGTGACTTTTGTGCTTGTTTCACAACACTGTGGACTCACTGCTGTCAGTTCTCTAGTCACAGATTTAGATTTATCTTCTTGATCCATGACTAAATCTAAAACTATAAAATTATTCTCAGAGGTATTTTTTATTCATCTCTTAACTGGCCCCGTTCTTAAGCTTGGCAGCGTGAATGTCATCCTACTAATGCACATACCAAGCAAAATGACCTTCTTGGTGTTAGGTGTCCATCTGTGTTACCCACAGTGCTGGCATCTACTGAGCTCGGGGAGCGCATTTAACGAGCCGCTCTGACTCTCTCTTAGGAATTTAGCTGAAAGTTTGATTGGACTAAAAATATTCTCAGCACAGAGGAGAGTTCATTATGAAGCTTCCTACATAAACGCTCAGCAAGCGGTAGACAGTCTCCTGTGAGTCTGACTGAAATCATCATTTAAAGACATTTTTTAGTTTTTCTTAATAATTACCACTGCAGACTGATTTACATACTGTATGTGCAGGAATTTTTCCCTTTTGTTACGCTATAAGAAGTAAGTATTACATGTGAAAGTGCATGGGATGCATTACTCTGCACTACAGATGATTTCGTGCAAACTATTCAGTGACAGATCTGAGAAGATCGTCATTTTGAGTAGCATTTTTTAATCATGTTAAATGGCAGAGAGATGATTGAATCGAAATAGTGCTGATGGAGCTCCAAGGTGCAATAAACCCAATCACCCAACTGCAGCTGTGAGAAAACCACATCTTGGCTGTGTAGATAGATGTGTGTTTTCCCTGTTACCAATTCGACCTAAATTGCAAGAATTTGTTTTCAGTGGAGCAGCACAGATTTGTGAAGTGATTACAAATACCAGCCCAAAAGTTATAAACCAAGAAAAAACTCAATTCTGCATCTCAACACATACTATCAGTGCCTCTAAATCTTCACTACTTCCTATGTCAAACCACAGGACACTTTAACTTCATACTGATCAGTCACAATAGATGTTATTAGCGTCCAGCTGGGAGACCATGGATCCTAGGATTTTTCCTGGACTTACTTTGACACCTACCACCTACCTGAAAACATTAGCACAGACCAACACATTTCCCCCAATGGCAACAGCACTTGCCAGTGGCAGTGGTCTCCCTCAGTAGGACAATGGGCCCCACTACATGACAAAGAGCCCATGTTAATGGCCTGGCTTTCAAATTCCCTAAATCCCAATCTAGGTTGAGCATCTGTGAGATGCCCTGGAACAAATTAAATCCATGGAGGCCACCATCTCACAACCTACACGACCAGAAGAATCTACTGCCAATATCTTGGTACCAGGATCTGGGTCTGAGCTGTTTTTGCATCATCAGGAGGGATTTACATGCTATTAGGCAGGTGGTTTTAATGTTGTGGCTGATCAGTTTCTATAACACAATCCTGATGTCCACATATGTAGTCATCACATTTTAAACTGTCTATAAAATAATACTTTATTATACTAATGTTCACATATGTGGACACTTATACTGCCAACT
This sequence comes from Polydactylus sextarius, assembly GCA_016801845.1. Classification (NCBI taxonomy): domain Eukaryota; kingdom Metazoa; phylum Chordata; class Actinopteri; family Polynemidae; genus Polydactylus; species Polydactylus sextarius. The sequence goes on along the minus strand of CM028907.1, from coordinate 6,743,088 downwards.
AGATGATACTTGGTTTTTACATTTATTAGGTACCAAAAAGTCCAAGTAGCAATGAGAAATTAGAAATGCATTGGGTCTTAGGAGGTTAAAACATTGCTTAATGTAATAAATAGGTTAATAAAAGTAATTAAAACCTTTCATTTCCTTTGAAGATTTCAAATATCCATATATTTCCGTGTCTTTCAGATCTCTTGTGCCTCTTAAAAACAAGATCTTGGTGTCAATAAGACTGTTTAAATAAAGCTGAACTAATTATTGCCATATGTGAGTATTTTTTTTTGCCACCTGCTGAGTGTTAGAAATGGCTCAACTCTCCAAATGCAGCCCCCCTTTCACAGAGGACTCTTCTGTACTCAGTGTCTCCTCTGTGCTCACTGTGATGCATGAGGACAGACATTTGGTTTCCTTGTAATCGTGTGTGAAAATGACAATAAATCTCAGATTTCAGCATGTGCCTAGAATTTAACAAACTATACTGATTGGATTGATTACCACATGTAGATGTTTGCGAAATATGGGTGCAGACCTTATTCAGAGGAAAAAAAATAGGGTGAACAACAGAGTGGCATTTTGATGAAGTCAATCAGATCTCCAACCCACATAAAAGAATTTATTTGCCACGTTGGACTGTCTTCAGACAAGGCACTTAATTCTTACCAGCTCCACGGCACAGTTGTGACATACCTCCTGGAAAGCAGGGAAAGAAAAAGTTAATTTTCCTACTGGATTCCAGCTGGGATCCAGCAAGTGGGGTGTAAAATGAAGCTAATCTTTGTACAACTTAAGAGAAGAAAAGACAGAAATTCCTCTGGGATGTATGAATTAAAAGGTGCCTGAGGAAATGATATATCTGGGGATCCAGAGTTTCCTGGAGCCACACCCCTGTTGGGATCGGTTAAGTGACTGTCAAGAAACTCCTGCAGGCCCAATCACACTGGTTTTCTCTGCCTTACTGACAGTAGAATATTATGATTTGCAAATTTCAGCATTTGCAGATATTTGCTCATTATAAGAATCTTTTCTCGGGGGGAGAGGTGATATTATTACCATCATCCCTGCGTCTGAGCTCCATCTCGCCAAATTTCACCACACGGTGGCCCTGTGTCTCTCCTTCACGATGCTCCTCCTCGCCCCCACCGTAAAACCTCCCTCCCTCCTCTACCACCACCACCACAACCACCAACCCTCCTCCTCCTCCCCCTCTCCCTCCCCCTCATCCACCCTCTACTTCCACTCCTTCCTCCCGTCTCGCTGCGCAGAGAGCCACAGACGGTCCTCCAGCTCCGTGCAAACCCCCGGTGCAAAGATGGTTGGCGGCTTGTGTGCTCGCAGGTTGGCCCGCCGGTCTCGGTCCGCCTTGATCGCAGCCCTCACGGTTCTGCTGGTGCAGACGTTGATCGTGTGGAACTTCAGCAGCCTCGACTCCGGTGAAGACCGGGAGAACGGAGGCTCCAGCGTGCGAGAGAAGAGGGACCGGGTCGCGGGTAACAAAGCGGCGGCTGGCAGCGACTATTTCCAGCACGGGGTCCGGCAGCCGCGGCAGCATCTTCCTCCGCCTGGGAGGGCAGCGTCTCGACACATACAGCAGCCGGTAAGACACAACAAGCTGCGCTGCCTGTGTATTCATATCATAGCACATCACATCATATCATGTCATATCATTTCTGCTAAGAAAAAGAGAGCGTCTCACCGGGGGATAAAGTATTCCGGAGGGGTTGGCAGGCAGGTCAACACATCTACAGTTTGCGCTTTTTGGGAGACAAGCAGAGTCGGGCCTTTAAATGAGTGTTTGATTGTTGTCACTTGAACGTGGAGGCTGCCTCTTAGGGAAATGATGGGGATGTCTGAGAGGAGACAGATGCAAACCAGCCAGTTTTTTTTTTTCACTTCTCCGTTGCTGGCACAGAGAGAGGATGGTATCCTGAGCTGAAGGATCAACGAGGGGCTGGAGCCACATTGCGCCGTTTGAATGAGCGCACTCCAGCACAGACCCCCAGTTTCAAAAAGCCAAAGCTGAGTATGAAATCTGAACTCAGCGTGTAGTTCACTCCAGGGCACAGCGGTAGCATGGCAGCGCAAATCCTAAAAAAAAAAAAAAAAGATAGTAGCTGTGGAAGGTGCCTGAATAGCAGAGTCACTGACTGGGGGTTGTAGCCTGTGTCTGTCATGGTCTTTTTGTGGTATTTGAAGTCAAATAGAGAAGCTGCGTGGCTCAGCAGTCTGTCTGAGAGAGAGAGAGGCCAAATTGAAACATAACCTAATTTTACAGGGCTGCTTTTGATGAGTATACAAAGATTAGACTCATCTGTTGTTTGTTTAAAAAAAGAAGAAAAAAAAGATACAAATTTTTATTGGAAGTGGCAACACAAAACACAGAAGGTCAAAGTAGATATTAATGTGGAGCCAAAGCCCACATGCAGACCTCCACAAAGAACATCCTGCCTATAAAATGAATAAAGTGAATTAAAGGTAGCCTACGGAGGTGAGCCAATACAGAGGGAGATATGAATAACACTGAAAGAGGGAAAAAAAATTGCCTTTCAAAATCCAAATGTTTATTTGTAGTCTCCACTGGCGGCTCCTTTCGCCACAGGGGCTTCTTTTTTCTGTTTTTTTGTATTTGTCCTGTGCTTCTGTGCAGCATGCGATTCATTTACACAACCTGATGTCTGGAATTAAATTCTTGAAAATTGAGCTTCTCTCTGCTTGCATGGTCTCTCAAGCAGTTAGTCTGCCCTAAAGAAATTGGACGTAGTTGTTCCTGGCGAGCGTGCAGCGTTTTTTTTTTTCTTTCTTTCCTTTTTTTTTCTTTCGTGAAGCTGCCAGACGTTCGTGTTCAGCCTGCTCTTCATGCTCCTCAGCCGCCATGCAACCAGCAGATAACCTGGGCTGTTCTGTTGATGTGGCGCGATACACGATGCCCTCCACACGCGTGCAGTCAGTCAACTCCAGAGCCGGGTGTTGTATCGTCTGTCCTCTCTGCACGTTTTTTACATCGACTTGTTCATTTCATGTGGTTGGACTGTTTGTCCCACCTGGCAGCTTTTCTACAGCACAAAGTCAAGACAAGGACGGAGTATAGTTGAGTGTGTTGTCTATATTTTGTCAGTTTAATGAAATATCTGTGTAATAGCCCTGTAATGGTCCTTCAGGGACACACCATTGTGGTGTTTATCTGTTAATTTACATATATCAACACATTGCACTTATTATTGTTATTTCTCCTTCTATGAAGTTTGTAATTGGAGTGTACATAAGTGTGTTGAAGTTTTGTCAGAACCTTTTCACGCTGCATCAACACCAATTTGTCTAAATGTGTTTATCTGTGAAGTCTGTTAAAATACACAGCGGATCTGCACCCGTGACCTTTTAGAGAAAGGCTTTTTCCTCCTCATCGCCTCGAGGCTCTTCACACAGACTTGTCTGCCAGTCAGTTCACCAGCCAGTCAGCTTTTCTGCTGCCAGCTTGTCATAATGTCCACCCCACTCACTGCAGCCCTGTGTGCCCCCCCAGCCCACCCCACCACCTATCCTCACCAGACTTTCGACATCCATCAGGTCGCCCTCAGCCACATACATTCCCTCAACTGGTTAATCTTCGCATTTTCATTCTTTCTCCATGTGTGTCTGCGTCTGTTTGGACTTGGCAAAGGCAGAGAAGTCCAGCCTTAGGGTGGCGCATAAGCACCAACTGATGCTATATGAGGCGCCACGCCTGAGAGAGAGGAGAGCAGCACTTTGATCCAAAATAGGAAAGGAGCCAGAAGCTTATGTATGACAATAGCAGAATTTCAACGTGAAATTTGTGTCAGAAGGAAACATTGTGTGTTAGCTTTGAATGTGTGATCCCAGCAGCCACGAGCTACAGTCTTCATTAGTGACTGTTTCCTGTTGTGTCTATTGAGGAGATGGTGATAAAATTTATACATTTTCTCCCCCACCAGACTCCACTGCTTGTTCTTCACATCTGTGCTGCCGTATAAATCTGAATACACAGGAATCATGTGAACGATTTTAATTTAGCTCAGAGCGTTGAGTCTTTTCACACAGACCTGTTGCAGATTTCCCATTAGAAATTTCTACTCATTAATTAGTCTGTCTTGTTTTGCCTGACATCAGATTATTACAGTAGATAGTCTCTCATAGTTATTATTAATAAGTGCTTATTAAGGTGGTCCTGGTAATAGATGTAAAAAAACTGTTTATGTGCCATAATTAAACAAATCTACCTCCGACAGTAGACGGAGGAGTAACGATCTAAGATTCGTCTGCCTTCAAGCTCCACATCTGGTTGACAGCATTTTCTTTCCATCTGCCGTTGTAGTCATATACCGTCGTGATCCCCATGTGCCCAGCGGGCGTCCGGCTCACACATGTTGTCAAAGAGTTTCCCTGTTAGTCATGGTATTACCCGTAACATTACCTCTGATGTACTCTTTTTCCTTGTGCTGGGTTTTCCTAATGGTTTCCTACAGCGAAGACGGCAGCACAAATCATCTGAAAATGCACATTTTACATCAACTTTTTCCTCATTGTTCCATACTGTAATGATAAAACATACACGACAAGCTAAACCACAAAATATTACATTATATTATATTATAAAGAGCTTCACCACAGTTATTTTCCCACAGTGGTACACTTTGTTCTGCTGTAGACTTAATTTATACAAAGGAACGAGTGCCAGAAGATATTTTACTTGAGTAGTTTGTGAAGGACAGAAGAGCCTGTTCATTTTCTGCCTGAGGGGAAAAAAAATAGTAAAAAAGTAAAAAAGTGGAAGAAACTCTTCATGTTTTGTCTCATTATCTCTGTAGGGTTTCCCCACATGTGACCATAAATAGCCTGACATTAATTTTATCATGTAACTTTTTTAGGGAAAAAATGCTTGTGTTCTTCTTTAGTTGCGGCTTCTTTTATTGCAGACAAAGCAACGAAGTAAGCAGTTTTTTTTCCTTCTTATGAATCGTACGTGAAAGGAATGAGCCTCGAATGTTTGGCAAAACTCATTTAAAGACAATGACAGTTAACATGAAAAGAAGTGAGAATGAAATGACGGAGTCGTGTCTGGATTATCGTTTAAATTATGATCGAGTACAGTATGAGTAACAATGCACCGTACATGTGTTTTGCATTTTGGGAGCTTTGCTGAAATCCATTGTTGCTACCAGTCTATTCTCCAACCACAACCACAATGTGATTCATCCCCCTGTGTCCCCGTGATCATGGTGCTGACTCACAATGCACACACTCACTCACACACACATATACACACACGTACACACATTCAAAAATATACGCAAACATCCAAAATTATGTATCCACGTAGGTGCAGGGAAGCAGATATACACAAACGCACCCACATACACTTACATATTTTTAGCCATACACTCACTTACATATAAGGTATGAATCCATTTTTTTCCTGGTTCCTGATTTGGATCAAACACATGCTTTAGCGTTATGACATCAGCTGTGATGAGACAGCGAACTATTAATCAACGAGTTGATTAGTTCTTATGTCAGACGTCTTCAGACGAAGCTGATTTTACTAAATCATGCTAAAGTAAGTTATTGCACAGTGTCTTTTATTTTCATTTGGTAACAAAACGATCTTTTGGGCTGTTCTCTACACTCTTCTCCAATGCAGTTTGTTGCGCTGCCATTTTATGTGCCAGTCACTGTCGATGTTGGTTTTCGTATCATTGCAAAGCCACTTGTAGCAGTGGTAATTGGCAGTTAGAGTGGCACACCCTGAAAGTAAATCGTCTCAGAGCGTGAGCTATTTCTCTTTAAACAGACCTTTGAACGAACATAATTACAACCCAGAAGATGTGAGCAGTGATTTCAAATTTCAGATGTCCATATCATTGCATCAATAAAGCGTTACTGAGAAAAAAAACTGTAATGAGGGAAAAGTTGAGTACAGGCCGCCTGTCAGTTCACCCATCAGCCTGTAGTAACGTATGATTTCACACACAGAGAGAGTTTCTTTTTAAAATGCTACTGTGAGATGAAAACATATTCAGATCTCAGGGAAGAAGTACACACCTCAGACTTAAAAGAGACACATGGAAAAACAGATCCTAGATACTTTGATGTGGAGGTGTAATTTTGAACACACGACATCATCGTTCTTCAAAACCTGCAACAGGGAAAAAAATATTTCTTTATTATCGTGATGAAAAAAAAAATGCTGTTAAAACTCTGTCATGTCATTTTACAGAGCTGATCCCACTCATATGTAAAATATCAGGGTTAGGAAGGAATCTGAAAACTCTGGACTATGTAGTGTGTAGACTGAAAGTTTGGGTATCCATGGCAACTCAAACATCACATACAGACACATCCCCGCTAAACACTCCCTCTAACGCGGGTGCTAAATGTACTCAAGGCGTCTTCAGTGCGGTTTCCATGTAATCTATTTACAGCAGAGGCAGCGACCCCTCTTTCTCTTTCTCTTTCTCTTTCTCTTTGTCTATCTTCTTCTCTTTTCTTCTCTCTGCTGACTTTGTGTAAAAAATGAATGGCTGTTCAACAATTCACAATTCAACAGGTGTTAGGATGTCAGAGGTAGTACACACACACACACACACACACACACAAACACACACTCAGGCTCATAGAAAAACAAAACACACTGCTATGACTCACACAGTCTTGTCAATTATGCGTAGGAGACGAGAGAGGGGCGCAAGTTCCCTAATCACATTATGTTTAATAGGGAAAATGGATAACTGCATCATCAAGTTAATAACACACGGTGTGTTGAGGGTTCAGCATCAGAACAATATATGTTACGTGCAAAAAGCTCAACAAGTCATGTAGATTGGGGGTGGGGGGTGGCTGTCCTGCCAAATCCACTCAATGTTATGGTCACAATTTAAATGGACCTGTTGAGGTCGAGTGAGGAATGCTATAGCAAAACTGAAGTCCACACTGATACAACAGCCAAATTTTGATCATTTCATCATGAAAACAACATTTGTGAATGTCTGTGGCAGAGGAGGGAGCCATGTTGTCATAAATTCTTCACAGATTTTTTTGTGGTTCTATAGAAAAGAAAAGAAAAAAAAAGAAAAATCTTTTGTTGTATTTTACCAAAATGGAACCAGGACTCCCAACAGGGCGATGTAGTGTCATGTTACTATTCAGGTCACATGATAAACAACAAAAAAAGATCAAGAATCCTCTGGTTAAAGCTTCTTTTATATAATAATTAGTTTTTTTTTCCCAGTCATTTTTCGTAACCTAAACCTAAAGCATGTCAAAGACAAAACAAATGTCAAGTAGAGCAAAAAACAAAACACATGTAGGATATTGAAGAAGTTGGTTCTGTGAGGTCACGACAAGGATTTCTTCAGTAGCATTATAATTTAAGATGATATGTCAATATTGGGTTTGTTAATTAACCAGATAAAACTAAGTGGTTTTAAATTAGCCACAACAATCCATGGAAATTCCATTTACATGATGTACAACGTTAACATTTTTCCAGCAATTACAACATAAGTTGAGCTCCTCTATCAGTTAGCCACTGATGCTCCATTGTCTTCATGCCAAGATAACACTAGCAAAGTTAATGATGTTTTAAACATACCACTGTTAAATAGATTACAACTAGATTTGTTTTGCAACATGAGGCTGATTTATTGACAACACTGTTAACATTTGTCTAAAGAGGAACTACATCACTTATGATCCACTTAAACATAATAATTATGTAGCTTGAGACATGTAAATCACTGAAAGTGACACAAGTTGAATTGAAATTCCCTTGTAACATTTCTTCCTTTTAGTTGTAACTGTTGTGAAATACATTTATAAACATCAGCTTTGTCTTTTAATTAACCAAGCCACAGTTGCAATAGCTGTAATGAGCAAAAAACACATGAATCACACTAATTTTCAAATGAAAATCAACTCAAACACTTATGTGACAGTGTATTTACAGTGTTGTGTATGTCTGAAAGGGGCCTAACAAACTCAAAAGTCACTTTTTCATCTGTTGGACTGCGCACGTGTGTGTGTGTGCGCATGCGTGTGCACTCAACTTGATCCCTCATCTGCAAAACTGCTAAATCAGAAGATCATAACCACTTCACCTCTCGTGTGTCAAGTCTATTCAAACCACCAATTAGAGTTACATCACCCTGCATCAACAACTCCCCCGCCTTCACGAAAATCTTCCTCTCATCCTCCCATCATCCTCAGCTGCTGTTACAGATGGTTTCATTCCCCAACACATTAATAACACATCATTCAGATGAATGAAGCTATATAATACCTAGTGTTGCCAATAATCCCATAGGTAAGAGGCTTAGCAGGCAGCCCTGAGAGAGAGACACACACATACAGAGAGATAGGAAGATGAGGATTGAAGTCAGGCCCATGTTGATGTTTATAAAGCTACACACACACACACACACACACACACACACACACACACAGGCAGGTGTGGACCACCATATCACCATATGTTCATCTCCCCTGCTGTTTAGTAGTTTCAGGATTATCCCTTTAAACAGATCTGATGCATTTTACAAAAAAAGAGATTAATACCAGTCACTTTAAGACATTGTACCAGAATTACACATGGTTGATTATCAGCACATTAAACTGCTCAGGTGAGTTTCAGGTTAGTTGCATCATGAAAACTTTGAATCTTTTCCTAAATGACTCAGTATAACAGTCATGTGATTGGATTTTATGATCACACCATGTGTCTCTGAGCACACAGAGCCTGGACTGAAAAATTTATTTGGCCTAAAGAAACTGAATTCAAAGGCCCTAAAAACCTCTTTAATCATTAAGCTTTGTATTAGCAGAGATTCATGAAATTGCTGCTTCTTTGTTTTTCCCATGATCTTCTCACTGGTTTATTTATATTTGGGAAAAGTTACTTTTGTGTTATTTATTTTATTTATTTATTTTATGTTTTTTGCACCAAACAAATTAACAAAGCTTAAATCATATGATGTAAGGTTTGAAAAAAACAGTTAAAAACAGTTGTATACTGTCTTCTGTGTCACTGTGGCAGCCTTGTGGAGGGACCCTCCCGGGCTGACCATGATGATGTCATAGTGATTTCATCAAGGTTATTGTAGCTTAGTTTTGGAAACAAATCTAAATGTATAACACAAGGCCTGTGTTATAAACTTGGGGTGCAGCATTTGAAAAACACATTGACTAGACAAAGAGATTTCAGACTCTACACTCAGGACTCGGACTCATCATGGGAAATGTAGGCACCAGCATTTCTTTTGGACAAACCACAGGATACCAGGATATCTCTTGTGTACAGATTTAAATTGTTGTTGCCTTTAAACAACACTCTCAGCAGCTTTAAAATTGTCATCTTTAACATTCACTTCCAATCTGTTCAATTTAAATTAAAAGAGCACTCTGCAAATTCATATTTGGAGCTGATATTTTCAACTAATACACTTTCTGAATTCAACAACAACTACTGCTGACACAGATCTTTATTTACACAAAGAAGAGGCCCGGGTCCAGTAGAAAGTAAAAGTCTAACATTTTATCAGTTGTGTTTAGACACATGAAATCTACAGAGGATTGTATTTTAGGGAGGGTTGTATGCGCTCCATAATGGAACATAAGTGAATTTTCTCTTTATGGTGTTGCTGTCATGCTGGGAGCTATGACATGATCAGAAGCTACACTTGCTGAGTTCCCATCAGGTCAGAACGCTTAAAGCAGCAGTCATACATCCTTTTTGTTGCAGATTTTTCAGCCTTGATCACAGTGTGCGCTCTTTCTATAACGTCTATATTATAGCCCCTGCAGCATTCGTCATGAATAGACTTGTGTAGAGGATCATCAGACACCATGAAAGGTGCTTGTCTCTCAACCGCAATGGTCACATCACAGTGAAAAACACCTGACAGCCGCGTCGTAGGGGGAAGCTTACAATGAAATGCGCACTTCTCTGAAAACACTACATTGACATGCAACACACAGAACCACATGTATCACGCAAAGGCACATGAACATGTAATCACACCCACACAGGCTAATGACACTGAACATGAGCCACTGCTTTGCTATCTTCTCCTCAGCACACCATACACTAATCCCTGTGTATTGTGTTGTTCTAATAAGACAGGGGGTATGTGACAGGAAGAGAAAAGAGTATGCGGCAGTTTGGAAAAGACACTGGGTGATGACACGTCGGTTGGGTATAGATAGGAGCGATCCAGTCTGTCAGGGAAAGCTTTTGTGGAGTCCAGTCCTGTGGAGTAAGAGGAGGGGAACTGACAGCGGTGCTTTATTATTATTATTATTCCTCCTCCTTTTTTTATTCCTTTTTCTTACTACTGGAGCTGAATGCCAACAACCTAGAAGTTTTGTCTCTCTATCTGTGATTAAGAAAGAAAGAAAAAGGGAAAGAAAGATCAAGACAAGCAGAGAAAGAGAGACAGATATGTAAGACAGAAGAAAGCTGGAGGAAGACATGTTGGGGGGAAAAATGGAAAGATAAATGTCTCATCCCTTCTACAAATCCGACGTCGACTCAAATCCTGGCGTAATCCCTCAGAGAACCCAGTTTGGTTTGAAGGCTTGTTAGTGTAGCGAGGCCTTACTGGCAAAGACTGTGTGGTTTGTAGACAATTTCTGGAAAATAACCTGAGTCCAAATGGCCGCCTTGCATAAATGGGTAGGATCTATAATTTTCCCCTCTGATGGTGGAGTTTAGGATTTGGAGGTAAGCTGCAGTGAAGACATCGATGGAGTTGATCTTATCAAGCATCTTTAATTCAAGCTCTCATTCAGGATTAAACTAAGGAGCCTAAAGATTCTGCCCAATAATCCCAGTTTTCTTGCCATCACGTTACACATATCGTCCATTGGTTTGATCATTTATCTTGATGGATTCATTCAGTTTTCCTTTGTATCATCCACATCTGGCCAACAAATTGGAAGTTAATACTTTTATACAAGGAGAGCTTTTATTATGATTCATAATGTATTCAACACTACAGACCTTTAGAACTACAAGTAATTATTATTTAAAACATACCAAATATGTCTTGTCCATAAATGCAGAGAAATATGCGTAAAATTATGGTTATTTTGAATCTTACTGCTTTTTTGGGCTTGAATAGTCAGGGGCGGCTGTGGCTTGAAGTGATAGACGTAGAAAAGAGTTATGAATTCTTCTTGCCTGGTAAGTAAAAAGCTGTTAATACTGATGTTGGCGATGTAGCAAGAGCAACACCTTATACATAACACCTCTATAATGACACAAGAGTGTTAGGGTCATTTTCATACTCATTACATAGTAACCAGAACATTGTCAGAGAATAAAAGTTTAGGTTCATGGTCAAGATCATGCTGATGAATCTCCCAGTGTGAGGTCAGTGAAGCAGTTCAGCTGAGGCTGTCTTTGCCTCAGGGCGGCCACAGTTATGAGATGTTGGAAGATACACAAGAGACAGCCAGGATGCACTAGTTAAATGTACAAGTTCACAAACACACACACACACACACACACACACACACACACACACACACACCTGCAAACATCCACACAAAAACAGATGTATCTTTACACACTCCCCCACACACTCTTCAGAGTTGCTTTGGTGCTAAAAGCACACACCTACAGAATACATAAAATCATAATATACACTCCTTCCTGCATCACAAAAACACTCACCCACACAATCTCCCTCACACACACACACACACACACACACACACACACACACACACACACACACACACATACACACATAAAATTTTGCAGATGTATAAAGGCCTATCTCTGTGCTCCTTCCCACTTGGCTCATGCTCCATTCAAACACTTTGAGGGTAAATAAAATTCTCAAATACTGTTCACAACATGAAAAACATAAGAAACAGGTGTTATTTTTTTCCACCAGCAGTACATTTAGATCCTATCTGCCTTCTCTGCCCGACACCACTTTTGCCAGACGTTTAGCATCTTTCTCCTCGACGACTTCCTCGCCCACTTCATCCCCGCATGCTCCCACTCCTCATCTCCCCAGTCGTCCTCTTGTAGCCTCCAATTCCTCCACCATCTGAAGTGGGGATGTCTTACCGCACCGCTGGATCTTTGACTGGTCCTCCAAGACACTGCAGGCCTCCCAAATCAGCTTCAATGAGGAGCCCTGCAGAGGCTGTCGCCGCTGGGGAGAAATTGTGCTGTAATTGAGCTGCGTGATAATAATATGTTCTTCTCTCTGATTTCTTACCAGCGGTGAATCATCAACACCATCATCATCGTGCCATCACATCAGCAACGCTCTGTAGACGCTTCCACGCTGCCGCCGCCGGAGTTGACCCTGCTCTTTTTGCTCGGTTCTCTCGTTGTGTCGCTCTCTCGTCAATTGCTGTCGTTCCACTTATTTTATTCCCATTTCCTCTCTCTTTTACTTCCCTCCTGCTCCATCCTCACCATTGCGTGCTCCTCTCATCCGTCTCCAACCATCCTTCCCGTTTCTGTTCCATTTCATTGGACGGCATGCCTCAGAGGTATACAGAAATTACAATGTACCAAAAAAAAATCTGTGCGTGTGCACGTGTGTGTGTGGATGGGGGTGGGGGCTGGAGGCCAGAGGAAGAGAAGATAATTAGGAATGGTGATTGTATGAACACAGTGTCAAATGCCTTTTTTGCTGTGTTCTCAAGGCATTCATGCCTTTGTAGTAACAAGGCAGGGGGAAGCTTGATCATTTTTGTGTCACAATTTGAGTTTCCTTTTTTGGAAAACCATTTGAATTTCAAACATTTTTTAGCATTTAACCAGCAAGTTCCCACCCCCACCTCCTTCCCTTCTCCTCCTTTCTCTTTCTTCCATTACACTCATGTTTTGGGCCTCTAGGCTTCTGCGTTTTCCCTTGATGACAGTCACAGACAGTTTGTTAAAAGTGAGAGAACATGTTTGCATGTTCGCGCACAAATAGAAGAGAGAGCAAAACTGTGACTGAGCAATATTGGAAATATGTTTAGACCATCAGCAGAAATACAAAAGCCTTGTGACATAAAGGGGAACAATTGAAACAAAGGGTTAATCCAGTCAGACACAAACAGATGTAACGAGAAAAAGAGGTTAAAGGAAAACAAGACGGGTTGCCCCAAGGTTTTAGTCTGTGACTCTGTGTGTGTGAGTCTGAAATCTGTTAACATGCTGTTTATACAAAGTTAGGCTCAGTCAAGGAGTAGTTATGATTGTGATGAGTCTCCAGGAAATGAATGTAAGTCAATGAAATGTTTCTGAAGTCATGGAAACCAGATTGTGTGTGTGTGTGCGTGTGAGTAACACACAAGAGTTTACACATGGCTTTTTCAGTGCGTTAACCATCCACATGAGAATTGTCTTTCCATAGAAGACAACCATTAGGAAAATCATTGACTGCTTATTAGTGTCAGCACTCTTTGTGTGTGTGTGTGTGTGTGTGTGTGAGAGAGAGAGAGAGAGAGCTCAAACAAAGAACAATACAACTCTTTAACACTTTTCTCTCAGACTCTCTCTCTCTATTCTAAATGTCTGGCTTTTTTGGGGAAAGTTAGGACTTTTATTCGTCCTCCAATAATATAAGCATATAGGCCTCATTTTATATACTTCTTATCTTATCAACTGGATATATATATATATATATATATATATATATATATATATATATATATATATACGTGTGTTTTTTTTTCACCAAAGGCCAAGCAGGTTCTACATCACGACTCCATTCAGGGGTTGTCTCTGGGCAAGGCTGAGATGTGAGCGTGCCATCTACCCTCCGTACCTGCATAAGAGAAAATAGCAGCATAAATGTATGAATGTACTTCACTGTGTGACCATGTTTGGTGTTTATTAATATTAACCTCCTGCACATACGTGCCTTCCAGAGGCATACGCTATATGCAGACATAATTGTCTTAACTGCTGAGAAAGAGATTTGGTCAAGGCAATTATAATTCAGCCAGGGCATGTCTGCTTGCTTAGCACTCAGTCTGTTTGCCTAAGAGACACAAATGACTGCAATTTAACAGCAATAGAGAAAGACTGTAATGAGTTGGTAACTGTTTGCCTGATGCGAGCGTGTTGCGACAAGGTGGGAAGAATAATCAAAGGAATAGGACTGTATTTTCACTGGCATTATGTCCAGTGGCAGCAATGGAGATTAATGAGTAGGAGGTTTATTAGCTTCTCAAAATTATTCCGCTACACATTTTTTTCTTTCTTTTTTTTTCTTTAATAGACTCTGAATATAGCTTCTGTATTATGTCTGCTGAAATTATTCTGTTTGATACCCGGCGGGGCTGGTAACGATGTTGCCTGATGTCGGTCTTAGTGAATGTGTGTTGACTAAACAAACAACATGTAATGTGTTCATGATGTGCTTTCTTAGGTTTGATAATTTCACACAGGATTTAAATGTGAATATTAAAGGGGTATAAATGTTAGTGAAGAGCTTGTAGATCCACTCCAGGAGAATGACACTGGGGCAAATTGCTTTACGTTGATTTGACTTTAAAAAAAATTGAATATGAGCATAATCCTTGTTGTGCTATACTGTACATGCTGAATTATAAATGGAGTGTGTGTATAGTGTGTCAGAGATGCCCGAGATCAAACTGTTTGATCTTAGAGAAACCCAGTACAGTGTTATGTTACTTATGTTTAATGGATGAAGGGTTGCACGTTTGTGATGGCCTGTGGTTGTACGCTCTCTCGTGTGTGTAGAAGTGGGGTGGGGTGAGGAAATGTGTGCATACTGCATTGTACATAAAAGGTCAGCGAAGGTGATAGTTCTCTCTTGTTCTGTATGTGCGTGTGTGTTTGTGTGTGTTGTGCTCCACATGGCTTCTCAGCCTCCAGCAGCCCGATGATTCAGAGGACACAGGCTGCATGACGTGCACTGTCTTTGACCCTTCTCTGCTGCAGCTGTTAGTGTAACACTGCAGCAATGTGTTTGTTAATGTCGTTATTTTGTGGTGATGAGGGGGAAAGGGTCGTGTGAACAGGGCCAAATGTGTACGCTTGTCATACACTTATCACTATTAGAATGTTCTCGCTGTGAATGATATGTGCATCCTTGTGTGTTTTTCATATCAGTGTACAGCTGTGTGTATTTAGCGCCTGCTGGGTCAACCCCGCAGGCCCTCTGTGCTCTTGCCATTGCCCTGTTTTGGCTCCCAGGAGCCCCAAAAGGATTTTTGCAGGGATATTCTGACAAACCAATGCTGCCGGACTGGCTAACTACTTCTTCTGCGGCTGGCACTGTTCACAACATACTCTGAATACCAAGCGATGGCCGTGAGCTCTTTTCTCTTTTGTCTTTGTTTCAGACCAACACACACACACACACACTATGACATCACTGAGTCAAACCCTGAATTTCAGATGGGGCCAGCTTGAGGAAAAAGCCCCAAATCCAGCCTAAAATCTGGATCAAAAACCTAATCCCCAACTCAGGGGGATCTGATCTGAGTCACTGCGGGGTCTGGCTATTGGCCATTGCTCCATTCCTCATTGCCCCTTCTGTCTCTCTCTGTCTTCCTCTCTTTCTAGTTTGCTCGCTCAGATTTTAGACAGTTGTTTCACACTGTGAGAACGGGGGAACGTTGCTTTAATTTTGCCAATAATGCCTCAGTCTGTGCATCTGCTGTGTCGAAGTGATTAGCGCAGCAGAAGCTGTCTTTACTATGGTGACAAGCCCATATGGTTTTGCGTGTGTACTTGTGAGCATTAGGCTTGATCTGTCACTTTGTATTAGAATTTGTTTTACATGGTAATGTAATCATTAAATCTTCCCCACATACAGAAGGAGCATGGAAAGTGTGTCTGTGTTTGTGTTTAATTTAGTTACAAGTGCTTATAAATCATTATCCAAGATGAGTTACCTCTTAAACCAGAAGTGTAACATCAGACATCAATGTAGCAGGGTAACCATGAGACCAAAATGAGTATTTGTTTGTGTTTTGAGGAGAAATTTACTAATGAAGTGGAAAAAAACATGAGATACATTTTGTGCTGAACCCTTGAGTCCAATCTTGCAGGCGCACACACTCCCAAACATGTACCAACAAAGCAGGCTTTGCATTCACAGTGTGAGCGAATCCAATGAACCTCAGCTATTCCTACACTCCACAGTTAAGGTACTCCTCCTTGCTGCATCACACACAAACACGCACACACACAAACACACACACACACACACACACACAGGAGGCTCTGTGCAGCTCTTTAACAGTTTCCTCACAGACAGAGGGAGTTTAGCCCCAACCTGGTTTTGGTTTGCCACACAGTACACTACTGTAGCCGGCTAGCCGTGCCCTCATCTTCCAAGCCTTCAGCTATACCAATAATCAGCTAGCCTCTGCCACTTGCCAAGGCTAACCACATAATTACTGTGCTCATCTGGCTGAATCTCCTCTCAATGCAGAGCAGAAGCCTGATCCTGCAGTTGCAGAGAGCTGCTTTAGCCAAAAACCCTCGAGCAAATGAAGCTACAAGGCGAAAGCTCAGCTCTCATAACCCTCACTGCAGAGAGGTGGAGATAGATAGACGTTCTCAGCTTATCGTTCACAGAAGGTCATGGATTAGCAATCCGTGGGCCTTAAAGCTATGTAGTTTTTAGCTCTGACTCATTCTTATGGATCAGCATCAAGTACAGTCAACAAACCGGTATCTCAGTGTGGACTGTTCAGAGTTGTGGTAGGAAAGTCTGAACGGTGGTCGGACTGCGGTGGAACAGGATCTAACAGGCATTCCTCTGGAGGACTGGAGAGTCACTTTGTCTCTAAAGTAGAGCAGGAGAGAGCAGACAGACTGAGGGAGCAGATGAATATGTTTTGGATTGTGTGGGAATGACAGGTGTGTGTGTCTGAGCATCTGTTGCCCTTTCATACTTAAATAGTATGTATGTGAGAGTGGATGACATGCATTTCCCTTGGCTACATCCCGTCCCCATAACAGGAAAAGAAGAAGTAGACAAAACGCAGACAGGAAATACTTAAATTGACCGTCTCTCAGTGCACTCATTCATGAAACACGGGGACTTCCTCAGGCTTGTGTTTTTTCCTGCATTGTACATCAGAGAGTAACAGCGTGACTGTCAGGAACTAAGGTCTAAAATAACTGTATCAGTGTATCAACTAAATAAATTTTTTTTTTGTTTTTTTTACCTGTAATTTCAGTCGTCTTTTTCTCGTCTATCTCTTTGCTGATCTCAGTGTCTCACCATCAGAAAGACAAACCCCACACATCTCACAATGTTATAAATGTTATAGGGGAGATTCAGTGTTTCCCATGTGGGATTAATATGGAATTGATACTGCTTGGGACTCAAGTTTGGGGGGTTTCTGTAACCACAGTTTCTGTAACAACAGTGGAGGGTTTTATTAGGATCATTATTGCCAAATGGTTGTTAGTCACTGTGATATCTAGCCCTGTCAACAAATACATTTGGTTGCTTTCAATTTTAGAGTGGGGATCATTAGAGAATGAGCAATTATTTCCAGCCTTAATTAGTTTATTAATCATTTGGTCAAGATACAAAGAGAAAAAAAACAGAATTACCCCTTGTGGGAGTCTGCCTCCGCCAACCAAATCCAGCTGCAGGTAATTAGTGCTTAACTTCATAACTTATGGCCAAAAACATATTGTGTGAGGTCACAGTGACCTTGATCTTTGACCTTTAGCCACCAAAGTTAGTAAAGTTCAGTCTTGAATCAGAGTAAATGTTGCCAGATTTTAGGACTTTTGCTCAATGGGGTCTTGAACTATCACATTCAAATTGCCAAAAAAAAAAAAAAATGTTGTATGACCTTTGTCTTTTGATGACCAAATTCTAATCCATTCATCTGTGAATCCAAGTGAATGTTTGTGCCAAATTTTAAAGGATTTCCTGAAGGTGTTCTTGAGGTATCACATTCACAATAAGGGGATGTCGAGTTGCTTTGATGCTCAGGATGTTGAACAAGTTCACACAAACTACACTCTTATATCTTAACCCAAGAAACTTTGTCACAGTGGATAACAAGGTCAAACTTTAGTCAACAGTGCCACACACATTGCCTCAGAACTATGGCAAAAGACTTATAACCACATCCCAGAAGCGCCTGACAACCAGGAGTCAGCTTGGTGTGTCATGGACTCATACCTACCAACTGATCGTAAAAAAAGAATTGCAACCAGAAAGGTTCCAACTCGGTTGTGTATTAGACCCCTTCAGCAAATCACTTCAGTCATAGTAAATGTCCTGCTGTGCCGATGGAAAACGTGTAAAAGATTTTGCCTTGTCAGACGCTTTGTAGAAAAGTAATTACCTCTTGTTTCCGTTGAGGCTGGAGATAAGCCAGCACTCCTGGCATACTGAGGAACAACTTTTCAGATTATACACCTTCTCTTATAGTAGAGAACAAACAAGCTCTCTCTCGCACTCACATGCATAAGTGTGAATGCTATAAACCGCAGGGGCTACATGAGGCCTCAAGAACACACTAATACCACCCACACATACATACGTCACGCGTCAGATCTTAAAGTTGACCGAAGCACCTTGCTGTTTTTACAAACCTCATAATTCCCCGCCCCCCCCCCATTGACAGGCTTTACTTAAGCTTACTCGTTTATTTGATTCCATTATTCATTTATGGATTTACTTCTGCATTAAGCACATTTTGCAGCAGCCAAATTGGGATTGTTTTTTTTTTTTTTTTTTTTGCTAAAACTGTTCATCATTAGTAAGAGATCCTGCTGAACAGTGTGAGAAAAGAAAGAGAATGAAGGACGTGGAGGCAAATGACAAACACCATGTAATAAAAAAAAGTTTTTCGGAATAACGCTGCGTGGGAGGAGATTTGGAGTGACCTAATTAAAAATGTTGGAATCCTGAGAGGAAGAAATTAAGAAAATGTCAGTTAGGCTGAGCCGGAGGAGGGGAGATTAAGAGGCGAAAGCTCCAATGTTGTCTGATTTCTGCTCTTCTCTTTTATCACTGCTACATGGGAACATTGGTCTTTAACAACATCAGGGCGAGTTGGTGTTGCCCTAATATAGAGCCTTTACAGACATGTGTGAAAAGAAAAGGAATGGTGCTGCAGGTCGAGAAAGTTCCAAACTTTGAAGAAAAAGAAAAGTTGAAGAGGCTGTAACTCGACTGACACGGCCGATGTTCTGTTCTTCAAACTTCCTGGGGAGACTGTGAAATGAAAATGGAAATATGGGAATAAAAAAAAAAAAAAAAAAGAAAGAGAGAGGCAGGAACCAACAGAGCTTCATCAAAATAGTCCCACCTTGCAGTTTAAGCAGCTTAACGTTTCCACATCATTACTGTACAGGAGCAATATGAAAGTCTATTATCATCATCTAGCTAACATTCACGCTGACTTCCTGCAGCCGTCCCAGATATATATTCCCCCTGCGGAGACGCTCCATATGGGGCCAACATGTTCTGCTGTGCTGGGCAGGACGGGACCGTACGGATGCTGTCGGGCCAAATGCGCATCGTGTATTAGAACAGATGATGGCGAATGGCAGTGTGTCGATTGTCAGCACAGTGGAGGAAGGAGATGGGCTGGACAATAAAAGGGACGGAAGAAGAAAGGAGGAGCAGGGAAAATGGACAGCTGGTACCAAGATTGGTGTTAGTTAAGGATGACTAAGTGACATGTTGACAAGAGACAGATAAGAAGACTCTGTGGAGCAAAGATGAAAAAGGCAAGTATGATGAGTTTGTGATGCCAGTGTGCTTTAGTAAAGCACAAGATCTTTGATTCCACTTCCCTTTGAAGTGATCCATGAAAATAACGCCATGTGGCATGCATGAATTTTAGCAACGTTTAAAAAAAAACAGCCTGGTGCAGCATCCCTAATGCTGAGGCTTCACAGTATTCATTGACTTGCACAGCCACTGCATTTTCCACTTGTTTTGACAACATTACACCAGTATACTTCCTCACATTGTTTGTGCAATAAGTAGTCACTTTACTTTCAATTGCAATCAATTTAGAAAGTTGGATTTCATCAAAGTTTTAACACTGAAAAACTTCTGCAACAAAAAGGATGTTATATCTAATCTATTGGACAATAATCACTTGCAAATGAACAGCAGTTTCAGTTTACGTTTTGAAGTGAACTGAAATTAAACTGAATTGCCCCCCCACCTCCCACAAACACACAACCAACCAACCACCCACCCCACACCCCGCTGCTTGCGTGCCACACTCCAGCACTCAGACACACACTGTGTAATCCAGGTGTGTAGTGTTTGTTCACAACACGTTAGTTTCAATGCTGCGCTCCACAACAACAGCAGGTCATTTGTTTCAATCTAACAAGAGATGGTGGCAACAATAGAGGATGTTTTTTCTCTCTCTCTCTAAAAAATCTTGCGTCAGCTGAGGGAGGCTTTACATAATTTCCATCATCATTCCTTATACCGAACTTAAACCTCCTGCGGCCTGTTAGGTGTGTGTGGCGCTCTGCTCTCAAGCACAGTGCCATGCAGCAGTGGGTCCATATTGGTGGTTGTCGGTGGCGATAGTGTTACAATAGCTGTGGGGCTACACTCCACTTAAGCTGTCACGCCTGTAATGAACAGCAGATTTCAGTGTGAAGCAGCTCATTTGCCGGTGTGTGTGCGAGAGAAACAGAGAGTGTAGATGAAAGTATAACATGGCAAACATGGTAGAATCACAGGAGAATGTCTGACTCACTTCCCATTCACTTATTATGTGCTTTTTCAATGTGCCCCTTAAAACATATGATTCAAGCCTTGTGTGGCTGTAGGGACAATAATATCAGTCGGTACACCTCTTACATTTGATCTACTGGATTAATTAATTATTATTTATTTATGCAGACTCATGGATCCTGTTTATGCCTGGCATTTACATGAGTCTTTTGGTGATTATGTTGCATGTGGACATGAAGTACAAACACTGAGATAAATTGAGATCTGCTCACTCAAACCACTGCCATGGTGCTATTGGATACATATAACCACATTGTCTCTGTAACAAGTTATAATATGTTCATAAGGCTGATGATCATGATGGGTTCCCAACAAGCATGTAACAGTAGTTAGATGTAGGCAATAACAAAATTCAAACACAAGTTTTGGTGTAAACACGGTCCTTGTCTCAAGAAGCCTAATGACTTTGTATTTGGGGCTACTTAGTTAATAGCTTTTCTACTTAATACCTGTATATTAGCTAACATGTCATTGAATGCATATTAACATGTTGATGTTAGCACTAAACTGAAAAATGGACTGTACCAGTGTGCAACCTCACAGAGCTGCTTTTCCTAAAAGCAGGCCTACGTGATCACAGTCATATATGTAGCAGTCATCCCAGAAGTGAGAACAAAGGAGACTGTAGCTGTTTGAGTCTGTGAAATGGAGTGGGTATCTTTTGGCAGCTGGATTTTTGACAATAAATATATAATAAAATATCTCTGGCAGAGAAAAATGCGGAAAGATTCATTCCATTTTTGAAGATACCCACTTCATCCAGCTTTCTCAGGCTGCTAAAACCTCATATGAGTTTCAGCTTAAACTCGATTTCAATTTTTATAGCTTAACATAGCTTATATATATATATATATATATATATATATATATATATAGAGAGAGAGAGAGAGAGAGAGAAAGAGTCAGAGTTTGTTTCTGGGAGTTTGTTATTTTTTTAGGCAAAACCTTGAGGAAATATTTTTGCGTTCGGTGAGAAAGTGTTCCACATTGAAAAAGACATATTTCTCTAATACACCTGCTTCTACTTCTACTGAAAACGAAGCAAAAAAATAAGAGCAAGAAAAAAACAGGGCTACAGCTGTGATGTGTTGAGTCAGGAGTGTATGTACTGTAAGTGCAAACTGTGCTTCAGGTCCAGACGGAGCTTGGGTTACATCTCATCCCACCTCCAAAGCAACACTGCAGCTGATAAAAGCATCCCATTCATGAAAAAAACACCAATGCCTTCCTCGATGTGAAACCGTGATGAAATTTCAAAATTTATAAGAATTATTAGTGTTTGATTAATTATGTAATATTGTGATTTCATCCTGAATGTATTCACTTCAGCTATAGTTGAGGGAAACTTACACTCTTATTTATTTAGCAGACATTGTGTTCTAATGGCTCAGCAGTGTTTTAGAGGCTGTTGTCTGGCAGAGCTCATAAAGCTTCTCTCTCTCCAGCTTCCCCTCCTTTTTCTCATGAGAGTTTTTTTTTTTAAATAATTTTTCCTCATTTGCGCATTTCTCACCATCTTTTTCTCGTCTGCTGGAAGTCTGTGTCTCATTTGTCTTTTTTTTTTGCCTTTCTTCCTCTTTTTTTCTGCTTCCACTTACTTTCACACTGTAACACTGTCGCCTCAGCACTTCTCCCACTGTGTGTGTGTGTGTGTGTGTGTGTGTGTGTGTGTGTGTGTGTGTGTGTGTGTGTGTGTGTGTTGCACGCGCTTCTTTTCCTGGTGACATTTCCATGCCAGGTGTGACAAATGGCAGGCAGAGAGGAAACATTTATTCCCTGTGGTGAGCTTAATTAGCCTATCAGCTAAGCCTTGGCACCAGCTTGTTTTGAAAACCACACACACACACACACTTGCATGCACACACATTTATCCTCAAGTAAGAACCCAACAACAAGTGCACACTCAGGCGTATACACACACACACACGCATCCGACAAATCACCTCAGCACATGAAACACACAGATAATTGGACAGAACAATTAAATGATGTCTAAATCACAGCACCAATCCTTATTTTTCTTCTCTGTCTTCACATCCAGAGGGATTCAGCTGTAGCCAACCTCATCTTTTCTCTATTAAAAGGTTAAATCATTTACAAATTACAGCTCTTTTCCAGCGGTTAGCATATGGTGGGTGTGGAGAGGCCATACAGGGCCAACAGGCAAGACCGGAGGAGAGATAGTGAAGCACTGCCATGTGTGTTAACATTATGCCACACGTGTGAACATGATATCGTATTTAATGCAGTTTTACATCATGTGTCCATCTGTGTGTGTGTGCGTGTGTGTGTGGGAACATCTGTCCGCTCGTGTGACTGTCCATTGTTGTGCCAAACCACACATTTGCAGCAGAGGAATAGAGGTTTTGGGCAGCGGGTGGAGGAGTGGGGGTGTTGGGTGCTGTAACACACTGCTGCTAATTGCACGCACACATGAATACAAACACACACACACAAACCAGCACATAAAAGTGCTTTCAACTTGGATGAGTGGGGTCTGAAGGCCTTTCTTTGTCTTTTTTTTTTTTCTCAATCTGTGGACAAATTACTGACATTACTGGCTGCAGAAGAGACTCGCTGTCTACTGCCATCTTTTTCTCATTCTCACTGAGCCGGGGCTGTGGCATGTTTTCCCCCCACTGCAGAGAAGGAAATGAAAGCCAAGAATGTTGCTGATGTGTCTCCTTTGCTTGATGCCAGCCAGGTGGTGGAAGGGATATTAAGGTGCCCTTTAAAAGGGTAGACATTGGGGGAGGTGAACGCTGTAATTTGACCAGATTATGTTGTGACTTGTTTCGGGTGTGGCTGGGTCCAGCAGCCCTGCTGGCAACAAATGGCTTTTGATGTCAGGGTTAAAAGGTTTTGCTTGGATTTCGGGGAGACTCCATGCTCTTCTGAGGTGGGATTAGTGTTAGAAAGTCAACAGTAAGAAGAGAATCACAGCCGTTGTTCTCCATCTGCTCAGTTGGAAATGCTGCAGAAGTGGGTGGTATCTTCACAAAGAACTCATGATTTGGTTAAAAAGGGAAATACCTATATTTTGTAGGTGTTTGCAGTCCTGCCCTTCTGTGTCCAGACATAAGCCAATTTTCTTGACCAATGTTTCTGTCTCTCTGTGAATACACATCGTGTTAAATATAGAGTAGTGTAGGATTCCTCTTACCAAGTAAAACAACTGTTAAGAATTAACATGTGAACCCACTGGTTAATGAAGACAAGGCACTTTATCCAATCAGGGTTTGGCAACAGTGAGAAGACACTTGTTGGCTGCCAACTGATTAAGAGTCCTGATAGAATGAGACAGAGGAGAAAGGAGAAGCAGCTCTGGTGTTTCTTTTCATCTCACTGGTGAGGATTTCCCCACCGGGCCATCAGTCACCACTGAATTCCCACATAAAGAACAAAAAAGATACCAGCACATTTGTCATTTTTAGCCACGTTAGCTGTATAACTGAGACAACAGATAACACTGTCAGTTCAGATAACAGCTTCTCAACAACAGTTGGACTGGAATCAAATCTGCTCCAGTCATTTATTATCCCTGATCTGTGGCTCCATGATCACACAACTATTAGGTTGACTGGTTGTGCGGACAAGTGAAATATCTCAACAATTAATAGATGGATGTGTCATGAAAATAATATAGTTCAGACATCCATGGCCCTGACAATGTAAAAAAAAAAACTGCTATATAAATAAAGTTGAGTCATATTTTATTCATTCTCTCATTTATAGATTAATGAGGGGTTTGGCAGGTCAGGGGACCTTATGATCCGGATCAGTACTGACCAGATTAGAATTGTGAAAAACGTATTTCTTAATTTTCAGGTCAGGTTGAGGATTGTAATTAATCATGAGCTGTTCTGTTGCAACATGGAGACTTGATTCTGTCCGACTAAGGGACTGAACGTCAAGGCCGTTGCACAAAATATTCACCCCATGAACCCTTATCGCTAGAGTGTTGATTTTTCTGCAAATCCATCTGAAGTCCTTAAGAAGTATGAAAACAGCTTAAAGTCAGAAATCTTCTCTCTGCTTCAGGGTCTGCTGTTCTGGACAGTAGGGCCTTCAATCATTTAGAAGTTTTAATGATCTGTGTGTCAGTGCGAAAGATCGTATCAGGCGTCTCTCCACTCATCATCACTAGCTTAGGTGCTTAACTCTCTCTCTCTCTCTCTCTCTCCTCTCGGCCACTTTCCCCATATTTTTTTCCTCTGATCTTTATCTCCTTGTCATTCCATCACACAGATGACTTCCTAGACTTTTGTAACTTTAGAAAATTATCAACCACATTCCTCTGAAACTGAAGATTTTTATATTTTTTTGGACACATTAGAACTGGCAACAAGTCACACTGTATAAACCAGCGCGTGTCTCAGCTGCTTGGAGGAAAGTCATTAGTCACTTGTGTTTGTTGTTTACATGCAAATTTGACCACATGATGTGACTTACAAATAAAGTGATTATAGTCATTTGTAAAATGATATTCAAAACAAAGTGTTTAACTGCTCAGTATGCAAAATGCATTAAACAAATGTAAATGCAACAACTGGACCAGTTACACTTTGAAAAAGTAATTTTTTTGTGTTTGTTTCTGCTTCAGCAAATATTTACGCTATACCCTGACAGGCTTTCACCTCCAATTCTCTCGGCGGATACGCAGCCAACAACTGTCTCCACAGGCTACTTCTGATTCCTGTAACACAGTCTAAACCATTTCTATCTGACAGGCAAGGAGAATAAGACTGTGACCAGACTCAAAACATCCCCTCTGGAAATAATTTGAGCCCTAAAGGGGTCTTCAGTAACACCGTGATGCATCATGCATTTAAACATACGTGACACCTCTGTATTCATCTTGTTCTGGTGCTGATGCTTCTGTGCCAATGCTACCTCAGTACCAACCTTATTTAAATGATAGCCAAACACTACACACTCAC
This sequence comes from Polydactylus sextarius, assembly GCA_016801845.1. Taxonomy (NCBI): domain Eukaryota; kingdom Metazoa; phylum Chordata; class Actinopteri; family Polynemidae; genus Polydactylus; species Polydactylus sextarius. Next base: position 6,717,404 of record CM028907.1, on the reverse strand, counting down.
CCATTTAACTAAATGCCTGGTTTATTGTGATAGTCCCTCTGCCTGTTGGACCCACTACAGACCAGAGGGTTACTGCTGTGGTGAGATATAAGGACAGCAAAAAGGGGAATGTGGAATAAACCTCTGTTTCTTTGTTCTATATCATTAAGGTTGGCTCACATTTTATCTCACAGCCACAAAATACTTTCAGGTACATCAGGACCAAAATCCTCTACTTGGTCCTTTGTCCCTTACGGACAACTGGCTGGTTGGCAGAGGTGTGCCAAGGTTAGCAACTACACAGGGTTTCTTTCTCTTTCAAGTTCTTTTTTTTTTCATTCTCAAGCAACCAAAGACATTTATGATGACATCTGAGGCAAGCCAAATTAATCCCTAAGCTCCCTCACCAATAGGACTAATGTACTGTATGTCTGGATAGCAAGCTCAACTGTCTCCAAGTCTCATCCTGATCCATCCTGAGCTCTCAGTCTAATCGCAGAAGCTCAACACAGGAACTTAAAACTCTGTCTTTGCCCAGGTTATCAGTCACCAGTTTAATCTTAGCTAAATGTTTTTCTTTTCTTGTGTACTCTTAAATCTAACTCTTTCTAGTCTGTGGTTTTTTCAAAGAAACCTGCAGCTCTATGTGCAGTCGAGCTCTAGTGCCCACACATAAGCCTCAGGTGATTAAAACTCTGTCTGTGCCCCATCTTTTCATCTTTGTTTTCACCCCATCATTAGTCTGTTGGTGCACAGAAATTCATTTCCTGCATTTTCCTGCAGATCTAAACAGAGCTGATCGGCTTCTAACCTCTGAGCACAGGATGTGTGTGTGTTTGTGTGTGTTTATATTGTTAGACTGACACAGGTCACTAACCAATCAATGTCATTTGCAAAATTGTTTTCCTGGAAAAAAAAGCCTTGTTATTGCCTAGTCTTGGTGTTCTTGGGTTGTGTTCTTGCTGAATCCTCTCGACACTGAATATAGATGAAAAAGAGGAGATGACAAGACACGAGCCTCTTTTGAATCCACATTGTGACATGTTGTGAATCTGTGTCGTGAGACCTACCAAAAACATGATTAATAGATGTAATTACTGGGTGCCTTGGATTCCCATCAAATCAAACAGATAATACAGAATATATCAAAACAAATTAAGGCAGTATTCTGGACTGTTACCTATGATGAGGAGGTGATGTTTCTTTCTTGTTTGTTTGTTGTCAGCAGAATATCTCAGAAACCTTGAGCTTGACAGTTCATCTTAAACCTTAAAAAAATACCACAGCCACATTATCATACTTCATCAGCAGAATAGAAAACCTTGGCAGTTTGAATTGATTTGTCTAATCAAAAGACTGTGAATTAACAGACAGAGGAAGAGGTGACTCCAACCTGACCAACATTTATATACCGACACATGTATATTAAGTCTGTTTACATTTTAATTTGGGTAATTAACATTACTTAAACCAAACTGACTTTTTTTAACATAAGATGACCAAAACTTTACAGTACAATATACAATAAATCAAGATGGACATAACAGTCTGTAACAAATTTCATGGTGATTTACTCCTCTTTTTTTTTTTTACTCATCCGCTAAAAGATCAATGCAGCGAATGAACGGATGGCTGCCCAGAACTATTTTTTTTGTTTTTGCTGCATCATAAGGGATCTGACCCAGCCAGTGTGACCTCTGCATCGGGGTCACCCTGAGGTCATGCTGTGTCACCGTTTTATCACACTGATGCCTGGAATCTCATCTATGTTCCTTGACATACTCAGCACAGACCTTACGTCATACATTAACAAGCTGTTCCCACCAGTTCATTCACACAGAAGAAACGAAAGGGGGCATTTTTATCTCATTGTGTCCCCTCCATCCTCATCTACTGGTAATCACTCTCTATTATAGCCCTTTTTTTCTCATGTATCTTTGCTATTCTTAACCTCTAGTCTGGAGCCTCAGTAAAGTTTTGTGAAGGGCTCTTCATATGCAACTCTCTCTCGCTCACTCTCGTTCTCTCTCTCTCTTGCAGTCTCTCTCTCTCACACACACACACACACACACACACCTCGTTTGCACCCCTATAGATCAGCTGTAGGATCCCACTGTGCTCTCTGACCACGTGAGCTCAATGCACAGAAGGGACCCTCTGTTGCGGTGCCATTCAACAGAGGCCCATGATGTCACAGGGAAATCACCTTCATCTCACACACAAATACACACACACACACACACACATGCTGCACAGACGCAGCTCCTCCCCCGCTCTCTTTTCTTCTCATCGCCGTGGTGAATGGAATTGCATGGCTGTGCAGTTCAATCACTGTCAAGTGCAAAGAAAAGGGGTCTCTTGTGCAAAATTTCATGATTCACAATTGATTAAATAGGGGTGTCATTTCATGGCTGAACAAGGAGGTGTGCAGAGAAGGGTGTGGGGTTTGGGGGCTAGGAGGTGGGGGTAAGACTTTTTCATGTCCTTGTGAGATATGGCTCAGAAATGGCCTGATGGGGCCCATTCAAAGCTGGAGATATAAAGTTCTGGGTGTTTTTCACAGAGAAAAATAAGAGAGAGGAGGGGGTAAAGGGACACAGTAGGGGAATTGCCAGTATCTTCTCATGGCTTGTTAAAGAGCTTTCATGCCCTTGAGAGATATAGACCTAATATACTGTATGTAAGCTGTAATGATTTAGATTCCTGTTGTCATCTGGAAACTCCCAGGGTTCGCCCAGCGGGGAGGCAGAGGGGTACAGCAGATAGGAAGTGGTTTGACGAAGAAAAGACAGTGTTTTTTTGTTGTTTTTATTTTGGTTTTTTTGAGACAGAGAGTGAGTGGGCATATATCATCTCACTGTTCTCTACAAAACGAACAATAACTACAACAGCGCTGTATTGTGGGCACTTTATTGAGCTGCAAACCACAGGTTGTAACCGATGAGGTTTTTTGACGACAGCTTGGTTATTCTAAAGTCAAAACTGTGTCTGACCTTGGTGGAAGCAGTGCTGCAAAACATTCAGGTGACCTGGACTCACATATTCAGAGTCACGGCCGGTCGCAGAGTTAACCCATTTCAGCTTTTTAAAATGGGATAATTCATTTCACTTCTTGAACTTAATCTATGTGAAACTGAATCTACCACAAAAGCTCTGACCTTAATGGCATTAGATGTTAATTATGCTCATATCCTGCATGTCAAACCAAACAGTAGGTTCATTGATTTGAGTTTTCATTTGTAAGAAAAATAGCATGTTAGCAAGACAGGATGCCAGAAGGTTTGCTGTATGTTTTTAGCTTTAACTCGTGAATTGAATCACTAATTACCTGCAACTGGACTGGTTGATGAGGCATACAACCACAAGGTTGTAATTCAATTTGTATCTAGAAATGTGCCTGTACAGTATTTGGCTATTCCAACACAAAGCACTATTATGAACACAGCTTTTTAAGACAAAACAGGCTAGTAGACTAGGACATTTTAGCCAATGTTAAGCAAATATTTAATTATGACATTTATAGAAATGAACACTGAACACTGTAAGTATTTGACTGTGAAGACAGCTGCTTTCTTTTTTTTCTATACGTACAATCAGAGGCAGCCATATCCTCTGACTCAGTGCCCTGCTTGGCTTCTGGTTGCTGCTGCATCTACAGCACAGAAACCATATATAATTACTCACGCACACACACTCACACAAATGCTTACACAGACACAAACACACACACACACACAGGCCCCAGGATAAATGTGACTACTAAACCAGTGCCACAAGTGACTAGTGTGCGTGAGTCTGCAGATTTGTGTGTGTGTGTGTGTGTACAGTAGGTTCTGTTGTGTGTGTTAGAAGCAGAATAGAACAAGTTAGTCAGGGGACATAGGTGTGTGTGTGTGTGTGTGTGTGTGTGTGTGTGTGTGCGTGTGTAATACATCCACTGGGATTCCAAGTAAAGATTTTTAAAGGGAGTAGGTGAACCAGCCCTCGTGAGACTCATGCAGACTGGCTTCACTTTTGCCACATGCTTTGGGGATTTTAGCACTTACATTGTTCTCGCTCTCTCTCTTTCCCTCTCTGAGAGTGTGTGTGTGTGTTTTCTTGTAATCCATCTGCACACTCTCTGAGGTTATTCGAGGTCATCTCTCAGCCCGATGTCTCCTTAGTCCATTTTAGAGGGGAAAGTTCAAGAAGAGAATGATCTTGAGAGAATGAGAATGATATCAACACTTTTTTTTTGCAATATTGTCTTATTCACTGTTCACTTGTTTCAGTTCATTTACACAACAGCTAGTAACTGCTAAATTAAATTATGCCCATTAAGTGACTCACTTACATTTCAGACATTTATCAGATGCTTTCATCCAGCATGGCTTATGGTAAGTGCAGTGGATGAAATTACCTTGAATTCCTGGATTTCAGACGCGTAAAACAGTCGAGAGTAAGGATTTTATTGGTCAAGAGAAAGTGTAGACTTCAAATCTGCAAACGTGCTACATAAACTATTAGTGGACAGGAAGAACAATGTTTTTTTTTTTTTTTTTCCGCTGCAGCAGGAAGCTTGTAATTAAACATATGCATTGCTGTAAAGTATTTCTCAAACTCCCTAGAGAGAAAGGGACATACACATTAACACATTAACATTAACCAATACAACTTTTAATGTATTTTATTCATGCTTCCACACCCACCAATAATGTTTTTCTATCCCTACACAATGCTTTTGTATTTTGCTTATCTTGCATTTAAAGGTCCCACACACACACACACACACACACACACACACACACACACACACACACACACAACAAACTTATGTTTGTAAGAACTGCTTTCTAATTCTGGGGTTTGTTCTTATTCATTTTCCAGCCAAAAGTTATGAGACTGCACTCTCTTGTTCAAATAGCATAGAATAAGTTTCTCACTGTGACAGTACAACAAGCCAGACAGCTCCACTTTATGCTGTTAACTTTAAATACAATGAGATGATGCTAGCATGTGCTAATCTTGTTTTAAAGACAGCTCCAGGCTGCAACACAGCTAACAGGTGATGGAGACGTCAGTCAAACACAGTATGTAGATGCCAACACAGTCCACAGAAGAAGTATAATCAGCTACAGTATTTTTAACAAATCATATAATGAGCCTGTAATATTCTTATATAAGTCGTTTTGGATGAGATTAAACAGGTGTGGTTCAGCATAATGTGTGCATTAGACGAACTCTGGGGAATAACTATTGTGGGAAATCAGAAATACATTGTGTTTGAATTGCAAAAAGTATTTTTAATTCCACTGTGGCTGCCTAGAAACTCCTCCATTGTCGAGCAGAGCTTTGCAGTATTTATTTTTTGGGGAAGCAAAACTGCTTCTAACTTCCTTATGTCTGGGCGTTTTGTCTCTTTGCCCAGTCAACGAAGCCGTATAATTACAACACAAGAATAACCATCAGAAAGACACAGAAATTCAACAGCAGCCTGCAAGCTCACCTCTGCCCTGTGGACCCATCAGCCTCGACACTCCAATCATGGCGTCTGGAAGACTTTGATGTTTTTTCAAATTTTTCACAAGTAGCCGTTTGCAATCATTTGTCTAGTTAAGAATTTTACCGCAAGATAACCACTTTTTTTTAGTTAAGTTTCAGTTGATGCATTCTTTTTCTACATTTTATTTTTCAAACTGAAAGCTGTAAAGTCATTTTTAGCTCTTCTCATTGTCTCTTGGAGGTATTTGTAACCCATTTGCACACACACACACACACACACACACACACACACACACACACACAAACTCAAACACACTCTCCCTTTTCAACCCCTTTGCTCCGGGGCTTGTCGCAGGGCACACAACAAGAGGCTTCTGTGCATAACAAACCCATACTTTTCATTCAGAGCTGATGCATGTCGTGAATTTGCACACACACACACACACACACAGTGTGTGCACATACACACCCACAACACATGTGACTAGCATTCCTTCAGTTTTAGCCTCTGGAAAAAAAGGGGATTGAGGGGGATTGACCGAGAGTGAGAGAGAAAGAGAAAGGTAGCGGCAGGAAATATTCATAAATAGAGGACCGAATAAGTGAAAGCCGTTGGCACTAAACCTAAGTACAGTATTCTCTTGACTGAAGCATCAAAAATATCTCCCCATGACTCATTGGTGTGTTTCTTTTCACAGTTTGCAGCAGGAGTTTCTTGTATTTGTCAGTTTAGACCCTTTGAAACTCTTTACTGTAGATAGTTTGCGATTAAACCTAAGTTGAGCTCAGTCTACTTTACTAGACTTTATACTTTATGCTTTCTGGGTAAAAGCGTTTGATACTTGAACTGTGAAACTAAGAACATAGAGAAGAACAGCTGTTCACGCCTCCAAACTACAGCTGATAAGCTACTATAAGTACGACTTCCAAGAAGTCACTAAGCATTTAGGCCATCCTCGCTTTGCCCTGGCTCATCCCCCCTTGAGGTGTCCTGAGGTGGAAGAGCAGCTGTGAGTTAAAGTCTGTCACTGTATCAGTCTCCTGTGTCATGTCAGACAACTCGTCTTGTTCAGAGTATCACACGGATTCAGTCCAGGTAATTAATCTGAGCTCGTTAGCCACATGGCAGGCAAGTCGCAGCAGAATCAGCTCCACATGCTGCCGTGGTAACTCAACATCCAACTTCTTAGACACACAGTCAGTGGATAGTCTGTTTTTAATAAAGCTGTATGACGGACTGTATGTGTATGTAGATTGTGGTTTGGTTGTCTGCGTGATGTCCATGCAGCAGCTTGTGTTGACAGAGTACACACTGCTTGCACACGCGGTAGCTTATCTCAGCTTGGCCCTGTAGGAATGATGTCTTTTAAGCAAGCGGACAGGGAGGGTGGGGTGAAACTGATATGCACTCCTACCTTGCTCTCCCTCACATCTACCATGGGACCACAACAGTAAATGATGGCATTAGGGGGGAGGTGGAGGGGGACTTGGGGGGAGAGGCAGAGCAGATGAACTGCTTTCCTTCCTAGAGCGAAGGATGATACGTGGGCCAGGGAGGGGTGGAAGAGGAGGTGGGCGAAGCTGGACAGGTGCTGGGAGAGAGATATGTGCTCTTTTTTTCTCTCTTCTCTCTCTGCTGCACAGGAGATAGTGGAAAATGGAGTGAGATAGTGGTAGAGAGAGAGAGAGAGAGAGAGAGGACAGCTGAAATATTTCCCCCTGTGGCAGAGGAAATGAGGGAAAGTGGAAAGGGCCAACTCTGTATTGAGAAATGGACTAAACCATTCCCAGAGGGGGTGTTGAAACTCCCAACCCCACAGGCCTTCCTCTCTAAATGTACCTACCAGTGATGGATGATATTAACGTTTACCCCCTCTGCTTTTTCCTCACTCCTCAGCAGAGCTCAGGGAGCTCAGTGTGTGTGTGTGTGTGTGTGTGTGTGTGTGTGTATGCGTGCATGCCATGCCAGGCAATCCTGGCTTGGTCTCCCCAACACTCCCGGGAGTAGAAAACATACCCCCCTCCGAAACAATCGATAGCTACCCCCACCTTCCAGGCCCATCTGCAGTCCAACGCAGCCTCTATCTCCGAATGGCTGCCACTGCTATTAATTCTGTGCCCCACTGCTTCCTGCACAGAGCCCGGTCCCTGAGATTAAAGAGCAACACAGCTACTGGAGTCCTTTGCTCACAGGAGGAGGGTAGAAGGAGGGTAGAAGGGGGGCACAGTGTGAAGATTGTTTATCTGGAGAAATCTCATTGCTGCCAGCTTACAAATACTACTCATTTCCACTTCGGAGAGGGGGGACACATGGGGGTTAGACTCTTTTGAGTCTTTGCCGTGTCAATTAATTTGCAAGAAATCAACATCTTTGTGATGCTTTTTTACTTTTTTCCCTTCACCCAGAGAAAACAATTATTGCCAGCTGGGAGTCCTTCAGAGCTACAGTTTTAAACACAGTAATCTAGTGCTGAAATGATGATGTGATGAATGAGTCATCTGATCAAAATTAATTTAGAAGAGTTTTAATAATCAAATAATTATTGATCTGATATTTAACCAAGCAGTAATGCCAACCATTTACTGGATTCAGCTTCTCAAATACCAGGATTTGCTACTTTGGATCATTTATTTATTTAAAGAAATGGATAAATAAACAATGTATTCCGATACTGTTTTGACAGAGCTGGAGCTACATGTGGCTGGTTTCCTGTCCTGTTTCTCATCTCCATGCTAAGCAAACGTCTTCTTCAGCTTCGACTTTACATTCACCGTACAGACATGAGAGATGTATTGATCTGCTCGTCCTTCTCTCAGCATCAAAGTGAAAACACATATTCCTATCTCATAAAAATAAGATGTCTTCTGACATCAGTTGAGGCCTTTGACTAATGAATCAATCAATATATCATGTCACCTCTAAATGTGTCTTTCTGCTGTAAATAAAGTAGATTTGTTCCATCAAAATGATTTAAGTGACATTTCTGTGTTTGTTATCTCCACACACTTAGACTTTTTCCAGTTAAACTACATCCCACCTTTGCTCGTTTCTCGAGGTCTCAAACTTGAGTCTCCATGTCTCTGGGATGAACACATGCTGCCTGTACTTTACTGAGAGTTTTGTTCCCTCTGTCTCTCCCCCCAAAACAAACACAGAAACTTTTTCCCCCCTCCAATGGACATGAAGCATGCACTATACACACATAATCGTGAATGTGCACAGACTCATTTCACCTCTGCAAACATCCAGTGACTTGCACCGCATGGATTAGCCTCCCAAAGCATTCCCTTTGAAACTCTGCAAGTAGGGATTTCTTTTTAGGTGATCACTGCCCTAAGCAGCTGTTACACGCAGGATTAGCAGGTTCTGCCGTTCAGACAACATGGGTCTGTTTAAACTGGCAGAGTGAAGAAAGTGGAGAAAGACAAGGAGGGGAGGAGGGGATCGGAGAGAATGGTTATGACAGGCAGGAGAAGAGATGAAGTCGAGAATAAAGCGGGGGAAGTGAGAGAGGGGAGGGAGAAAAGGAGGTGCAAGAGACATGAAATGGGGACCAGATGATGGTAGGAGGAGAGCGAGATTTGGAGCAGAAGGGATGAGAGGTGAAAGGAGCAGAGCAGAGGGGTGGAATAAAGGATGTGTGAAGAGAAGTGTGAAGGGAAGGAGAGGCAAAGAGTCAAGAGACATCAGAGATGAACTGAGAAGACCGAGTGAAGAAGAAAAGGAGAATAAAGCAGGGAAGCAAAAAGCTTAAAGGTATCCAGTGTGGTGAGAATGAAATCTCTGCCAATGAGGCTGAAAGGAGCTGACAATGAGAACATTGTCCTTCTTCTGTTTTTCATAGACTTTTTTTTGGTTTTTCTCTTTCACTCACTATGATATCACACCCCTTTGGTCCCCTTTGGTGTGAAAGTGTGTCATCTGGCCACCTTTGTAGCTGTTCTGGTACAAGGTGTTTGTAGAGAGAAAGGGTTAATGGGCTGATAACAGGGCTGGCTTAAGAGGTGGGAAGACATTTCCATGCTGAACAGCCAGCTCACAATAGCATCACACTTGCTTCCCTTGTGTCCTCCACTTATTCTGCCTCCATTCTGTCTCACATAGCTCACTTTGCACTTAGCACTCTCGCCTTTATCTCTTCTTTTCTGTGTCTTGTAAATGCAGAGACGCTTGTTGTCTCAAGCTCCATCCCAGGCTGCTGTTTGTCGTTCAGTTCCCCCTCACTTTTCCTCCTCTACCTCCTTTTATTTTTTTCCTGTGTGTCTAGCAAGGTGTGCAACAGTCGCACAGCAGCCAGCAGCTTACTAAGTTTTCTGTTTGATGCGTCTTAGCACATTTCACCGGAACAAGACGGCACTTCCTGGGAGCAGAACTCGTGCCTCGTGTCAGCGCTCCTTCGACTCACGCTCCCGTCTTTCACTCATTACCCTTTTTTTTCCCTCTTTCTGCTATCTCCCGTGCCTCCTCCTTCGCTTTTTGCCTATTCTGCTGGAAAGATAGAGAGAATTGTACATTCAGATGTTCACACACATGCACACACTATCTCATATATGCAGACACACGCGCGACACAGACAAGTTCAGCCTTTCCAGTCACATGCCACTACACTAGAGTTTCCTCACATTTTCACATGGCTCCAGTGAAAAAGGAATTATGCACATGCACACACACACACACACACACACACACACATAAACACCAACACCCACACAAACTCAGTCATATTCTGGCCCTTTATCCCCTCTTGATAATCTGTTTACAGAGTGCTGGGCCTATTTGAGGGAGAAATTTAATTGAAACCAGAGCTAATCTGATGATGGCACAGCGCAGCAGAGCCCTCAGCCCTGCATCACCTCCAGTTACGTTGCACCTTGTAGTCCTCACACTTAATACCTTGCTACTTCATTTCATGCCTCATGGTTCAATGCAGCGCTGCCCACTCATACATGCCACATTGATTGTTAATCCGACATTTGATATGCACCATGCTCACTCAATTCTGATCTTGTTTTTCTTGTTTGTGCCCTCCCCGTCCCCCCTCCTTCCCCCTTCTCCCTTGTCTTTCTCCTTCTGTTTCTCCCTCCATCTAGGATGGATACTACTCTCACCGGCCAAAGGAGAAAAGTAGAGTTGACAGCAACAACGAGAACTCTGTGCCCAAAGACTTTGAAAACATAGACAATAGTAACTTTGGTGCGCGTTCGCAGCCACACCGGCAGTCTGTAGGGGCCTCGAGCAGCAAGCAGCAACGGGAGCATCTGCAGGAGAAAGCCCACGCCCAGCAACAATCCTGGCGGGACAATTCCCCAGGTCTTGGCCGCAGCTCCAACGAAGTATTGCCTGTAGGCCACCAACCGCTGGCGGTCAGCAACAATGCCTCCTACCCTGGTGGTCAGGGCGCCGTGCAGGGAGTCTCACGACAGCATTACCGTGCCTCACAGGCCCAGCAGGCCCAGTCACAGCACAGACATCAACACCCCCACAGGAGGCAGGCAACTGCAGCGCCGCTGGAGGTGACCTACGACCAGCCGCCCAAGTGCGAGATCAGCGGGAAGGAAGCCATTTCAGCTCTCTCCAGAGCCAAGAGCAAGGAGTGCCGGCAACAGATTGCCGAGGTGTACTGCAGACACAAGGGAGGGCAGTTGATGCCCGAGAAGGTCACTCGCTACTGCCCGCTTGAAAGTAAGTCCACTGGTGTAATTAAATTGATTGATCAGAAAGGCACTTTGTATTTTTTTGAATAGGTCAATATCTATCAAGCAAATTACATAAGGGCATCTGATTTAAGAGTGTTGAGGTCATATTAGTGTGCTGTGTGTTGTTGAATGTCTGATAAACACAGTCAAGCCCTTGAAAAAACTGGAGTCAAATCTCTAGTTCACAAGTTTGGAAAAAAACATTCAAAGTCATTGTTTAGAAGTGAAACTCCCACCACGTCTGTGTGGGTTTAGTAGGTCAGATTTGAATTTTAATTGCTGCCTGAAAGCATGACATATCCCCTTTTTCCAAACCAGCAAGAATAATACAGAAAAAATGTGAATACAGAATGTTAATCTCACAGTAGACAATTAGGTTTCATCAAAATTATGTAATTTAGTTCAGTGGATGAAGAGGGACAACAACACCGGTCTGTGTGAAAGCAAAAGTGAAAAAAACTCCTTGAAATAATGGCAACAGTTTATCAATGTCCTTGTTTGACATGTAATTTCTTTCACATTATTTCCTCCTAAGAAAATGAAAAATAATATCCACAAAACTAAGAGTCTAGTGTGACATGCTGGATTTTAACACATGGTAAAATGCTTCCTGCTCATGTAATTGCAATTCTAGACAAAAGCAAGATATATTGCTGATGTGTAATTGGTGAAGTAAATTGTTAGAGAAAATGGGGATGCTGCTTGTATTGTCTCCAAATTGGTTTCCAATTTTCTTTTGTTTTGTCAAGGTAGCCATGGAACCCAGGATCTCGTTTCTTTTCCCCTCAAATACACATGCACAAAAACAAACACATGCTCTTTTTTTTGTTATACCCCAGAAACAATTTCTAGATTTTCTGCAGGGTGATTATGGATCCGGTAAAACAAAATGTGTTGCAGCTGCATCCATCGGTGAGCGGCATGCATCAGCATTCAAGTGAACAGCATATACACACAGATTCCTTTACAGACATTGGAGTGGACTGAATGCAGTATGGACAGCAAGAGAGGAGGAGAAAGCTATTATACATCCTGCCTGTTCTAGTCAGATACCTTCCTTGCCCTGGTTCATGTTATTAGAACTCCAGGGGCACGGTGACTTAGCAACTTTTGTACATTCCCCATCCCAAGAGCAGGGGTATCGTTTGTCTGTGTCGAATCTCCCGTCATTTCACACAGCAACTAACACTCCCACTCAAACTGACAGTTTGATCAAAAGAGACAAAGAAATTGAAAAGGGCTTTCCCCCGGTGGCTGAGCTGTAACAACAGGACAGCTAAATTAAATCACTTTTCTTTCTTGCTCTCTGTCTGCCTGCATGCTCCCTGCCAATGTGTTATCTCTCTCTCTCTCTCTCTGTGTGTGTGTGTCTCTCCCCTCCTCTGTTCCCCATCCCAATTCAAGCCCTAACCTTGTTAGCAGAGAATTGTCCAATTTGATTTGATCAGTATTCTGTCCTTGAGGCCATGCCTAGATTAGCAATTGTGTTAACGCTGGTATTAGCATCAGCGAGTACAGGAGGAACATACTCGGTGTCTTTGCTGCCACTAACTTGGCTAATCATGATTTGACTGCTCCAGCACTGGTATTAGTTAGCAAACACTGACTTTGAGCACATATAGGGTTAATGCAGTGGTCCAGCACTGAGAAATATTTGATTATAAATCTGACTTAGAGCTGGTTTAATTAATATTTATGCATGAAAAGGGTCACTGGTAGTGACAAATCCACAAATAACCATTAGTTATGGCTAAAGGCATTATGTTTTTCATACATCCCATTTTTCTGAACACAGTATCCCTTGAGGGAATCAACACAAATGGTCACTTGAACTCTTTGGAGAATGAACTGATTACATTTTAGTGGTCAAAGGTCAAATGTGAAGGTCACTATGACACAATGTGATATTCAAAGAAATTTCTTTACTTGGTCTTACATGTTTTTGGCCATAACCCAAGAAATTACACACTAATTAACTACAACTGATGTGGGTGGTGGATGTATACAAACATCCTGTTTCATCCCAGCTCATTATTTTGGTTTTCAGGCCTTTAACATCACTATTTTTGATTCATTCTCATCATTCTCGTAGCATGATTATCAGTTGCAGCATTGTGCTGTTTTCAACAGCCCTGATTCTCTTCCTGCCAAGCCCTAAACAGCAGATGGTGTTAGCTGATAAGCAAGTGAACCAAATAAAAAGAGACTTTGCTTGTCATTGTTAGCGTGACTTTAGCCAATGATATTAGCTGGTGATGTGGTGGATAGGAGTGTATAAGGTGGCAAGGATTGTTTTATTTAAATTGTGGGTTGTGCAGTGATATAGCAACATGCTAGTTCACTTGATGTAGCATGTGCGTTAGGTTAGCTTCCAAGAAATGCAGCTGGTTACTCCCTGTATGGTGGATATGTGAAAAGGCAACTATCTGCCAACAATCCATTTCCACTTAAAACACAATAATGTCAGTGATGTGTTTGCTCTGCTCCTTAAGTGGCTCAAAAGATCAGCAGGTTAACAAAAAAATAATGAAATCATATATAAATCAAACCCATCGGTATGATTTATGTCTGTAAACCTGACTGTGTGGATGGTTTCAAGGAGCAGACAACGTCCCCGAGACATTTTCAAACGCAATTTGGTACAAGCCCTGTGGGATATAGCTCGGCTCTTGTTCTAACCTCTCATATGAGCAGTTAAGATGGAGGGTGGGTGAGAGCCTGACGTTACACAAGATGATGGAGGAAGAGAGTGGGGTGATAGCAGATGAGGGAGAGGCAGTTTAGACGATTGACGACGAGGGGAATCATGATAAAGAGTGATGAGTTCAAGCAGAGGGCTTCTGTTTTTTCCTGTCGGTATATAGGCTTGTAGTGTCTACAGGTGCAGGTCAGAAAATACTACTCACAACGCTTCTCTACAGATAAACACACACTCTCAACAAAACTGACAGGAAAGTTTAAGTACACACACACACACACACACACACACACACACACACACATACACACACGCAGCAGTGCTCATTAGTTCAGCTAGCTAGCATACCACACACTCTCAAAGTGCTTTGTGAAGCGACTGGCCAATTATCCGTGTGCAAAGAAAACCAGTGAACCTTCTTAGCTGGCCACCAATTAACGCTCAATCTGATATGGCCTACAGCAGATTTCCCTCCTGAGCTGTCACATGCACACACACACACACACACACACACACACACACACACACACACACACGCAGAGAGTGAAATAGACAGAGCAGCAAGAAATAACTATGAGTGACTGACAGGAGCCGCGGTCAACTGGAGTCAAGGGAGCGTGTCATTAACCTCATACTTGTAGTCAAACCTTTAAACGCAGCCCGACTGGACACCTGGCCTTAAATTTGAATGAATAAAATTATTTGAGAGGGAGGACCCAGGACCTTCTTAGCCCCTCCCTGCTGACTCATGAAAAGAAGACATGTTGGACACTTGCCCTTAAATTTTGAGTAATTACAGGACCCCAGGGTCAGACGGTTAAAGAGAGAGAGGAGCCGGGAGGGGCTTCTTTCTTTCTTTTTTTTTACCTCAGGGAAATAAACACTCCCCATTTCAGTATTCCCTCAGCTTCTTCTACTTCTTTGTCACAAATAGGCTCTTGGGAACTGAAGTCCCAAATTATGGTCATTAATCTCCTAAGGTACGTTCTGTGAGTAAACATGTCTCATAAACAAACAATATGTGTGATAATGTTGAGGGGACTTGACGGTGCAGAACTACTCGGAGGCTTTGTTTTTTTTTTTTTTTTGGTATTTGTTGTTGAGGGTGGTAGAAAACCACACGATGGAGCTATGTGAGGTTACCAATGGTTCTCTAGAGATTGTTGGAATTGTTTAATTTGATAGTGGCTTGGCAGGCTGTGACCGGGGCGGTGCTTGCCTGCATGCTTATTATTGTCATTTGTGTGAAATCCAAGGCATCTTCTGGGAGTTTTGCTGCGAGGAATGATAGCGCATTGTCAAAACCATGCTCCACCCAGGAAGCCTCCGAGGAATCGCTTATAGGATTCCTGTTAGAGGATAGTAGCTACAGTGTGTGAAGTGTGTGGTTGAAATTGTCATAGTTTCAAATCAATCACCTAAGAAAAATGGATGAGTGAGATTTATGGTTTTGCGGTACTGCTTTTGTTTCACAGCGGGGCTGAAATAGATGTATGCCTTTGTTATTCATTCGTTTATTTATCTATTTTTTGGTCACAACATGGGTTTGGTTCTCTGTGTAATTGTGACTAAACTGAACTCCTGACAATGTATGATACATTAAACTGTCACAGCAGAGAGAAGAGCAAGTTACCTATGCTATATATAGGCTGCAATGGTTGTATTATAATTTTAATGTGTATCTTTACAGGAGCATCTTGATTGGTAGTTATAAATCAGTTGAGACTTCATGACATGCAATCAGAATGTAAAATACCCACTGATTTTTGACATAGTAGTTAATTATTATGAATATGCTAATCACTGCTGCTGAGTGTGTTACTTAGCAACCTTGTTGTTTAGCTATTTCCATTTATTGTTTAATAAAAGAATAACATTTAATTATCATTATTAACTATATTCATTAAGCTTCCGAAGCCACTTTCAGTGGCCTATGTATTTATAGGTGCTCATTATCCCGTAATGAGTAATAGCATAGCTTATTGAATAAAAATAAATAAATAAATAAATGCCAGATGCAATTTGTATGACGTAATCAAATATGCAAACAGCCCCTGATTATATTACTGCTGGAGGGTTTATGCTATGGTGTGTGATTTAGATGCAGGGATTTTAAAAGCTTGCGTATTGAATGATGTACATTAATATTGGTGGTGTTTGTCTTATTTTCCTGTTTAGGTAAAGCTAATATGAACGTGCAGTGGGACGAGGACTCAGCTGAGAGCTTTCCAGTCAAACCTGTGAGAATAGCATTTGTCCTGGTGGTCCACGGAAGAGCCTCTCGACAGTTTCACCGCCTCTTCAAAGCCATCTACCACACATCACACTACTACTACATCCATGTTGATCAGGTCAGTCACAGAGCCGACAAATGTGATTCATTCAAGCGCGAGTTTGAACTAAAAGTGATGGTTTTGGTGGATCCTTTTCTTTCAGCGTTCTAACTACCTGCACAGACAGGTGCAGATCTTGGCTGCTCAGTATCCCAACGTGAAAGTGACACCTTGGCGAATGGCAACCATCTGGGGTGGTGCCAGTCTGCTCACCATGTATCTACGGAGCATGGCTGACCTGCTGGCCATGCGGGACTGGAGCTGGGATTTCTTCATCAACCTCAGTGCTGCTGACTACCCCATCAGGTAACAGAGGAGCCCAGGGAGTTAAGTCTAGGGGGGTCGGGGGTTCTTTTAGAGTCACCCTGTAAAGGAGGAAATAAGGTAAGATTTGAGTGTAAGCAAACATCAGTGACAAATCTTTGGCTTGGACACAATTTTCTGTTTACAAAGGCAGTCACCATGAGTATACAACAATAGTAGTCAGCTCTCAGCCAATATGGAAGAAATTCAATACACACTTTTCTGTCCTCCTGTGGTTAACTGTGAGCTTTAAATACAGAGTCACTCCAAACCAAAAAGATCAATGAGGTAGAATCTCTGCTTTTCTCAAACACTGTTGGTTCACATCTCCTCTTCCAAGTCTCCGCTTCCTTGATTGCACTGCATTGAATGGGTTACATGGTGAACTGATTACAATTTAATTGCCCAGGGTCAATACCTATTGACTTTCCAAGCCTGTTGTGTACTGTACGGTCCGAAAGTCATCTCTCCACTCGAAAACATCCCTTTTAAGAGCCTGTAAAAGGTAATTAAAAGCCACAAAGTCTACATGAACTGGACATGTAGTCATGGAAATGGGCTATAGGAGGAGAAATTTCGTGACTTGTCCCTTTTTTATGTGAGTTTATAGTCCTCCAGGGAGTTCAGGGTCTGCTGGGTTTTTGATGTTGCTCTGCAGCAGCCAATTAAAATCCTCCTATTAAGGAGAGAGTTATCTCTTCTGCACAGCCAGATGTCCACCAGTTGAATTTAGACAAGCTGTAATGGCTACTGGGTAAAAAGAAGCTGGATCTGATGTCTCCACAGCTGGAGCCAGGATGCAAGGGCAAAAATATGGATGTTGCTCATAAACTGGTTTAGTCTTTAGTTGTGTTTCGCCATTTGTTACTATATTGACGAACACTGCTGTCATACCGTCTGCGTCGTCTTGTCTGTGTGTGCATGTCTGAGCGTCACTGTCTGATCATTGTGTCTCAGCGCTGGGCTGTGTACATGTGTGCCTATTTATCCTCTTTGTCTGTCTTTCAGTGCACGATTAAAGGTATTTTGCAAGTGCATGTGCTGAGACACTGCTTTCTTCCCATCTTTTGCCTGCTCATTTGCATGAGGGTGATGTTGTTGAGAAAAGAGCTGACAGTGGAGGTTTTAAGCCCCATCTGTTGGGAAACGAAACGATTGATGGAGCAAAAGAGGGAGCCGAGAGGCAGAAATGACAACGAAAGGCGAGTGAGCAAGAATAAGCAGTTAGAGAAGGAGAACGAGAGGGAACGGCATGTTTTGGATCCATGCAATATGGAAATATGTAAATTGCACTCTTGTATCTTTGCTTAGCAAGTGCATTTGTAACCACAGTTTGGATTTGACCAAGTCTGCGCACGGTACATTTACTGACTTGAACTTGCAAATGTGGTTCTTTCAAGTGGCAGGCCTGGGTTCAAGCCATTGTGTGAGGGAGCATCAGAGTTGCTTGAGTGTCCTCCAGCAAGAAACTGAAACCTATTCTGCTGTTTTGTCGCTGACAATTCCTTCTGATCTTTTGGGGAAAGAAGATCAAGGGGAAAGAGACCCCACCACCCACCCCCCCCTCCCAGAACTAAACACATCAGCATTACATTTAGTCATTATTGACTTAGTAGTGCACAGAAAAATGTCTTGGCATGAGAAGAGGCCTCATTCCTGCCAGACTATAAACCTGAACCACTTGTGTTATTCCTCTACTTTTTGTTAATTGATTACAAGCTTTAGCTTAATACTCATATTGATCCTCTTACATTTATCCAGCTAAAACGATCCAACCTGCAACAGCAGTTTCTTACGGTACAATATTATTTGGTTACAAGGTTGGTCCGAGTGGCACTCTGTGCTGCAATGGTGCATTCAGGAATGCGGGGGGCTCCCCTGCTCTGCGCTGCACTGACTACTCCTGTTGTTATCACTGGGACTGGAGACAAGCATTATTTCCCCTCTAATTCCCTGATAATGTCTGTCCTGCCGCATGGATGGCTCTCAAAGGCAAATCCAGAGTCCCTCACACCAGCAGAGGGGCTGCGTGTCCAGGGGGGGAGATATACTGTGTGTGTCTGTGTGTGTGTCTGTGTGTGTGGATGAGTTACACGCTTGCTTTGTCAGAGAATGCGCTCTTTCCTAGCTTTTATCTACAGTCTCTTTGTTTTTTTTCCCCTTTAAAGCCCCTTTCATAGACTTTACTGCAGCTTTTAAGGAGCCTGAGCTTTGTGAGACAATGACTGGCTGCAGGCGTCATATCTTCTAATCTCTCTCACTTTGTCATCTGCGTCAGGGAAAGAAAGTGTTGCTTCTCATATTTTAGCTTTGTTTCATAAGTGATAGGTGCCATTTCCTGCTGGGAAAAAAGCCTTTATTACCTTTATTACCTAATAGAACCGAGCTAACTCATTTGCAAATGTAATTCTAAAAATTTAAAAAAACTTGAAAAACTTTTGCAGAAGATTTTTTTTTAATTATTATTTCTGAAGTTACAGAACTTTTGTGCCAGAATAAAGATGGGTATTGTATTATCCATCTCTATGTTTGAGTTTTGGTTTATCAGCAGACAGCCAATGTATTTGGCGATTCCCCCTCTGGGTTTGTATGTTTAAAGTCTTTATTATAGAAAGACACATTATCTGTTTGTTACTAAAGCCATGAAAGTGAAACAGCCATAATGATGATGTTTAATTGGCTATGATATTGAGTAGATGTCATGTGTCACATCTGTGTGTGTGTGTGTGTGTGTGTGTGTGTGTGTGTGTGTCTGTCTGTCTCTCTCTCTCTCTCTGTATGTTTGTGTGTGTGTGTGTGAATACCGATGTGAGGGCTGACAGTAAACAAACTAGACCCAGCGGACGGGGTGACCACTCAGGTGGCAAATGTAGAACTTGACATGAATTCCCCTCGCTCTCGGTGTGTGTGTGTGTGTGTGTGTGCATGCATGCCTACAAGCATTTGTGTGTGTCTCATGTATATTATATTGTCGGTGTGCTTACAGCGTGTGTGTTTATGTGTGTGAAGTAGAGACAGAGAAGACTGTATGTGTCTGTACAGCTTCAACACATCATCAGTTGAGCTTTATGGCTCAGGACCTCCTAAGATAAGCCCCCCAGGCTGTGAAATTGCTCCTTCAAGAGAAAATGACATTAATATGCGTTTGTCCCTCCCCCCACTGATCCTTGAGCTTTTTACCAGAGCCTTGCTGCTCTTTCAGAAAGGAAAGCCAAGCCATCATGAAAAGCTCCACCACAGATGAAATGTTAGAGCCATTGACTGATGCATAGCCTGCAGAGCAAAGCTTTTAGCTTGTCTGGCCTGTGTGTGAGGGAGTAGACTGCTCTACAATGTAAGAGCAGCATGAAGTCATTCATTCAAATCATGGATGGCACAATCTTTTGTATAATCCTAAACAGTTTTAGCAGTTTGAGGGGACTAAGAATCTGCCACTGCAAGCAGCCCAAGTGACATAAAGCTACAAAAAAATAGTATTTCTCTGTGACATTTAAGTCTCATTCCACTCAAAGATGTGTCACTTGTTGTCACTTGTTTCAGAGTAGCAGGGTTTGATACCAGACGGCTGTTTTCTTGTTTATCTCCTGTAGAAAGAAAGAAAGATAGAAAGTTTATCTCAAATATGAACAGGATTTTGTGACATTGTAGCAAGTTTGGAAACAAATCAAGGCTCAGCATCCAGCTTCCACAACTGTGATGTAGACATGAAATCTCTGAGACATTTTCACTCAGAATAAACGTTTCAGTGATTTGGAAGATGTCAGTTTTTTTATTTTTAGCAAACAAACAATATTTGCATATTAATAAACTCTTGAATGAATAGATTTAATTTGAAGTCAATTGATCTTTTAACATTTAATTAAAATTTATATCCAAACAAATGTTGTTCCAAGTTTCTATGACTTAGAACATGTCTGGAGGGGACATTTAACATTTGTTACTAAAGAAGTGACAAATAAACATCCATAGCTAAATTATTAATACTTAAGGCGTCATATCCACCCTAACTCTGTGGCTATGGTTCTTTTGACATGATTGACCCTCTACAAATACTATGTATGATGGGAAATTGGCAGCAAGGCTGAGTGGGGGCGTCACATCAAGTTCTCTCTAAGAAATCATGTGTTTAGCTGTGGGGGGATTTAAATCAAATCAGTCTGATTTTGTGTGATTATTCAAATATGGCACTATGAATAATAATAATCTTTTTTTGTAGTGTTTTTCAAAACTTAAACACTTCACATGGGGCAATAAAATAAAAGCCAAAATTAATTTACAGCCCACTACAACAGGGCAACAAGATAACAAACAAATTCAAATGAGAACATTTTAAAACAAATCAGTGAAGAAAGATAAATGCTTTTATAAAAATGGGGCTACCAACCAAATAAACAAAAGACAAATAAGGTGAAAAAAAAGCCTTAATACCATGAAAAGCTCTCTAATAAAAGTCTGGTTTTAAAGGATCTTTCTGACTACGTTGAACTGATTTCCTCAAACAGGTCTTTCCAGAGCTTGGGAGTCCGAACAGAAAGGGACAGAGAGTTTTCCAGATTTCGCCAGAACAGATAATATACCTTTTGCTAAGGATCTCAAATTATATACTGGTTGATATGATAGGAAAAAGTACATGTATGTAACTGGGACAAAAGCCATAAATAAAGTGAATGTAATGTGAAATCTTGAAATCCATTTTTTAAACACAGGGGGAGCTCAGTTTCTGCTCAAACTGGACTGATGTAATCAAGTCTCTTGGTTCTGGTTAAAAGCCTGGCAGCTGAGATCTGTACAGTCTGGAGTCGATCAATAGGTTTTCGGCTAACACAAGTATAAAAAAAAAAAAAAGGCTGTTGCAACAATCGAGGCTTGAAGAAATAAGAGCATGTAAAACAATATCTTTGTCTTTATAACAGATTTTATTTTTAAAATACTTCTAACATGATAAAAGAAAGCACGATTGGACAAGCTTTGTGGTATGCTGTGGTATTACTATCAAATACAACAAGACAAGTTCTAGCAGCGAACCAGCATAGTGAGATACAGAACTGTGGAAAATGTTGGCCTCCAGTCGTACTTTCTTACCTGAGATCAGGTGGCGTGGAAAGACATGATGACATTGATGAATTAGATTGTATTTCCTTTGTTTAAAC
Organism: Polydactylus sextarius; assembly: GCA_016801845.1. Taxonomy (NCBI): domain Eukaryota; kingdom Metazoa; phylum Chordata; class Actinopteri; family Polynemidae; genus Polydactylus; species Polydactylus sextarius. Next base: position 6,695,763 of record CM028907.1, on the reverse strand, counting down.
ACAATGAGATAGATGTGAAATTAAATCAGATAACTTAACTCAAACCAAGCTCAGCACCAAATAGCCGTAACCAGGAAAAGTTAGCAAATAGTTAGCATATATTTGACGTAATGGTTGGTGGAGACCAAAAACAGAACTAAAAGTGAGTCCATTTTGGATTTATATTGATTAGGCAGCTACAAATGCCACCTCAAATACCAGCTGATTTTGGTTTGTAACCACTGGATGAGTTACTAAACAGCCGTTTGCTTAAAAGTAACTTATATCAAGTTAAAATGTGATAAGTCAAGGTTGACTTTTCAGCTTGTTTCTACTGCCCCCAGGTGGCCAGAAAGAATCTTTATTGCAGATTTAAGGAGGAATAAGTGAATTCATTTGTGTATTGTTGCTTCTTTTATTTCCATTTTTGCCTAACCATATGTTTCCCCGTCAAAGTAAAGTAAATCATTTTCTTCCTTTCCAGGACCAATAACCAGCTGGTGGCCTTCCTGTCCAAATACAGAGACATGAACTTCATCAAATCTCACGGCAGGGACAACGCCAGGTGAGAGGCAGATTTTCCAAACTTTATTGTAATATCCTCACAACACCACTTTTACCTTTTACCACCTTTCTCCTGCCGTCTGGTAAGCTGTGTCTGTCTCACATACAAACACAGCAGCAGCACCTATACACACACACACACTGTACACTCCTGCCAGCATGGCGTGGTCACTGAATCATAATACAATTAGCTCCCATCTGTGGCTTCATTAATTAACCTTGTTGGTGGGGTGAACTAGCAAGCGAGGTCACTGCCAGGACGCCCGTCTCTCTGCTGCTGCCCTCTCACTTTCCACCCCCGGTGGCAAACCATTCACCATGTGACATTTGGGCAAAAATATCCTCAAAAACACATTAAAAAAAATAATAATAATAAAACACCCAGCATGGATTCATGAGTCAGTGTGACTCAGCAGTACCGTTTCGTGTTTCCAGTCACAGTATTTTATTCAGTGCTGTTTGATGCAGTGAGTTTTTTTTTTTTTTCTGGATTTAATTCTGTATTAACAACAACAATGATCGAGCAGTATATGTGTGTACTTGTGTGTCTGTAAGTGATGGGGTCGGGACATCAACGGTCTTTGTCAACATTTGGAGAGTAGAGAGAACAACTTGACCTGGGTGACCTGAATTTGACTCCGTCCCTTTAACACATGATACATTCACAGGAGTAACACCATCCATTATGTATGGAGGGTGCCATTTTTCTAGCTGTTGATAAGTGTGTAGTGACAAGTGCAAACTACATATTTGTCAAGTCTTTTAAGGCCCAGGAAAGGAGACGCATTTTACAATAGTACAAAAGAAAAGTATTGTTTATATCTATATATGCAGCTATTGCAATACTACAATTTCACAGTCTCTACATCAACCTGAGTATATTTTCAGTGCGTTTCTGTCAGTTTTTTTTTCTTTACTAGTATTCACCAAAAGAATTCCCAGAGCAGAACCAAATTCTAATACATACTTTCACTCAGATTCTGTTACAACTAGCCAAAAGTTGTTTCCTCTTGTGAGATGATGTTTGCTGAAGTTTACAGTAAACAAAGTCTTGCAGCAACCACATCTCAAAAAAAAAAAAATCTTCCATTTATGGAAACTAAAAAAGAAGGGAAAAAGGCGAAGATGCAAAAGAGCTGTTGATTATGCACCAGAGAATAAAAACTAGAGCTGCAGAGACACTTGTTTTCAATGACTTTCACCTGGATCTTTTTTTTTTTTTTTTTTTGAATTCACAATTAACACTGAGAAATTCATTAAAATAATCAGTGTCTTAACTGTTTGTTTATTCAGTCTGCAATCATTCCCTTAATGTGTGTGTGTGTGTGTTTATTAGGTTTATCCGTAAGCAAGGTTTGGACCGTCTGTTCTACGAGTGCGACACACACATGTGGCGTCTCGGTGATCGTAAAATTCCAGAAGGCATCTCAGTGGACGGTGGTTCTGACTGGTTCCTTCTCAACCGCATGTTTGTGGAATACGTCATCAACTCCAAGGATGACTTGGTCACCAACATGAAGCGCTTCTACGCCTACACTCTGCTGCCTGCTGAGGTAACACACACTCAGACAGGCGTTCAAGTGTTTCTTAACCTTTGACTTGACAGGTGAGCACTGCTTTGTACTAACGCTGCATCATCTTTAGAAGCAGTGTGCACTGTTCTCTGCTCATGGCCATGTTAGATGTGCAGATGAAGAAAAAGAACTTGATGGCAGACTTATGAGCATAAAGTGAGAGGAAGGTAAAGACTGACTTGAAAATTGGATGTTTATCACAAGCTCCTGTGAAACTCCATTTGCTGCTGCTATTCTATTTCCCCTCATGCATTGGATGTTGTAAAAATAAATAAATAAAAGGAATACCATTTTCTAATTTTGTCTTTCTCTCTCTATGCCCCCCCCCCTCCACTCCCTCATTTCTCCCACTCTCTCTCTCTCTCTCCTTCCGTATCCAATTCTCTTTCTCACCTCCACAGTCATTCTTCCACACAGTGCTGGAGAACAGTGCCTATTGTGAGAGCATGGTGGATAACAACCTGCGCATCACCAACTGGAATCGTAAACTGGGCTGTAAGTGCCAATACAAACACATCGTGGACTGGTGCGGATGCTCCCCCAACGATTTCAAGCCTGCAGACTTTCACCGCTTCCAGGTAATGATAAAGCGCCTACACCTACGCTAATATTTTAATGTAAGGACTGAACGAATGCTGGAGGCAATGTGGGTTTTTCAAGCGACAAACAGAAAAAGTTAACAAATAAAATCAATGGTTGAATCACCATTAGCTTTTAGCTGTTAGCCATTCCTGAAAACACAGTTAGTTCCTTAATTTTACTTTTGCTGAAGTTTTTTTCACACCCTTCAATAGTGCAAAATATAGCATGATGTTTAAGATTTACAGGTTTATTTATCATATCCGAAATAAAAAGAAGTCCAAATAAAAAATTATATGAATAAGCAAAAATATGAAACAGAAGGTCCCAGCGTTCAGCTTTTAAGCCTCCTGTCACATTACAGATGTTTAAAGAGTTGTCAGCATTACAGTTGCAGCATTAGTATATTTACACAAGGACTTGATTCTTGTTTTGTCAATTGTCAAACAATTTCAGTAAACTTAATCGCAATATATTGCTTCAGACTGCATATTATTCATAGCACTCAATGACAGATAAATACATGTAATAACATGTCTCAGGGGGTGTGCTCTCTTCTCTGTCTTTTATTCTCAGCTCATTTGTTCAGAGTAAAAGTGAAGAAATTTTACTTATCTGTCTCGCTTAAGTCCAGAATTTCACTTTTAACAGTTTGATAAATACAGTCCTTGGGCTTTAAAGGCTGCAATAAATGGGCCTAACTGGAAACAGATGTCCATTAGAGACATTCAATGAACCTAAACTGAAAATGAAAAGAATACATCACTTTGGTGGATGCTTGCAGCACACACACAATTCAGTATGTCCGTGGAAATCAGCAGCAGTCAATCTCTAAATTCTCTGCCCTCAAGGTCTGTCCTCTTACTCTCAGGATCCAGCCTGTTCTCACAGCTTTCACAATCAATATGTGCAAAGTTATGTCTCTATTAGTATGACCCGGAAAAGGAAAAAAAATGAATAGTAATTAGATCCTCCCTGTCTTGGGTATGATGGAGGGAGATGAGGGTTAGTTAGCTTCTCAAAATGAAGGTGAATGAGTGGCAGAGACTCTGGAGTCTCAGGAGAAAGTCAATACTGTAGCTGGACTTTTAATGTGCTCCTACAAAGTAAAAGCTACAAAATGAAAACGTTCTGCCACCGTTACATATCCTTTAAGTGCTGTGACTCACTTCGTCTCCACTGCCCTTCACATACCAGTCGACGCTATTGCGCTGACCTCAGTTATCCCTTCTCCAGACCTGTCTGCCATCTGTCTCGCCTCAGTCTCTGGCAACATAGTGCCAACACATTACCACAGGTCCTTGGCACTGCTGCTGCTGGGTCTGTTTGGCACCCTGGTATCAGTGAAGTCCAACCCTGGGAACAAAGCAGCCTTTCCAGAAGCCATTCAGGCCCCGGTATTAATAGGACTTAATATCCCACTGAGTGCGTGATCCAATTTTCCCTTTGAATCTTAGCAGAGGGGAAGATACAGACAATTAAAGTAGACTTGAATCTGGTTTTCAGATGAGAGGAATAATTCAAGGTACAACTGTTCAAATACTGGTTCTAAACTGCACTCACCAGGGGAGGGGTTATTCTGGCTGGAAGGAACAAGACAGTTATGGCTTTTGTCTTAGTGCATCATTGTTAAGTATGTGTTTCAGAATGAGGTGTATTCATACAGGTTGACTGCACAGACTGAAGGTCAGAACACTCAAGGTCTGGGAATGTGAAGACACATCATTGCCTTTATTCATTCATTGATATCTCTTGCCAGTCCCAGGGATTGGTGTAACAACTGGTACCATGTGAAGCCACACCAACGTCACACAGTCGCCGCTCGAGCCTGAGAAAACAGTGAAGTCTCAGAAACGGACCACGACCTCATTAGTTCTTCCTTTTTTCTTTAAGAAGTAGCACCGAGGTGTTTGGTGCTAGGTAGCTATCAGTAAATAGTTTTGAAAGTGGGACTGAAAAGATGTCTTTGTGTGGGTGCCAAACCTGTGGAGGCGGCAGATTTCATGATGCACCATCAACCACAGAAGCAACAATGTGGCAAGAACAGAAAGGGTGAGAAAAAGATGGGTGGAGCGGAGGAGGCCAGACAGGGCGACACGTACAAACAACTGTTGAGGTGATGAATAGATGGAAAAACAGAACAGGACACCTCTGAAAATTGATACAGATGCCAGTGAAAGGCATCTTCTTACCTTCCTTCATCACACCCTTTTGGCCCTAACACTTGACTACAATTACTGTGACCAAGCTGATGCATAGAGTGATGGACTGAGCCACATCCATTCATCAAATTCATTATGTCATTAACTTTTAAAGACACAACCCACTACGTCATTTCTTTTCTTACAAACTTCATCTAAAAGCTTCTCCTTTCTTCTTTTGACATTGCAAAAACAAAATGTCCAATTCAGAAAATTAACAGTAAGTTTTCCCACACTCATAAGACTGGTTTTTCTGTCTCTATAGTGAGTGCATTGTGTGGACTCACTGGAGTAATGTTTAATAGACTCATGGGAATGGAAAAGAACAGCAGTTTCCAAACTTTCACACTTGTGAAACCTTAAAACAAAGTCATGTTAGTTTTACCAGTGAAAGTGCACGTCAACAATTTTGGATCTTTTTTTTATTCCTTTGTTTTATTGGAATGATTTTAACAGAAGTGTAAGAAGATGAAATCTCTGCTTCTGTTGCTTTTTAGTCTTTTTTTTTTATTTCTAACTGTCCATCTAAAGCCCAGCAGGAGAGCAAAGCTAAATCAATGAAGTACTCTTTTAATCACCTTATGACACCTCCGATTTATCATGCGACCCCTTGTGGGCGTCCTCACACAGACCTAGTACATATAGACTATTTGTCCTGCTAGTGAATGAACTGGAGACAGAGTGAAGAGAGAGTAATTTTGATTTAATGTGCATAATCATTCATTCACAGCCCCACAAAGAAAAGATTTACCTTCTTTTTATCTGCTACCTTCCACCATCTCTACTCCTGTCTTTGTACACGTGCTTTCCTCTCTCCCCACGCATCACATTTGTTGCCCTGCCATCCTGGCACATACCCACATCTTAATATTCTCCTTTTTTTCTCTTTTCTTTGTCTTTTCCCTCCTTGCTTTGCTGTTCCTTCCCTCATTCCTCCCTTCCCTCCTCCCTTGTCCCTCTGCAGCAAACGGTGCGACCCACCTTCTTCGCCAGGAAGTTTGAAGCCAGCGTGAACCAGGAAATAGTGAACCAGTTGGACACATATCTATTTGGACCGTTCCCCCAGGGAACTCCAGCACTGAACTCGTACTGGGAGAATGTGTACGACGAGCCAGACGGCATCGCCAGCCTGTCAGACACGCAGCTCACATACTATCATTCGTTTTCACGTCTGGGCCTGGCCAGAGCTGCCGCCTCACTGCAGGGGAACCCAAAGGACCACAGCTGCAGGTTTGTTATCACTCACTCACTGTTTGTTTTTGTCTCATTCTGTAGGTACACACACACACACACACACACACACAGAAACATGATGATCATCATCATCAGTTACAGCATCATCACACACCTGCACCTAAAAACACAGGTGCATTCATGTTTGACTATGTTCTCAAAAGCCACCCACGCCCATGTTAGCATGAGAAACCACACAAGCATAAAAAAGCTTTTGTGTCTTTGACATCTCCATTCCCAGACAGGGACATCAGCACAGGGATATGATAACAATGAACAGTTCCAATCAACAGCACAGAATTCTGGGTAATGCTATTCATTTTGTAACATGATATCTTACTCTGTCAATTTATCCCTGAGATAATGAGGCTATGTAGGTCATGGCACTGAAAGCCTTCGCTCCAGGCCAGTGTATTATTAGGGGGAAATGTACAAATTCCAGTGTGCCGTTAACGTATGTGGTTAAACTGAAAAGGGAAAACCACACTGTGCTTTCATATTTAATGGAAAGTAACATTTCAGCTCGATGTACTTGAGTGAGGCATATGTTTTCAGTAGCATTGAGTGGAGGGCAATTAAGGACGCACACCAATGAAACCCAGACTCAGAAATTCATAGTGATTTAAGGAAATTAGACAAAATACAAAACAAAATTAAAAATTACTGATTCAAACCAGGAAGCAGGGGTGGAAATTGTTCATTTGTATGACAAGAAAGATATGTACAGCAAAAAAACAAAAACAAAACATTAAGGTAATACTTACGTTCATCTTAACAATATCAACAAACACTAAGATAATTTTTACCCACATGAGACAAGATAATACCATTTCATTAAACTAAATCAGAGCATGACGGAAAACAGTTGTTCCAACATTATACGCAGACACTTTGTGTTCTGGTCCGCTGTAGTTTTTGTTGGCCGTCATCCAAGCTGCTAATTTGCATCGTTCCAGTCAGGGAGGTTTCACAAATCATCAGGTAAACTGACCAAGTTGTGTCACTCACTGTCAGAGGAGGTGACGTGACACAAAAAAGTGATCATCTGGCAGCAGCTGAGATGCTTTTGTTGTGTGTACGCTGAGCATCTTTAACACACTGCGCTTGACGCTTCTGCTGCATTGTGGGTGTTCTGTAAAACTCATGTGGGTAAAGCCAAGTGGAGAAAGGAAACATGTTTCCATCTGTTAAACCTCAAAAACCATCTATCCGCTACAGCTGTTTCTACTCATACGTTGCATCTGTTAAGGGGAAGGAGCAAGAGTGGACTAAGGGGAAAGGTGGTTACATACAGTTGTGTGTATGTTTGGGTGAAATGTGTGTGTTTAAATGCAGGAAAGAGACATAATGTGGGAGTTATTGCCAAGAAATGAGAAAAAAAAACTTTCCTCAGGGCAAATGTAGTCTTTAATGTTTATATGAAACTGTTTTAAATGGCTGAAGGTCACAAAACAAAGGAAGCACGCATGCATAGGTTTCTGGGTGTATGTTTTGTAAGATGTATATACACAAATGTTTATTCAAGTAACTCCAGAGCGATGCTGTTGATGCCTTCATGTATATGTTTCTGTGCATTACTTCCTTTCAACATATACACAAAGACTTGAAGTATGATTCTGTTTGTGGCTTGTTTGAAGCTTTTTTTATTTTATTTTATTTTTTGGGGTCAAGTTCAGGTGAAGTCTGAAGTCTTCATTCTCAAACAGCATGTCAAGGTGAAGTCTGTGTCTGTGAGGTGTCTGAATGCTGCCACTTAATGGTGTTTTGCTCCAGATTATTTCATCGCAGTTTATTTGGGTTGGAGCTGATTGAATACAGATGTTCTAAAAAGATCAATAGAACAGCACAACTTCAGAAAGCACATATTATTTAATGCAACACAGAGCTAAATAAATGCTTTATTATGTCTCCGCAATGTCTGGATGCATTATGTCTCAGGGTTGTCCATATATCCCATTCTCACGAACACCTCAAGAACAAGAACCTCGAATTAATCTTTTCAAATTTGACACATTTGGTTCAATAGGACTCAGGGATGAATTGATTACATTTTGGTGATCAAAGGTCAAGGTCTCAGTGATCTCACAAAACATATTTATGGCTTTTTAAGTGTGATTTCTTGAGGGAAGTACAACAGATTTGGCAGAAAAGTTCATGTAGACTCAAAGCTGAACTGTTAAAAACCGTTGTGACAGCCAGAGCTCAAAGGTCGCACAACAACGTTTTTGGCCATAATTCATTAATTTACGCGCTAATGAACTGCAGTTTCACTGGCTGGTGGAGTCATAAAACCACAAGGCTGACTTATGTTAGCCTGCAGTGTGAATGCATTAAGGAAACTTACCCAAACAGTAGCCCATAATTTGTGCCTCTCATGTATCACCATTACCATCATTTATCGCTTGACAGAAAGTGAATCAGCAACGGTTTTGTTTTTAGTTTTTGTAATTTTTGAAAGCACAACTACAAAATGTGTCCTCTGCATAAGAGACTAAACTAAATACTTTGGATTGTCTTGTCAGAAAAGAAAACATGACATTGAATTTTTTTACACTGGATAGTTATTACACGAGGAAAAATGATTATTAGTTGCAGCCTTAATAAACCAAACCAATGGATTTTTAGTCACGCGACCGAGGGCCTATTTTTTAATACTGCACATCAATTATGACTGTTCAGAGGTTATTTATGAACTCATGTGGATTAAAAAAATATATTTTATTCACATTTAATTTACATTGCATCTATCTGATTTGGAAATATGGTTATAACCTTCTTTTTGTTTTCACAGTTTTTTTTCCAATACAGATGAACTGTGTAATGTAATATGTAATATATGTAGCTAAATCATCTTGTAAGGTTTTCAAAGATGTAATGGTAAAATATGAGAGTCTCAAACTGGTTTTAACCCAGCATATCCGTGTCATGTTAAATATAAATGTCATTATAATTTAACATGAACAACACACTATTTCTTCTAATTCTCTGTGTAAAGCACAGTCCTACAGGCACTGCTAATAATCTGTAGCATGTTGCAAGTGTTGCAAATATGTAGTTTATGAAATACTGTATATCAGAGGTGTGGTGAGACATTGTTCAGATTACTCTGAACAAAATAAATAAATAAAATGAGCCTTGTGATTTTTTATTAATTCAGCTGCTCTTTGGTTTATAGGCCTAATAATGAAATGTGCTGTGTGTGTATGTGACTACACAAGGCCAGCCTGGAGCCTTCTTATTTATGTTTTATTGATCTGGAATTTTATGGCTCAAGCCAAGTAATTAAAACCAATCACGTTTTTGCTTTCTAAAGACTAATGCAAGTCACTACGGATGAGTCCTTATTCGATGAACCTATGTCTACATGAAGTCTTGGTCTCATGTCTCAAGCCTTTCAATTATATGAGGATAGCCTGAACAACTACCACTCCTCTCTGTGTAATACAATACAGTTTCTGTGTTAGACTTCATTAGTTTTAGATAGGAGTCCCTAATAAATAAACAACCCAGTGTATTTTTCATGCATGTGGAATTCAGATGTGCTACCAGCAGATGGATGAGTCAGTGAGACGCAGTGAGAGAGGAAAAGGCCACACAGAGGGATTTGACTCTTTTAGACGCCTGCTGTGACTCAGGAGGAGAGACTGGATAGTGAAAAGCCTGAAAGGAGCTTCTGTGCAGGAAACGCCCTGGCCCCTTTTAGCTGCCTCTCACACTGGCAGCCACACCACATCTCTTTTGGGAAAGACAGAGCAAGGCGGGGAGGGGGTTGTGGGGGTGCAAAGGGACAGCAACAAAAAGCGGGATGAAAGAGGAAGAGCAGAGGAGAAGAGCGGAGTAAAGAGGAAAAGGCAGATGGGGATAAGGGAGATGAGCAGAAGGGAGGAGAGACACTGAAAAAAAGGAGAGAGGAGAAAGAGGCAGTGTGCTCTGCTATCCATGTGGGTGTAAATATTTGCTGTTCTGCTTGTCCGGGTAGCATTTACTGGGACAGGTTGACTCCTGGTCCTTTAGTAGAATACTGATGAGGCCATGGGGACTGGGGAGCAGGGAGACACAGTGTGAGTGTGTGCACCCTGGCACATGTAAAAGAGGAAGAATAAAGGCAAGTTTAAGAAAGTAGAAAAGACGAAGGATGAGAGGGAGTGTGTAGAGAGCAGCTGTGGAGCGCTCCCCAGCAGTGCCCACCCCGGCCCCTTTTTGGTTTTTCCAGAAGCCACTGGGGCTGGCTGCCCCCGAGGGTCGATCTTCTGTCTCTGCTACTTATGACGCGATGCACAAACAAACAACAGACTAATCATTGAGGCAGGACCTTCACTGGACTTTATCTGACTGGATGACCCAGTTCAACTTTGTTCAGTCGACTTGTAATGTGTTTAGTTGATTCATGTGTGTGTGTCCTGAACTCTGACTAATCTGAATCTGCTGCTAATAAAGCCCATAACTGTTCTGTAGTTTTCTGTAGCTTGCAGGCTCCTGTGGTATCGACTGTCACGTGTCTTCTTTAACCATCTCTTCCACTTCACAACCAGTGCACATGTTGCAGCAACAGACAGATCAGCACGGAGGAAGTTTGTTATTTAGTTTTCCAAAGCACTTGCACTTTAATTAAGCGTTCGCAAGCCCATTACTTGTCTTAGATTTACTGCAAATGCTGTGTACAAGCATAAAAATAGTTTAAAAAAAACAAAAAAACAAATAAGCCTGTTACCTTATTGTGGGCGAATAACAAACAACACTTAATGGGAACCATCAGCGTGGTCAACACATGTCTTTGACCAATTGGTTTTCTGTTAAAGGTCATTGAATTAATGTCTTGCCTGTCACACACTCACAGAGCACATTGACTCCGCAATAACCTTCACTGAGAGCACACATTAGCATCTTGCCACATTAGCATGTCCAAGGCCGGCTCCCTTCAGACAGTACCCAGATGAATCTAGATATTCTTCTCCTCTTACACTATTGGCCCTGGAAAGCAGGCATAGCAGGTAGGTCAGCAGCTATCAGGTTTGCTAATGGATTATCACTCTCTCAATGCTCTTCCAGGTACTTCCCCATGGGCCACCCGGTGTCGGTACATCTCTACTTCCAGTCAGATCAGTTCCAGGGCTACCTGGTTAAACACCACGCCACCAATCTGGCCACTAGCAAACTGGAAACCATAGAGACCTGGGTGGCGCCCAAGAAGAACTTCAAGCTAACCAGCCCTTCCAGCAGCGCATTCAGCAGGTTGCAGTACGCAGAGGTGAGTCAGCATTTTGGCTTCGAGAGGCATAACATTTATTTTTAATTCGCATTTAAGTCATTTGTTTGGCACGAATTGCAAAACAATTAGTTAGTGGTTGCCAATGTCAGAAAACGAGTTCCATTAAAATCCAAAACACCACACAGGAAAAGCACAGCTATTCAGCATATAATTAGAAGTGAGATATACAGCTCATTGCCATGGTGACCATATACTATTCATTACTATGGCGACCTTGCCAAGACTTATAGCCACGCATCTCTACACATTTAAACCACTGCTCATAATGGCCTTGTAAAATGCAAATTGATTGAATTCATCTAAGTTTATAGGGATGAGCGCTTCATGTGCTGTGTATTTGTTGATTCCTAATAGAACGTCTTCTCACCTTCACACTGGAACGCTTCCCCTGATTGTCTTGTTATGTTAATTTGTGTTTCTGTTTACCACCTAGGCCTGTTTAGGATACAGTGCAATGTGACAATCTCACAGTGTCTCTTTAAAAAGGACACAAATTATCTCAGTGAATGTAGATTGACCTCTATCTCCGGTTTGTCACACGCAGCTCTGTAGGAGGAGGAAATGTCAGAAAATTTACGAATGAATTTGTTTGCTTTGTTTGTGGCTGCTGACCACAGTCACACACCTCAACCCCATTTGACCTTTTCTCCAGCAATTTCATCGCGAACGCGAAGGCGTCCAGATGCCGCGTCACCATGCAGCTCAACTCTCACTGAGAGCACTATTTCCGTTGTCGAGCCTATGAAACTGTGAGTGACAGAGAAGTGATGTGAGCTGTGAGCTTTTATCTGGATGCTCAGCCTAAGAAAGCATTTGCTGTCTGGTATTGTGCAATGGCTGTCAGTCAGTGAGTCCATCCGTCTGTCATTCAAAACGAGAGCAGAAAGAGCCTAAATAAGACAGCGCGGCATCGCTGCAGTGGCTCTGTGCCTTTTGTCAACTTTGCAGATATGAACCATTATACTAAAGCTATATGCTGGAGTTTTCTAGATAAACCATATGGTTGGCTTAACAATGTGTTCACTGTCCTCCTTTAGATATAAAGGAAGACAGATATGTCTCTCTTCACTCCTCCACTGCTGCCTCCCAGCTGCCTTTATAGGCCTTTTTACAGCATGATTTAGTGTAGGACCACTTACAGCCCGTACAGTTAAAATTAGTATTTCACCTCAAGTCAGATTTGACATTGAGAGGTATATTATGCTGTGTTGGATAAATCTTATACAGTAGAATGACTGACTTTGACTGATGGTGTAGTCCTTGCTCTACCGTGATGTACACTATTTACACAAGCATATTGTGGTGGAGGATGTGGAGGTTACAGTAACAACAACGCATGCTGATATAATCTAATCAGTTTCAACAACTACACAAAGTAAAACCTCAGAGATTATAACACACTGGAAATACCTTTGCAATTATACAGCAAAACGTACACAGTAAATCACAGAGTAGCAGCCCAGGGTCAACATCTTGTTTGTGGGACAACTTCATAACACACAACATCTTCATTATTAGTTTGTTTTAGTTGGTTTTGTACCAAATGTTGATATCCTCACAATCTTTAAGAAATCAAGAACAGGCATTTTTTTAACTAACATGTAATTTTGTCCAGCTTTGTGTGCACAAAGCTGAACTTTATTGTTTTTATTGGGCTGAATTTCGAGCCTTAAGCAGGTCCATGGGTCAGTTCCCAGCAATGCCGACCCGTTTTACTGTGAGTCATTTCCTTACTTTCTTTCCTCCATTTCTTGTCACTCTTTACTTCAGCTATCTAACGAAAATACAAACCATCCAAAAATAATTTGAAAGAAAAGCATACGCTTTTATGCTGCTTCTGAAAATAGACTTCTTTATTTGACGCAGTTCCTTGTTACTTATGGACTATAATTATTCCTGTAATTTATAATTTATTTAATCTTTTCTTCTTTTTTTTACGCTATTTAATATTTTGCTTGGTGTTTACTTTTTTCGTCTTATCCTCTTTGCTGCTGCAACATTGCAGTTTCCTCACCATGGGACAAATACAAGCAGCTTAGATCAGCTACATGAAAGGCTAATATGAGATTTATTAACCAGTTATTTTCTTTGTATCCATAGTTTCATAACATAGTGAGACATTTTTGGGAAATACATGTATTTCTTTGTTACCAAGAGCTTGATGAAAAGATTAACGCCACTCTGAGTCTCTCCTGTTAGCTCAGAATATATTAAAAACTGGAAATGGAGATAAATCCATAGTTTGTAACTTCCCATTCCATCTTATTTTTACACTTTTTTTTCCAGTTTTATCTAATCATCAGGATTTGATATGTATGGCTTAATTACTGAGCGTTTGGCAGTGTGAAGCTAAGCTATTCGGCTGCTGGTGTTAGCTTGTGTTTATCGTGCAGATATGACATGATATGATATTAATATTCTCGTCTAACTCGTGAAACAAAATGTTCTTGCGTTTCACTCTTCCACACTTCTTCCTTCATCTGTATTTTTATTATCGAGCATCCATTCATCTTACCCATAGTCCTTCAGATGTGTAAACGTTGCCCCAGGGGAGTCCTCTGATGCTTCTGCTGAGCAGCTGTGTTTGATTACTCCTCACAAAAAAAGTGCAGTTAATAAGAACAGATCTTTAGTAGGCATTAGTGTACTGAGGTTTTAAACAGGGCCAGATGCAGACTGTCCACACCGCTGCCCGATCAAAACTGATCTGCCTTATTTAATGGAGGTGTCAGACTGTGGGTGCCGGCAAGCCGATGACATGGAAATGGGGTTTCCAGGGTCGCAGGGTCAGAAAGAAGAAATGGAAAAGAGGTGGGTTATGAGATGGGGAGATTTTATGTCTTCTATTAAGTCAGATGGGGGCTTGAGCAGAGGATGAAATAAGTAATTTGGGTGAAAGACATAAAGGATGAGGTATATGTGCCAAAAAACAATAACAGTGAAATGATGTGCGAGGTTTTTCTTAGGGTTCTAGGGGAGTATAAATTTGGATAAAATCTTCTTAAATTAACTATAGTTGCTCAAAATTGCTGCCCATGAACAGAAAAGCTGAATAATTACTTCAAATGAGTGGAAAGTTTGAGTAAACAAAGCGAGTGCCAGGACAATACGATAGAGAAGACAGCAGTAATTGAAAGTACGGGGGTGGGGTGGGGGGTCACTGTTACGTTGCCAGATCAGCATTAGTTCCTCAAAAGCACGTTCCTGTAAGTATAGCTATAAGCGAAAGAAGGTCATAAGTCTCTGACTTGGGGAGAGGCCGTGAGGCTTGATTGGGTATCGGTCTTAAGCCAAAGCTTATTGGGTAGAAGCAGCAAGGGACAGGTTGAGTGTGGAGGTCATTGTAAGCTATAGGCTGAGGCTAAAATGGGCAAGAAGTTAATCTCAGTTTGACCTAGTTTCAGACTGCAAGGAGTTTCTGACTACTCTTGGCTTCCTTTGTCAACTACAGATATACCTTGAATTTAATCCCCAGAGTGATAACTCAGTTACAGAGAAGAGTAATTACAGCATTTAAAGTGTTAAAGTTTGTGAATGTAGTTAAAAGGTTCTACCAAACTTTAGCTGATGTGGAAATAACGCCATGTGCTGTATTCGTGTGGGCATAGGAACCTCAAGCTGTCTGCATACAAATACAATAGGTCAACGGCAGCTGGTATTTTACACTTTTTTTTGGCACAAGTTACTTTCTTCTGCCCAGTAGTGACCAGGCTCGGTCATAAGGCAAAAAGTCAGTCAACAAGTTGCGTGTGCACTTAATTAACCTTTGTGTACACAACATATGTGTGTGTTGGTGCAAAGAGAGAGAGAAGCCTGTGGAAACTGCCCACTCCGTCTCAAACTGTTCAAACAGAGAAGTGGAAGTTGGACTGCTGCGCCAGAAGTGCATAATTTATGCTCCACTTAGTTGGTGCATGTTGCCAAACTATGGGCAAGAACAAGAAGCAGATCTCGGGAGGGTCTCCCTCCTACTCACAGCATGTGAACATTGTCAGAATCTCCCTCTCACAACTCTAACTTTAGTCGACCGTCTGCAGCCTCTCTCCCAGTGGATTACGCTGAGATTCTTCTGTCAATATTCCCTTCATTTCTTTCTGGGGCTTAGAAACGAGAGTGCTGCCAATCAATTGGGGATGTAATGTGTGCCAGGGAGTTAGCCTTGAATAAAGTAAGGGGCTGCAGAGGTGGCCAACAAGAGATTTGATTAGTAATTTAAAGAGAAAAGAACCATGGTCGAAAGGGTAGAGATGGCAGAGGTCAGTCCAATAATCGAGATGAAAGTGAGGTGTCTTTTTACGGTTCACCAAAAACAGACCCACACACATACAGTGTATACACACTATCTATCTGTGAGTGTCTCATTTATGCACGTTGTGTCTATTTATACTGTACTTTGAAAATCTCAATTCTCAAAGGAGGTAATATAGAGTCAGTTCCAGTCAGCCATTGATCGTCCAGCAGGGTGAGGCTGTGTTAATCAGTTACCATTGTAAGGATGAGCACTTCCTAAAGCCGCCATGCCTCTCACATTTCTGCCAACACCACAGACATCTTTCACTGTCAGTTCATGAGTGTGTGTGTGTGTTTGCTGCTTCCCTCTCTATCATCCAGTGCCCGCCATCAATCTCGATCACCCCTCATCTCATTTTGCATACGGCACCGTTTCAGCTCACACAGATCACACATCTTTAGTTACAGGCTTGACCGCAATGAAGACGTTAAGAGCAAATTGTGCTTTCCCGTTCTTGTAATTTATTCTTTTATTTTCTTTTTTCTTTTGTTTTGCTTTTCATTTCATTCACAAATCTTCATTCTCTCAGCTGAGTGAAACAAATAAAACTTGACTGGACTAACTGTTTATTATGTAATCTTACACAATGTAATAGTCTTAAATTGGCTACTTCTTCCACTGGCAGTCGCAGTACTGTGTTACTGTCTGGCAGCTAGTTAAGTTTTTTGCAGCCAGAGCCACTGAACTACATGTTCCATAATTCACTAAAGATATATTTAACTGTTGTTTTATCAGTTGCATTTTTATATTCAGTGTATTTGTGGCAGAGGATGCAGCTCTCTGATCCTCTGTTGAAGGTTTGAAACCTCATTTTTTATAGTTTCCTCCCTTGACTCCATTTTTTTTCTGTCAAAGAGCCTGTGGTTGTATATAATCACTGTCTTCCTCGTTCTGAGGTTTTTTTCACTGATGTCAGGTTGTAATCTTCACCACGGTAGTTTCTGTTTTGGACAAACGCTGTTCATGCTGGCTGCTGGTGTTCATTGCCTTACTTTTTTCTACCGCTCTGAAATGTGTAAACATGGTTACATTTGATCTTCACCTCATGGGGAGGTGGTCAGGGCCTGTATTCCCTGTAAAAGACATACCAGGAACAGTGGACAGATTGGTACAAATGTGCAGGATGAGACAATCAGACTTGTCAGCTTCTGCATATTCAAACATTATGTAACGCCTCTGTGTTAGCAGTGTGCCGCTGCTCGATGAAAAATGCATGCTGAAGATTATTTCCCATGATAATTTGGTGCAGATATTGGGGATCTTAATAATGTGGCCAAATGGCACATTGACAGGGTGTGTTACTTATTTATGATCACTGTGCTCTATATGCTTTCAGGAGTGAGTTTATGTATCTTTCTCTCATGTGCTGTTCGCTGCTCCCTCTCTTCTTTTCTTTCTTCAACTTCACCTCATTCTGTCACTCACTCTTTTTGCTGTATTCTTTGTGTTTTGCCATTAGATTGGCACAGAGTGGGACGCCAAAGAACGAATGTTCAGAAACTTTGGTGGCTTAATGGGCCCCATGGACGAGACAGTGGGGATGCAGAAGTGGAGCAAGGGGCCCAACATCACCGTCACAGTTGTGTGGATTGACCCCACCAACGTCATCGCCGCCACCTACGACATCCTGATCGATGCCAGCGCTGAGTTCACCCACTACCGGCCGCCGCTCAACCAGCCTCTGAGACCTGGAGTGTGGAGCGTTCGCATCCTGCACCACTGGAGCCCCGTGGCTGAGATGAAGTTCCTCATCGCCCCCCTCACCCATAGCAGACACCAACCCATACGACTAGGTGAGAAGGAGATTTTAACAGCTTTTATAGTTTTCATGAAGTTTTTTTTTTTTTTTTGTAAAAAAAAAAACACAAAATGCAAAACACAAAATGACTATTGTTTCTTTTATTTAAAAAAAAAACTTATTGCCCTTTACATCTAAGTTCAGTAGAAGCCCTGTGGTGCACACAAAGATCTGCACGTTGCAATTTAATACAACAGTGCTGCAATAAATTCTATATATTTGAAGCTTATAACACTGAGTCTTTGTTGGCACTGTGTCACAGAGGAGTTGGCTTGTTATTTTTGGGCTGGATTTTGTGCTTCTTGTAGTTTAACAGTGTAACTACATTTACTCCACTGTTGAATTTTATTTAAGTACAAGTTTGAGGTACTTGTGCTTAATTTAAATCTAATTAATCTTAATCATTACATTAGAGGAATCTATTACATTGTATTCCAATACAAGTGGTACAATCATCATTGCAACCCGATCCAAAACTAGCTAATAATAATCCAGTAATACAAAATGTTAAATTACTATGATAGGGTCGTTCCAGGAGATGCTAAAGCACATTTACCTTTGACGACATGTTGATGATTTATATCTACTTAAGAGTAAGAGTAAGAGTTACTTCCATTTGTAACAGACTGTTCTTTTTGGGGGAAATATAGTTACTTTACCTCAACTTGAATCTACACCTCAGCCAAATATTGAATATTATAAGCTTTAAAAGGATTATATATCTGTTGTACATTATTGCAGAGTGAAGGCCACGACACAGCCAAAAGTAAATCCGTGATGGACAGGCTCATTTTAGCTTTGAATCACACCAACTGTGTCGCTTTCGCTGTCATAGAGCAGCAGTTCATATACAGGATATTGAAAATGAAATTTCAGAGCTTGAATACACACGGCAGCGGTGTTTGACAGACTGAGAGAAAGTCTATATTTAGTTTACATTCTCTGTATTTTCTGTCTGGTTGACGCCAACATTTTTGCTATCAAGCAGCAGGAGAATCACTGTGAAGTAACAATTGCCAGTTTAGGTGTTTGAAAAAGTCTGCGCACACACACACACTCACACACACATATATGGAGAGCTTTGTATATGCAGTGATGCCCTTTGTAATCAAGCCTCTGGGCCTCTGCAGACCCTGGTTGTTTGTCATCAAGTCACCCCTAATAATCCAGCGAGCTGCTCATACATACTAAACAGTGTGTTAAACAACAGCGTACTTAGCCGTCCAAAAACAACGACACAATTAAATCAATCATCCAGCATGGATAAGGGGCAAGACTGCATTGTTTTAGTCCATAAGCAGACTGTTTGCTCTGGAAATCACATGAGAGTTGAGACGTTAGCTCTGGAATAATCACATCTTTCTGTGTTTAATAATCTCCCTGAGCCGTTTTAATGACGTCGAGAAACAATAAATAAAGTTACAGCTTTTGTCTTTAACCTGAGTCTCAGTGGGGCTCTGGTGGGGTTCTGTTGTGAAATAGTGTGACTTAAATATTAATGAAAAGTTTACGAGCGTTTAGGTTTATTTGCATTACGCAGTTATGATTTTGGTTCTTATGGACATACAGTTAGAATACAGTTAGAACGGATGCTGCTTGGACGCTGCTTATTTAAAAAGTGCAACTATCTAAAACTAGTATAGTCTAAAGCAGCAGACCAGCAATAAATCCTGATTTTATGAAGGTTATAATGTTCAGTTTTTGTTGCAACAGTTTTAGAGAGGTTGTAATTCATCTATAATTTATTGAACTAAATGCAGTAAAAAAAATAAATAAATAAAAAACTAAAACCTAACCACCATAACCTTGATGAAAGAACTGTAGAAGTGAAGTAGTACTCAGTTCTATTACTTGAGTAAATGCAGCAATACAACAACATAAAAACACTCTTTCTTTCTACTTTCTTACTGTATTATCAGCTATATTGTCTTAAATTACATTACAGAACAACAAAAGTAAAAAAAAAAAAAAAAAAAAAAAGAACGTACCAAATGAATTAGACTAGTTACCAATTTTGGCTTCTCAGTCTTAGAGCTTGTTTTCTTGAGTATTAGGACAATCTGCTGGTTTATATTTGGTTAATGGGCTTATACAGTTAATTCACACATCATAAGAAATAACTGACATGAGGCAGAGTTAAATCATATACATATATTTTGCATATTTTACAGTGAAAGGGCATATCATTATTTGTTTAATAGCGTCAAGCTTTTTATGTTAAAGTGGAGTTTATGTCATTATGTAATAATCATGTCTGTAAGTCTGACTTACTGTGTGTGTTCATGTGTGTTTGCTCTTGTCTTAGCTGTTCTATCCACCACCAGTAATTTACTGCCATGTCTGGCACCAGGTTTCCCTCCTGCATGCAGTAATGCAGTAAAACTTTATGGTGTGGCCTTTCACCAGCTTTTGCAGCAACAGACACATACTCATGCACGGCCACACACAAAACTCTACCCAGATGCATGACTTCATAACACACACATTCACACACATACACAGTGCTACCACAAAGCTAGCTGGCATGAGTTGAACACGGCTTCGCCTGGTGGAGCACCTCATGTCTGACTGCATCTTTCTGTCACCGGCGCATGAAAAGAGCTGATGTCTGAAAACATCTGGGTGTGAGAGAGTTTGTGTTCCACAGCCGCACTCAGGAGGGATGGCGAGCGCCCCAGTTAGAGGAGCTGTGAGGAATTTTACAGCTTTGAGTTGGAGCTTAGGGAGGAGAAGGTGTTTTAAGGAGAAGTTGTGTCTACGTTTTCTGTCCTCCTGCAGTGTTTAACCGACACGGGAAGAAAGAATGAGGACGTGTCTGAGTATTTTCTGACTCACTGCAAACTGTCAGCATTGCAGTGACTTGACATACCACTTCAAAGAAAGACAGGGATTACAGGAGTCCAGTCGAGAAAAAAAGAAAGTCAATCCAGGGAAATTAGCAACCAGTAGTATTAGCAAGTTTTTTTTTTTTTTTTAGATAATAATCAAGTAAATCCGGTTCACTGCTTCGATAATTAACCATGTCTCCTTTTTCCCCTTTTCTTCCTTTTCCCTTCATCTCTTTTTCCACCTCTGTCTGACCACTGCTCGTCTGTCTTTTCCTCTCTCTGCTCTACTTGTTTCTTCCTTCCCACGTTTCTCCAGAGGAGACACTGAAGCTGCACAACGGGCCGGCGAAGAACAGCTACATGGAGCAGAGTTTCCATGGCCTCAACCCGGTGCTCAACATCCCCGTCAGTCTGGGTTACGTGGAGCAGGCAAAGAGGAACGCCGCACTGACCGGCCTGCAGCTCGAGCGTTGGTTAGACAGCCTGGTGGGTGAGTTGTGGGAGGCGGCCGATGTCTGTGCCGTGGGCCCCACCGCCTGTTCTGTGATGCAGGCCTGCTCCAAGAATCCCTGGAGCTCCCTGAGCCCAGACCCCAAGTCGGAGCTGGGAACACCACGTGTAGACGGGCGTATCAGGTAGCAGCGAGGCCTCCAGCTGGACGGGAGGCCGCGGCGCAGGAGATTCACTGTTGATTTTTATTTATTTAAGAGGTATGTTGCAGGACAGAGGACGTATAAGTGTTCATCCTCTGTCTTGGGAGAAGAATAAAACAAAAGGAAATAAGTGGATTTTTTTCAGGGGGCGGGGAGGTTGGTGAGGGTGTCTGGACAGAAAAGAAAGGAGAATGATTTTCAGATGCTCCCATGGGGTTCCTCCTTTTAGGGATTATGCTGGCTTTGCTATTTCAGTTTTCTCAGTGTATTTATTTTTCTTCTCATGGCTGAGTTTTACTGTGATCAAACGTTGCAATTTTCAAGCATCTATTTTGCTGCTGAATGAATTCTGAAGTCAGCTTTTAAAGCCCCGCACGGGGCACAGCGGTCATGTGAGTGTGGATTGTCGACACTGGCGGCGGAGTAAGATCTGCTGCACCAAGGCCTTAGCCGTAAGACATATTTGAGGAGGTCGCCTGGTACTGAACTAAATGTGCCTCCTTAAGGTTTATATGAACAAGATGATATCAGAAGTGTTCAGAGAGGATTATTTTTGATGTGACATGAATATGGCGACATTGAAAGCAAAATTTCGAATTACAAAGAAACTTTGAGCGACGAAATATTTTAGCGTTATTAAAACCAAATTATTTAAAGCAAATTATTTCAAACTTCTGGGTTTCTGATAGCTCAGTGACGCAGTTTATAAATCAATAGAATAAATCAGTAACAGCAGCACAACTTCCTTCAGTTCAGTGCCTGATCAGGACGTGGAACTGTGGTGGCTGGGCGAACCATCTGCTGCAGTCACATTTAGTAAATATGGAAAGAAGACAAATGCAAATACAGAGGCCTTCTCAGCATAATTTACAACTATTTGGATTATAATAGAAATTTAATGTAGAGATATTAGTGCTCTAAATTCATACATGCTTTATTTGTGGTTGTTGTACAATAGTATTTTAAGACTTAACATTGACATAGTGTACATTTCTTTAATAAAACCCAGATGTTGTGACAGGCAAAGGACAAAGAAAGAAATGTTTTGTCCGTTTTGGCTTTTTTTTTTTTTTTGTTTTGTTTTTTTTTTTTTGTTTGGTTTGTTTTTGTTTGTTTGTTTTTTCTTTTTACCAAACTGCCTCAAACTTGAAACACATGTATCTCAAGCTGACCTTAAAATTTTCATCCTTGTATCCAGTGTCATCTCTTTTTTTTTTATTTTCTTTCTTCCTGTTTTTTTCAGTCATTTCAATGATACTTTATGTTGTACATAATTATACAAGTCTCAAAAATTGTGTGAATGAAGTGGGGGTGAGTCCATGAGTCGCTATTTATTTATAAGTTTATATTAATACTGATATTTTTAGTCAGTGACTAAATAACCACGCCGCTGCCTTGGCAGCATGATAAAATATTTTTTTGTGAAGAAATCCGCCTTTATTTACAAAGGCCAACACCCCAAACTTATACTGTACCTTTTTATGGCCCACACCTGTTGTTAGTCAGTGTTGTCCTGTCTGAATAAATCTTCTCGTCTTGGTTTCTTACGTGGCTGTTTGCCAAGTGCATCACAAGAGAAAGCCAGACCCCTGACCTCCGAGGTCAGAGGTCAGCTGCCTAACAACATCACCAAACACAGAAGGTGAACGACACGTCTCACAAGCTAAAATAAACATTGGACAACGACTGGATTGAAGGAGAAACTTACAACTTTTTTTGGTGTTTCATGGTTCCCGTCAGTTTCAGAATGATAGTGAATGGTAGTGATCTTCATGCTGTGACAATAATGTACAATTTCAAGTGAATATTATATTGTGTCTTGATTGCAAAATGCATAATTTATCAAATGGAGGTCAATGGCACCTTTTTCAACTCTTGTACCTTTTTCTGCCATCAAGACAATCTCTGGACATTAGAGACGAGTTAATTCCACAGAAGAGGGTCTTACTGTAAACGCAACGCATCCTGAACAAGAGGTATGGGAGGATACTTACTTACGTCTTTACTTCAAAATTAATTTCATCGGAAACCAATTAGGAGTTCAATCTGCGACTGTCGACATTGTTTAGCCACCGCAACCACGAGCAAGAGTGTTTTTGCACTGGCTAATTAGTGACATTACTGTTCATTAACGTCAAGTTCACCTTGCCTCTCTGTCGGATGTGTCTGTTTTAATTGCTGTCGCTCCTTCCCTCTCAAATCGACACTGTTTCTGGGGTTAGGTTGTAAAAGGACGATTTTGTTTCTCACTGGGCGGCTTCCGCTGCCAACTTTTAACTTAAAGTGCCACCGTGCTCTGAACACTTACTTCACACAATACATATTATTATGTAAGTTCAATGACAGTTTTGGAAAAAGGTGAAATAAATAAATGTAAGTCAATGTGAAAGTCCTATTTTGTAACAAAATGGTTAACAAATGAAGATGTACATATGTATTTTGTATTGAGATATTGTTTAAAAGATATTGTACATGTAAATACAGATGTGGTAAAAATGACAATGAATTATTAAGACTTTTTAAAAATGTCATTAATTGGGCACAAAGAGTGAATCGATGGTGTTTATTGATGGAAGTAAATAACCTGTTTCAGTGTTTATGGACAACAGCCTTGTCCCGTTTGCCTCTCAGAGAAAATCACATGCCAGATTGTTGTTGTTCTTGCTGGAATGTATTGTTGAGCAACTGTTGCACAAATTTCTCTGACTGATGTTTTACCCCTGTTCTGTTTTTTTTTTTTTTTTTTTTTTTTCATTTGTTCTTCTTCTTCTTCTTTGTTTGTTTGTTGTTGGTTTGTTTTTCGGGGAGGCTCTGTGTGCCTTAGCTGACTTTTAGAACCTTCTCTGTCCATTACAAAAAAAGAAAAATTCTTTATTTTGTTATCTTTTATGGCATTATGTGAAGAATACCACGAGTCTGTCAAGTGATTCACTGGTACTGCAACACCAAAAAAAAAAAAAAAAAAAAAAAAAAGATGTCTGCTGTTGTATATATCATCAGGCCTTCTGTCTTTTTCAGCTTTTGATTATTTTTATTTTTCTTCCCTTTGGGGGATTTGTTTTTGTTGTACTTGACTGGCTTGTTTTACTTTTCTCTGACTGCTTTTTGAAAATAAAATTCTATGGAAAACATCTCATGTGGTCTCATGTGTTACAGCAGTAAATACTACAGATAAACATATTAAGCTGGAGAATCTTTCCACCATTATTCTGTTGCTGCTTATTAAATACATGTAACTTTATAAATAGCCCATTTAACTGAATAATAAGATGGGTTTAGTACAGTATATTTTTTATTGACTCACAGGGATCATTAAACTTTAATCTTATTGTATTTATTCTGTTATTCTTATTCAATTACTCCTATGTCTCAAAACAACAGGTTTCTCTGTGTTTTTAATAATTAAACAAATACATTTGTTAAACATGAAGTCAGTTTCTCACAGAATTATGACCAAATCCTATTGAGAGATGGTCCCTGAAGTCTGATCTCTGTGTGCCTCACAGTTGGAAATCATTTGGGGCTTCAACCATCACTTCATGCCTTAAGTATTTTCCTCAGTCAAACTGGGGTAGTTGAATCGTTAACTGTGGGTACAGCTAGTTGCTCCCATATGTTTTCCACCAAATTAGCCTCAACGATTGTCCTCTCGCAGAGATTCTCACCCAACACCCACATCTTAACCGAGCTAATGTGAAGCTACAGGGAAAGATGAAGCAGTTCAAATGAGCGATGGCTTCCTGTAAACGGGACAATCGAAATCAAACTGTGCGCCCGTAAATACAGCTTTGAAGTGGAATTACACTCGCTTCGCTCGCAGCATCTGATAACAAAAGCAGAGAACTGTCAATAGATAGAGTGCAAATTGTGCATGTGTGTGTGCGTGTTTGTGATGTGTATGTGTGGTCCCCAGAGGCTGTTTTCACATAAGGCAGCGCTGTTGAGTGTTTGACAGGCTTTAATCAAGGGAACACTATAGCGCCAACAGATCCAATCTACTGTCCCATAAGACCTGAGACATGTGGCCTAATTAGTCCAGTCTACTGTACTGTATGTGTGTCTGTGTGTGTGTGTGTGTGTGTGTGTGTGTGTGTTTCCTACATTGTGGGAACTTTAACCTATCGACAAACTCAAATGGGGACCTTACAAAACACAGGTCCCCATAATGTAAAAAACAAAAAATTAAGGCATGACAAGCTCTGGTTAAGGTGGGGTCAGGTTTAGATAAATGTTAGACAAGTGGTGCCAACAATTGAAATCGCGAGGGTTTCCAGGAAAGTCTCCAGGAAATGAATGCAAGCCAATGAAATGTCCCCTGAAGGCACGAAAACACAACTGTGTGTGTGTGTGTGTGTGTGTGTGTGTGTGTGTGTGTGTGTGTGTGTGTGTGTGTGTGTGTGTGTGTGTGTGTGTGTGTGTGTGTGTGTGTGTGTGTGTGTGTGTGCGGGTGTGTTTCCTGACTAAGTAAATGTATGAGTCACAAAGAGTGAGACAGCAAAAAACAAAAACCCAAAACAGAAAGAAGAACATGCAGGTCTACTTACATGTGTGGGTGTACAACTAAAGGCGGATGTGAAGAGAAACGAGTGGCACTGTACAGCTGAATTCCCCCGCAGCAGGGCAGCAGGATGAGCGCTATTATGTTTGTTCGGTTGCGTTGTGAAACACTGAAAGCTATCCTGCTGATGTTGGGAGGAAATGGCTTGGATTAATGGCTGATACACTCTCCCATGATCATTTTCAGCTTTTAACTCTAGCTTACAGACGTGCATGCTGCTTGATTAATTAGCACCCCTGAAAGACTGAGGTTGTAATAATAGTGATAGTAGGCTACGTCCTCACAAGTGTAACATGGCCATGTACACTTGGAGAGCAGGGGAAGGCATGTTCGTCACAACTGAATACATTTACAGTCACTGCGTATTATGCAAAATGATTCTTTGATGTATATTTACACCCAATACCAATTACACCAATATCTAATTATAACAGATTATGTGTGATCTGTATATGCTACCATCTTATTAGTCATAATGGACAAAAATTTAATTTTCTGTGAAAACAAAAGGCCAATAAATTTTAAAATGTAAACAATATTGTAAAAGATATGTTTTTTGTATCATATTTTTAACAGAGCTCCGATGAGAAACTTATCACAAACATTAATGAGCCATAATGTTGTTCTGGGTGATATGTTATCACATTAAAATGACCATGGGGACTGTTTTTTTTCCATCTTGTTGCTGTAAATATTTAGCACAATATTAATCTGCAGCTAAAAACGGTCCCCAACAAACTTGCTAATTACTCCTGTTTGAGAAATGTTTGATAAAAAACTGCAGTATCCAGCCTTTTCAGGACATTTTTACAGCATCTTTAAAAAGTGAGTTTATATTTTTCTGACCTTTGTTCACAGTTTGAAGTCTTCAGTAGGCATCAATAGGCTGGGGGCTTAGAGCCACAGACAGGCTGGGGAAATAAAGGACTGTGCACTGGAATAACACACTGTTAGTTTTGGTCTTGTCATGGGATTTGTTGCCAATAACAAAAACACAGAGCAGCACCAGCTTTATTTTTTAAAGTTTACTTTGTAAGTGACTTTGTGGAGACTCACAGAGTTTCATATTTCATTTTTAATTAGAGCTTTCAGACTGTTTCATTTGTTCTCATGGTTATTATTATGTGTGTTATTAGTATGTATGAATATTGTAAGGGATTTGAGTTGACTTCAGCCGTGAGGGCACTGAAGTAACATCCTCTTATCAAGAGAAAATAAAATAAATGCATGCTATTATGTAACTCTGAATGAAGCAGTGTAGGAACCAGTTAAAATCAGTCTGCACCTGACAACAGTGATAAACGGTGGTGTGCCGCTGTCTCCTCTCCCTCTTTCTTTTTTCTCCTGACTTCATCGCTCTTTGTCTCAGCTATATTCTTGCTGTCTCGCTGTATAACTGCAATATACAAAGATTTATAAACCTGACATATAGAATCATACGTGGCGTGTGCACATCACTCTTCTTCCTTTTAATAGCATTTAATATGCTTAAGTCCAATGGAATAAGCAATGGGTTATACTTAAACTCACCATGTAATGGTAAGATACTCGGTGATTGATTTCACCTCTCATCCCTCATCCTCTGTCTGTGTAGCCTGCAGTTCTGAGATACTGAGCATCAAGATTTCATATTCCAGCTGGCAAAAGCATTCTGCAGTCAAACTCATCTTTAAACCAAGTCAGCATCCTCAGGGTAAACTGAGGGCAAAATATCAAAAAACTCATTACAATTATAAACTGTGTCTACAACATCCAACATCCAAAAACCAAAACAACGTTTATTCTACCATTTGTTGTAAAATAATAAACGAAAATCTAGACAAACAACATTTAAACGATACTGAGTCTGAAACTGAAGATGGCTGATTTATGTTGACGACATTTTAAGTTTATCACTCAGTTTGCAGCTGAATGTTTCAATGAAACCTGAAGGAATGTGTTTTCAGAGATCAGAGAGAGAATTAAGACTCCCTGGACTTCATGTCCAGAGTTTGTAACAAAAACAGACAAACAAACAAATAAGCAAAAAAACTAAAAAAAAAAAAAAGAACACTTTGCATTTGGAAACAATGAAATTTGTTTAATTTATCTGTAAAGCCTGAGGACATTTAACCAAGAAGCTCACAATCAAGTGTCACTTAATGTATCTGTTTGGACATTGATGCCAGTCAGTATGCCAACTCACAGATGGCTCTTTTTTAATGCTTTTCCATGTTTAAAGAGTGAGTCACTCATTCACCCAAAACCAATTTCTCTTACCTTTATATATTAAAACCCATACTTCATTCTCACTTTTACATTTTTCACTAAACAACCGACAGAGCCTCCCACTTACCACAAACACCAAGGATACCAATCACAGACAAGGCTGCTGTGAATCTCAACGTGCCCAGAGCTGCATATTAATGCTGCTTCATAAAATAACCAAGCCACAAATGTTCTTCACAGTCATCTGCAGTGCAAATCTAAACAAATCTAGACAGAACTCATTTACAGAGAGTGGACACAACAGATGCAAAGATGGAAAACTAAGTGCACTGTCGCATACACATGTAACTAATGGGTCAAAACATTTTTAAACTTTAGAAGCACTTTTTTTTTTTTTTAAATTTATTTATAAAATTAAGTACAGGATTGTACAACGATAAATGTAACTAGTCTAGTTCTAATTTCAAAGAGGAAAAAACAAATGTGATGGTCAAAGTGTTACACTGAACTGTGGACACTGCACCTTGTTTTGAATGTATATATTGTGTACGTATCTGAAAATAGTCCCCAACCAGCACAATATTTATTGCTGTTTGTGTAACTTTTGATGAAATTTGTGACTTGTTTTTAAGGTGTTTTTGTGGTCCGTGTTAAATTCAAACCGAGTCCAATACAACAAAAATAATGTTTAATGTTGCAGCCTCTCGTTTTATCTCAGGTATTTACAGTAAAGTGCTTCTCCTCTTCAGAATTCCTTCATTCTGAATCCCCTTCACACTCCTTCATGTTTGTTTGTTTTGCCTTAATGCTAATTTCCAGCCTGCATCAATGCTGCGTGTTTGACAGTTGAAAATGTCATGTGAAATATGAATGTATTTTAGATGAAATGACTGTTTTGAATGTGTCACATTTGGAGTGGAAGAAATAAGACATTTTATTTGAAAACTATGTAAAACTGAGTGAAGCTGTGACACTGCGATATTTAAGAATATGTGTGAGCATGATGGAAATATTTAATAGATTAGACATAAATAATGTGGTGCACTGTATTTAAAAATGTGCAATATTAATAAAATTACAAAAATGAACAATGAATTAACATATCTAACATCAAATAAAACTTTGTTTTTCAAATAAAATTTCCTTTTTTACACAAAGAGGTCTGAGTCAACGGGACCATGGTAACTGATCAGTTTGGTCTTAACTCAGCTACTTTGGATATTATGACCTGTATGAATGGAGAACCTCCACAGACATGTTTTTTACACATGAAAAAATAAGATACATTTCTCCAGCTTCTTCACAGCTGTTTTGTTCTTTGGTTTGAAGCTGCTTGAGCGTAATACTGAAGAATTTGGTCCATCATGGTACTATGAAACCAAAATGCTAGATAATTCACAGCAGTGTGGCAGAGTTGTAGTTGTTATTGTTGTTTAACAGCCAGCTGAATAAAATAAAATAAAATAAAATAAAATAGGGTCTTTGCGCTGGAGATCACCAACCAGTTAAGGACAAACCACCCAAGCATCTTCTGTTAAGGGTCCAATTCTTACAAAACTTACAGAAATTCTAAGCTAAAAACAAACAAAAAAAAACAAAACATGGATCCTTAGCTAACTCTGGGTGAATAGCGCGAGAGGTTAGAAGACTGCAGCATGTCTGCAGGCTTTAGGTTCAGTTGCTGCTAAGCATGGTGCCTTTTTAAGTTCAGCAACCAACGTGAATCCTTAAAGGTTCTGAGAAACATCTTTTCTGACCAAGTGGCTAAAGCAACCCTGGTGATTTTTGAAGTTCAGCACCTGATGCAAATGCTCAAAGGCTTCAAGAAGCAGCAACTGGACATCTGACAAGATAGTTCACACTGTTCGAAGACTGCCTGGTAGTTCTGAGTGTGTGGATTCAATACTTACAAGATTTGGTGCATTTTGAAGTTCAACACTCAGATGAAAGACTTAAAGACTCTAAGAAGTGGACCTTGAATGTGTTGGGTTTGATAGCTCAGGGGGGTTAGAGGACTGACTGCAGCTCTGAAGAGCTGAGTTCAGGTTTTGAGAAATTTGGCAAATTTGAAGTTCAGTATCCGATGCGAACACTCAAAGACTTTAAAACACAGCTTCCAGGTGTGTGGCTGAATAACTCAGGTGGATAGAGAGCAGGATGTGAGAACATGACCTCAATCATTATGACGCGTGATGACTTTTGAAGTCCAGAGCAAAGAATGAACAGTGTTGCTAGATGTTAAAAGACACTGCAGCACAAAACTTTGTTTTTTTTTCAATAGACGTCTTCTTAATTATGTTCTTAAGTCTAAGTCTTAGAGTATTAGCTTAGACTGTGTGCATTTTTGTTACTATTATTCTGACAATGACTGTGTAGGTTGTTTCAAAGATTAACAGAGAAAACATATGATCGGTTAATACGTCTTGAAAGCAGCCCATGTACACTCAGTGGCAGATGACTCAGACAGGGACCAGGTCCAGGCCACAGCTGGCCAGCGACTGTGACAACATGGACCAGAAGGGTCTGCTCACATTCATTTACTTCACAGAGCTGCAAAATAAACTGGAGAAGCTTCTCCGTGAGGTAAGTGTTTTTCTCTGTCACACTGACTGGAAACTCACACGTCATTTGTTATAGTATTTTATTAATTATTTATAACTGATTTACCAGCACTATGATGTTGACTTGATGTTGATTTAAAACACAGAGATGAAAGAATAAGCAGGTCAATTTAACCATTCAGTTAAAACTGCTGAAAAGGCAGAGCTGTCAAGATAAAAGCAAAGCTGCCAAACTTCATTCCTACGTTATATATTTTTTTGTGTTGTGTTTATTCATTTATTACATAAAATATTTTCTGATTTGGAGTTACGCTGCCTCTGATAAAAACCAAAGTAGAATGACTTTGACACAGTCAAACAGGTTGTAAGTGACACCTTTAGGTGAGTAAAACAGACTTTCTCTGTTTGAAGAAGATGTAACAAGGACACTGTTGTTGTTGTGCTAGCATTAAGAGTTATTGTGGACAAGTTCAAATCTGCTTAGACTGATCAAACAGATCAAATGGCAGAGTTTGACCAAAACCTCACAGATTCAGCAGGTGTTGGGGGAGTGTGACATCCTCACCTTCACTGACAACCCCTTTGTTGTCAGAGACCTCTGTATTTTTGGTGGAATATGTCAGACGTATGTTTAGCTAGCAGTAACAACAGAGCAACAGCCACTATTATGGCATCTTGCACCAAAACCCCAGTACAACCACAGTATGTAGCAAATTTTATGTCTCCACGCTGACAACAGCAGTGGCCAGAGACTTTATGTTTGGCTGTCAGTACATCTTTATGTTGTTTCCATTCTTGTGAACATTTGGCACAAATGTTCACTCCCACACAAGGATGAACTGATTAGATTTTGATGTTCAATGGTCAAAAGTCTTATCGCAAGAATTCACAGACTAATTAACTGCAACAGGAGAAATATTCCAGTCGTGTGTGAAATATTAAAAAAAACAAATGTTTCTCAGTATCAGAGAGAATTAGACAAAAGCAGCCAAGCAGCACTGTTTTTTTTTTTTTTTTACTAGTGAAAATGTCAAGTGTCACCGGTAACTGTTATACATATTAGTTAATCAGGCTGTTAGTCATGAGTTGATTGAAAACACCACCTGGGCCCATTTGAGAAAGTGGGTTTAGTGAAAACTCAGGGTTAGTTGTCTAAGAGTTTTCAGTTTCACAAAGTGAGTTCATCTGAACTTTGAGTCAGTTTCTACAGTAACAGACCCTGTGAAACTAACCTGCTCGCTGGCAGGTTTAGCTCCTCTAACCCCAAGTTTCTCCTTTTTAAATGAACATTCAGACTGAACGAGGTAGCGTCTCAGACACACAGCGCGTCCTTTTTGAAAAACTAGCTGATATCGGAACACAAGTTGTCCACAAAAATCTCAGTCGGGAGAGAAATCACACCCTGTTTAGACATTTTATCATGATTTTCTGTTTGAGCGCTTCCGTTTTTCATCGCAGTCAATAATTTATTTCAAAAATATTCTCCGCTCTCATTTCGCTCACAGACACATGGTAGATATCCTCTCTGAACATCTTTTTGCCAGTGGCAGTTTTCTGTACAATATTAGTGACGCTCAACTCATTCCCAAAGCAACCAAGTTTGTCAGAAAAGTAACTCTTGGATTCAAACTCTTTCTCTACATGTTTGTGGTGTTCTCTTGTTATAGATGTAGTAAAACCATCAAGGGAGAAAAAATGCAAATCAGTGTTCAGTGTGATAGCACTGTATCACTAATATAATGCTTTAAGGTTTGAAGCAATGAACAGTTAAGATTAGACCTGACACAGTTACGCTTTTTACAAGTAAAAAATGACTCTACCTGTTCACATTCAGTTGGTCCATATCCTCCATCCTATGTTAGGATGTGACTGACTGCATAGATGAAATATATATTCCCATTGAGGTTGCATTCAGTAAATGAAGCAGACTATGTGCATATGATGTCATTCAACTGTATTAAAGTGAAGGCTGGTGTAGCTTTTAGTAGTTTAGTGCATTGAATTACCACTTCACAGTTCTAGTACCTACTGCAGATAATTACTGTACATATGTACATACTGTACATATGTGAGGCAGCTACGTCATCAGTAAGGAGGTGAACTGGGCCTGTGTATGATTCTTTTTTTTCATGAATATACACTGAATATACACTGAGTGCTAGACATTAATTATATAAAGTACAGCTATATCTCAATATTTATAAGCAATATCTTGTTTCCTCTTATTGCAACTTAACATTTAAACTGTCTACTCATTATTGTGGGAGTTCAATGGTCACCTACTTGGTGTCAGTGGGTATCCATGCCAGCCTTATCTACTAACTCCATATCCTGATGCTGATCCACCGTGGTTGGCTCACAGCAGGACACAATCCAGAATAGAGATGACCCCAGACAGAGTGAAGACATGTTTCCAGAGCCTTCATGGGCTTTGAGGTTACCCCAGAAAGAGCCTGTAATATTGTTACATGCATAGTCCTCCACAATATCGCAATAATGAAAAGAGAAAACTGTGTTGCTGCACCAGAAGTCGACCCTGATAACAGCCCTGACCATCCAGCGGATGCAACAGATGAGGAGCTGTCAGAGACTCAACATGTAATAAAGACAAATCACAATCATTTCATCAAGCCATCTTTATTTCCTCTAAGAAAAATGCAATACAGGATTTTAATATTTTGTGTTGAAAGACGTCTAACAATCAATCAACGTGTGCCACTACTCACCTTTACCCACCTTAATATTTCTATTTTTAGTGAGGTTTTTTGCATTTTCTATCTAATGACTATTTCAGAACACCTCCTCTGAGAGACAATTCCCAGTTCTGCCAGTTGTCCTTGGGCAAGATATTGAACCCTTGTTCAATCAATGTATGTACATTTTTTAAAAGAAAATGTGCAATGTATAGAGGCACTGTGGTCATGTGAAGACTAGAAAAGTGCCATATAAATGTAGCTCAGTTTCCATAGTTATGTGTCGTAGTACTTGTGGATTCTGAGCTGAACATCTATCTATGAATGCACAGGCACAGGTACATTTACATTCAATGTGCAGGTCAAAAGTGAAAACATTAAATTCAATTGATTATCTTCTCATCACATGTAATCGTTTTACGCTCTTACCATTCTCGCAGTCCTGAATTTCTATCCCTTTGATTGTTTAGGTTTAAATAACTTGAATAAATGAATTAAATCTGCTTCTTTTCTGAATAAGCACATGTTGCCAGAGAGGAGACTGACTCCCAGGACCTCATCATTCCTCTCCTGAAAAAGAACTATGTGAAAAATCTGGGTATAGGTAAGTGACAGCTATAATAATGATGGACACGTAGATGAATAGCGTATGACAAGAAAAATGCTTGGAGAAAAACTTGTGGAGTAATAGGCTGCTGAATTTCAGGTCATTTGCACATATACAGCACCTAAAAGCACTGATTTACAGCCACTAAGGTGAAAATTATGTCAGAGCTGCTTTCAAAACACGGCAATTTCAGGCTATTTTATTTATTATTAGGTTATTTATTACTTATTCTGTTATTTACTGGTATGCACTGTTTTTAGGGGAAAATCAGTGTAGTGTAGTGCAGAAGAAATGAGAAATATTATAGACTCAGTTATCTGCTTCTGTTGATTAGTTATGTTTGTGTTTTGTGTGGTTTAATGTGTTCCAACATTAGATTTAGGAAGCAGACACAATATTAACAGCTTGCATCTCTTGAACAGGGACTTTTATTGCTTCTTTTTGTCTCAGATGCTCAATGTTCACCATTTTATTGCAGGACAATGAGTATCATGGTTTGGGACACACTGCATGTAACAGGAATGAGACCAGCTTGATAAGCCTCAATGAAAATGTTCATAAAGACACTGCACAGGGCTCCAGAGACATTTGAATGAAAGTTTGGATTAACTGGGAGGTTTTATAACAAATGGAGGTTTAAGTAGGGCAGGAAGGATAGTGTAGAGAGACTGGGTCAAGTGCAGGTCTTAAGCAGGACCCAAGATGCGTAGATTTGCAAATTAAATGTTTGATTGTAATAATTCTTACCCAGGAGGAGCCAGTGAGAGGAAGGTTCATTCATCCTTACAGGATCTGGACTGTAACAACCTTCTGAACCAGGACCCTTTTTTATGTCCCTCAGCTGGAGAATGAGGAAGACACTTTCTGAAACAAGGACCAATAGCAAATCAAACTTATGCCAGATGGAAAAACAGGACACTTTGATAACAGGCTGTTATCTGTTGTCCAGTAACGTCAGGTGGGAATTTCAGTTAGGATAAATATACTGTTGGAAAGAAGAGAAGTTGAAGGAGGAGGAGAGGAAGAAGACAAAGAGGACAGAGAGAAAGATGAGATGTAGGAGCAGGAGGAAGAGGGGGATGTGACATTATTCCTCCGTCATCTGTCTACCACTCACTTTCTCCTGATTACACAGAAAAAGGCAAATGTTTTTATAGATAGGAATATGTCACTCTGAACCAAATTGCTCAACTTCAATAATTACAATAAAACTGATTTTCAACAACATAAGTTGGATTTATATTTCTCTCATTTCTCTGCACATGATACTCTGAGGTTTTCATACCAGAATAAGCTTGACCAAAAGTGACAACATATTTGTGCCCAAAATGTTTCATCTCAACTTCAATTTCATAATATTATATCAAGTTTACTGGAATTTAGTTTCGAACTAATAATTTAAATTTCATGCAGTTAAAATCCCATTATAAATAAGCCAAATTAGTACTGGACTTTCATTTACAGCAGTCAAAGCAGCAAAACTAAGCAAGTAATTTCAAAATTACAAGAAATAGAGACACTCTTTAGGGGATCACACCAGCTGTAATACACACTAATATACTGAGGTTCTGGCTCAGAAGTTATTACTATGTTATTACACAAGCACTTAGTACTTATAAGTTGAACTGGATCTTTAGTTTGGTCTTAACAACACT
The DNA here is from genome assembly GCA_016801845.1 of Polydactylus sextarius. Taxonomy (NCBI): domain Eukaryota; kingdom Metazoa; phylum Chordata; class Actinopteri; family Polynemidae; genus Polydactylus; species Polydactylus sextarius. The sequence continues at coordinate 6,660,512 of CM028907.1, read as the reverse complement.
CTGGTAAAGGCTGGTGGTGACTGCATCTTGTACAATTGTGATACCATCACTTCGAAACCAACTCAGTGGTAGTTCCACTACAGTACCTCATTTTGCTATGATGACACACACACACACTCAGACTCACAGGGTGAAAACAATACCAGCCCTGCTGTTGTGGCTGGTAATTGCTGGCAACTCAAAATCAAAATGTCCTTCTGTTCCTCGCCACCTACCAGACCGACAGGACTTATGAGCAGGTCTGAGGACCTGCTATTACTGCCATTAATGAATTGAATACAGTAACGTTATACTATTTATACCCTCCTCTACTTTCGGCTGAGCACCAAGCCATCTGAGGGAGGTGTATTTGTTTGAATTGCCTCTCTTGAGGTTTCCACTGAGGCATTTTCTTCTTCCTCAGCTGTGAACCTTTGATGTTGTGGGTCTTTAAACAGTTGAATTTACTGAACTGAATCACTTCTTGAAATGATCACTGCAGTCATTTGTTCAGCAGGGAAATTAATTGGATGTTTCCAAGATGACACATATGCAGCTGATTCCAGTTGGTAACATGTAAGTGCAATGATACAACTACTACAACTAATGATACGACTCCAGATAGATGACATTATCTAGAGCGATATTATGCTGACATTTAACGTAATGTTACAGTTTTGAGAAGAGAACAGCTACTATACAAGAATACACTTACTGATAGAGAGAGAGAGTGTGTGTGTGTGGGTGTGAAAAACATAATTAATATGACTTTTTTTCAGAATACAGCTTTGGGCCACATGCACATATCACACCTAAAGTGACATTAAGCTGAAGAGCTGGTAGATGCTGCAGCTTACAGACAAAGGAGGTCGGTACTCTATTGATCCCAGAGGGACCTTACAGTGCAGCAGCAACACCTGCACAGTACAACACAACGCAACAATAGAACAAAACTTGAGTGTTGAGTGTGATGTATAGTTTACAGTTTGTGGTAGGAACCTGCAAAAAACTGAAAAAACTGTGTGGCTAAGCCTGAGATAATGTCAGATCTTTGCCCCTTAGCAATCTCTACCCCTTCATATCATGAAGTCTCAAAGTTTGAAGCTGTACCACAAATATGTTTTATTTAATAAGCAAGTGTTGAGTTCACTAGTTAACAAGATGAGCTGAACATTCAGCCATGATGTAATGGTCGTTACAGATCATTCTTATCAACTTTAACTCCTGTCTTCCATCATAAAAAAAGACTTTAAGCTGTGACTCTGTATTTTTCACCACACACTCCCAAATGCAGGCTCTTTTCCCCAGAACACTACTGATCCACCTGAGGGGCTTAAATTTATTCAGTTTGAAGAATTTGTGACTCAACAGTATGCACGTATTCTTTCATCAGCTACGCTGAATGTGCGATGAGCTTCACTGACTTTTGCTTGCGAATTGGTTATGGTCTAGCTTCACTGTTACGGCTTTATGAGCAATTCCTCTTTGCAGCATTCGGCCCTGAAAATATTGTTTCCTTGTGACTCTTAAAAATCTACACAGAGCCCAGTGAAACACTCAAGCTCAGATGGGAATCGATCTGAAACCATGGATTGGGGAAACAACAATCTGAAGTCACCAGACACTAAAAGATTTTAACCAAAAGGAAATTGTTACACTCTGCAATGCCGTTTATCTCTCCTGTTGTCAGTCTTGTGCACAAAATAATGACATGATTTTAAAAGGCTAGCGTGCTGCTGCTGCTGCTGCTGCTGCTGCTGCTGCGAGCTGCACATCGGCACAAACACAAGAAAAAGATTCTTAACAGACGAATCCGATTTGAAGCACCTTCATACTGCACAGCTCCAACTTAGACTGCCAAGCCAATATATTTCCAGCGAGGCAGAAGAAAGGCAGTACATGCTTGTGAGCTGGAGTGGGTGCTAAATATTTCACAAACAGCTCACAGACAGTGAAAAGGAGAGTGAAAGAGCAGACGCTGCAGCAGGGTTTGGTGCTAGACACTGTGGGAGCAGTGAGAGGTGACAGGTTGATACTGGTACATGAAGAGGTGTCTGAAAAAAATCAGCATCCGGACAGATAACAACACCAGGAATGTTAAGAGCGAGAAGTGGGCCAAGGCCACATGGCACATTGATCAACGAGGCTGCGGGAAGGCAGGCATCCGTCGAGGTTCCACTTAAAAAACCTGCAGGTACAAGGCACATGTGAGCAGGAGAGAGGCAGAGAGGGGTGAGCTTTTACTCTCACAGACTATATGACTACAGGCAGGGATACCCAGCTGAGAATGTGTGAGTTCATATACAGCGTTCATAAATTTATGTATAGAAAAGAAGAATGGAAAGTGTCTGCAGAGATTTGCTATACATCAAGCGGATATGAAATACAGAAAAAAACAAGAACAGCAGGGAAGGTTTATGAATGTTGGACAAAGATCCCATTTTCTTAGAAGAAATGCAAGCAACTGTTGTTTATTATCATACTGGCTGGTTCAAACCGCTCATACATTTTAAAGTCTGAGGCCAAATCATGAAAACCAATGGGGAATGCGGACCAGTACAGAAATACATATCTTGCAGTTTAGTTCCCCTCACGCCTTCATCCGTCACCAAGAGTTTGTCCTGTGTATTTTTGTTCCGCTGGAAACTTCAGTGGTCTAAAAGTGAATGGTCTAAAACCTAAGGCTCATTAACCAGAATGATAATTTTAAAAGTAACTACTTTAAACACCAGACATGACGGGTGTGATATTATGCTTTACTTTCATACGCTGTTATTTTTGGATTATTTTCACACTGGGAAAAATGACATCACTGTACAGGAAAGAGTGACACATAACCAACACTCCATTAACACTTTAACAATTACTAATGACTTAATAGTTTTGCAAAAAGTGATGCTGCTTTAATTTACAAAGGAAGCAACAGATTCCTGACTTGCTAGTTAACGCCACAGCCTGTTAATGTGTGATGGGTGAGTATATGTAAATTTGCAGCCCATTTGTGCTTTGAATATGATTAATGTGTTTTTTTGTTTTTTGTTTTTTTTTAAATAATCTAACTGCTTAAGGAATAATTTATCTTTAACTTTTACTAACTTAAGTTAACAAGAGTTGCTAGTTTAGCTTTTTTGCTGCTTGATTTAGCAAGAAAAAAGAAAAGAAATTTTTTGGCCAAAAAAATGTAATCAGTTCATCCACAAATCCAAGTGAACATTTGTGTTGAAATTAAAATCCCAATGCCTCCAGCTACAACTGACAACTGTTGCCTGAGGGGAGGCTTTAAAAATTAAAATCATTGTAGCCTTCCACTACAAGCTTTCATATGCACAGGACGACCACAGTGTGTAACACATGGCCCACATGTAGCAAGCATAAAGGGGTGTGTCTGTGTTGCCGGTGGCATTGTTAGTTATTGGCCAGTATGGTCACATCTTTACAATGCTCAATTTTGTTTAGGTCTTTATTCAAGCTGGACAACATTTGTGTCTAAAGCTAATATCCTATATTATAGTGAAAAGAAGAGAGGGAAAAATCTGCCATCTATTAAACTGAACCACCTGTTTAAGAAATATACAGGAGGATGTTGTTTTCTAACAGTCTTTATGCTAAAACAGAACAGCTTTCCCCCCAAGCATATTAGGATTTTATTCAGCCTCAGTCCAACACAGCTATTGATTCACTCGATTCAAAGAGCCTGAGGTCAATTTTAAAATGCTGATCAGCTGTGTATTTGAGTTAAGATGTACAGTGGAAAGAAGTCAGCGGGGAGAACAGAGGATGACTGAGAAACAGGCATAGAGATGGAGACAGAGGGAGACAAGAGGAAAGAGTGTGCGTTCGTGCCAGGAGAGTGAAGCAACAGAGAAAGAGACAGAGACAAGGAGACAGCTCCCAGCAGAACTCTAAAACAACAGCGTGTCTCGCTGACGGATGATACGGCGAGGCCGGCTGGCCAGCCATGCGAACAACCCATTCCCTCCTGAACAACCCGTCACAAAATAGGATTCACATCAGCAGCGCAAGAGAGGAGAGAAGACGAGAGGGAAGGAAAGAGAGATGAGAGAGGGAAAAGGAAAGGAGGGGAAGGTCAGAGGGGGTGAGAGAAAAAGGCTACAAGAGGAATAGGTGAGAAGGGAGGAGATGGCATGATAAGGGGAAGACGTGGATCAGTGGGGAAGAAAGACGAGAAGGAGAGAGGCAAAGTGAATCAGAGAGGAGGCCAGGGAGATTTGAAAAGGGCAGTTAAGCCGACTTTCTCAATTATTCATTTAGAAATCAATACAACCCCCACACAGCAGCGAGGGAGGTTAAAGAAAGAACATCGGAGTGGAAAAAGGTGGATGATAGGATTTCAAGAGATTTAGTTTGTAATTTGTGATCAGTTATTTAGATTTTGGACTTTGGATGCAGTATTGTACAGTAGTGTACTTTCAGGTATGTTGGACTGTGGAGTTATGGGAAAATGTAGAAAGGATTGTAAATGTTGAGGCCTTGAGAGGTCAGACTAGACTGTTTGAGAGTTAAACTGACGATTGAGAGGCAAAATAACATGAGTGTTGTTTGAGGAATGTGATCTTAAATTACCTGCCCGAATTAACGAGAACGTTATAAAACAAAATAAATTGGTTGTAAAAGAAAATAACAACAAAAACACGTCATGGATTTACCTTCCCGGGTGAGTTCTTCTTCTTCTTGTTAATGTGTAGCTGTTAAGTTGCAAGGAAAGGAAAGCTGCTGACTGGTATAACAAGAAAAATTACACCTAAGTGAGGGCAGGAGCCTTTTGTTTTTGATCAGATTTGCCCATTAAACCTCCTGACTCATCAGGTCCTCGCTGCTTTCTTTCCAAACTTTGTCTGCCATGGCCAGAGGGATCGAGGGATAGATCTCTTAAATGTCATGAAGACTGATGGCGGGTGTGTTAAAGTGTGGTGACATTACTGCCTGCACTCTCCCTCTTCCTAAGTCAGGCTTGTCTGCCTTCTGCACTGACATTTCGTCGGCCGTGTTTACGTGGGACTCGCCGGCCAAGATGTCACTCTGAGATTTATAGCTGTGAACACTGACTGGTGGAGCGGAGAGAAGGTGTGTGCAACCAGGTAGAGAGAAGCAGAGAACAAATGAATTTGAGCATGCATCAGCTTTCCATCTTCTCACTTTCCTTTTTTAACTCTCATCCCCTCCTCTTTCCCTTGATATTCACTGTCATCTCCTCTGTACTGTGAAATTCTTTTACCCTCCAGTCTAGCTTTATGTTTTTTTTTTTTTTTTTTTTTTTACAAGAGCTTCTCCTTTCTCTTCAAATCTCCACTCTTATCTGCTTCTTTCATTATTTACTCTTAATGACAATAAATGTGTATCTTGTGTTTTTCCGCTCTACTGCTGTTTAATGGACAAGTCTGCCAACACGTCAAATTTCTGTTATTTTCAAGAAATTTCTCTGTTTTCCACCTCTTCAAGATTTCCATACTCTGATTGTAGTAATCAGATCCAAATGCATTTGTTCCCTCTGAAACTGTGGTCACACATATGTAGTTTCATTTTCAAAAAAGGGATAAAAAAATTTCCTTAAAAACTCCCAGGAACCACAGTTTCCAACAAACACTATAAAACAGGAAGAAACAGTACATTGGTTGTAATTTTAGCTGTTTTAGATCTCTGGTAGCGCAGGGGAGCTCTTTTTATTCTCCAGTTCTCCAGATCTGCAAGTGTACATGCAACTAAGTATCGGTCAGTGACATGCCTACAATAAGATCTCACAGTTTTTTTTTGTGTTTGTTTTTTGAGTCCCTAAACTCGTATTACGTAACTATCCGCAAAATGTTCCTCTTTATGGAGAAGTTTATATTACAACAGAGAAGAGTAAAGGGCTTTGGATTCTACAGCTCTTGTGTTCACAAAAATCTAACCTCTAATAAATCAACCACATTTTCCCAGGCCACCATATTGTTAAATAGTCTCACTGTAAGTGGCAAAAATGAAGCCGTGACAGTGTATTCTCACATTTCTCCCGGCTCTAATTTATCCCCTGGAGAGAGAAACACGCCATATGACAGAAGAAACCCAAAGCATACATTTGCAACATCGCTGTTGCTCTACACGCCATTTTCCCTTCTTGTTAAATGGCTCCTTTAATATTACTGGTTAGAAAAATGAGATTCAATGAAAAGGGAATAGTCAGAGGGGAAAATGTGACCGAACGCAAGGTAGAAGACGAATAATACATAAGAGCACAACTTTTCTCATAGTTCAATGTCACGGACATGTACCACATAACTCCGCCTGGTGATTTCCTGTGAGACAAAAAGTCACGTCTCAAGGGCATTGTTCTTTTCCTTCCTTTATGGGTTGCATGAAAAACGTCCTTTCTACCCCCGCTGCGCCCCAGTACACCATGTGTGACCCACATAAAACAGTTAAAGAAACAACAGACCCAGCCTATGTGCTTACTGTTTGTACACACATCATATGTCATGACGCGCTGAGTGTCATCATCGTGTGGTGGGGACATCAACTTCCTCTGTGGGAGCAGCTCTACTGTATAATGTGCTGGATGCATCATCCCTCAGCCGCAGCGCCAACCTCCAACCACCACAATCTCTCAGTGTGAAGAAGTGATCTGTCATACTGGCAAGGTGGCACAGCGAGTCCCACTAAAACATACACTGTGAATGGTTTCCCAGCGTAATGAACTACATCTCACTGACGCCATGTGTGACTTTGCTCTGAATAATATTATTATACATCGGCACATGAAATATCTGTGCAACTCTAAATTTCTATCTCCAAGATCAGTTGTTCAGGAACTAAGAATACATCTTGATGTTGGTCGGATGAAAATACATGTTTGACATTAGCCAATCAACAATTCAAACTGAAGTTTTATGAGTCCAGTGGGTCACATAAATTTCTCACTCATAATCCTGTAATGACAATAAACAATCAAAAGTAATCACAGGAACTGGAAGCACATAGATTTCATCCAAGTGCAGCTTCATTGTGGCTGTTAACTGCTGGGTGGATGCTTCAATCAATCACATGTTAAGTGAGAATAATGAATATTGGACTAAGTGATTCTCAATAAATGTCAAAAAAAAAGTTGTAGTATATGTTTGCTTCATCTTCTACTTCTATGTCTTTGTGTTGTGTTGATGCAAACAACATATCTCTGAATTAACCAGAAAGACCATTTGGTAACATTTAGAATATTTAAAGAAGACGAATAAGAACCTCAAGCTGATGAATAATTTCACTTTTCTGATTGTTTGTCTGTTGTAGTGCTGCTGAGTGTTGGCAGGAGTATGCTCTATTGAACCAGTAGCCTTCCTAATACACTCTATGTTGGGTTTTGCATTTAAATTTCATTCACCACATCAGCACATTATTCACATAATCTGAAGAAGATTTATTGAGTCCTTTACAAGGTTCTTGTGATTATTGAGAGGTTCTCAGGATTGTAGAAGATGTTTTAGTGGTCAATCAGAAAGTGCTTGACGTTTTTTAGATTGTTCTTGAGGTGGTTTACAAGATTTAAGTGGTTGTTGAAGAGATTTTCAGAGGTTTAGTGATCATCAAGAAGATTTTAATAATCCTTTAGGAGGTTACCGAGGTTATTTTAGGTTGTTCTTGGGGTGGTTTATAAAATGTAAGTGGTCATTGGAGGTTTTAGTAGGCGTTAGTGATATCTGAAAGTCCTTTACAAGGATATGAAAGTCCTTTAGAGGTTGTAGTGGTCACTGATGCATTTCCAGGGATCTTTTGTAGGTTTTAATTATCACTGACAATGTTCCATGTGTAATTTTGTCAGTTTGTCAGTCAGTAGTGGTCAATAAGAAAGAAGATCCTTCAGACCGTTCAAGGAGTCTTACAGGTTTTAATGGTCCTTTGAGAGGTCCCAGAAGTCCTTCAGAACATATCTGATGGACCTTTAGGGAGTTATGCCGGTCTCTTGGGGATTGTAGTGGTCTTGGGAGATTTATAGTGGACCTTCATGAGACTTTAAGGGTCCTCTATGAAGATGTCAGCAGTCCCCACCACTATCAGCAAAATACAAATTCCTCCAGACGTCCTGGAGGTTTGTAGTGGAACATCACATTGCTAACATACTTCTATTTCTTTTCCTTTAATTCGACCAAGGTGATAAAGTTTTTTTTTTTTTTCATTGTTCAATTGATGCAAAAAGGTGAGAGTATTTCCTCTGCAGCTGCTGTTTACAGTCAAGTTATCTGGTTAGGAATTGGGAAAAGTTTTTATGGCCCGATGGTAACGATAAAACTACATTTTATTAATCTTTTAATGCCAGATTATTTAATTGATCTACCTCCCAGTATGTACCAGTGCTTCCACATTTATCCTCCAGGCTTCATTACTAGGTCATTTCTTGTCCTTGTTCCAAGACAACACAGCCCACTGCAGAAATCTTGTCAGTACAACAGACAAACATCATACCATCATCCAGCCCTGTGAGGTTTTTCCTCCCTCTTGTCTTCCCTCCCTGCCTGCCAGGCTCTTCCAGTCTTTTGGTCCTGCTTGCTCTCCAGACTCACAAGCCCAGTCATTCATGATGAATGTGGAACAGGGCCCAGCTCAGGCTCCTGCCATTACCCCATGACAATTTATTACCCTTTATCTGTGGGCACAATTAACCCAGGCCCAGGAAATAGGGACTTATCAGTCCTTCATTACCAAGACCTGCCCATGTCCCCATCCCTCTCTGTCACCTGACGCACACACACATACACACACTTCTCAGTCTATGTGAGCTTTCAATTTCTCTCTTTATCCTTTTGGCTTGCTGTTTCTCATCAGCCATCACCATTCACCCATAGACCCTGTCTCTCTCTAACACACACACACACACACACACACACAAACACTATTTTAATCTGATTCCCTTGCACATGTTCTTTTGTTCCCTGACACACATACACACACACACTGATTTTCTCTGAGATTTTGCTTTTTAAACTAAAACGAGGATCACCCAGTGACTTTAGAGTGACTTCAGAGACCCAGTGTTCGGATCTGTGTTTTATGGCCCATTACATTAACATACAATTGGCTTGAAAAAAGAATAAAGACCAAAAAAAGTCCCCTCTGTAGATGGTTTTCACTGGAACTGCTTTTTTTTACCAAGAAAAAAAAATAGTTCGAGTGAAGCTTCCTGGTGATGTTCTCTGGGTTTTTTTTTTTTACAGAGAAATGAAAACATTGTTTCTGAAATGAGTTTGTGACCATGTTGTGACCATAAGGAACTAATTTCATCACAATTATATTGTGGCGAGGTGCAAATCTAAGTGCCTATGCAAATAGATCCTTAGATACTGTAATGGCTTGATAAGATCAAGACTGTGTTGTGTTGTGCGTAGAGTGTTGCAGTGGTTAGTGGTTAGTGGGTAACACGATGCTGAGCCCTGATTGGTGCAGGGACATATGTGACATCACCTTTTCCCATCTCCACAGGGTCACACACACTTCTTTAAACCAGTAAGAACAGAGACACTGATTGAAAAATCATTAAATGCAAGTTACATTACACTATTATAATAATGAGAAATCTAGATTATGTGTGGCCTGAGACCACAGTATTCACGTTTATCACCACTTTGTTCTCAGCTCATGGCGGTAATATAATCTGTGTTAGTGCCTCTGTATGAAAGATAGGACTGATCTGTTCACATTATCCATGCATGTCTGGGGTATATCTCCCAGTCATCACACAATAGCCTACTATGTTCACCACATGACAGGTTGCTATTCAGGTTTATTCAGAGTTAATCGATGCCAGGTTATGAACGATTGTCACTGGCACTAACAACTGGCGACTGCCGACATTTTAGGCAGTTCTGAGACGCTGCAAAAATGAGGAGGAGCAGCATAAAAGCCACAGTCAATCAGGTCCGAGGTTTGCCAGCTCTCCTGTAGTCAGAGCCCTGACCAGGCTTCACTGGAAGCACCCAGTCTCTGCAGTCACATAAACTGCTGCTTGTAAATATTATATAAGAGTATGAAGTTGACTAATGAATGCAGGCCCTGTCCAGTTTGCCAGGAGCAGGCGGCTGATGACAGCCAGGCTTAACAATACAGACATTTAGGAGAGCTGTTATGCATTTGTGTGTGTGGGTGTGATTTTGGGAGGTGTTCTTCATTTGCAGCCTTACAGGCTTATAAAGTGAGCAAAACTAACTTTATTTGTTACATAAACAAGATATGCTGGACGATTTTTAAAATCTGCCCTCCCCTCTCTGATTCTTTTATTCTTTCAAGCTGAAAAAGTTTCTCCTTAACCATCTTGAAATTTCTTTCGCGACTCCTCCTCCTATAGAAGGCATCAATGTGTGTGTATCTGTATTTGTTGACAGAGATTAGTCATACACAGGATCTAAATCCATTTTGACAATGATAACTTTTTCCCACATTAAGCTGCCAGGGAGTAAAGTGAAAAGCGTGCGTCCATGGGAGGTGACTCTGGAGATGCAGCCACTAGAAAAAAGAAGAATCAGAAAAAGCCAAGACTCCTGCTGCGAACTGATAACTACATAAACAAATAGACCCAGCTACACGTCCCTCTCGCCTTTCTCACTGCATGATATGTTCAACAGTACGTAGCTTACAAAGTGAACAAATTAGAGGATGCGTCTTTTCAAAGGATGCAAAGTGCTTGCGAATAAAATGTTTCCACCTGTAGCCTCAGACTGACCAATTTCTTGCCTTAAAAGAATCTCTACAATGAAAACACTATTACAGAGTTTACCTCCTCCTCTCTGTGGGCTGCAGACACAGATAGACAAGGATCTAAGAGAGCAGACAGTCAGTCATTTTGGATAAAAGGCTGAATTCAGCACAGAGCACATTCAACCCCAAAAGGACCCAGAGCAGAAGCTTGTTATTCTAACACAGATGTTTCCTCAAAGACACAGTTTGTGAGATGTAAGTTCAGAAAAATATCTCAAACATCACCATGAAATGAGCAGGATCAACACATGAAATTCCTCAGTGGCTACAGACTTCATAATAGAAACACCATTCCCATCCTCGCAGCTTTAAAGTCTGGGGTCTTGACAAACAAACACACACACACACACACACACACACACACACAAAGAGGATCTTAAAGCTCATAACTCCTTCTCCCAGAGGCATGCCACTAAAACTGCAACAGCTTGCGTGTTACTTGCTTGTCGTGCCAGGAAGAGAGAAGGTGGCAGGCATCAAGGCGCGCTGGAGGCAACATGCCCGAGCAAACGTCCACTGGCAGGCGGCGCTTTCTTTACAACTTACAAACTGCATCTTTAAGCAAAGATTAGTTTAAGGATTACAGGCCTGGATGCTTTTAGCAGCTTGAGAGTGCTCGATGTCTTTCCTCAGAGAGTTATCCTCCTCCCTTTTCACTCATCCTTTATGCTCATTAAACAGGATGGAGATGTGTGATAGAGCAGGATGGGAGAGAAAGACAGAGGGAGAGGGTGAAAAAGAGGGAATTAGATTCTCTGACACCCTGCTAATTGAGCGATCTCCTTTGTGCCCGGCCCAGCCTGCCAAGTTTTAATTAGCAACTAATCAAATCAATATGGAGGCTGCCAAGCGAAGAGGAAGGCACCTAGGTTGTGGGATGGCTGCCTGGATCACAGTTGCCTCTGACCTTTGCACCTGGAGGTGGTTTTTCAAAGCTGTAAATGATGAGGGCCAGCGATGCTGATGGTGGGCAAAGTTGCTGTTTTTTGTTTTGCAAGAGAAGAATGAGGTGATTCTGAGACAGGCAAAGTAATGATATCTGACATTACCCAGCTGCTTAAACAGAGAGAAAACCTGTGAGCTGGAAACTGTTGTCCTCTAAAGCGTCCGTGTGAATCAACAGAGTCCAAGTGAATCTTAGATAGCTGTGTCCACCTGGTTATTTTCACATGCAAATATATCAAGGAGTTTTCAAAAGAATAAGGCATCAAAGAGCAGTGGGGTGTACAGGCGGTTTTGGAAATAAATTCTGCCATTTAAACATGAATCAGCGATGCGTGCCTGCACACACACAAACAAACACACACCTTCTGCCCTCCATCAGACACGCCTACCCTTCAACAAACCCTTGAAAAGTGTTAATTACAGAGAGAAACCTGATGTGATGCGATGTGCCATCTTCAGAGACATCCACATACACTGGAGATGAAAGGCAGAGCCACTTCTGCTCTCTCATCTGCCTCAGGAAGCTGTCAACACATCCTGACCTTCCCGGGAGGCGTCCAGCTGGGTCTGACGTCTTCTAGAGCCCGGGGGCTCCTTCGCTTCATACAGCTGCTACCTTTCTCTCCCTCTGTCAAACACACATAAACACATAAACACTCAGACGTACTTTCATAAAAGCACAAACATTCACATATGCCTCAGAACACTAATATCCTTCCAGTTCCAGTGATGTGCACACATCTCATCAGACCCTCAGACCACAAGTGTTCTTCACTCACTCTGAACACAAAGTCAAAGTTTTCATCTGCGCCACTGGTTTATGATATTCATGTGTTTTCTTTTGTCCACAAAGACGAGATGATGTACGAATGATGTTGGGAGCTGATGTTATTTTATTATTATTATTATTATTTAGCTATTTATTCTGGTGTTGAGAGATCTGTGACGACAATGCAGAGAATAAATTACAAAAACATCACAACTGAAGAAGCTTACCACAAATACTCAGAGCAGAAGCGCCTGATTAAGTGGTTAGTCAAACTTCTATTCATGTGCATCCATCAGCTGCTAGATGACAATCAAAGCGTCCTTGAACACCAAACTCAAGCTCACTTAAACAAACTTCACAATAACTGTCTGTCATTGATGTAAAGTAACAGGTGCACCCACTGCAGATCATTCTAAAGCAAACGTTAATGGTGAGGTTAAAAGAACAGTGAGTGACAAAGTGAAAATCATTTGCCTTCTGAGATAAAATTGTATTGTACTTTAGGACGTTTATCCTGTTATGGCCCTGAATGTTCAAGGGACATGATGGCAAAAAAGTTTTTTTTATTTCATTTTATTTTATTTTATTTTATTTTATTGAAATATAGAGAATATACAACCTTAAAGAAGATGATTCACCACCTGGGAATAATAAACTGACTCCAACGCAGCCAGATGGCAGCCTGAAGCAGTGACTGCACAGAAAAGAAAGTCTGTCAGGTATATGATGCAAGTAGAAGCTAACAGCTAACAGACATCTCTGGATTTTTTATCGTCTAATATTTGATAATGTAATAAAATGTAGCAATATCTTACACAATGCCTCCTTCTGGGTAAAAAAAAAAACAAAAATTTCCCATCAGTTCAGTCCTATTTTGACATTTACATTGCATTCGTTTGACCCTTATGTCCAAAGTGAAAAGCTTTCAAATTCATCTTTTTATTAGAATTCTTTAACATATACTTTGGCTAAAAGTGCAATTGTTTTAACCCAAACCACAATCTTTCTGAACTCCAACGAGGCAGTGGCAGATCAGAAATCAGTCCCAGGAGTCACATTAGTGATGGTGGTTTTTCAAAAGGCTCATCCAAACAGCATCCTGGCAACTGGAGTATCAGATTTAAAAATGTTCACATGGATCATTTCAGGAGGTAATTTGCAATCAATCTAGTTTGTTTATTTAATTCATATATCCACTTTAAAGTACGTGTTGGACCCAATAAAATGTTATGCTGATTTTACCTTAAGTAACATTACATAAACATTCAGTATTAATTATTTAAGCCATAACAGTAATCACCTCTTGTGCTGTGATTTACTGCAAGGCATGCTGTACATCATCCACATAAGAGGCCAAGCTGCACTGAAACGCTCAAGGTGATCTATAGCGGACAAATGAGAGCTCTAATTAATAACAGCAGCCTTTTGCTGGCACCTCTTGGCCTCCTTGTTATTATATGGACATTAGCAGCTTGTGTTCACTGCCTGCTAATTAACTGTTGCTTAACATGCAGTGATGGGGAGGTAGCAGGGATGAAAGGGGGGGTTGGACGGCAGCTGCATCGTTCACCTGGACGACCCGGGCATCCTCTCTCCCCGCAGCCTCAGCAGCAGCGTTGGGATCCCCCCGGTGAACCACCTAAGACGGGACCCGCAGGAGCACGGTGCCCTTGGGGACAGCCAGGGGACTGCAGGGTAGAATGGATGAGTGCATTCACAGACATAAATTCACTGTATCCTAACTATCTCATTCATCATATGCACACCAGACTCCTCCGCCACCGTTATTACACCAGCACCACTCCTACCTCCCGGGTTTGCCCTAGTAAATAAGGCATAAAGACAGAGATAGGACAGAGAGTGAAAAACATGAGATAAGTGTATCAGTGAAATGACCATATGACAATGCACAGCCCTCTATTTCTCCTTGGAAGGTGGGAATTCATTGGTAATGTGTCCGGGGCTACAGTCCTCATTTCTCTCCCATCTACAAAAGATACATTTCCATATCTTCTTCTCTGCTGGTCACCATTTATTTCAGCGTTTCCTCGGGTCTTTGTAGATACGGTGCCTGCTGGAGCCGTGTTGGGTTGTGGAATAAATCACATGGCTGAAAGTTGAAGTGCAATGCATTATATGATCTCACGCAACATAAACAGGAAATGTTTGTTTTGCTGCAGCAGTGGCCTTGCCAGAGTCTGTGTAACCTTAACTAAAATCACTTTTATGTTGTTGTTTACATTGATTCAAAGGTTTTTATTTTCCGCTTTTGATTCCTACTTCCCCCAGACTCGTACTATAAATGCAGATTTATTGCGACAGACAATGGTGTTGATCCAAGTTTAAAGAATTTCTTTCCTCTTGTCACATTTTTTAGTCGGAAACTCCCTGACTCTGCTGCTTAGGTGTATCGTTTCTTCAAACAGCTTCCTGTTGATGAGTCAGGTTTAATATTCAATAGACTTTTGGTTTTTACATCTGAACGTAAAAATGAATACGACGAAAACTTTTTCTAATCGTCTTTGTTTTTCACCCCCATTTCACTGTGACCCACTAAGTGATTTATGATGGCAGGAGACAATGTAGAGCTGGCTAAAAGAGAAATTTCTTTCTTTTGAATGAATACACGTTTCATACTTCTACTGCTATTCTAATATTAATTCTGTTATCTCTGAATCAATCATAATTAGTCTTGCTGCTTGCCAACCAGCCTGGCCTGAATGCATTATGAGGACATGGAGCATGAGACATATTTCTACTGCCCTCAAGTGTTCATCAGAGGAAGTGCAAGAAATACTCGGGCAGGAAAAGATGCTGGTGCTGGTGTTAGACCTTAAAACCTATATCTATTAGCAACAATACAGCTGGACATGAGGGCACTATGAAACCCGATGCCATAGCAAGCATTTAATAAGTTTGTGGACTGTGATGGTCAGTCCCTCAGTTATCCGTGGTAATGGGCGCGATGTTTGCACAAGGACCTCTGTGTCAACTATAAAATGTTTTCTTCCTGCCAGGAATTTGCAGCATTAAATTGCTTTGCTCAAGCTCCATCACCATCACACTGGGAGAGAACGCCGAGAGACCAAATCATTTCACAGTCCGCTCATTTCTCAGCCCAACTCACAAAGAGAATTACTTCAGGCTATGGAGATTTCATCTGTGGAATGACAGAGGTTAGCGAGTACAGCAATAGATCAACGTGGATGGAGCAGTGCTGCTTCAGCACTGAGGAGACACATAACAAAACGTGTCCCATTTACTCCACATTCTCACACTAATGACCACAGCTAATAGTGATTCAGCACTATTTTTTCAGCCCAAACACAAAAAATATTTAGGATTAATATCACTGTTGCTAAATTGCATCGGAAAAAATAGATTTTTAACAGATCATTGCACCCAAGTCACATAATTTTACATAATGCTGGTTTTATGTGATAACACCTTTACATGGGTACTACTTTCAAGCAAATAAATAGTTCCCAAAAAACAGTTTAAAATTCACATTTAAAATATATATATATATATATATATATATATAACATGCTACAACAGGTTAAGTTGGATTTTGTGTTTGATATTTGTGTGAAGTGATCCTTTAACGTTCCCATCATCCTGGTCTTACTCTGGCAGCAGCTGTAATGGTTCAATCATCTATGGTTTTGTGTGACAAAAAAAGAGTCAACGCATAACTATGTCATCACGTGTCATTGTGTTTTCATGAGTTCGACACAATTTCAGTCCCACGTGTTCAGCAAAAGCTCACAAAGCCACGACCGAGATGCTCTCTCTATCGCTTTCTCTCTCACACCATCTCCCTCAGGCTCCTTCTATCAAAGCGGGCCAAACAGCAGACTTTTTGGGTATTAATGTATTCTGTTTGTTTTGAGAGCTGCACATCTCCTCTTCTCCTCCACAGTGGTGCTTTAAACCCTTCAGCGATATCTCAAGGATCCAGCTGACATATGGTGAAGACTGAAGACGTGTCGCAGGCTGCCCCCCCCCGCCAACACCCAACCCATCCAATCCCACACCTCCACCCACCCTCCACCACCCAGATGTACAGTGACACATTGTGTTCAAATAGATTAGAGCACAGAGAGGTTTGATAGAATAGCGATGGAGAGAGGAAGCATCTCAGATATGTTTCTCGCTTTGAGTGTTTTCAGTTCGAAGGAGCCTCTGGAGATTTTCCTCTTTTCACGGAGGCTGTTGGTGTAAAAACAGACTACTGCTGCCACTGTTAAATTGAACTTAATAGCTAAAATGAGGTTATAAGCAGTTCACATTGTGTTCACACTGCAACGTCTCTGTCTAACAGATGCTAATAAACCACAGATGAATATTTTAATGATTAAATATTAACATATAATCAACAGAAATACTAGATAATGATCATATCCTCTCATTATATTGAAGCTGCAATGAATTGTAGAATGAATGAAAAACAGCTTCGTTGTGTTTTAGTAATTTGAGTTAAAAAAAAAAAAAAAAAAACGTCAATGTGACTTTCTGAAAATAGTCGAGTTTTATTTTAGCTTCATAATTTGGCCGTTAATTACATTTACTGGAACCAACGACTTTTTTGTGTGTGAAAAATGTTCCTACTTGGGTGATTAGATCCCTATTTGTAATTTCAAAGTCCCTAACTTTCTAATGGTATTTCATTTTATACTAGTATTTTACGATGGAGTAACGTCTAATCTTGAGAAATTTATGTTTATTACTTATCATCTTTTTGAAAGGGTATGTAAATGCCACTATCCAAAGCTCACCAGGAATTGGTTTTTGAAAAGCTCATCTTCACAAATTTCTCCCGCGGGAACCATTTTTCTCCTGAACCGCATTTCAGTTGCGTTCTCTATCAGATTCTTTTAAAAAGTCATTTCTACTTCATTAGAAAGTTCGAAGTGAAGATGACGACAGAGATAAAAAGGTGTCAGATGTTTACAAGCTTCCTCAAAGTCAGTTTGGTCAGTGTGGAAGTTGCACTTTAGGATTCTGTTCCCCTTCTTTCAGTATGTACATGTCAAAATCTCCCCACCAGTAGTAACTGTTCACAAGTCGTCTTAACAATTGGTGTATTTATCGCCGCCAAGGCAGCTGCCCCCAGATGCTTTAATGTCAAAAGGCTGACTGCTAACAGAGCATTAAAGCCAGAGACTTGTCTAGTTCTACTGAACTCAAAGTTTGATTTCCTGGCCTCTATCTATGGTCTTTAAAAACAGCAGCTGCCTAAGAGTTTGTTTTTTTCTTTTACAAGGCAGCACTTAAGTACTGTGAAGCCATGAGGGAGGCAATCAGTCTGTGCGCTTAGCCCACAAGGAGCACTTGGACAGCGCTATTGCATTAGCAGGCTGTTACCTCTCCTCTTCAGAGTCTAAAGCAAGGTCGGCAGCCAGACTCCAAAGAGGTTGGGGACTCGACAAAATACGCAGAGGAACCCAGAAAAGGTCACAGTAGAGAGAGGATTGCAGGGGCAGAAAGCCAGGGCTTTTTACAAGCTGCCAACTCTGCAGCAGAGATGTGGCAGCTCTTAATAGCCACTGGGGACACAGATACAACATGAGTGACCTGATTTAAGGTTTGTCTGGGGTAGGAGCACAAGTTCTGAATGCTGCCAGGTGTAAATGTAAAAGGGCTTACAGGCAGATCGAGTCTGCTTCATGTCTCTAAATTCAGTTATTGGCACTACAGTTCTAATTATGGTTTAAAAACAACAGGTGGTTTAAATAGGGATCACAATTATTAACTTTTCCCAAAATAGCTCCTGTCAGAGGATGAACTAACAGCCAAGTAAATCTTTATCAACCTGTGGAGGAAACACAGATTGAAAAACATGTTTATTCAGACTTGGACTTTTTATTCTTGCTTGGTGAATCAATCAGACGACAACGACCACATCTGGACTTTCAACTCCTTTTATCATTTCAAATATAAACAGTGTAACCACTATGCTGCACATTAACAGTATTCTACCATTCTTATTTTGGTGTGTGTGTGCGCCTATACACACAGAAACTTTTGTTAAATCAAGTTATGATCACTGGTTGTTTTAATGCTAAGTACTTTACATTTTGTGACCTATACATGGCTCCATTATTTGAGGACAGAATCAAAAGCTGCAGCAGTTAAAATCGTCACGTTCTTTTGAACAATAATCTGTGTGAGTTCTGAGGATTTTTTGTTTTTGCCCCCCAAAAGAAGTGTTACTGAACTTCTGACAAAAGCTGTAGCTTTTATTTTTATATATATATATATATATATATATATATATACACACACACACACACACACACACACACACACACAGATACATATACATCCCTCCAAAGACACCCCCACCTCTGAGTGAAATAAGTCAACAGCAGACTACCAGTTTTCCCCTGGTCGTTTATTTGCAGTTCTTTACATTTTAGAAAAAGAATCCAAGGATTTTGCCTCCTGTGTGTTTCCGTCTGGCCTCTTCATGGTCCATGATGCCAGCTGAGGTGGTCAGCACAATGTACCTGTGGAAAGAAAAGACGACATGTTGTAAACTTCAGTCGTGTCCATCACACTGCAAGTGTTCCAGACGGTACTAAGACAGGCAGTGTGTGATACATGATTTAACACCTTCCACACAGATCACAACCAAATCTGCCAACCACACATCAGCTACAATAAATGGCTTTAGAAAATAAAATGAATTAAAAAAAAAAAAAAATGAAGTTTTGAATCATCTTCTCTCCAACTGTCAGTGTGCAACATAGCCAGCGGGAGAACAAAATGTTTAGAAAACTCACTAAGTTTATTAACTATATACAATGACAATTTGAACTGGAGAAGAACAGTCTATGTAATATACAACAACGCCCTTCATCTGTAGGTTCAGTGCATCTCAAACTGTCTTAGGAAGCTTCACAGGTAAAAACAACTCCAGGCGTGTTGGTTAAATGCAGCGTACAGAGAGAAACGCTTTGAGTTTCGTGGGGCCGACAAATCAAAGGCAAAAGACGAACCGATGTAACACCCGAAATTAAAGCATGAAACCAGTTGCTACATTGATGCACAACTAGAGGCAACAAATTCAGTCAACGGAGCT
The DNA here is from genome assembly GCA_016801845.1 of Polydactylus sextarius. NCBI lineage: Eukaryota > Metazoa > Chordata > Actinopteri > Polynemidae > Polydactylus > Polydactylus sextarius. The sequence continues at coordinate 6,640,998 of CM028907.1, read as the reverse complement.
GTGATCCAGTCAGCATCCGCTGCAGAGATCAAATGAATTAGTTTCTTTTTAGTTACAAACCTGCTGCTTTGTTTGAAAGAAGATGCATCCAGGAAAAGTAAACGTGAGCTTCAGTCAAGCTCATCACCTTTACATGCCTCTCCTGCTGTTTCTGCCACATCATGTAATAAAACTAAAATGCTTATAGAGCGTAGTCTACAAACTGCCCATTTCATGAGTTCATGAGCAGAGAACTCACAGCATCAGCTGAAGGCTCAACAGAGTCAACTGATGTCATCTACTTTACAACAATATAACCTACAAACACCGTCTTCAGGTAAATAAAATCACTACAAAGACAACTCGCTGTTCAGAGGAACAAATCTGCCGCCTACTCCATTAGTAGGAAAGGTTAAAAATTTGTTAGATTTGATGATTATAAACGCAACTGTCTGAAAGGTGCATTATGAGTCCACACAAATCACATCAGGCTGACTGGAAACTGTAACAGTGAAGTCAAAAATCCAACAATCGCACACGTAACATAAACATTTGTCCTTTTATACATTTTTACTCTCACTGCACATACACAATGTAGAATTAACTGCATCCAACAACTGGACTACAGCGCTGCTGATTTATGCAAAAACTATATTAACAAAACTGGCAGGGAAAGAGTGTTGTCTATATTAGAACTATTTGTGCTACAAATGCATTTAAAGAGTGAAATCACTAAATAAAAGACAACAGCACCACAATGACAGACTAATGGATCATTTGCCAAATGGTAAATGGTCCTGCAACTTCACAAGCATCAGAGTAACATTACTGCAAACAAATCAATTGAGTCATCTTGATGTAAAGACAGGTTTTTCACACAACTACAGAATATTTTGGTCAATAAATGGTGGTGGACAGATTCTTCATTGTTCAGTGAGTAAATGTTTCTTTCTCTCAGACATTTCTTCCATATACTGTGAACTTGTAGTGTGTATAAACACAAAGGCCCAGAGCGGTTGTGATGCCAGCAAACACACACATACCTCTTGGCTAGATGGGCACACATGCTCAATTTATTATTTCAATAAAAACTTCCATTAATGTAGCCAGACACTTTTATCATTTGTTGTTCGTTGTTATCAAATGTCAGCTAATGTCAGTTGTTCATCTAGTAATCAAAACTAATTTAAAGTTACATTAACCTTTGTAGAAAAATAACTTCATCCGGTATCTACACCACCACTGCACATCAATAATTAAGTCTAAAATTAATCACTACACTCAAAAACAAGACGGACGCCATTATGAGACAGACATAATCTCATTGACTAACCTAAAAGTCTTTGTTGAAACGACTAAAAACACCAGTTTCTCCAGTCGGCCACAGTGAAGGGCCAATCAAAAGAAGACAACATGACAGGCAGGTTGACCTCACAGCTCAAATGACTTCAGCAAGAAACTGATCAGAAGGACGACTTAAAACATCTCACGTCAACAACCTTCACTCAGGTACAAGTCTAAATTTACACTTTCAATTGACTCCAATACACGTTACTGTGATGTTCAAGTCATTAAATGCACAATAGTGTGTCAGTGTATTAGATTCTCACCCAAACTGTCTTGAGGGCAGCAGATTGTTCTGCCACTTCTCCAGGTCCTTGAGCTGGAGATCAAAACGTGGGCTGATCACACCACACTGTGGGAAAAACGAAACAGTTAACATCCATATTCACTCACAGCCACAAAAAAGCTACAGGTCTAATATTATCAGAGTTTACATTTGTTTGCTTTTATGTTCCTTTCAGGGAAGTTAAGACTAAATTCACCATTTACACAAAAACATTTTAAGTCTGGAGAAACATAAGAGTAACCAAATTTTATAGAAGCACAGTACTTGAAATTCATCACCATATAAATAATGAAAAAATAATGAATTAAAAGAAAAATTAAGCGGTTAATCAGAAAATTCACTACCTTGTTCAGCCTGCCTGTGAGATTGACGACGATTTTTCCGGCTCTGTGGTCATCAATGATCTCAAACTCACCAATGTAACCTGAGAGGACAAAGATAATAAAAATCAAGGTTAAAACAAACATCAGGCTATAAGAAATGTTCACACATCACAACATCTTGTTTGACCAGATGAGCTGGTATACCAGAGACCAAGTCCGACAAGCATCAACCAAACTTCTGAAAGTTATAGATAGATAAGTGTACTTTCTTCATTTCCAAGAGGGCAATTAATTTAGTCACCCATTCTTATATTGAACACATAAGATCATACATTAAGTCCACATCCACAACAAAACTCAATCACACGACAAAAGGGATCACAGCCAGGAAGAGGAATAAAAATGGTAGCGATATACATCCACCTCAAAACAGAAAAATAATAGACTCACCGTGCTTCATCATGACGGTCAAGAAGCGCACAATAACCTTGGAGCAAGGCCTGATGAGGACCTGGCGTTTCCCACGCTTCTCAGCATTGTTGATGCATTTGAGAGCATCTGCGAGAACGTTCATGCGCACCATGATGCCTGCAGACAGAGAAAATCATTAGTATATTTAATGACACATGAGGAGCTGTTCAGAAAAGAAAGTAACCTCCACCTTACTACACATCACTTAATCCAGTGCACTAAAACCATTACACCGATCAATAGCCAAGTGACAGCAGAGAGGAAACTTGACCCCACGTATAAGATTTTGAAAGAGCGACTTTAACACTGGTTTACAAAGAAAATGAGCGCTGAAACTACAAATCGAGACCGAATTTAAACCCGTCGCTAATGAAGTCGTACAGTTCAGTTAGCACAACCTGGCTAACGCTCATCGGTCTTTACCGCCATCATTTCATACAAATAGGTCTTAGCAACTTAGCTAAACGTTAAAGTTACATTATGATAACATTTTCAGATAGCGCCTGAGTTTTACACGCTTCAGGCAGCGCTACTTTCCACCCTGAGAAACAATGAATAAGTCACACACTCCTACAAAAGCATGGTCCATCACTAGCAGACAGATTAGCTACCTAGCCTCGCCAGCTATGTTACCAGGGAACAACTTAACATTTACGGGCACAATGTTTGACACGGGGCCAACGGCATGTAAAAAATATTTTTCGACCGATATCAGCGCTTCACTCACAAGTTTTATTAATAAAGACTTAAAGTAGACGTATGTAGTCGCGAAGCTAACAGGTTAACAAGGCGCATTGAACGCACCGAGTCCCAGGGCCGGGCAGAGGGATTGGTAGATGAAATTTGAAGCTCAAATATATTCGACTCCCTTTATAAATCGAAACGATAATCGTCTCAAATCATTAATATGAACTATCGCTTCAAGATGATTACTAATTTTATTTATTTAACTTTCAGATGCTTAAGATATTTAAAAGATTGAAGGTGAAGGTGGAAAACGACATCTTACCGGTTCTGCAATATGGCGGAAAGAGGAAGTAGTAAAGACCCGCAAAGCAATATGGGAAAAAAAATGAAGATCGCTTTCGGATGAAGATGACCCACTCTGACTTAAAAACAGTCTGTTATGTCGTTAATGAATAACGTAACACAACCGTGTTGTTATAAAATATAAAACAACACAGATAATATTTTCATACTTACAATACTTTCCGAAATATAGTTTATGACTTGGTTAATTTGTTTCAATCATATCGCGTTTATTTTAATATATTTATCCATTCTAAATATCTACTGAATAGAGGATGTTTTATCAGGACAAATGATAAAATAGATGTTTAGAAATGTTTCAAAAATAAAAAAAAAAGTGTCCAGCGATTTAAAGTAGTGCTACCTAGAGGTGAGGATGAATAACTGCATGCAAGGTCGTCTCACCATTTTAATGGAATTAGTTTGACTGTTTGTTCTGAATAAAAAGAAAATAAAAAGGTTTTTGCGTCATTCATGCATATTGGCTGGGATCGATGTATAACTGGGAAGAGCAAACAATGGTCAAATTTGCTGAAAGCCCACGTTATATGTGGCACTACAACACTTCTATGTTTAAGCAACATATTTTCAGTGCAGGAACTGGAGGATATGATCAATGTGATTTGTCCATGAAAGAAGATGGATATGTCATATGTTTCAACAGATGGGTAGATAGGAGTTAATTGTAGATAAAGGTTATGAAATTTTGCACAAACTGCATTGTTCTGTTTGCTCAGGAAGAGGCCTTGCATCAAAATAGCACTCTGTCTCTCATGTCCATCTGTCTGTTCATCTATCTATCTATCTATCTATCTATCTATCTATCTATCTATCTATCTATCTATCTATCTATCTATCTATCTATCTATCTATCTATCTATCTATCTATCTATCTATCTATCTATCTATCTATCTATCTATCTATCTATCTATCTATCTATCTATCTATCTATCTATCTATCTATCTATCTATCTATCTATCTATCTATCTATCTATCTATCTATCAATATATCTATCTGTCTGTCTGTCTGTCTGTCTGTCTATCTATCTATCGATCTATCATTGTAATAAAAAAATAAAACATACAGAGTTTGGGCAAACAAACTTGGATGAAAAAAAAAATGTTCACATTGTCAGAGCCAATTAATACTTTTATTCCATGTTTCAATATGTGCAACAACCTAGTCTCATACTTATTACCAGCAGGTACAGTTCCAGTCAAATTCTCATATGACATAGTGATTACAGTACGTAGATGAGAAGAAACAAGACACTTACAATAACATCTATAAATGCCTCGTAAAACTAGCATGACATTGTATGGCAAAAAAGCTGTATTTAAATGTTTACAATGAAGAAGAATTATTTCAATATACAGTCTGTATTATGGTCTTGTATGTCACCAGATATAGATTATTCTAACAGCTGAGCAGTGAATAACCACCGCAGGTTTTTTTTTTTTATTTTTTATTTTAATTGTAGACATCACATGTCATGTAGGTAAAGTGGAAGTATATTTTTCATTTTTAATAGATTATCCACTATACATGAGAATAAATTATTGTAATAGGACAGAAAATATAGAGAAATATATCAGTAACTACCACACTCTTACATGCACAGGGACTACAGACTAAAAATAACAAACAAAACTCACAATTAGTGTCTTTGGAAGTATGTGTGCAAAAAGTTATCGAGTCAGTGTGAGTGCGGTGTTTTGTTTCATGTACGAATCAGAAATAAATCATCCCATCCTGAATAACTGCTATCATGTGGAAAATTGGGCAACATATAACATAAGGCTCTGACGTTTTGCAGAGGCCTCAGTTCATTAAAAGTGAAGCTGAATTTTCATGTTGAGTAATCAGGATGAAAGTGTGTTGTAGCTGGTACAGTATGTCCAGCCACCTGTTAAAACTCAAAGCTACTCAACCACTATAATTGAAACACCTTCAGTTTAGGCCTAAAGCTCTTTCCTCTGGTGTCCAGTAGAGGGAGAGCCAAACCACTCAGACCCAGACACAGTGACATACCCACCAGCCACGTCACCAATTTTAACAGACACATGGAGCATAATGGAATGCTGAGCAGCACATGACTTAGTAACCAGATTTCTGTACTATTTCTATGGTTACATTATAAATTCAACACATTTTTTTCTTCTGTTGAGCCTTTGCCTTAGCTATCTCTTCAGCTGCTATCCACTTTTACACTTAGCCACCATTGCTGACCATGCTAGCAAGAGAATCCTCATCTCCCTGGGGATCCAAGCCCAACTTCTGGAGGTCAAGGCCCATGGCTACCAGCATCTGGAGCAGGGTGAGCTCCTGCTGGGTGGCCCGGTCCACCAAGGCCGGGCAGGTGGGGTTGCACTGGGGCCACTGGCAGGTGTCTACCAGGTGGAAAGGACAACCTTTGGCTGGAGTCCTGTTGTTACGTATTGCCTCCAGACTCCTGTCCCAGCATTGCAGGGCCCGTGGCAGAGAGGTGCCTTTGACTTGGAACGTCATCCAGTTACTGGAAGAACAACAACATAGAAATGTTGAGGGATCAGAAATAAAGAACAATAGATATAAAAGTGAAGGAAGAGGTTGGCAGAAACCAAAAAGAATAAGCAACATAGTTTTACTTTTAATACAATGATAGATAGATAGATAGATAGATAGATAGATAGATAGATAGATAGATAGATAGATAGATAGATAGATAGATAGATAGATAGATAGATAGATAGATAGATAGATAGATAGATAGATAGATAGATAGATAGATAGATAGATAGATAGATAGATAGATAGATAGATAGATAGATAGATAGATAGATAGATAGATAGATAGATAGATAGATTGATTGACTGATTGCATAGATTGCATAGATTGCATTGATGCATGTCTCTTGAATGCATGCATCCATGCATTCAAGAGCTACCCTAGGGTTAGGGAAAGTGTGAAATGTCATGTGGTGACATGAAGAATGTGTCATGATGAACGAGAGACAAATATCCATTCTTACCTTTTAGTGATCACTGTGTGGGAGAGACACGATGGAGCAAATACAGCCCTGAAAGCACACACAGAACGCAGTCATCTCATGTTAAAGCTATTTTTATTATAATTTACTTGTGCCGATAAACTGTTAATAACTTACGAAACATCTCTCAGGGAGTTCTTGAGCTCTCTGCCCAGGTTTTGTATGTACTGCCACTGTTCCTCAGACAGACTCTGTCCTCCCATGTAGATGTTTTCCACCCGCAACTGCTCCTCATCAAACAGCCACTGCACCACAAACAGAGGCGCTACAGGGACACAAAGAGTTCACATTAAAGCTCTAATCAATATTTGTATATCAACAATCAATCAGAGGATTGTGTTAGATGTGAATCGAGTCAAGAGTCGTTTGCATTGACGAACCCACAGAGAATTATCACCAAACCACTCTGCAGCTCTTCTCTGCTCTACAAAGCTTTACAGCTTGTTTTAGCAAATTGTTTTAGTTCTACAACTTGCAACTTTATTGTTTCAGTTCATTCTGACAGCTCTCGTTAGCAGGTGTTTCTAAAGGCAGTTGGCAGTTGTACAGCACCTGCTTTACAGCACAAAGTCAGGGAATGACTGGAGAATAAAGTAGGGGATTAAGCTGCTGAAGAGTCAGATATTTCCCTCAGGATTCGATGGAGAACAAAAGCAGAGCTAAAAGGATTTGCAGCCAGAACAGTTTTGTAGGGCAATAATACGTCAGTGTTAGGGTTACAGCTTGTGGCGCTGCCCCCAAGTGGCCAAAAACAAACAGTTATTTTGTTAAAAACAAAGTGAGAATCCACCAAATCCCACAAAATGGATATTTAAGTTAACACAATTGTCAAGTCTACAACTACAATTCTTATCATTTTTTTGGTGGTTTCCACCAAAATTGGACATAGGCTTGTTTGCAAAACTCAAACGTTTGTTACATTAAACTCATACTTGCTATGGTACCAAACAGCACTCACAGGACAAGGTAGAGTAGAGTTTGTGTCCAAAGAAGCACTGCCACTCCTCTCCTCTGTTATAGAGCTGCCGACATCTATCGGGTACAACTCCATTCCACAGCCTGAGGCAAAAACACAAAGCATTAACACATACAAAAGCATTGCTCAGCCATTTAAATAAAATATTTCAAATTCTACATTTGGCCTATAAAATTGAGGCTTAATATTAAAACACTACAGGCTACAGACATATGTACATATTTACCTGAGTCCTATCTTGATGGCATCCTCAGGTGAGCAGGAAACCGTCTCGGGACAATTCGGTGATCTCTGCTGTTTACTCTCTATAAACCAGCCGGAGTCTACTAGGCCCCGGACCTGAGTTTCGGCACCAAGCTGCTCCAGCTGACTGGCCACCCTCTCAATGTTCAGTAAAACACCTGTCCCGCCAGCACTGCAGGGAGCCAAAAACATCAATTAATAGTCTGGCTTTGAGAGAGATGTTTTTGTTAGGGGTGTCAAAATGATAGTGCATGCCAAGCCAACAGCGGCGAAGTGAAAATTTTGCAGCTTTGCATTAAGACACTGGATCCTGTTTTAGGGGTTGGGGGTGTCCTAACAACCATGTTGCTAACCTGGGAGGAATGTTCACTATTACAGGGCAAGGCCCTTTAATAGGCATTATGTCATTGTTCCCCGTTGTCTGTAAACATCTTTATTGTTGACAAGAGGATGCACCCAAAATAGGGCTTCTCTTGTTTGATGTTTTTCATGGAGATGGTCCAGATGGGACAGAGGACGCAGGCTCTTGTCCAAAAGCTATGGTCAGCAACAGAGCACTAGCAATAAAACAAACTAACCTTGTGCCAGACAGCATTACAACCTTGGCCTGCTTGATTCCTTTGGGGATGAGGTCTTTAATGACCTCACGGATGATCAGAGATCCCATGAAGGTGTATTCAGCTGATGACAAACACAGATAGCGAATGATTAGTGAAGGTAGATTGTGTTTTCTTACAAACACATGGGCCACAGATGAGTCATTGTTGAGTCAAACCCGAATAAACTCACTTGTATTTACGTTTCTCTCTCTTTCTTTCTCTCTGCCTTGTCGTGTTCTTGGAGGAGGGATTGGGGCGGGCCCGGTACCGCTCCATACATCACTGGAACAGTATGGGATGAATCTGCAGAAAAGGAGACAATCTCATTTGTTAGACTAAAGCTTGAGGCCCTCAAAACATTTCTTTCTCTCCTCAATAAAAGTCAACTCAAGCTGCAGGTGGACTCTTCTGTCACATAGTGACCATACTTTACCAAGTAAAGCTAAAAGAGTGAAGCCCCTGAGTGAAGTGAATTTAGTAAGGGTGCATTTTTATTGCATGAAATTATATATTACATGAAATATTTTTATTTGCCTCAAAAGTTAAATCTCAACTGAAAACATGTTTTTTTTTATTATTATTATCTAGATAGGTTAGAGCATTAAAAATAATGGTTATGTACACATGATATTGATAAGACACAGTGAGGATGTACTTCTACTTACACAATGTTTGCATTATGCCAATGTGGGTTCTCCTCAGCTTGAGAAGACAGTATTCCAGTTCCTGTAAATGCAGTAATCAGAGATTAGACAGAAGTTATTTTGTTTAACTAAAGATGAACAGTTTGGGAACATATATGACATGCCCTTTTTAATGGTTAACTGACCTCTCTTTGTCTGGGGCCACCCTGATGAGCTCATTAGTCGAGGGATATTTTGGTACCTGGAATCGCACGACTCTTTGCTGTAGCAGCACCAGCCACCTAAAAATAATAGAGACTAATATTAGACATTCGCATCCTGCACAGCGAGGGGGACCCTCATTAGCGCATCATTGAGGCCTGTGAGGAATGGAGAGGGAAAGTGATGCACCTGTACCCTAGTGTGCTAACAAGACCATACAGTTGGACAAACACAACAAAAGATTTCTTTAATTTACAAACTATCAGCACCAGATTTTACTGACTTTCAACTCGTACAAAGTCATTTTGAACACAACATCAACATGATTTATAGGATCTGATGCAGTTGAATATGAAATGATTACATTCATTAAGTTCTACATGAAAATGTTTGTGTTCAAAATCCTCTCACATTTTTCCCTATAGGTCTATCAACGTGACAGGCAGCAACCAAAGAAGGAGAAAAACAGAAGATGACGGGACAAGATGACATCCCCATCAAAATTCCGATGGGGGCGTCACGCCAAACGAAGATGACCTTTGAGGACCAAAATGAACCAGTTGGGTTTTTAAATACTCACCCTCCAGAAATAACAGCCACCGGCGGCTTCCTCTGAACTCCTTTAGGTAAAACCTGTAGAACCACAAATAAAGCAGGAATGAGGAGATGGGTAAGATAAAGCAGCTATGTATGGACACACCAATGCTGTGACAAAGCTTCTCAAATTATATATGAATCATAAAAAACAGATGAAAAAACAGATAAGTTGATTGTCTAATTTTTTGGCAATAGTTTCAGAAACACAGCAGAGGAAAATATGAGGTGCAGAACATCTCACCCAGCTGCTGTTCCGTCGTTACATGTAACTTGGGTGTTCCTGAGGAAGTGAAGCCTCATTTCATCTGTCTGCTGCCCAGCTGCTTGAGGCCCCGTAGCACCGTCCCGTCCCACTTCAGCTGTGCCTCCAGTGCCTCTTCCAGTGCCCCTGGTGCCTCCAGTACCTCCAGTACCTCCAGTACCTCTTGTGCCTCCAGTTCCTGCAGTACCTCTTGTGCCTCCAGTTCCTCCAGTTCCTGCAGTGCTTCCAGTGCTCCTGGTGCCTCCAGTTCCTCCGGTACTTCTTGTGCCTCCAGTGCTTCCAGTGCCTCCAGTGCCTCCAATACCCCCGGTGCCCCCAGTTCCTGCAGTGTTTTCAAGACTCAGATCAACCACAGGGGTTGCCTGAACAACATCACTTCCTTGATTCCCACCAGCTCTCTTGGTGGACTTACCACTAGCTTTAGCATTACGGTTGCTCTGACACCAGATTCCCCCAAGCAAAAGCAAGAAAGCAATCTGGCCCAATATCTTCATATCTGTGGCAAAATAAGAAAAAACAAATATTTATAATCAATGCATTAATTATTACTTACTGATAATCCTTATCATTTAACCTTATTATTGACAGCTTGTTTTCTAAATGAAATCTGATCCAACAAATGAGCATACCTCTCTTTGAAAAATCAGCTTGGATGATCGTTGCTGAGGCACCACTGAGGTCAGGCAGATGACTGGTGTTGCTGTAGAAGGAGTGAGAAGTTCAGAGTGCAGTGTCCAGGTGTGAGACAAGGATGCCAGTCATGAGTCGGGATGAAGCCTTGACCAGGTTTTGATGAAGCCTGCAAATCAGCGCTGAGCTTTATAGTGCCACCATATGTATCAGATTTCCTCCCATTTTCTCTTGCAGCTCCTGCCAGGCCCTGAGATAAACTGCTGACGACACACGGCGAGGGGAGGTACTGGAAGGCCAGTGGCGAGGAGAAAAGATAACACACGCGTCTCTTCAACATTTTTCAAGTCGTTGCACACACCCACCACCCGGCACTTTCCCATCTGACCGTGCATCAAGAACAAGCTCTCCTTCCCCCTCGTCCCCTCTACTCTTCTCCCTCCCACCATCCACCTGTAATTGCCAGTGTTTTGATTTAAACATCTACGTGGTCGGCATAACAGCATAACCCCTTTGCGTGGTATGTGACCCAGAGGTCATTGGAGCACACACCTCAAACACTTTCCGACACAGGAATGAATATTACCGTAAGGTTCTTGCATGGTCAACAATTTAGTGGACGCTGTCAAGGCACAGGTGGTGGACACACTAGTTGGCTGTGACACCAGGCACATTATGGATGTTCCCAAACCCTCTTAAACATCTCTCCACACTTTTAGGGTTCCAATGTTTTGTTTTGTTTTCAATTTCTAAACCATGATTCAAGTGTAAAGATTTTTTCATTTTATAAAATTAGCTTTATTCCACTGTGAGAGAATGCAGTTTGAATTGTGATGCCTCTACTGAAACTAGAATAAAACTATGTTCTGTGTCTTTTTAAGGTCATTTGCCCTGAGTCCGCTATCAAATACTTCTAAAGCATTTAACTGTCAACCCACAACTGGTAAATGTCTATTTATGTAGATACTACTATTTTATACTTGTTGATGACTTTTTAAAATGCAGTTGAGATCTTACAGTTCTCCTGTAGAAGGTTTATTAAGTTTGAACTGATACATAATGCAGAGATGTAGGTTTCCTCTGATTATGAGGGTGTGTGGCCACCCAGACTCTCAGCCTCATAGATCCTGTTTGTTTTTCTAGTTTCATCGATAGAAATAAATATTTGAATATTTCCCATGGTGAATTGCTAATGATATATGTGATAATGATATATAGGGTAGAAAATTCTCATGCTAAATTATTTATTAAGGTTTGTGTAGTGTGCAATGAGGCATCTTTACCTACAGGTTGTCCTCTGAAGACTCCTGGATGGCAGGTTAGTTTGCCTTTGGTGAAGAAAGAGACTGAGTGTTTGAAACTGATCTGTGACTGTCCCCCCTGGGATGGCTCTAAGGTGACGTACCACTGATCGTTGAAGGATCACGAGCTCCGGGGCTCTAAAATTCTCATCAATGAAATGCACACCATCCCGACATGTCAGTCACAGCAAATAATGATCACTTGAGAGGCCAGAGGCTACAGCGGACTGACAGCACTGCAGGGTGGCAAGAGGTCTGAGAATGAGTTAGACGCAGAATAGATAGAATAAATAAATAAATAGATTATAATGCAGGCTTCAGTTCACATGCCTTTCAGGAGATTGGACACACTGACAACAGCAGATTCAAACTTAAAATATGAAACACATGGAGGCCTGTACAACAATTTAAATTTTAAAGGCACACGTAAAAACATTATGATTAGATCAACGATGCATTGTAAAATGGGTAGCAACATCTATGTAAGTGCAGGATTATCTCTTTTGGCAAAATCAAACAGCATGTTGTCTGCAATAATCACATAACCATTTAAAGACTTAAAAACAAGGTAGACAGATTTATCAAGGTTTGTCTTATTGCTTTGGCAAGAAAAATGGTATTTTTGTCTCATTTTCAAGGATTTCATGCTATTTTAGCTACTTTCAACTATGGCCAGAAAGAAAACAAAGCTACTCACTCAAAAATATGTCTGTGAGATCATATGCACCTAAGTGCAATAAAAATGTACCCTAAGGACACCACTATACTGAATTTGATCTACCGAGCTGAACAATTTTTCATTCCTTCAGTTGTCTTGAAGCATGCACACCACCATCTGTCTTCCCAGAAATCAATGCAACAATCTGTTTAACAGATACCTCAAATAGCTGAAAAACGAAAGAAGTTGCTGTAAATCTATCACAGTTCCGCCAGAATGCCACGAACAGAGAGATGGCAGTGCTGCTATTTTGTTTTTCTTTGATATGGGATTGGACAGAATGATACGTTTTTCAGCGAAGGCTTCAGATCAGTGGATTAAAGTAAATTTGTGTTCTACACCTCCAGTGATTCAACTCCGAGCACCTGTGATGGTTCAAACATTGTCCCTATCAGCATCTACAGACGCACTCACACGCTACACTCAAAAGCAGGTCCCGACTCACTTTTGGAGTCTATTACATTTGTCTCTTTACTTTTGAAAAACAAACATTTTGCACCCATATGAGGCCCAAGTCGAGGCATGTTGAACTTCACCCTGACAGGGGCAACAGCTTGACCCCTTGTGCAGCATAGGACGCATTCTTTCTCTCCTTGTGTTGTTATTTTTCACAGCCTACCTCCAAGGTCAGGACACCTAAAGCCCGGGTGGTCCGGGCACTCTGTCTGCTGAGCATGTGTGTCATCACCAGCCTCAATATCTGAGGGCCCCAGCCGCAAGCTCGAATATTTGTCGGCTGATAGCTTCACGATCCAGAGACAGCAGTCATATGCTGAATTCTTATGCCTGTACCACCGTGCAGAAAGGTTGTAACCCACACGTCACAACTCCAAAATCCAGCCACATGAACAACAGATTGAAACCATAGGGTGGTCCATTCAACAAACTCTTCTTTTAAAAACACAGTAAAACATCTTTGTTGTATCAAGAAAGAGACAGCTAAATTCAAACAAGGTTGTGAACCTTCCATGCTCACGCTTTGCAGCTCCTCTTGTCATGTTGAGGGTAATTTGACAATCTGTAACAGCATCACTCTGAATCTATGTTGTCACCAGCAGTGGAGGACATAGCTGCAGAAAGAGGCCCATGATTAATGGGAGATAAGAGAGGCACTGGTACAAGCCACATGAAAATGACGCTGTCATAGCTCTCCATTCGATCAGTGAGGACAACAGACGGGGTCTTAGTGGGACTTAGGGTAAAATGCTGGACCACTGTGGGAGGCTAGCAGGTGGGGTGGGCAAAACTATCCCTACAACCAGGTGTTAAGAGGCCTTGCGTGGTAACCTTCTGCAAACTGCCAATGCATCAGTGTGATGAATGGAAAAGGGGTCCATGGCAGGGATTCAAGGTGTTGGAATCAGGGGGGTGGAGGTGGGGGTGATGTAACAGGCACAGAAAAGGTGACAAGTGAATATGTTGTGTATGCTGCGAGAAGCTGCAGCTCATTCTGCTGAACCCCTCACCAGCAGCTATGTGTGCTGTCCACCTCATCAGCGTGCCAGACGCATCTTCATCGTAGTAAAATATGTTCAGCCTCGCATGTGGATACCACAACCACAATCCTTAGATGTGCAACAGACAATTTATGTATGTATAATAAATGTGAAATCAGAGAACTAAAAACATTTAATCCCTGAGGTTATCATGCACCCATTTATACAAATTGACCGAATGTCAACATGCTATTTATTTCTATTATTCTAAATATTTTTAATGCATTTAAATGCTGCATGTGTTTGGTTGTTACTGATGTGGAAAGTGCTATTTTTTGCTCATTTCACATGTGCTCTATGGGCCCTGATACTGTCTTCTTGTTTAAGTGGGCCATCCGTTCTGAACAGGGAGGGTTGATCTGGGGCTTACCGAGCTTGAGTGAACAGCTCGAAGTGTCTTTTGGGCTCATGACACAGTGGAGCAGCAACGTGGCCTTGGAGTCATGCTGGATGAACCAACGGGCCTGTCAGGGCAGTGATGGATACCAGCGGAGGGGTCACACCGTGTTCAGCTGCGGCACTCGACAATAGGTCTTTCACATAAGTCCTCCCGCCTGATCGACAATACAGCTATCGCACACCACCGAGTGGAAACAGCTGCACAAACGCCATCTGATAAGAGGAGATGAACACGAATGTCACCTTGATGTGTGGTTGTCTTTTTAATACATATACATATACGGGATAAAAAGTTAAATAAAACCTATGCATATGCCTCAGAAATCAAATTGAAATGACAATGACCAAGCTAACAAGCTTAAGCCCAGTGGCGTTTTGAGATAAATGCATATTATGCATAAAGTAACATGTATGATGTTTACCGTGTGCATCATCTTAGTTTAGCCCGTTAGAAGGTATTTCTTTATAAAATAACTCTGAATAAATTAAAGCTTTTATCTGATGAGGGCACCAAACAACAAGTCAACAAAGTCACTACAATCCACCTTTCATCCATTTTAATTGGGGTCAACGTGTTGGACTTGTAGGTCAATGCTCTTGCACATGTGCATTCATTATATAGCAACACCTAAAGGTTTTTGTGTTGTAGCTCTGCATTCAACACAGTAAAGCCGCTAAAGCTAATAGATTGTTTAATATCTAAATCATAATCAGGGATCCTTTACCACTGTTGGAGCTGTAATCGTTTCCTGTATGACTCTGTTAAAATGGCCGTTTAGTGATATGATTCAGCAACATGAAGTTTCTTCTGATGACTTTCAATTTTGTAAATTTTATACTAATGAACCTTCCTCGAAGACTGACCTTGGTGTGTTTTTCTTTTCCAAAGGGGTTAGGTTGGTAGATAGCTCTGTGTGACAGGCCGTAAATCAGAGATTCGAGCTGAAGTGATGTCAGCACTTTGCATCATGTGTTGTCACTTCACACTGTGAAGACATTTGGACACGTGGTCACAACTCTTTCAGGCTACACACCCCTCAGTCACCTAAAAGATTTATTGTGGGTTTAAGTAGTCATGGATGTGTACTTGTGCCATGTATATAACTTTCAGCACAGCAATTTAACCTATGTTCACTTTTAGCTGCTGAAAAATCAATGAATTTAAGACTAAACTCTATTTGAGATCTGCTCAACTTACCCACTCAGTGAAGCAAAACAATCTAAAGCATACAATGACATCACATATGTATATATATGTACATGTGTATGTATAGACATACCAAAGAACAGTAAAAATGTTTACCATTTACTATTTATAGAGTTGCCTGTCTGAGTGAGGCTGTTTTTCATGCCGCTGTTTGTGAATAGTTGACCTGGATAACCAGAAGTATATGAAAAGCTCCACTGAGTCACATCATGGCCCCTCACTTCTGGGAACCCCTTGTTAAAGAGTCAAGGCAATGCATACTCTAATAAGTACACACGATTCATACATAAAATTTATGGTGATATGACAGTTAGCATCTGTGTTAGCTTTATCACCGGCAGCAGTCAGCTGGGCTGAGCTCATCACACAGAGCATAATATCATTATGTCCCCAGAGTTCAGGTTAAATCAGTGCTGAGCCGTATCGCGTCAGGATACAAAGCAGCTATTTGGGCTTAGAAATTCATAGAAGCAGAAACAAATGGAGAAAATGCAAGCGGATAAATGAATAAAGCTAATTATTTAGTGATGTAGGCCAGTGCCATAAAGAAATATTAGAGATTAATATAATTAATTAATTAATTAAAATAATTCAGTATTTTTACAACACTCATTTTTGTATGGTGAATATGAAGCTACAACGAGGGTGAAAACTCATTATTTATCTTGTTATATCTACATTTTTTTATGTAGAGCTTAAAATGAAACATGGGAAGGGAGGTGTTCTTAACACTTTGGTTTTGTTCTGAACAAAATGACTCAATTCCAAAACACAATTAATTTGATTATTGTGTTTATCTGATCCTCACTACTGTAAAGGATCTTGCAATGAGGTTGCAATCCTCAGTCCCTCCTGGGCTACTGTAGAAACATGGCAGTGCAACATGGTGGACTCTGTAGCAGAAAACCCAGTCGTTCTGCAGGATGGATGTCAGTTGCTGAGAACATGGTAAGAATTGCCAGTAAGTCTGTTAATTGATTTACAGTTTGTACCGTTGTGTTGCTACACATAGGATCTGTAAGATGGTGGACACCTTCATACTTCAATAAACTATTGGATTTGATAGTTTTGGAATAATATGTTCTTGTACAATCACAGATTTATTTTCTTTCTCTTTTACACCACTTTAAATAATGTAAATGTCAGGGGAATTGAAAATACAAATCTTACATTAAAATGCACAAAGATGTCTTCAAGGCAAAAAGCAAACAAACTGGTGCTGTTTCTTTTATCCACACTGTGTTTTCATCTAAAACAATCAATGTTTTGATGACAAGCTGAACTATAGGAGATAATGGTTTGTCTTATAGCTCACATGTGGCTTTCAAATGCATCTAGACAATTTCGAGAAGAAAACATTTAGAGTTTTGTGAGCTGACTCAGTCCTCGTGGCTTTTCAGTGCTACAGATGGGCCTTATGCTACCTATTAGCTACTATGAACCCTAGAAAAGGCCTGTTGACAGACAGTCTGCATATATCCAAGCCAAAAAGCAATACAATCTGTATCCGAAAGCTTTTATGACTTTTAGGGATTTGTATTATTCGTGCTGCTCAAAATTTACAACCACAATTATTCACGGGTAGCAAGACAGTCCCAGTTTAGTTAAGTTTTATTGCCCTCTTGAAATTCTTGTTGCCAATTTAGTGTTTCAGCAGATTCCTTTGGATGTGAATCTGAGAAAAGAACCTAAACAATTCACATGGACTCCTCACGGCCATAGACGGATGCAGATTTGAGCTCACTGATGTTGAAAATGTATTACATACAGGTATATATTTAAAATAATAGCTATAGTTATACATGGAAGCTAATATAGATGTACATGTTGATGGTTTACAGTCATTAAGACTAGAACTATAACTGAGACATCGCTCCGGTTTTTATTTACTAATAATTTCATCACCTAAGATGGTGCTACAGATGGAGCTGTACATTTGTTGCTTTATTTAAACACTTGCACCTTGATATAAAACTGTCAGCACCATTAATCTGGGCCTGAGATAATGAAGGATGATCTAGCTTTGATTTGCAAAGCTGTCCCCTGACTCATGTTGCTTATGTGATGTGGGTGACCTGCTATGACCATTAAAGCACATTTCATGCTTTTTTGTCCTTGTCACAACAAAACAAATGACACTATTCTTGTTTATTTAGCACAGGTAAAAAACAGAATATGCTTTTATAACAAAGATCATGATGAGGAATCACTGTGATCAGTAAAACTAACTATCTTGTCAATATATCTGAGAATTTTGTGGTATACTTATTAATATAATATTTATATATTATAATATATATAATATATAATATAATATCCCCTGAGACAGCCTGCATAAAGTTGAATGCACTCATTTTGATTGGGTGATCAACATTTTATGATATTTAGAAATGCTAGCAGTGACCTGTGATCACTGACAACAATAGAGAAGAACCTATTTTTAAGGAATGGAGGCCAAACAGCACATTAAACCATGAGGTTGGGTCTGATATGCAAACCCACCCCAGCTAAAAAAAAAAAAAAAATAATTAGAAAAGAAAAACTCTGACCTCATGTGAGACAAAATAGATCAGAGCCAGTGACTAGGCCAGTGACCGTGGGTAACAGCTCACTTCCATGTGACATGTCAAGCGTAACCACTGATATATATATATATGGGAGCAATTTAAAGGAAAGAGCCCAAGTGGAGAAACACTTCCCAATGCAAAAGACATGAGAGGTCAAGAGATTGTTTAATCTACAGCAGCAAGAAATGGTCTTTTTCATTATTAATTCATCTTTGTGACATTCTTGCTCATAACAGAAAACTGTAAAACTGTAAGGTTGTTAAAATAAAAGACCATCAGATCATTAAACAATTAACCCCACAGTTTTGACAGGATTCAAGATTTTTCTGTTGTCATTTATAAATAACATTTACAATGTCATTTATAAATTGTTTTATCCGTTGCACGATTCATAATATTTGTAACTGTTTTGACTGTATTTGTCAAAAAAAAAAAAGATAAAATAAAAGAAAGACTGATCTGTCCAGTGGGATGTTGACAAGCTTTGCTAACGCTACAGTGTTAACAAGCCGCAATGTTAGAAACACTTGTACATCGAGGCTGCTCTGATGGCTCAACATCTAACCTCAGTCTTTTTCATTTTACCTGTATTAATGTAATGTGTAATGTGTAGTATTAGGTTTTTCATAGTAAACACCATTACTGCCTGGTAGAACCAAGAGACAAATAGCCATCAAAGAATCGTGTCCCCAGTGGTTGAAAAGGTTAAATCGTGGGTAAAAGGGCCTTGTGTCAGTCCTCTATGTTCACTGAGGACAAACTGATATTCACTAGGAGGGGGAATAAACACTTTGCTCAACCTGCTGAAAGGCCTAATAGATTAGGGGCCCCGGGACAAGTCTCTTGTCAGTCCTCCTTTCTCAGTGACCTAATGTACCTAGAACAGCTGTGCGAGGGCGCTTAGCACTTAGGCCAGAATGACAAGTCATTGCTCAGCGTGACAAATGAACTTTTACATGTGAAACCGGAGAGTTTGCTGAAGGGTATAATGACATGACAGCGCTATTATCAATATGTCCTCATCATATGCATAAAGGCAAGTGTAGTTCATTTAAGTGTAGATAAACATTGTCCTTCTCTCAAAGCAAGATAAATGAATTAATGGGAGGAAAGTGTATATAATTATCATCATAATTCAAAAACAGCTGTTCCAGCAACATAAGTTTTCAGGTAAGTGCCCCAAAAAACACAACAACAAAAAAATTACACTCACAAAACAGCAATTTGCCATTTAATTCAGCATCTGTCCTCACATCGACTTCAACAGACCATGAAATATAAACTGCACAAATCAATTTAATTTAGCTTCATGTAATGACTGTGTATGTTTACATATAATATTTTTAATCTGGCAAAGTTACAACAAAAAAAATCAATTAACCCATTTAAAAAAAAAATGAGTCAACATATGACAACAGACACTTGGAAAATGTAACTGTTTTAAAAACACTTAGACACGCTGAGACACATATATCGCAGCTTTGCAGCCTAGCTGTATCGCATTTTTCAGCAGCCAGTATCCAGGTAACTGAAATAAAAAAACAAATAACACAAATAAATGACTTTCAGGAAAAACTGCCATCATGAAAAAATTAAAGTACATTGATTTTGTATGAATGCTTATTTTAGAAGGTGTGTTCTTGTCAAACAAAAGTGTTTTATGTGGACTCTGCAGTGAAAGTCAACTTCCTTGATACAAAGCTCATCCATTAATAATTTCATCATGATTAAATGACATTGAACCCCAAAAACACCAAAAAAAAAAATCTCCAACAACAAATGCCAGCAAAGATAACAAAACATACTTACCGATTCAGCATCATGCTGCAACCCTGTGTCATGATGGTCCATCTCATCATCTCTGAATTCCTTTATTACCTATTAGAATATACAACAAGACATTCAATAAGAGAGTTTCACTCAGTGGGTATCTTCATGTATTGGATACTGAGTGGACCCATCTGGAAGGAAAAATCCAGCAAATTTCTAGTCTCACTTGAGCTCTGACAGTGTATGTGACAATCACAATTACCATGACCAAACACAAAAGCTACTTTAAGTTATTGTGGCGTGTGGAACATGTCCAAGCATCTGAGCTGCAATCATAATAAAAGTCAGCGGCCATGCAGTGATTCACAGTAAACAAGGCATATGTGTAAAAACAACAGTTATCTCACTTTCAAGAGTTCAGTGTATCTCTCTGGGTCATTCTCCATCAGAGTTCTTATCTGGCTGTTGTAGTGCTCTGAGATACTCTCCTCCACCGCCACAGTGCAGGCCATGGCTCCCTCTTTCCCCAGCAGCGCTGTGGATGCACCTGGAGGAGATTTAACATAACAGAAGTACAGTTTAGATTTGATGAAGCAACAACTGTCCACATGAAAAACTACAGCACACAAGGTAGTTAAAGACAGTACAAACTACAACCTATAATAACAAGTACATCAAGTTATAAAACTGTATGTGTGAAGACAAATGCAACATGAAGATGAAGATATTCGAGCTTTCTCTTACAGCAGGTACATCTTTAACTCTGGGGATTCAAGGATCGGTACTGAAGGATTCAGAATTTAGGACTGTGACAAAAATCTTTTATGTGCTCTTCAAAGTATAACTTTACGACTTTTTATGGGTCGTACCAACCTAATACAAACCCTGCGATGTTCCAGAGGGGTAACAGTGCTGTGGGCCGAACTCTGTTCTCAGCCAGAATTTCATTGAATTTCTGAAGGTGTTTCTTTTCTTGATCCCACATTTCCTAGAGAAAAGCAAGCACATACAATGAAGGAAAAAACACAGTTATACTCACTTTCAACTGATTCAAATAATTATGTTAATTTTCATAATACAACAACTAAATAAGGTGCAGTTTCCACAACAGTAAAGACAAAAAATGAGGAGATTTTTTTTTTTTTTTTTTATCATGTGTGTTGAAAGTAAAGTCAGCATTAATAGATAATATTGTTTTATTTTGCTGTTGGAATGTGCACTTTAATCTCGATATTTCAGGTTTAATTACGAAATGTTGACTTTATTCTCAACAGCGGAAATAAATCTATTTTTTCTCATATGTGTGACCCTTATACTCTTAAGTTTCTCCATGTTTGAGCAGCATAAGCTTCATAAGCTTCTTGTTTTGGAGAAGTCCAGACTTTAGAGTGACACAACTGTTCTGTTCTAATCTATTGGAATTGTACTGATACTCAAAACCATCCACGTTGGTGGTATTGTAATCATCTAATATGATATGATATGATATCATCTAATATGATATAATTCCAGGTGTGTTTCCACAGGGCAGCCACTGCTACTTCAAAGCTATGTGTCACACTGTGACCAGACCTGGATGAGAGGTCCAGTCCTGGATCGACCCAACACTGCCATCTGTCCGGCGTAAATGCGGTTGGCACCATATTCCCCCGCATGGTCCACGCGCAGCATTCTGTGCAGCATCTCCTTCTCCTCACTGTCGCGCGCTGGTGGAACCACACTGTACGCACGTGAGCTCTGTCGCAGAGGCGCTGTTACATCACCAGAAACAGATATGTAACGTCAGTAACGTTACCTGACGGAGGAGTTAAGGCACCTCAAGGTACAGTTTGTTCTCACCAGTAGCTAAAACATTTAAAAACCATGTAAAGGACATTATTATGCCGCTGGTGAGAAGTTATTAAATAAATCAAATAAGACGTCATAACCAGCTAGCTGAGCTAACTAGGCTGTTGTGAAACAGTAGTAGTGTCCATGCAACTCCGGTGAGTTTACAGAAATAATAGTAACATGTGTAGCTGAATTGAAATAAATAAATAAATATGAAGCTAGTTTCAGGTACATATACTTCTTTGAGGATATATATATATATATACCATAACATTATTTCTACAGGTGTCTTAGTATGTGTTTTTAGCATTTTAGCTGTTAGCTTTAAACGCTGCAATAACTTAACAACAATAATAATAACAACAAATTTACCTCTACATTTCAAACACTGGCGGATCATCACTGGACCGACGACGACGTCGCACAGAGCCGTGTGTGTGTGTTTTGTGGCAAACACTTTTTGGTTTAAGAAAAGTTAAGAAAAAAAATGTGTCCAAACCCAGACTGTCATTGAATGTCAGAGGTTGGACGTGGCGCAGACGAATGACGTCAGCACGTTACAACTTGCACAACCATGCCCACCCCCACCCTCCGTGTTAAATAATACTGCAAATATTACATTATTATCATTATTATCATTATTATTATTATTATTATTATTATTATTATTATTATTATTATTATTATTATTATTATTATTATATTAGAGCAGAACTTTTTTATTTTATTAAACCTGTTATTCACAAATTACCTCTGATCCTGGTTTATAAGGTTTCTTTGAGATTTTACCACCAACCCAATATCTTACACCTGAATCAATCAATCAATGAATAAATACCTATATAATTAAGCCAAACTAACCCGCTGTTATGTAGGACAATATTTTTGTCTTTTTTTTTTCTCTCCACGTTTTGTCAGCCTGCAGATCCACAGATGGTCACTAGATGACAGTATCAATTTGATGTTCATCTTTAAAAGATGCTAAAAATGTGAATGTGTGGCAGTAACAGGTCAAAAATAATCTGTTGGACTTAAAATATTGAGCATAAAAGCATAAAATATAGTTTATTTTGGATACATGAAGAATGAATCACACTGTTTTTCAAGTTCAAAGATACAAATTAACAAAGATCAGTAAGTGAAATAAATCATTTTTTAATATTTACCACTATTTACTCTTAACACTGTTGGTATATTTTATGTTTTTTAAACATTGGCTGTATCAATCATAAGGATCCACACGGATCTGTTGTAGAATTACCTTCCCAGTCCCTTTAAACTGCATATTACTGTGCAGTGTCTCTCAGCATCCTGGGCAGGTCTCAGTCTGTCACAGGACAAAAACACAGCACAAACAAATCCAAACTCACCAGGCAATTTCATCTCACCTGACCCACATATCCTTGGTCTGTGGGAGGAAACCGAGCATTTAAAGTAATAAAGTCAATACAGACAATTATCTTTTTGGCCAGACACACTCTGCTTTTCTACGTCAAACAAGTCATCACTGCACCTTTTGTTTAGGTTTGTTGTGTAAGATTATATCTAACAATAAGTCAACCAAGCAAGTTTGTGGAGCTAACAAAATTAGAGTTGACAGTCTACAGATGGCAGTGTTGCGCAGATAAAGACTGTCTGAGACAGGTTTTAACCTGAAAACACCTGCTGGTCCCAGTTCTCAGTATTGTTGCAGTTTCAGTCAAATGTGACCACACAGTGACCACACAAACAAAACAGCATGCAAAACAATTACATTCCAACTTTTCTTTTTTTGTAACGCAAAAACGAAATTATGAAATAAATTAAAAATAAAATATTGTAAATGTTTGCTCTGAGCACCTGTCATTGTTTATTCACATCTTATTAGTCATCTTTATTATTATAGTAATGCTTCTACTATGCATGTGCTTGATGAGGAGAAAAAAAAAATTCACAAGTTTTTCTGCAAAAAATAGTGCTGGAACACAGGAATCTGTGGAATGACGGGGTTGACTGCTGCACAGCGGTGATGGTCATGAGTAAACAAGGCCAGGACACTGAATGGCGGGGTGTGTCGGTTTTGTCTGTGTGTGTGTTTGTGTGATTGTGGCGAGACACCGGTTATGTGTTTCCCTATCTGTCTGTCTGACTGTGGGTGGCTACGCACGTGTGGCTGCGCGACGCTACGTGCAGGTCGCCTTTTGTCCTGGAGGTCACAGGTGAGAGTGAGGCCACTTTAATGCAGAGTAATGTGCATCCCAAAGGGCTTCCAAAAAGCCTCAGGTTCACTGCCTGTCATTTGGTTTTTTGGTAATCTAATAAAGTGCAAATTGGTTTGGGAATTTGCAACAAAATATCCGCTGAGACAGATCCTGTATTATTTCCTAATCTAGTGGCTGAGTCTTATGAAGGGGTCCTTTGTGACAACCTTGGTTTAAAGGGATGCTCAACAAATATTACACATAGAGTTCAGTAAGTAGTTAAAACAGGTGTCTAATATGCCTCTAGAGGGAGTTGTTCTAAGAAAATAACCTTAATGACGGCATGTAGTCCAAGAGATTTGTATTAAGTGATGCTATAAACAAAAAGTCTAATTATTTTGTCTTCTGCTCAGTTTTAATCTTTTTTCAATCTGCAATAAATCTTTAGTTATTTGTTTCAATGATTGGATGAGTACAGGATATTTGCTGCAACTGTTGTTGAAATTTATTTAGATTTTCGAAACAAATTATCCCTTTGAGAGGCTTTTTTATTAAAGTTCTAAATTACACAAAAGAAAGCAGTCATGAACCCACACTGATGTGTCATCTGCGTATCAACAGCTGCAGCTTTACACATCCAGCAGTTACAGAAGAATACATGTCAAAGTCGCCCACTTTCAGATCTGTTTTTGGTTTCTATCAACTCCCAGGGGAAATATCTGGCTCTTGAGCTGCTAAATTTTCCTCACCGAGGTCATCAGTTAGTTCCAGTGTCTGTCTGCTTCTTGGCACTGAGCTGGAAATGTACAAGGGTTTTTTAGAGCTTTTTGAAAACAGCTGCAGCTGAAAACAACAAAGATTTGTGGGATTGAACCAAAACACCAAAGACAAATAACAATAAACTGGAATTGGTGATAAAGTTAAGCGGAGTTCCAGGTTCAGTTAATAACTCTCTGTAGTTTCAAAACTGTTATTTCGTTTTTTAAATAGCATATCAATATAATTTGCGGTACGGTAACGCTAAACTGGCACTGTACACTTTAATTCAATCTCAATTGTGCTTATTAGTTTTTTCAAATTATCACAATTCACACTGAATGGAGGCAGAGAGTATTATTCCTGCACATATGTAATGGTTGTTTTCTGAATCCGAATAAAGAAAGTCAAGTAAGTGAGCCCGACCAGATCATCTCTCGGTTCACCATGATGTCAGGTCCAGTGGATCTTCAAGCCTGGGACTGTTTTTGACGTCTGCGGACAGGACAGAGTGTGTCTGGTACAACTCAGGCCACATGGCAGGGGGATTTGTGGAGAGAAAACTAAGCCTTTCAACTCCAAAAGTGGTTTTTAGAGGGGCTTTAAGAAGCTGTCTGACAGGTGTAACATCTGTCCCCAAAGAGCAAACACTCCTCCGCAGTTTGTAGCGGATATATGAAGTAATCGGCAGTTAAGTCTCAAATTTGGTGAGGCAAGTGAGGGAAGGAAAGATCAAGAGAAAGTATGTGTTTTCTCAGTCTTTACTGTGTTGTGACTGATGAGTGGATTAAAGAGAAAACCACAGAGCCGAAGAAAGAGTGACTGGCTTATGTATGAGTCTATGTACCTGTATGTATATGTGTCTGGCTGTGTTTGTGTAATGTTTGTATGCATCTATGGACGTGTGTGAGTCTGCACACCCTTGCTCCAAGGTTCTGGTCAGACAGTGCATAGCTGTGGTGGGACGCAGGCTAAGCGCTTCTAGACTACAGTGAGTCAACAATGTCTGCTCTCACTGAAAGGAGACGTGATAGGTCTTGTCTCATTTGGTCCTTGACTGGTGTGGTAGGACTCCCAGAGCTTGTGTATGTGTGTGCGTGGGTGTGTATGTGTGGCATGCATGATTTTAAATAAAATTAGTTATTTACCCAGATGTAGAGTATATGACACAAACATGCGTCAGTGTCTGTGCTTACACACGTAATATTGTTCTTGACAAGCCGCTCCTTACACGAAAATACACACACACAAAACGAAAAAAGACAAAACAATGAATTTGGTTAAAAGCCTCGTGAGCAGGGTCAGCCAGAGCCTTTCTGAACTGTTGATGATATTTTGCTTTCAGATCAACATCTGCATCATCTCAAACTGGAAACTTTCAAATGTCTTTGTGGGAATGGACTATGTTTATGTGTGTGTTGGAGGGCATTTCCCTCATACACCTACATAAAGCCATAGTGGCTAAAACATAATGTCAGTGATGGTTTAAAGGGATACTCTAGCAAGTGTTAGCATCTTTTGGGAAACCGATTAAGAAACCAATGTCCAAATTTAAAGATATTCAGATTTTTAGGTCTTGACTTTTCCGCGATGCTTCCCTATGTGATCTCATTTGTGCATAAATAGGCATAGTTGTTATGATCACGGTCAACAAGGTCAAATGTAACTGTCAAACACTTTGTTTGTCTTACAAATCAGCATTTACAATCAGCATTAAAGTGTCCTGTTGAATTTTTTAATATCTCTTCATAGATGTATTCAAAATTATTTTTTTGCAGTTATTTGTAAAAAAAAAGAACAAACCTCATGTCCATGGTTTCAGATTTCATAGTTGTGATGGTTTCTCTTAACACAACTGGAGCTGGACACTGAGTAGTGACTGTACCAGGAGACGTGGACACAGCATTAAAAACACAAACTCATGGTTTGTGACCCACTAGCCCTGTAGCGGTTGTTGTTGTTGCAGCTAAATGCTCAATTCATGAATATTCTATAGCCTTATATTTTAATTCAGGGTCATATTTTGGGGCTTGGTTTCATTCCCAGGATAAATGTATTCACTCTCACACCAGGCTAGATGAGTAGGTGAACAGAATAGAACAGTGGCCCATTCTGATGGTGGTGAATTAGTGAGACTCACCTGTGCTAAATTTTAAGTGATGTTCCTGTGCAGCTGTCAAAAACTGTCCTGAATACTGAAGTTATTAGTGATAGCTGTGCCAATCTGGATTAGTTGTAAACATTCAGTGAACACTGAGGATGAGTTCGACATGAGAATTGATACACAGAGAAATTTAAGCCAAGTCTTGAATCCAGGACTTCCTTTCTGTGAGCTGATAGCGTTAAGCTCTGGGAACTCATGCAAATGTTATTGTGATTTTTCAGATCTACTCAGCTTTATTAGCTGCAACTCATCACTGATTCTGAAAGCAAATGTGGCTTTCTTGTAAAAATGCTTGTGGTTTTGACCTCCTTCATTCAAATGTCAAAGTGCAAGATCAGCTACAGGAAAATGCCCTTAATAACCTGAAGTTGTGGTTGTCATAACCAGGGTTGCATGTCACTTTGGTTTTATTTATGACCATGGCTGATATTCACAAATATTGGTGGGGCTACACTTGACAATATAAATTCTTTAACTGCATGGTATTCCCCTTAAAAACAACATTTGTTCATCCCAACTTGTTACAAAAGTGGGTTGAGAGAGAAATTAAAGTTATGCAACATTGTTTAAAAAAGCCAACCATTTTATGGTTTGGTGGTATCCCTCTGGAAAAGACAAGTTGTCTCATAAAATAGTACCAAAAAAGACATTCATTTTCTGATTTAAATTCACCAAGTCTCCTAAAAAGCCACCTAACCTTTTTATAGATGGCTATATACGATTAAAACCAGAGAAAAGTGATTCTGCTTCCATTATTGAATTGTTTACACTCAAAAATCTATCTTGTGCACGATGCAGACCTTGTTAAATCACTCTCTAAACCGCCTGTTTTCATGGACACTGGAGAGTGTATTTAGCCTTGTCTGGTACAAGTTAAATGGCCCTTGTCTGTCTGGCACTACTCCTTCAGTGATATTTTTTTACACCAAAGGTATAGAAGAAGGTACTGTCTATATCTGATCCTTATTGTAGGGGAATTGGACTCGTGCAAGTTCAGGCAGCATTCATCAAGACACTCTGAGAGATTTCTCAATGAAGCAGTCAGATAATAACTGCTATTTATGATAGGAAGCCAACACAGAAAATGCATTCATGGGAAACCGACACAACACTGTTTAGAGGCAGCATGTAAACAAGCTTGTGAAAATGGGTGAAAAGTACAGCCTGCCTTTAACAGAAATTATATTTTACCTCAATGGCAAGCTCAGACATATCGTCTAGTTTATGTAACAAAGGTGAGATCAGTGAGAGATTTAACCCAGATAGGAGATGTGTTTGAGAAAAAAAACTGAGTTCATTCTTGAATAAAATGGTCAGTGTTCCTATTTATTATTTCACTCAGGAGAAAATCATCATGGTTTTCTCATTTACACTGGTTTTCAAAGACACAGGCAGATGAATTTAGGAAAACAATCCATTTGAAGAGTGTGATGGCAAGCCCAACAGCCCTTTATTTATGAAACCTGTTATTTAACCAGCATTTCCTGTTAGCCACAGGATGTGGTTCCCTTTGCTTTGCCTTCCTGGCCCTTACTTTCCTATATGGTTTTCCGGAAGTCCTGTTGTGCTCTCTGATTTACAGAGTGCAAACTGTGGGTTACCAGTGTATGAGTACATGCTAGTACAAATGGCCATAGGAAGCTCCATGATAAGTGCTACTGTTGAACTTTGAATTTTCCATGTGGGCAGATATATAATTTATTGTAGTGTATGATGCACATTTTTTTGAGTTTTTTAGGACTGAAATTAAATGAAGGAAAATATGCATATTATGAATGTATGGACATAATGTCTTGTGACCTCAATACTTCCTCCTAAGAAGTCCTAAAATAAGTCCTTAAGCAAAACCACAACATAAAGAAGCAAACATTTATAATCTTTGCCATATGTTTGTTATTCTGTCACTTAGGTGCTCTTGCTGGGATGATGACTAGCAAGTACCCGTTAACTATTTTTGTTACTGTTATTGTAAAACAGGAATGACTCAAATGGCCCTAAACTTCTGGCAGTGATCCAGAATATGAAATAAAATCTGGAGCAACCAGGATTAAGGCTGTGGCTGAATTCTGCGGTAATCAAAACATAAATATATAATATTATGACAACAGCAGCCAGAGTTTAGAAAAATCTCCTGGTCATCACTTCATCATTTTACCACATTGTACTCATCCCATTTGTTTTCCAGCCTGAAAAAGACAATGTTTTTATAGCGCGCAGGGAGTGGATGATTCCCCAATAAATGTCACAACCACGATTCCGGCCTCCCCCTCAGTTTTTCTCTGAGATATTTTTAGAGGGGCTCAGTCCACAATCCTCAAGTGAAAAGGCGAGGAATTGTTTTTGTTGATACTTGTCTTACCACTTCAGTGTGGTGACTCGTGATGAGCTGGTGCCTTCATACGTCACAAGAGGCCAGAATGAGTGGGAGTCAGGCTCCAGGCTCTATTAAGGGGGGAGCCACTCACCCAGATTATTGGGCATCTAGTGACTGGGGACTGTCCCGTGGATTTCCACTCACTGCTATTTTGGGGTTGCAGCAGGTCTGTTTTGAGTTTAGAGAGAAGCCACAATATCCTATTAAGAATTGTTAAAGTAATTGTGCTGTGTTTACTCAGAGAGTAAACACAATGAGGCTCCAGAGGTCCTGGATGGATGGATGGATGGATGGATGGATGGATGGATGGATGGATGGATGGATGGATGGATGGATGGATGGATGGATGGATGGATGGATGGATGGATGGATGGATGGATGGATGGATGGATGGATGGATGGATGGATGGATGGATGGATGGATGGATGGATGGATGGATGGATGGATGGATGGATGGATGGATGGAAGGAAGGGCAAGCAAGATTTCAGGGGCCTTTTTGTGTGTTCAAGTTCATGCATGATTGCCTCATTAGATTAGATTAGATCTAGATAGGTGTCTGTATTTATGTTAGCCCAGTTATTAGCAACCTGGTGGGGTGTAGCCTGCTGAGCTGGGATGGACTCCAGTCCCCCTAGACCCAAATCAGGATAAGCTGTACAGATAATGGATAGATGGATTATGATATACAGTTTATAGGTGGATGGATGGATGGATAGTTAAATGCTGATGTACACCATATTGTTGGATAAATGATCAATTACACAGACCTTTTTACTTTCAAACTGTATGTTTCTAAGATATTTTAAATATGCTCAAATTAGCAATTGCAACAGAGTAGAAGCAGTTTGAGTCTGACCTTCTGACTTGTCTGCAGCAACAAAAGTCCAGCCATGCTGTGTCCTCCTGGCTCACAGTCAGTGTCTACACTTTGTTTAGAGGTTTTCTAAACCTGTTTGGACTGTGGCTGGGTCAACTGTGAGGCACAGCCAGGTCAAACCCAACCAAAAACTCACCACTGGCTCACACATAAAGCATAGCTACCCAACCTTGTGCCTGTGGCTTGAATTTAGGCCTTCAACATCTTTCTAAAAATTATTCTACAGTGGTGTGTAAGTTTTGGTCCATCCATGCTGATTCACTGCACTGACTAAATTAGTGACAACTGACCAATCACAAAGCATAACAACTTTTTTTAAACAATGAAATATAGAATAAAATTATTCTGTAAAAAAGCTCATATCATTGAATGCTATCTAATTTGTTTAGTCTCTCATAATTATCAGCGACAAACTGAATGACCTCTTCACCAGTTGTTTTGAACTCAAACCCACACAAACACAGATGCTGTTACATAGCGAAATGCATCTGTCTAGTTTAGTTTAGTTTAGTTTATTAAAATCTCCATTACAGCATTGAGAGAACTATTAAATTAGAGGGCAAAAAGTCGGTCTGTCTGGGAATCTGTGATGACACACTGACGAAGTGGAAAACATGCTTTAATCCAGGGACATGTTTGATTTCACTTCCTCTTCTTTGTCAGGATGACAATTTCTTTGGCAATCATTACATATATACCCAAGATGTTAATACATTTTATCCTCATAGTTAATTTAAGAACAAACATATTAATTTAATAGGTTTTAGACAGAACATTTTTATTTATTTCTATACTGTGGTGTGAGTGAACTAAACAACTTGTACTGTCCGACCAGTGGATCAGCTTTTAGAATATATGAGCAAACACAATAAATGCACAAAATAACCAGAGCTGAAGTGTTTATTTACACTCTTTGAGAACGACTGCTCCAAACCAATTGTGCGCCACTTTTGCGATTTGTCCGACTGGCTGTCATCTCGCGTGGTTTTTCCCCAGAGGGGTAATCACAGCACAGTTTCAGTCAGACACCTTCAGGTTCCAGAGCCATTGGGAGAATGATGGAAAGCCATCTGCTGTCTGAGGAGAAAAAGAGCATCTTTACTGTGTCTGAGGTTTGGAGATGTTGGGTTAAGATAAAAAAACATGAAAAAAAAAAACTTGGGCCCAAGGAATTATACCTTCCTAATCCTAAATTGGTTCAGCAACAATCTGCATATAGGATGACTAAAATAAACAGAGTGAATATGTGTGCAATGAGCTGGTGATGGACGGGTCTGGAGTTTTTCCAATCAGCCCTCAATTGCATTCTTTTGACATTTTAAGAAATATGCATATTTGCTTTCTTGCGGAGACTTAAATGAGGTGTTCAAAGACAGCCCAGTAAATATAAAGCCAACAGCCATTTAGCTTAATTTGGTACAAAACACTGAAAAAACAGAACAGCTAGCTAATTCTGTTCCAAAAAAAAAAAAAAAAAAAACCTACTGCTTTTTAGGACCCCCACAGCTCAATAATTAATGTGTCATCCATTGTTTGTTTAATTATTGAAAAGACTATTAGTCAACCACCACAATCTGTTTTGTACGTGGTTTGCACAAAAAATAAATAACTTGTTAATAAGTGAGCTATAATGAGTGTTAGAACAGGACAGGAAGTGTTGCTCCATGTCACAAATTTTCACGTCAGAAGGTTTGCTGAACCTTTTACAAAGTCCTTGTTGATTCACCTCAAATGCACCAGCTCAGCTGTCAAGACAATAGTGTTAGTTAAACTAGCTACCGTTAAGTCTATGATCTAAAACACCAACTAGCTGCTTCCAATCTGCTTCCAGTCTTTATGCTAAGCTAAGCTACAGGCTAGTAGCTAGTGGTAATGATCAGCTATAAACTTTGATGTACAGTTGCGTACTTCTTTAACATTGTGTGACTAATCAAGCTGAGAGTATTTGGCCTTCTTATGAATGAGTAGCTCCTAGGCAGGTGCCAAGGCAGCAGGGTGATAAATACTTTTAGGATCATATCACTCACACAGGCATGTGAGACAGGTCTAGAGTTTCCAGACTGTGGTCTGACATACAGATACGCACACACACACACACACACACACACACACACACACACAGTATCATCCTCATCGTATCAACTTGCGCAGCACAGCGTTCCTGCCGACAGGAAGCAGGTCAGAGTCAAAGCTCAGTCTCATGCAGAGAGCGGAGCAGTGAGGACAGATTAAGATGGCACTGTGGGTAAAAGAAGGGAGGGAGAAAAGCGGAAGACAGAACCCAGTTATAATTGCATGCGTAGGCTGACACATCTGAATTTACAGGCTGCGCTGGAGCTGTGCTGCTCATTTAAGACTGCTTATTTAAGAGCTGAGAGAGAAAAAAATACAGAACTGATATTTTGTTCACTTGTTTCTTAATCTGTTGTAGGCCCCGCCCTTTGCTTTGCTGTTGCTAAATTTGACTCCCCTTGCTCAAACGTAAGAAGCCAAAATGACACCATTATTTTGACTAGACTGTTTTTCCTCCCAGGGAGTGAAGCCAAAGGAAGTGTAGGTGACCTAGACTGGTTAACCACTGCTCGACCACGAGCTGGCTGGGACACTGCCACCCCCGCAGCCACCCTCTGGATCTACTGCCTGCCAGGTCCACATTACTACTACTACACGCCATGACCACAAGTGCCAGCCTCCCATTGGGTCTTTGCTGGGTGCTTTCTCTCTCCCCATTGGTGCAAACAGTCCACAGTCTCGCCATCGGCTGGCAAATAGCTCATTTGGGTCATATTTACAGGCCAGACGTGCATATGTTTACGTACGTCAAACCATCTTGGGCCCGTCTCAGCAGTTTACACAGCTCTTTCTCTTCGCTACATGTGCACGGCTCTGCATGTGTGTTGTTTTTGTACTACTTTTTGTCCATGCATTGCAACACCTCCAACCTCAAGCTCCCATCTGGGTATGATCAGCTGACGAGTCTTGGCTCAGAGGCTGCAATGAAGTTTATTCTGGACGCTGTCTCTCCCCCAATTAAAAAAAAAAACCCATAGAATGCATAAGCACATTTACTACTAGCCTACATAGACAACACTCACAGACAAACACAGCAATTCCAAGACAGCACGTGTAACTTGAACCCAACGTGAGGGGGTATGTGGTGGGGGCACAATGTACAGGGCCTCTTTTGAGACAAAGTTCTCACAAACCCCTAAAAATGTCCTTCTACAGCTAAGAGCCAGATGTTGTCAACTGTCTACTGTTGATTAGACAACACAAACACACTCGGCCACAGAGATTCAAGCACGTCAGTGAGGTGAGTTAAAGCAGAACAGAAACTCATGCCAAGTCTTTTTCTCTCTCTCTCTCTCTTTCTCTCTCTGTCTCTTTCTCTCTCTGTTTTCACTATGAGTATTATTTGGGACAAAAGGTGAAGTGTAAACACTGCAGTGATACAGTCACACAAACACTCTGCTCACCCCACTGCTTGTGTTATACACCCTGAGGTGTTTCGGACCATTTCTTGATGGCAGCAATGTTCAAGTCAGGCTGTGGAACTGAGACATAACACAACAGTCAGTCAGACCATGGATGTGTACTTTGTTTGGATCTGTGTGACAGCTACATTAGACTTTGTTACACTAATTTATTTTCTCTTAATCCATTGTGCAGCCTTTGGTTAGTGCTGAAACCAGCAGCATAAACTCTGGGGACAGCAACTGGTCATTTTGAACTTTCTGACCTTCTTACCAGACCTAAAAACACAGCTAACACAAAATATTTATCTCTAACCTTATACTTCTGGCCACAATTATAGTCCCAGTTTCCTGCCTTTATGTCACCTTCAGTTGCACCATAAAACAACAGCCTCAAATCCAACCTTTTGTTTTCGATTTCAATTCAATACAATTTAAATGAATTTGCGCATCATGTTATATAATTCTCAACCTTTTGCACCAGGAGTTGTAATGCTGCATAAAATAAAAACACTCACTCAAAACACTCGCTTGGCCTGGAGGAGAAACATAAAGTGATGACTCATTTTTAAAAGAATAATAATCTCATATTTGCACATGGCGAGACACAGGGCCTGGTGGTGGTCCGCCTCTCTGCCGAACTTTCCATGTTTCTTCTCTGCGGTGATGATGGCAGTGATGGTATTAGTCCCAGTCGAGACAGTGTCATACTTTCCTGAGCAGCTGTAGTGCTGAAGTTTTCCCCTGTGCTCTAACCAGAGTGACCCATCATCACGCCATTCAATGATGCGTTTAAGCAGACTACAAAGAGCTTTGAGGGCTCAAACTCTTGTTTTTGTGCTTATACTGTACATAAGAACATTACAGTAACAGATGTTACTGTATTTTTCTTTTATGATAGTTTTTTTTTTTTTTTGTCATATGTCAGAAGTAATTAGGTCAAGTATTTGCACACTTGCCCATAACAACAATATATAATAAATGACATTTGGCTCAACAGTTAAGTTCCCTTAGTGTTGAGATGGCCACAGACTTCAAAACTTGACCTCGCTTATAATTGTGAGACATAGTTGCGTGATGATTTCTAATGTATTTTCCGCTTATGTTGCAAGTTTCAGTTCAACAAAGTGACTAATTAACCAAACCATTCCCTTTCCCTCCCATATCAGCAAGTTTTTTGCATCAGTTGGAAATGCATGTGATGTTTTATGTCATTTCATTCATTTTCCACTCAACAAATGTAGTTAAATCACTATGTACATGTCTAGAATAAAGTCATGTTTGTGTGACTCATCCAGTACATTATAAGTTAGCGTGAGCGTGAAGCTGGTAAAGGTGTTTCCACCCATACATTCTGTTATGTTAAGCTTTTGCATCTCACTGGTGACACGTATGAGCTGATGCCACACAACAGTGAAAAGTAATGCTAATATATTGGATTTAAGTTAAGAGGAGATCTTAAAAGTACGGCATTTAACCTCGTGTAACTTGTCTCCGTTTTAAAAAGGTATGTCTGTGCACAAACAAGACACTGTGTGGTCAGACGACGGGTGGTTTGGGATGTGGGGAAAAGGGGGAAAACGAGGGAATGAGAAAGGGAGGTAAGGGGCAGTGAGTGAAAGTGGGAGGAGTGTGTCTGGGTGTGGGACTGTCATCCCATTGAGGGGAGTAGCTGTGGTGTTTTGATTGAAATCCAGCAGATGAGGGAGCAAGAGAGGGGTGAGTGAGGGGAGAGAGAGAGAGAGAGAGAGAGAGAGAGAGAGAGAGAGAGAGAGAGAGAGAAATATTTCCACCCACCCAACAAGGAGACACACTCATAAACAGCAGTCAGACGGAGTGAGAGTCAGAAAGACACAGGATCTCAGGGCAGCAGCAGTTCAAACAGCGAGGCAGACAGAAACAGAGTTTCATTCAGAGGGGATGTTTTATTAAAGGGAAAGAAAAGTCACACACAGACACACTCAAACACACACATACACTAATAAACACCGAGTGTGCCACCCAGACAGAGAAGCAGGGAACCGGCTAATCCTAAGAAACACCACTATTAGTAAGGGAGGGAAAAGTCTCATAAGGACACGCATACTGAACTGTTTCACCTTCCCATCACACTCACTCACACACTCATATCCAAACATACATACACACACACACTGGTGCTGGTGCTGAGTGTGTGTGCTACCCGGCGTGAGGAGAAGGGCTGTTCAATCCCTACGAGAGGAGCATCAGGGAGGAAGCAGCAAGCGAGTGGATGGATGCCTTTTGCAGACTCAGCGGCCTGGACCCTCTGTGGGTGAGTTTGTGATGTGTTCACTGACTCTGAAATCACATGCATTTTCCGGGTGTGTGTCTTTTTCTGACTAAAACAGTAACAGAACATGTAAAAACCATATCTGGTTTGAATTTATGCAGTCTTTATCAATTAGATATTGGGTTATAGTAATGTCTATGAATGACAAAATATTTATGTTAAAGTTTGTTTTGTCTTTTTGAGGCTGAACAATTGTCAACAAGTGTCCACTGTTGGTTAATGAAAGTGAAATGCATGATAGTGAGATGATTGCCAACTTTTACTTATTGTTTTAGTATTAGCATAAGTCATATTATTGCAACATCTGTGGGTGAACCATGTGTTCATTAGCATCAGCCTGGTTTTTAATGACTGTCCACAAATTAAAGCAAATACTACAATGAAAAATATCAAACCTGTGTGTAGAGGAGGAGCAGGGTTAGGGGTCTGCCTAAGATGTTAGGTGGCAGCTCTCAACAGAACAGGAAGAAACTCACCATAGCATAAACTGACCTTCTCAGTTTGCAGCCTGCATATATACGCGAGTGCATTAGCAATCTAATCTAATGCAAGTCTCAAAGGGAAACATTTTACCTTTGGTCCATTTACAGTCAAATGCTCTGTGATTCAACAAGATGCTGTGAAGCTGAGGTTGCGTCACACTCAGTGAGCTGCTGTTCTTGGAGAGGTATATTAGACTTGTACATTAGCAAACCTCCACATTCTGAATCTCGGCTCAAAAACAGCACAATGGCTGAGATCCAGCTGGAAGGCCAATATTATTGCATGAACTCCTTCCCAACTCCCCCATTTCCCCCACCCCAACCCCATCAACCTTTTTCCTCTCTCCCTCTGTTTCTCATTACAAGTCATTCTCTGTTTTTGCCCCTGCAAAACCTCAAAGCAACATTTATCAAACTTTGTCAAGAAGGTGAAAGTAAACGGTGTATTATCTTTTGCAGCCTTCTGTCACCATCAAAGTCCAAAGTGAAAGGCCTAATTTTCTTAACTGCAGAACATCCTTCACAAAGGACATGTTTCAAAAGATGTTTTTTGTCTCATGTTAGTTGTAAAGCACTTTCAGTAGTGAATGTAGTAGTAATCAACCTTTCACATACTTTTGGAAAGACGTAACTGCTGACTCATTAGTCACAGCCGAGGGGTATTGTTAAGGATTTGCATGGCTTATACTGCATGGCTTATACTGAACTGAGCGTACGCAGTCCAAGAGGTAACAGTATATTTGGTTTCTTCCACCTTAAATCAAGCCATCCTGTAATTTGAACAACAGGTCAAAGTCTTAGTGAAGCTGTCAGTGGAGTGATTGATGTGTTCTAAAATTACAGTGTCTGTACACGCCACATATTCACATTAGGTGCATAATGAAGTTTTCAAAAATGGTTTTGCCCGCAACTCAGTGAAGGAGTCATTTATTTAACTCTTTGTGAGCATGATTTACTTTACAAGGAAGTTACCAGTCACTGGATTTGGTCTATCAGATGAAAAGGTTGTAAAAAGTTACATTCAGCAGATTGAACAGACTAAACAGCACAAGTCTCTTTTTCTCCCATTTTCACATCACTGTGTTTGTCAGGTAAAAATAGCCACCTTGCAGCACCCAAGCTGTTGGCATCTATTAGTTTATTGCAACCACTTCAGCCAAGGGTGGGAAATAGGATAAGCACTGAGCAAAATGCACAAGAACAAAGCTTAGAGTGTGTTTGACAGGTTGGAGTTCTTACATAAAAGTGCTCTGTTCGTCAGCCTGCCATTGACCGCAGGAGTCAGAAGGGTCTGTGAAAGTAGCCTCCCACTCACTGCTTCTCAAGAGATTTATCACTTTAACAGATTTTGGTACATCAGTGCTCACAGAGACCACTAGTATACGGTATGTGGAAAATGGTGTCCTTATTACGCAACTGTAGCCAACTATTTTATGAGGATTAATGTGGGAAAGCTACTTTATTTTACTTGTGGTGAAGAAGGTACTAGTTTTCCTTTGAGCTGAAACAGGTAGCCTACAGTTAGCCTATGATTCAGAGCCTTGTGACTCCAGAGGCGGCACCGATTGATGGGAACTTGTATTAATCACTACTCCTGCAGAGACATGCATGTCCCGAGCTGCAGCAGCATCCATCTGCGCAGAGTTGGTCTCACCTGCCGTGGTTGACTCTCTGTGGGGTTGTGGGCAGACAGTTGTTACATAACACTCAAGCTGCTGCCACCAATTGTGGCCACTCTCCCTTATCCCAGTTGGGAGTTTACCAGCAAGGCCAGACTGCCCCAAATCTTTAAACCACTTCCTTTGGTGACTCCGCAGGGCAGTCTCGTTTGCGCAGCCAGACACCCTGCCCCTCATTAGGCCAGCGAGGTGATAAACAAGGGAAGCAAGACAACAACAAGCCACTTAGCTCCCACTTAGACAACCTATCCCGCTTCCGCCGCTGCTGTTGCGTAATCTCAAACATTTGGCAACATTTACTCTCGCACCTCATCTGCACAGGCTTTTATTGTTTATAGACTCCATTATTAGCATAATTCTTGACCTCACCGATTAATGTGTTGACAGCTGACACTGTCAAATTGGGAAACAAACCTGAGACATGGTTAGAAGAATTCCAACTTTTGAGTAAAAAAAAATCCTCTTCCAATTCGCACTGTCTGAGGATTGGGCACAGACACTTTTTCTGTAAACTTGCTGTGGTTTCACTCGCCACTGCCTTGATGGATGAATCGTAGGACCTGCACCAAGTCTGGATTCTCAGGACTTGGCCCTCACCACCTCTGTCTGTCAGATGATGAATATAATCTCACAGTTTGACCTCAGTTTCTAACATAAAAAAATATATTCTCTTCATTTGAACTTTTGACTTTTTTTCTCGGCCTTGCAGGACTGGAACCGTACGTGGTACACAGCCAACCCTGACCTGACCCAGTGTTTCCAGAACACAGTACTGGTATGGGTTCCCTGTATCTATCTGTGGCTGCTGGCGCCTTTCTACTGCCTTCATCTCTACTGTCATGACCGCGGACGCATTCAAATGTCCTGCCTCTGCACCTCCAAGATGGTGAGACTTCACACAGACTTTGGCAGGTCCTCAGTGTATTGTTCAAGGTTTTTCACATGACTGGAAACAGATACAACAGCAAAAAAAAGAAAAGAAAGAAAAAAAGAAAAAAAAAACTCTGCTAGTTTTCCTAAACAAGGTCCCTAGTGTCTGTGTGAGCAGAAATACATCAGCAAATTTGAAGCTACACAGGAAGGTTTCTCTGATCAGTCTCTTATTTCTTTCGTCTCGCTCAGGTGTTGGGTTTCTTGCTCGCTTCCTTTGGCTTTGTGGAGTTCTTCTATATTCTGCTGGAGAGGAGCCAGGAGATACAGCAGCACATGGTCTTCCTACTCAGCCCCATCATACGCAGCATGACTGTGGTAAATACTGTGGTTATTTGTGCTATTGTTTATCCACACATCTATATTTGGACAAAATTGGACTCACAATTTTAATTGAATGTTTTATTGAGCTATAAAAGCTAAGACCCATTCCAGATCTCACATGAAACTTGGTAAATGAAGGTTGGATAAGCAGCATTATTCCTAATCAAATGCTATTAAACAAGACTGATACACACTGAATGCAAGAAAGAAAGAAGTAATGTAGTTGTGCAATAGCTCACTAAAGTCTCAATGCATTCAGGTTTTATGTGTAATTTTACTGTTACTCCTGAGCAATGCCACTGATTTGTAGCCTAAATTGTACAGTGTGACATGTCTCCTGTGTTGTTCTGGGTAACAGAGAAGTTTTGGTAATATTTCTGCCTGTGTCCTGTTAGCTCACGTGTCAGTGTGCACATAGGTGAAAGAATATATGGCATACGTGCAGTATGTTGGCCAGACACTGAGGTACAAAGATGCATAACTCAGGACAGATTTATAGCATCGCAGGCAAAGCAAATATTACAGTTCCTTGAAAACACAGCCTGTATTTGACCATCACTCATCAGGCTGCAGAATACATGTGTAGTGGCATCAATTACTATTTTGATGTGGACCTTTTTGTGTGAAATTCCAATGCGGTGAAAATGTGTTTGTTAGGTGCTTTGCCAGTGGGAGCCTATGTGTCATAAACAAAAAATTTTCATATAGGCCATAATATTTTAGATGTTTTTATAGGTTTCAATGCAGCACGACTTATTATTTTCCAAAGTATATAGCCGCTCCAGGCCGATCAGTCATTCACTGTGAGCAGTTGGTGCTTGTCCACTCACAAGCTCATATCAAGTTTACAGAAGCTTGTCCAATCATGCTCAGCAGTTGAAGTGAAATGAATAATCATGTGCTTTGAATCGGGTTCAAATGAATCTCTTCCAATCCTTTGGTTCATCTTTAAATAACACAAAACCACCGAATACAAAGGTGATGACACAATTGTAGCCTACATTTAACCTAATTACACAGACAGATTCAGCGTCTGTATAGGTGCAACAGGTATCCTGCTGGACGGGAAGTTTTCACGCCAATTTCTTCTTTAAGCGCCATTGTTCTGACCAAAACTGTATTTAAGGTGCAACGTGTTTAATTGCAATGCCTCTACAGAAAGGAAGAAAAGAAAAAAAAAGACAGAAAAATTCATCCAATATACTTTGGAATAAGAATCTGAAATGCAAAATTAACGAGACACGTCCAAAATCCTCAGTGTGCAGAAAAAAAACAGCTCAAACAACTAAAACAGTCAGTACAAGACCAGTGCAAGTTTATGCTGTCTGGGTGAGATCTTTAATTTTTACAAATGTTGTTTGCCACTTCTCCCTCCAATCATCTTGAATCAAACCACAATAGCTGCCCCATCTGGATCAGGCCGGCGTGTAAGGTGGGCTACAGTATGTTATTTATAAAAGATAAGGGCTGGGGTGCAATCAGAGAATTGTTTCCAGTAACTTGTGTTGATGGAAATGTCTCTGAATGTTTCTCAGAACATTGATCCCACTCATTTTCTGCAGATTTTAAATGATACTTAACTGATGCGTAGGCACAGAGGAGGGGTGCAGCTCCCGACATGGGTGGCACAACGAGACTAAAATGCTGTTTATACTGAGCAGGAGTGATATAAGAATTATGATGCATTACAAGGATGAAGAGCCCAGATAGGGAGGGTTGCTGTAGCCCAGTGAGCTTCTGAAGCTGACCCACAGAGTCCTATAGCTTTACTCACAAAGCTTCTTCTCTGTGCAGCCTCATACAGGATACAGGTCCTGTACAGTCTCACACTCTCCAAGTCAGACAGCCTTACCCACCTGTGGTCTTTTCAGACTCCTGAGTAAATAGCAGCACGTGTTTTTGGTAAAAATAAACTAAGACGTCTCTTGTATTTTGAAAAAAAAAAGTTGTTTATTTTGAGGATATCATTTATCACAGGGGACCAGGCAGGGGCCAGACAACAAGCATTTACTATGTCATATTACGAGCATGTCAGCAATCTTTAAATCTACTTGCCAGGTCTATCTTTATTAAATGATATAATTTTCTTTAGATGTTGATTATAGCCACTGACCACCACTCGTTCTCTGGATTCAGACCTAGAACACTGTGCTCTTGTTGCTTCTGACCAACTAGTTTTGTTGCCCTTCAAAGTTAATGTATGGGAACGTTTATGTCCGAGTCTGTCAGCCCACAAACGAATCATGGTCACTATTGATGAAAAATACACACACAACACTGACTATAATCAGCAATACCATGACGTAAGCTTCTATTCCTTCCCCAGCACTGCACACTTCCCATGTAATTATAAGGTAGGGTTTTGATTTGGGGCTTAGTGATGGACTTAGTTCCACCCACTGACTTGTGCAAACAGACAGGCTCATGGTTTTCAGAAATATGGCAACTGAGATTGGAAGACTAGCAATCTTGCTCTCAGATACCGGCCCAAGAGCAACTATACGTTTTTCTCACTTACTTAAAGCTTTAGATTGGGGGCTGACGCAGCCTCAACCTCATCAGTTCAGGGCTAAAAGTACCAGAGTCAGGAACAGAACGTTCTCTTCACAGTCTTACTGCAACTGATGGATGTAGTGGATGTGTCCTCATAACCAGCTTGAAAAACACATGAGTGCTCCACCTGGAGCTGATCAACATCCAGGGGGTAGCAATGGTTATTGTATATTATAGTTATATTATATTATATTATATTATATTATATTATATTATATTATATTATATTATATTATATTATATTTAACCATTAAAGCTGCAATCATCAATATAATTGTATTAAATGTGGATCAAATTACTGGTTAACATTGTTCTAGGTTTCTGTCTTGGTGCTCTTCAAGAGAACAGGCTAAGTTAGTGACAATGTTTTAAACATTATGTAGCAATGAGCTGCTAAAGAGCCAGAAACTTTTATCAGGAAGTGGAGGCACCCAAAACAGAGCAAAAAGGAGAGTGAATATTAGATTTAGATTTGTTGTGTGCACATACTCCATACACCAGTCACAAGTTGTTCTGAATGTAAACTGCTTATGCTGAAAGATAGATACAGTATAATTAAATTAAAGTACATTTCAGGGACATTTAAAAAAAAAAAAAAAAAAGAACATAAAATTCGTGGATCAACATGTGCGTGGAATTTTCATAGTCTCCCAGTGTTCACATCCTCTCTATAGTCTTTGGCTCCAACATCCCAAAGATGATCAAGTCAGGTGGACTGTAGACTCTAAATTCCCCATAGGTATGATTGTAAGTCGCTGTCCATCTGTATTCATCCTTCGACGCACTGGCAAGAATCAAGTGTGAGAGGGAAGTGAATGGACAGAAAAAGAAATTATCACTACAGCAAATAAGCAAACAAGAAATAAACAAGTTGTTGACACGATGTTGTTTATTTCAGCTGGGGCCCATAAAAACATTGGCCCTCATGGCAACAGTAGAGAAATCTGCACACATCACCCCATACAGTGTGTATATCAGATTGTTGATGGGAAAAAGTTATATAATTACCGGACCAGTACAGTTTATAACAGGACAGTACTGTGGCTCATCCCAAAGTAACCAATGTGGTTCTCATTATGAAACCTAAACCTGCTTTCTCCCCAGTCGGGATGAGCTGGCATGACAAAGTGACGTCTCACTCGGCAAACCACTCAACAATTTAAGTGGTTCAATGGCAGATGCATGACTTATAGCAGTGTCCAAATGCCGAATCAGACTTGTTTTTGAGAAAACATCACACTATAGAGTTTAGCTTTTTTTTTGTTAAAGGGGAGTATATTATAACACTGAGCACACTGAGACGTATGTAGGGCATGTGGCATACCATAAATGTGCAATTTTTTTATAGGCGGAAGTCTGCCAATTCACATCTGTGCCTGCGGTCAGGGAAATCCCAGAAACCCAAGTTCTTTCTTAAAACCACCATCGGCTCCATTAGATCAGCCTAAATCTGATTATATCCACTGTGCTCTGTTGGAAGCATTGGCAGTGACATTGGTGGCTAATATAGCAAAGTTAGAGCCTCAATGAATTAGTGAAGTAGCACTGAATGATACCTTAGGAAGATTTTTTCCAAAGCAACTACATCTTTAAAAAAAAAACACCACAAAAGAAAAAAGATTTGGTTTCAAGTTAGTTTAGAACTGATAATAAAAGTCAATTTGTACTTGGGAATCATGTTCTTTTTTCTGTCCTTGGTTTTGTCAGTGGAGTCGTTCCAAGCTGTTCATCAATGTGGCATCACAGACTACAGTTTTGGCTCTCTGCTCTCTGGCTCTAACATAGATTTATTTTCTCTCCTGTGCAGTAAGATCCACACATGTGAATTCTTCTAAAATTAAGTCTTTCTGCGTCTCTGTCTAGATCCTGGCCTTATGCATCATCCAGTTGGAAAGAATAAGAGGCTGCCGCTCCTCTGTATTTCTCTTCCTGTTCTGGGTCTTGGCTGTCATTTGTTCCCTGGTGCCTCTCAGAGCTAAGATCCAGTTGGCTATGGATGAGGTAAGTTAGCCTATTAATTATTATGTAATTCTATGCTTTATCATTTAACATGCAGTTACATGTGGT
Organism: Polydactylus sextarius; assembly: GCA_016801845.1. Classification (NCBI taxonomy): domain Eukaryota; kingdom Metazoa; phylum Chordata; class Actinopteri; family Polynemidae; genus Polydactylus; species Polydactylus sextarius. Next base: position 6,596,922 of record CM028907.1, on the reverse strand, counting down.
GCTGTATGTTGCAATCATTCCAAAACTCACCATAATACTTTCTATTCAGCAAATCAGAAATGAGCTGCAGCCAAATTGAGTGTGTTTGTCAGCTCTGAACTCGATGAACCTGCAGTGTCAAAACACCATGCAGGAATATCTAATCAGGTCTACTCCTACCCATAGTCTAGACACGAGACTCCACCAGCCCAACTTGAGATATACCCTGTGTCAGCAAAGCGCTTATATTTCATCCCCCAATTTTAACCAAGGTAACCTAAAGTTAACCAAGTGTTGGAGGATGACACTGCCAATTCTGGTCAAGCTTGTGTGTGTTTAAGCTTTCCTTTTCTTCCTGTGTCTCCTGTCAGACACTGCAATCATTGTTGTATGGGGTAAGTTTCTATTTATGTGCACACAGCCATGGGGCAGTCACATTTGCATTTCTATAAAAACACGCAAACACACACACATCCATATTTCTGTTTTATCGTCCTCAGTGTGACATTCCCACACTGCTTGGGGGAGAGTAATGATGGCCCTGGGATAAATGCTGGTGAGACATGGCAGCCCAGGGTCAGACCAGAGGAACGTCACCGCTGTGTTTATGAGCCTACACTGCTGTAAACACAGCCAGATGGAAATCTATGCATCCACACATAATGTGGAGACCATTTAGGATTGAGACACAGCTGTTTTCATTTCATTCAACCACACGTGCGCATAGGATACACACGTGACCACTTGTATAACTCCATATAACGCCGTATAATGTATATTATTGTCTTCATGAACCACCGGTATCTGCTATTTTTTAGCCTATAACAACATCCAGCCACATCTTCCATAAACTGTAGGTCATGGGATGCAATAAAACAATTATTCATCAGGTAAATCTTTTTTATTTTTTTAAAAACATATATAAGAAATTAAATGTTATGCTGCAGTGTTAGATTTGCAGACAATGCAGCCATATTTGGAAAAACTTCATAAAAATTCAGAAGTTTAAAGGTTAGAGCACAGAGCATTTCCAAAATAAAAAAAAAAAAAAAAAAAAAACAATTTAAATGACAAATGACAAATACTAATGATGTAACTCCTGTTAAATTAATAATTTGACCTCAAAGGAAATTGTTTTCCAGCAAAGACTCAACTGAAGAGACGGATGCTACTCTCCCTAAATTAGGCTAATTAGCTTAAAGTAGCACAAAAACAGGCAAACAACAGGAACATGGCTAGCCTCAAGACAATGTCAAGACAATGTACCTATGTTGCTAATATTTACCTATATTTTGCTATGTACAAATTTTCGCTTTTCTGCAAAGAGTTTGATAGGGAGATTGGTACCGTAGTAAAAAGGTTACCTAAGTTTACTAATTAACATGTTTAACTTGTTGTTTGTACAAAAATAAAGTTCACAAATAACATTATGTTTTTACATATGGTTAGCTATGTTTGACTTTTTCGTGAGGTTGGCATTAAGTTAACCTGTTGTCGCTAGCTTGTTAATGAATATGACAGCCCAGTAATTAGATCCAGAAATTTCAAGCATCCATATAGTTGCAATAGGAGCAGAAACCCAGCATCACCTTTCCTCGATTTCCATACTTCATGGATACATTTTCTAAATATAAAGAAAGTATGTAAGTCACATTGGTGTGTTGATGGCTTGAGTTGACAAAGTTCATGTTTGTAAAACCTTAGCCTTTCTTAGTCACTTGACCTAAATTTTTCCCACCCACTCTCCGGCCATCCTGACCCTGTTTTTCACAGTGTGGCCGGATCCATTTGGCCCCTTCATATCTCCTTTCTGGGCACTGAATACCCCTGCTGCAGTACAACGGGCTGACTGTGGCAGCCTTGACCCAGTAGTAAACAATGCCTCTGCCAGAAGCCACAGTTTCTGTATGTCAAGAATAACATACCAGCTCTACATTTCACAAAAGTCTCTGAGTGGTTAATACTGCAGCAGCTGCCTTGATTGAAAGTAAGGGTGTTGGTTTGTAAAACCACAATCTCCCTATTTACAGATACAACCTCTTAGCGTGACTGCGAGGCAGCTTCATTTATATAAAGTAAACCATTAAATATTTTGGGTTTTTACCCTGATTTAGCTTAAAGGTCCAAAATACTCTTTATTGTGTCTGTGATCTTAGCATATAAACCATATCCTTGAGTCTACAATGTGTAGGCATAGGAAAAGCCATTTATTGAATCTAGTTCTGTGGTGAAATTGCACAAAAAACCCACAGTCAGGATAAATGGCTCCATATACCACAGGATGTTTTGTGATTTGTTATGCGACGTTGAAAGAGATTAAACAACCGAAGCACATTTTAATACTGTTGAAAACCTTATGTTTTGATGTAAGTACAATGTTATTTTTTGTGGATTATTTTTCATGTACTCAACAACAAGGCTGGGTAATGTTGGCTTTGGTTTGAAATAAAAGACAAAACTTACAAAACCTGTCTGGAATTGTTTAAAACAAATAAACTCAAGGACCTCTTACTCAAAGATCATAGCATTATTTTTTTTTTATTTTTTTTTGACCTATAGCAAACTTCTTAGTCTGTTTTGTTTTTTGTTCCACAGGGCATTGCCTCTGACATTGTACGTTACCTCGCCTTCTTCTCCTACTTCACTATCCAACTGGCCCAGCTTTTCCTGTGTTGTTTTGCTGACCAGCCTCCAGTGGGAAAAACCGTTTTGGAAAAGGTAGGCAGACGAGAATGTAAGCCACTTCCGTCAAAAACCTCCTCTCCAGTTCAATACCCAGGACAGAAAATGCCTGAACAGCTATGTTGTGGTTTTGAACTTTTGTTGTGAAGACGCTTTTCCCTTTTGGAGGAAATGATGTGATTCACCTCCCTCCCTCCTTCCTCTGTCACTCTCATTTCTCTTCAGCTTCCTGTGAGAGGAGTGTGAATGAATACATGTGTGTGTGTTTCTGACGTTGTTCTCCCGCATGCCATCAAGACGACTCACTTCAGTGTAGGATAACATCATGACCGCTGCTTGGAGCCCATGACCACACAACAACAAATCCATTATCCCATCACTATCCCATCAAACATGAGCCTGACAAAAACTTTTTTTAAAGCTCAAAACATTGAGGTGTTGCAGGGCAGCTGACAGGTGAATGAAAATGAGCTGCGAATCAATCAAGCTAGACATGCAATGTAATAGTCCCCTGGTGATAAACAAAATAGCTGGAAAAGTCCCTTACAAACTCTTGGCTGGCAGCGAGGAGGCTGAGAGTGCAGAAGCCACAGTCTGGCGTGGTGAACACACCCATTGGTTGCTCCTTGGTGTGTCCTGCTCCTCTTCTTCCGCCTCCTTGTCCTCCTCCTCTCTGCCCCACGCTCTGGTTAGAGTTACTCACAGGAAGGAGAGGAAGGAGAGGAAGTGAGAGGATGAAGAGCAAGAGCACTGGTAATGAAGGGCGCAAACACCACGGTGAGGGGGCGGCAGGGCGGAGGGGTGCAATAAAGTATGCATGAGAGAAGAATTTTTCTGTGTATCTTGTGTGTGTGCATATGTCTGTGTGTGTGTATCCAACTTGTTTCAGTTTGTGATGACACATTTCCGCTCTGTCTGCACTTAGACCTCAAAACGTCATCTTTTACCCTGAGCTAACACTGAACTCTATTTATTCTGTCCTGTGGGAGTTCATGGCCTCTTCTCCCCACAATGGACCACCTGACTGTTGCAGTGTTGTTTACACATATAAGCATTCTTAAAAAACACCCCTCACAAGCGCAGCATTCAACTATCAACCGTCTGCCTCGGTGAGGCGGCGTATTTTCTCGAAAGACTTAGAGCGACGAGAGATTTACTGCGAAAACAAACTTGAGTCTGGTCTTTAATCTGTTACAGAATCCCTGTCCCGTAAAAGATGCTTCTTTCCTGTCGAAGATCCTCTTCTGGTGGTTCACTGGGTAAGATGGTTCTTTAAAACCCCCTCATTTTTTTAGGCTTTGGCTGACTCATTACAGCCATAGTTTGTACTTGTTTACAATAATATGTGTTCTGTTGACGATTATGTGAATGAATCATCTCCGTTTTCCTTCCTCAGGCTTGTTGTGAAAGGTTATCGCACCCCATTGGCAGCAGAGGATCTGTGGACCCTCAGAGAGGAGGACACGTCAAATAAGATCATCTCTGAACTCCAAGACGACTGGACAGCAGAGTGTGCCAAACTTCAAAAGTGAGGATTATAGAAAATCAATAGGGATTCAATGCAGTCTAAAGGGGTGCCCCAGCAATGTAGCAATGTCACAAACTTGGGGATAAAAGACTCACAAAAGAAAGACTGATTTTAAAGAATAAACAGTCAAATGATAAGCTCCAGAGTTTCAAAGCACTGGTTCCCATGTTTCCCAAATAGCAACTAGTGAGCATCCTTTCATTTAACCTTCCCTGTATTTATTAACACAATCATTCCTCAAGCATAAGACTGCATCCCAGACTTTCTTTTATGATTTTTTAGTCTCAAAGCCGCAGACAAGCTCATCCTTATGACATCATAACCCCCAATGAAATCACCGCGGTTATTTTCTCTGACTTAAAAAAGCTCTTTCCAGAGCAACAGAAGATATAGTCCAAATATTTTCTTTGGCTGTACTGAAGTCCTTGTGATGAGCAAACTGGCCCTATTTTACAGAAAGTGTGCCATGCCCCTTTAATGACCCCTCCTCTGTACATTAGCCAGGAGTTGTAACGTCAATGTGCAGCATGAAAAACAATTTTCACTGGGAAATGACATGTGCAAGACATTCACATGTTGCTTTTCATGTTGTCTTTGGCTTGCACTGCTTTCAACTCTGACACAGGCCTGTGATCACTATACGGCTGTCACATTGACATCTCATTGTCACAGTTTAACAGCCAGAGCATCAATTCATTTTTACTGCAGTGCGGTCAAACATCAACATGCTTCTGGTTGAATTAATGATCCAAGCAGAGCATGACTTAGCCATGATTGCGGTAAAATGAAATTCGGGATGTCTTATTGCCAGAGGCATTCATGGACAAAAATAGGTCTAGAGGAGTCACTTGAGGACATACAGTACCATAATGTCAAGACAAGACTCAGTGTCGTTTTCAAGGCTTGTTAATGTGATCCAGTGCTTTGAAGATCTGTCGTTAGGTCCAATAATTATGTCATTGAATTATTCCTTTTACTGCTGCTGGTACATTCTTCAGCCCATCGGCAATGGCACAAATAACAACCTTACTTTTACAGTCTGTTTTACATTAAAGACTTGAAAGGCACCAAGACCATGTTGGGGCATCTCTGACACAGATGTCTCGTCTGCAACTTTGTGAATTTTCTCCCTCTGGCAGGCAGGAGAAGGCCTTGGCGTCGGGTGTGGCGCTGGGTAGCAGACTGCCAGACCAGGCTCAGCTCCTCAGGAAGCTGCAGAAGGAGCAGAGCTCTGGCTTCTTCCTGCTCAGGACGCTCACACGCAAGTTTGGTCCATACTTCCTGACCGGTACCCTGTGCATCATATTCCATGATGCCTTCATGTTCGCCATCCCCCAGGTCCTCAGGTGAGACACAATGGGAGTGTGAACACAAACCTAAATCTGCTCTCGTGTGAGTGCAAGAAACTTTGGTGTGACTTACCAGTGTTTTGGAAAATATTAACTATATCTCAACCCTGTCTCATAATGTTAAGGGAGATGTGGTTTGTGGTGCTGGAAGCTCCAAAAAAATATCTATTTCAAAGACTGTCAACATTTCTTATATAGCTAGTACAAAGATAGAAATCAGGTCATTGTATTGTGATAGCAAGAAGTTTTCAATAAACTAAACTGCTTATAAGAAGTTTACTATTGCAAGAAAGTGTGTCATTATATTTGGAAGGAGATGGTGTTGTTGAGCTTTCACATATAACTTTTTTCAGAGCTTGGAGACCCGCAAACCAAATGGCATTGAGTGTGCTGTATTAAAGAAAGTTGCAGCCAATATTTCCAAACCTCAGCTGAGACTGAAATTACCTGGATGGATAGCAATCCAAGTCAGAGTAAAAGGAGGTTTTATTGTGTTTTTTTAGGTGAAACTGGCCAATTTGATTTGGAGATTTAGGTGAAAGCAATTATATTTTCCCGACCATTAAAAGTTAGAACAGGAAAATACATCAGTCTAAGTAGATATACAGGTAGATATTTTTGCAATAAGCAGATATCATTCAGATATTATTTTCATTACTCTATTTCAAATATTTTCTTTACAACCAAACAACAGCAGAAGCTGGCAGCAGTGGAAAACAGGTCATGGCTGACCCGCCCCGCCACACCATCCCACTGGCCAGACTGGAATGTTGTTGTTGATGCACAACACTGAATCAGTGGAAGTGTTAATTATGGTCATGGAGCTGTGAGCAAGAAAAGGAGATGAGACCACAGCCCTCTGTGCTCCAGTACGGAGGACAGGCAGAGAGGGCGAGGAGGCTCTAAATGGCAGAAATGCAATCGAACCACAATAAGGGAGCCGCTGGCCAAGTGTGAGGGCAGCCTGGCCACAGGCTGAGCACTGTTGTGCAACCCCGAGCTACTTTATGTGCACCAGTCAGCCAGCAGCCACAGCAGCGTTCAAGGCCACTGGTTTAGGGCATACAATGAAAGTCAAATAATACCAGATTGAATAAAAAAAACACCGGAAAAAAAATTGACAGGGTAAAAACCTGTCTATGTGTCCCCTTTGATTTGTATCATGTTACTTTCTAGGGAAACATCAGTGTGTGGGGTTTTGACACAATATACTTACGAGCCTTAAATGCAGTGAAAAAATAAATAAACATGTACAAACTACTAATCATCCGGTATCAATCTTGTGCTTGTCTTCCCCCACAGTCTTCTCCTGGGATTTATGAGAGATGAAGATGCTCCACTGTGGAAAGGCTACTTTTATGCCACTCTGATGTTCCTGCTCTCCTGCCTCCAGTCCCTCTTCAACCATCAGTATATGTACACTTGCTTCACTGTGGGAATGAGGGTGAAGACAGCTGTAATGGGCCTGGTTTACAGGAAGGTGGGTAATTCTGCATCCATGGACATGTAGCCGCTAACCTCTCGACACAACATAAATTCTGTCGTTAATGGCAAAAACAAAAGCCCTCTTTGCTTCCAGACTGGAAAACAGTACACAGCGTGTGATTAACAACTCTACCTAAGATGAATGATCGTCTGAAATCTTTACGAGGGCGCAAAATTATATTGTTCACAATACACTGAGGGCTAAATGTCTTTGTCTCTTTTGTGTTCAATTCAGTCTCTGGTGATAAACAGCGCTGCCAGGAGGACTTGCACTGTGGGCGAGATTGTGAATCTGGTTTCAGCAGACACTCAGAAGCTCATGGACTTTGTGGTGTACTTCAACGCTGTCTGGCTGGCTCCTATTGAGATTGCTCTGTGTCTCTTCTTCCTCTGGCAGGTATGTTGAAATGCAGTGTTTTCACAACGCCAGATGCAATTTCACTGAAAAGCCCTTGACACAATTTTATCCTCTCCTTTATTTAGCATCTTGGCCCTTCGGCTTTAGCGGGAATCGCCACTGTCATTCTCATTTTCCCGCTCAACGGAATCATTGCGAAGAAAAGAAGCAAGCTGCAGGTAAAAGCTGTTACAGGAATCCTTCACACTCGCTCCAGTAGCACTGACATCTGGCATGTTAGGTCAAGGATGCCACAGCTGGTTTAGATAGTGGCTGAAGAGCCGTGTGGGTGTTTGGCCTGGATGGTACATTCTCTCTTGTCCTTTTGATGTCTGCCTCATATAATGCGTTTGAAAAACAATGACAGGAAAGGGTGGGCAGTAGGAAGACATAATTTTTCATTTCTTTGGAAAAACAACAGACGGTTCTGTAAATTTGGATGCCAATTTAATCGAACTTAGGCTACAATGTAGTGACCACATTCCTGGCCCTTTGTTGTTTCCTTGTCATAAAAATCACTCGAATGTAACAAGCAATAAATTCTTACTGAATTAAACAAGTTCTGTGATGTTCAGGGAAACTACTAGAGTTGTAACAGACAAACCCATGTTCACAAATGTATGCATTTGCTTTGGTCTGGTAATTGTCTTTCCAGTGTGACCCAGTTTCAGCTCAGGATAGTTTCACAATCATAAAATGTAAAAAAAAAACAACTCTTTTCTGGTCAACAGGAGATCCAAATGAAGTTCATGGACGGCCGCATCAGACTGATGAACGAGATCCTGAATGGAATAAAGATCCTGAAGTTTTATGCCTGGGAGAAGGCCTTCCTCGAGCAGGTGTTGGGCTACAGAGAGAAGGAGCTCAAGGCCTTGAAGAAGTCTCAGATCCTTTACTCCATCTCCATCGCATCCTTCAACTCCTCTTCTTTCCTGGTAAGAACACTGTACTGAAAGAGCTGCTAATAAAGATGCTAATTTCAATGACAACGACTCAACAAAGGAGGCTGAGGACTGTGTGCCCAATATGGCTTATTCCTCCACTGTTGCCTCAGTATGCGAAGCTAAATGCTAATATCAACACGCAAAGACACTGATGATAATTTTCACATGTTCACAACCTTAACTTAGCGTGTTAGCATGATAACATTCACTGATGACAGTGGTGTTATATCAAAAGTTAGTGGTAGGATTTTACAACAATCTAGCCAGAGACAGTTTATTCAAAACCTCATAGTGGCGCTACAGAAAATCACCAGTCATTAGAATTCATCCCCATGAACACGAGCATCACGAACATCTGAACCAATCTTAGTTTCAATCTATTCAATAGTTCTTGAGATGTTTATAGAAATAAAATTGTCTTTAAGATTTATGTCTTCAGTAGCATCAAATGAGCTGAGAGCCAGACAGAGTGGAGGAGTCAGAAAGCAATAAGAGACAGAGTAATGCTTTGTTGTTGGTTTCGTTCTTTTCAGATGGCTATATTGACAATTAAACTAATGCAGAGTAATGCCTTATCCTTATCCCTTAAACTGCAGCTCCAAAGATCATCCATTAAACAAAATTCGTCTTTTAATAGTGCCAATCTGCAACTTCTCTTTCTCCTTAGATTGCCTTTGCCATGTTTGGAGTCTATGTGATGCTGGATGACAGGAACGTCCTGGATGCACAGAAGGTTTTTGTCTCAATGGCACTGATCAACATCCTGAAGACACCACTCAGTCAGCTGCCATTTGCAATAAGCACAACCATGCAGGTAGATGACCTTTCACTTTTAATACGGAGATGTTTTCTCCATCCATGTTTTGGATGGAGAGAATATACCTCAGCACATTGCATGCTGAGGTATATTTTCATGATGAGTTAACCGACCGCCGACTCTGTTTCAGGCTGTGGTTTCATTGCGACGTCTGGGAAAGTACCTGTGCTCAGAAGAACTGAAAGTGGACAATGTCTCAAAGACTCCATGGAGTTCTGGTAAGAGCCCTACCCATGTATAAACTATTACGCTGAATGAATAAACTACTATACTGCACTGTTTAATTTTCACCAATTTCCTCAATTTGGTTCTTGTACTGCCAGAAATCATAGGCTGTCATAATCGATATAATCAGCCCAAAAGATTTTGTTGTTTATATCTGTGGAGTACCACAGCCTTGTATGGATCATGTGCACTGTCACTTCCTGGGCCCAGGCCTGACTGGTAGACATGGTAATTATAGGATGTCCCCATTTAGTGGTTGAATGTAAATCATAGCATGAATTCAGACATATGATTCATAGAGAATTAAAAAAATACGGCACTCCCGTGCCTGTAATCTGTCAACACTTCCCAAGACAGCTTGTGAAAAAGCAACGGTTCAGTAATTTGTATGATTAAGCAAATTCACTTGTAATTATGTTCAGACTGCTCTCTAACGAGTAACTAGAAGGGGAATTCTGTTTATGAAGTTTGTTTGTAAAGAATATGTCCTCAGTCGTCAGTGTTTATTTCGGGTTTTGTTCACATCACTCAATCTTACTTTGTTGTCTAGAAGGGGAAGACGTGGTGATAGACAATGGCACTTTCAGCTGGTCTGCAGAGGGCCCTCCTTGTCTTAAAAGGTATGAATTATATAAGAAAAGTAACAAAAAACCTAAATGTACAATCAAATTACGTCAGACTCACTGGATAATTCACTCCTTTGATGACAGGATCAACATCCATGTGCCACGAGGTTCCCTTGTTGCCGTGGTGGGACACGTGGGCAGTGGAAAGTCCTCTCTGTTGTCTGCCATGCTCGGTGAAACAGAGAAACGAAGCGGTCAAGTCACTGTCAAGGTACTGACATTTTGTTCCATGTGCAGGATCTATTTAAGGTTTGTGGGTTAAAATTTAATAAATATTGACAGTCTCTTTGGACATCTGTCTTCACAGGGCTCTGTGGCGTATGTGCCTCAGCAGGCCTGGATCCAGAACGCCACAGTTCATGACAACATCATATTTGGTCGTGAAAAGCTGAAAACATGGTACCACCGTGTGCTGGAAGCTTGTGCACTGCTGCCCGATCTGGACATCCTTCCTGCTGGAGACGCTACAGAAATTGGAGAGAAGGTATGAAAGTTTTTGTATTTTTAAAGTAAATAATTTTAAATCTCTTCTCTTCTTTTGACATTTTCTAACGATCTTGCTTGTACAGGGACTGAACCTCTCTGGTGGGCAGAAGCAGAGGGTGAGCCTGGCCAGGGCTGTCTACAGGAAGGCTGATGTCTACCTCCTGGATGATCCGCTCTCTGCTGTTGATGCACACGTGGGTCAGCACATCTTCGACAAAGTCATTGGACCCAAAGGAGTCCTTAGAGACAAGGTAATGCATGTAACAGAAGCTGCCAAAATGAAATTTCGCCTCTTCAGTTCAACTGCAAAGAGCCAAACTATGGTTTTGCGACACCTAAACCACTTACAAGCACATGACCTGTGCTATTGTTATCATAATATGGAAGCCACCACTTTGCTGACAGTTTTGTTTTTAAGAAAGCCTCAATTTAGTGTTGGATTGTGCTTACATCCTATTTTTCTGACTTTGTGTGGCTTTGTTTTACAGACCCGCATCCTGGTGACCCATGGGATGAGCTTCCTGCCACAAGCTGACCTCATCCTCGTCCTGGTAGATGGAGAAATCACAGAGAGTGGCTCCTACCAGGAGCTCCTCAGCCGCCACGGCGCGTTTGCCGACTTCATCCACACCTTTGCCAGCACAGAGCGAAAAGAAAGTGCCATACAGAGAGGTGAGGAGACACTTCATTGGCAAAGTCAAAATACATTGATTTATTTCATTTAGAAATAACCTTCAGAGTATGTAATTAAGAGTACTTACATGTGTAACCCGTCTTCTTCTTGTAGCTGGTTCCAGGAGATCCAACGCTCGTCTTAGTATGGTCGACTTCATGCCGTTCTCCAGAGACCTATCACAGGAGCAGCTCATTGGGTAAATAAACAAACGTGTAAACTGTCGTGTCTGACATGTGGCATCCCAAGCATCTTTTTTATGAAACTGACCTTTGGCCTTTTTGTGCTCTGAAGGGGTGACACCACTAATACCAACCTGCAGAATATGGAGCCTGTGTCTGAAACAGACCAGGAACAGGTACCAGAGGACTTGGGCAAACTGACGGTGGTTGACAAGGCTCGCACTGGACGAGTAAGTACAAAACCATTCACACAATAAAATTACTAGTTGAAACATTAATGCCAGTCAAATATTCCTTTGGAAATTGGAGGAGACCAAAAGTGAGATAAAAGTCTTTCATTCAGGGACCATCAACTTGATCTTAAATGAATTATAATATTGTTTCATCGTATCTGTTGAGTTTATGGTTTAGCATTAAAGTTTGTTTCCATTAATTTGATTAATGGATGTAAAAATAAATGGAATAAATAAATGACTGATGTTTTTTGTGTTTTTCTACAACAGGTGAGGTTGGATATGTACAAGAAATACTTCAAGACCATCGGCCTAGTCATCATCATCCCCATCGTCTTCCTGTACGCCTTCCAGCAGGGCGCCTCATTGGCCTACAACTACTGGCTCAGCATGTGGGCCGATGACCCCGTTGTTAACGGCACTCAGATTGATACAGACCTGAAGCTGACTGTGTTTGGGGCTCTGGGCTTTGTACAAGGTCAGTTGTACAATATTGAAGAGCTCACATTGATTTGTTTAATGTTGATCTGATTTTGACCGAACATCTTTCCTCTCTCTTCAGGTATCGCTATTTTTGGTACAACCGTTGCTATCTCCATCTGCGGCATCATCGCTTCTCGACACTTGCACATGGACCTGCTCATCAACGTGCTGCGGTCACCGATGTCTTTCTTTGAGAGCACACCAAGTGGAAACCTACTCAACCGCTTTGCCAAAGAGATTGACGCCATCGACTGCATGGTGCCAGACGGGTTGAAAATGATGCTGAGCTACGTCTTTAAACTCATGGAGGTCTGCATCATTGTGATGATGGCGACACCTTTTGCGGCCGTGATCATCCTGCCTCTCGCCTTCCTTTATGCTTTTGTTCAGGTACGTTTCTCACCCTCAACATTTACCACCAATGACAACTCACCACCCATGACTTTGGTCCTTATTTTGCCTTTGAGAGCATTATGTTAAAGGTGGTTAAGCAAAAGCTGGATTCCATTACTGTATGTTATTGGAAAGCTCTGGGCTCCAAAACCAACCCCGCTGATTTTGCCATTCATTTGTATTTTGTTCCCTACCTGCTGACATAGATGTTACACACATTCACTATGAATTATGGGAAAGCCCTCAGCACTCCCTCTCGGTTTCACTCATTAAAACAACTATTTTACTTTTCCACTGTGGGCTACAGAGCTTCTACGTCGCCACATCCTGTCAGCTGCGCCGGCTGGAAGCTGTGAGCCGCTCGCCCATCTATACCCACTTCAATGAAACGGTGCAGGGTGCCAGCGTCATCCGGGCCTTCGGGGAACAGTCCAGGTTCATCCAGCAGGCCAATGAGAGAGTCGACTTCAATCAGACTTCCTATTTCCCACGATTTGTGGCCACACGGTGAGATTGTCTGAGATAATTATAAAACCTTTTCACTATATTAATTCGTAGAACCAAGGATTACCAATTACTGCTTTACCCCACAGTTAAATAAAAATACTACTGGCTTAAGTAATGACGTGTTTTGGAACAAGCAACTAAATCAGTGTCACATCCACAGGTGGCTGGCAGTCAATCTGGAGTTTGTCGGTAATGGTGTGGTCTTAGCTGCTGCCATTCTCTCTGTGATGGGAAAAAACACACTGAGCCCAGGCATCGTTGGTTTGGCTGTGTCACACTCTCTTCAGGTAAGACGATTCATCCCTGACACTCAAAACATCAGCACCGGAGTTGTCTTGGTTCATGTACCACTCCAGTTGCATGCTGCATGTGGCAATTAGAGGTTTTTTAAAAAACTGGAAAAAGCGAACTATAATAGCATTACTTTGCTCAATGAACACATGCATTTTCAGAGAAGGAAATAAAATGATTTAATATAAACCTGTTTCTTGGATATTGCAGGTGACTGGGATCTTAAGTTGGATTGTGAGATCCTGGACTGATGTAGAAAACAACATTGTTTCTGTGGAGAGAGTCAATGAGTACGCAGACACTGCTAAAGAGGTCAGTGTTCTCGCCACACGCACACATCACTGCCACAGACAGACTGGATCCAACACTGTACATAACAAGGGCTTTTTTGTTCTCTGCTCACCCTTTGTTATTGTCTCATTTAGGCCAGTTGGACCGTAGAGGGCAGCTCTTTGCCCCAGGCCTGGCCCCAGAAAGGCACGATAGAGTTTCAGGACTACGGGCTGCAGTATCGCAAAGGACTTGAGTTGGCTCTGAAAGGCATTACACTGAATATTCATGAAAGAGAGAAGGTGAGATATTTCATGATACAATTTATTTATTTTTTTTTTTATTTGCAGTTTTCACTTTCGTAACCGTCTTAATCTATAATAGTATCATACATAAAGTCTGACTAAAAAAATGTTTTTTTCACAGGTTGGAATTGTAGGTCGAACCGGAGCAGGGAAATCCTCACTCGCCCTGGGAATCTTTAGGATCTTAGAGGCAGCAAAGGGAAAGATCTTTATAGACGGAGTTAACATCGAAGACATTGGACTCCATGACCTCAGATCACGCATTACAATCATTCCTCAGGTACGACAGTAGTAATAACAGAAACTGAGCCCTGGCTTTCATCACATAAACTGTTTGCATTAGTTTCAAATCTGCATCCAATCTTAAATGAGCCTTTCTAAATCGTCATAATCCTGTAACCAGTCCAGATAGTTCAGTGTTAAATAACAGCTGCCATCTTCTCTCCCAGGACCCCGTGTTGTTCTCAGGCTCCCTCCGCATGAACCTTGACCCCTTCGACACCTACACCGACGAGGAAGTGTGGAGTTCACTGGAGCTCGCTCACCTCAAAAACTTTGTCTCTAACCTGCCCGACAAACTCAACCACGAATGCTCCGAGGGAGGAGAAAACCTCAGGTACACGAGCGCATGATATGACACGTCGCAGTGCACATAAACCAGTCAGCCATAAATCAATTATTATTACAATATCTACGCAAAGGGCCAAGAGTCAAATAGTCCTTTTCTAATATATGACTCTACTTTTGTCTCTCCAACCCTCCTTTGTCTGTATAGTCTGGGTCAGCGCCAGCTTGTGTGCCTGGCCAGAGCCCTGCTGAGGAAAACCAAGATTCTGGTTTTGGATGAGGCAACAGCTGCAGTCGACCTGGAGACAGACACACTCATCCAGTCCACAATCCGCACACAGTTTGAAGACTGCACTGTCCTGACTATTGCTCATCGCCTTAACACTATCATGGACTACACAAGGTACGTTAAAATCTAACTAATCTAATCTATCTCTGTAACCTGAATAAGCTTGAACTATTAAATAAGTCACTGACATTTTACAGATTTTCCAAATAAATGACTGGTTAGTTGGTGCCAAACAATCTACCTCTCAACGGTTAAAAAATATTGGATCTAAAACCCGTCTCCCTCCTTTTCTGCTGCTCCACAGAGTCATCGTAATGGACAGAGGCCACATTTCTGAGATGGACTCTCCAGCCAACCTTATCGCGCAACGGGGCCAGTTTTACCGAATGTGCCGAGAGGCCGGGCTGGTGTAGACCTTCGTTGAGCTTTGTACCCTGGAGCTGGTGTCCTGGTGTACACATGTGGCACCTTATTTGTGTGGCTCTCCAACACATGTTAAATCGGGCCATTTCAAGATTTATGGCAGCTCAGAAAGGCCTCTCCCCATGAGGGTTGTTGTTGATGAATCTCAAGAGCAGCTGCTGGAGCAGTCCCTACAGTATTTGATGGTCTTAAACACACACAGACATAAGTCAGGAAAAGTCTTGTTAACCTCAGATGATGAACATTCAATAGAAAGTTACAGGCGAATTGTTGAGAGTCTCCAAGCTATAAATATTGTAAATAGAGTAGGGGGAGTGGGTTTATTCCAAAGAAGGATTAAGACTTTAAAGGCTGGAATGATAAAAAAGAGTGCTACAAAAAATTCTTGAGGATTTTCATTCTCTTTTTGAATGGGAACTATATTATTTTTGTAGTTTTTATAAGTGTTTTCTGAAGCACATGACATATTTTTTGATGATCTCTCAGGCTTAAATGTTCATGTTGATGTTTACTCATACTTTTTTTTAGCCTTGTATACCAAAAAAGAGGCAATTTTGTAAATGTAAATCAATAGAAATGTATTTTGCCTTCTTGTCCCAGAAACTAGGACAGGAAACTACTCTGACACACTAACCTTCAAAAGGTTCACTCTGGCAAGAGCAGGGGAAGTGAGGTTTTCGCTGCCTTCAAAATCTGAGCTCGAAGCAGCCAATTTGGAGTTTTTATGTCAGAGGAAAAGAGGAAAACATTGAAGTGAGCCAACACATTAACAACCGTCCAACTATGTTGTGGCTGTTGTTTATTTCTGTCAAAATAAACATATAAAAAGTCAATAGAGACCTAGTTGGTCAGATTTAACCTGACGCCGGTAGTGAAAAAAACCACCATGAATGAGGAGAATGCCTCTTCAAAACAATGGTGATAAATCTCTGTGTGACTGTCTCTCTGCCTCCACCACACAAACTCAGGCCATATACACATATGCAGAGAAGATAAAAAAAAATCAGTATTGTTCTTCTGGTGCTGACATGACAGACTGTATATAGTCCACGTTGACCTTTCCTCTTGATTCAAAGAAAGAACCCTATGAACTTTTCAAAGAGAAAAGGCATTTACTGTTTTTGTCTTACTGGTTTAGACAATATATTCTAAGAGAAAACCCTATAGTTTATTTATGTCAAATGATAAAATGTATTAAGTGTCCTTAAGATTCTGAGGATTGTATTATATTTATACTTTTTATAACAAGCTTGTTCATTTTTTCACTGACCATTTACTGTTAATGTACTGTCTTGTACCATACATCATGCTGGATAAATAAAATTTATTTGAATCTATAATCTATGTTTGAATTTTATGTGTGGCTTAAAATTAATGGATATACACGATTTAAAGCAGCCCTGTTACCCTAACCCACATTTGAATAAAATAAATACATGTTTTGAGAGTGATTAGAGCAAGTTGAAATGTTTCATTTTCATACATGAAACAAGGGATGTAATAGATCCATATGAATTTAAGATTAAAGACAGACATATTTTAAGATATACAAAACTCTGCCTTCTTTATCCTTGCAAACCAAACTCTTCACAATCATCATCACTCAATAAATTGAAAGCCAAACATTTATTTATTATTAAAAATGTAAATATTTAAATTATAATTCATGTTATACAGATACAGTTTGTTGGTCTCCTGCACCAGATAGTTGTAGTTACTAAATTCAGTCACTAGGTGGCAGAGTCTATTGTTTTGTTTACACTTGTTGCAATGGCGACCATTACTGAACTCAAGTGTGGTAAGTGCTCTCTATCTTTCCTGATTCCGTTGCTTAACTGCTGATTATACTCTTAAGTTACAAATATGTAAATAAACAATAGCGAAAGTCGGTGCACAAGTTAGTCGACATCGGCTAATAGATGCTAACTAAGAGTTTTATTAACTCCCAACATGACGCCCCCGTCTATGAGACTCCATTCAAAAAATGAACAATTCGGCTTAACAGAGGCCCCATATGTTAGACAACTGAGAGTGGGGAAATAAAACAAGCGTTCCTGTATTATAATAATCAAAATTTCAATTCGGCTCAGATAAATGTTACATAAAATCATTCAAACCTACGCTGTGTAGGATTTCCCGCTGTCCGTAAACGCTAGCTGTAGTAGATGACGTTGCTGGCTAACGCTGATGCTAGCTAGCTTAGTGACCAGGCCGAGTACAGTGTTGGTGGAACTGGGATAAACATTGTATTTAAATGAAAATGAATTACTTATCAAAATGTAATCCGATTTTAAGAGCGGTCTTTACAAATTCTGCTAAGAGTATAACTGACATTAAAAGTGGCTAATAGCGTTTGCAACTGAGAGCGTATCATTAAATTGTCAAAATACTGAATGGAGTTTGGCGCATGTTCAGAGGAGCAAATGTTTGCTAAATTAACTGATGTAAAATAGCAAGTTTCCAGTTATTGTGGTCACATAAGGAAGTTAACCAGTCAACCTACCCGATTCAAACATTAATGCGGTTAAATGTGACTCTTTCAGCCGTGAGGGAAACGCTGGAGTCCCGCGGTGTGATGGCCCAGCTGAAGGCTCGGATCCGGGCTGAGGTGTTCAGCGCCCTGGATGATCAACGTGAACCTCGTCCGCCGCTGACGCACGAAAACCTGCTGATTAACGAGCTGATCCGGGAGTATCTGGACTTCAACAAGTACAGATACACGGCGTCAGTACTGACTGCAGGTGGGTGGAAAAATCACACATTTAGAGATAGTACAGCGACACAGGAAAGGATGGGTACATTAGTTAATAAGCTGTACACGTGTTAACTATTGTACATGTTTTCAATGTGTGTGTTACACTGATCACTCTTAGACAACAATATAATATTTGCAGACATCATTTAACATCATCAGTTCATATACATTTGCAAAAAGTAACTAAAATGACATGATTTATCTGAAATAGGTGCAGGAACAACAAGTGCAAACTTCTTTCTGCTCTTTTTGAATATGTGATGTGAATAATTTATATTGTGTCACTTGTATATTATGTCCCCTTTTGTTAAAAACGTATCATATGTGAACATTTTTGTTTGTTTTTAATGTTTTTTTCTTTCATTTCCAGTATGATTTGACTGTTTTATTTCTGAGCTCCTCCAGACATCTAAACGAAAAACAATCTGTTCCCTTAATTAGAAAAAAAAAAGATATTTATTCAGATTTGCCACATTTAAATGTACCTTTCATGTATTAATACAAACCACATAAACCATAAAAAGACAGTTGATTAATCATCCTATATCTATCTATCTATATATCACATCCTATAAAACAGAACTGAAAGACTTTTTTGTAACATTCACTCATACTTAGTGACTCAAATATGTCAATATAGATCAATGTTTTCACTTTGCATCAATAATATTGGATCAATGTATTGACCTAGATCAGTGGTTACGGCCCTGGAAAGAAGTACCAAGTTTTTATAAATAAAGAAACGTTTTCATTGGTTATTTGAAAACTTGTAAAACAACCATATTTACTTTTCAGATTTCAGCTGCTGTTTTGAAGAGCAGTGACTATTGTAGAGCAAAATGTACCACTTCTGTTTGTTTTCTCAGAATCAGGCCAGCCTGAAGTTCCCTTGGACAGACAGTTCCTGGCAAATGAGTTGAAAGTCACAGAGGATTCGAGCTCCAAGTCTGTGTGAGTGAGCAAGCAAAGATTTTGGGAAGGAGTACAGTCTGCTATCCAACACAGTGTTCAAAGATTTACTGATCTTTCTGGGGGTATGATCAGTTATGTTGAAATATCTAGTTATTTTCAATTATTTCACCACCCCCTCCTGTTATCGGAAAGACATGACTACAGCCGGTTACAACTGGTCTAAATCTCTTAGTTTAACACATGTAAGTCAACAGATGCAGTCATTTATCACTTGTTTTTTTCCCATCACATTTCTCTGTGTACCAGCAGGAAAAACAGTAAAACACATAATTAAAATAATTGGATAGAGCATATACCAATGTAACCAGTAAGATCTGGGTTTGATTCTGACCCAAAACCTTGTCAGTCCACCCATTTCTCTATATTTGTATTTGCTGAAAAAAAAAAAAAAAAAAAAAAAAAAAATGCACAGATGTTAATTAAAATTTTTTTTTTCTCCATGTTTTATTTTCCAGACCTCTTCTCTATGGTTTAATGTCCCACTTTCTGAACAGTAGTGATAACGGAGGGAAGGTGTTTCTGCGCGGTGCCTCTCTGCCAACTGGTCCCTCGACCAGCAACACAGCACCTGGACCTGATGCCTAAAAATGGAAAACCTGCGCTGTAGACCAGCATGGACCAAAAAGATGCGCTGACTCGTCTGTGTTGCAGCATCTCGTTGGATCTCAGTAAATAGATCTACTTATCCCAGTGTATTTAAATGCATTACAGCACAAAGTGTGAATTCTGCTAAGGTGACTTTAAAAAAAAAAGTTGTTTTATTGCTTTTTAGTTGCCAAATGACCTCAGATGGCCTTTATGTGTTTATTTTAAAATCTTGTTTTGCTGACTGTAGCGTCAGTCACAGAAAATTTGAGATTACAATCTTTGACTTCTTCTCTGTTCCAAATGACAAATGTTAGATACTTTAATATTGTTTTTCTTTTTTTTCTGATTGTTAAAAATAAATGTTTTATATTTATACACTAAACTGAATTGCAGTCATTTGTTGAAGTGTTGTTTTTATTGGGTAACACATGGTGGCAGTGTGACCAAAGACAAGACTGAAGACCGGTTCTGCCTGAGTCAGTCTTGTTTTCAAACTTCTTTAACACTGACGTGTGATTAGTCTAAGAACATGAGACTAATCTCATATCAAACCAGATCGCATTAGATTGCAGAACTATGGTGTAGAAACCTATTTTAAGAACAACAATGCAATTTAATTCAGCTGTATTTATCATCGCAGACACTAAAATGATCTTAAAACAAACATGAAATCATTTCAGTCATAAAGAAAACATGGTGTTTTTTTAAACTTCTTTAAAGTTTATCACACATAGTATGAATGCTTTGTGTAGTTTTCATCACAGGGCAGTTTAAATAGTGCTGAATAATCAACACTTGATCATTCTACAAAATCTACATTCACTTACTTTCCTGTGATTGTCTTAACATTTTGGTGTTCATTGTACTGCTCTGTGAAGCCAACACACCCATGTTACTCTGCATCCTTGCCCTTGAGTTGGCTATAAATTATTTAACAGTGCTGCCTTGCACATTTCTGGCTGTAATAGTCAGATTCTTTTCAGTCATTAAGTTTTTTTTTTATCTTTTATACAGTAAATAATCCACATGTTTATGTTGAGCTGGAGGCAGCCCCAAGACTTTTCAGTGTCTCATTTGTTTTTGTGTTCTCTGCTGCTGCTGAGTCCTAATGACCGCCCTAATTTAGATGAGAGCTATGATACAATAACATCTTGTAATGCAAGAATAAAACCATTCTAATCTGCCAGGAAACTAACGAGAGCCTTCCCATAGGATATCTGCAAAATACCTTTAAAAAAAAAAACACAGAGTGAAACAAAAAGTGACCATATGAGTCTTTAACCCGGTGAGCAACAACCCTTATAATTTTTCCATCTGACTTCCTGTCTCACCATTTAAGGCAACTTGACATTCTTATCTCGCACAATTTAAAGGCCTGAGTTTCTGGAACTGATTATCTACAGAGGCGTTTTTTTTTTTTTTTTTTTCTTCTTCTTTCTCAGCCTTGATTACTGATGCAAGGCACTGTGTTCCACCTCTTTTCCACCCTCTCTACCCTGAATCCATGTCTAAAGTGTCTTAAAGGTTTTTGTTCATCCTGTTTCCTCTGACATATCCACATCTCTCACTCTTGACTGGAGAGACTTTGATAGGTGAGGTCATAGCTCTCAAATTAGTCAGCTGAAAGAATGAGATCACACCATTGAACACACACACACACGCTGTGTTTTGCTGAATTTACCCACGCCTCTGATGGAGCGAGTCGCTTTAAAAATGAAAATGTAACTGTTTACCTTTGGTGCAGTTTGTGCAAAGAAGAGGCAGCTTCATGCAGTTTCTTAAGTCATTAATAATATGTTGTTTAGTGTCACAGTGAGCTTCATCTGGAACAGTTTGAATTTACATTACTTACTTGGAGCAAACCTTATTTGCCCTTAAAGGCTGTGGCCCTGAGGCGCCTAGTTTATTGGCACCAGATATGAGTGTTCCCTTGAAAATGGCTATATAAGCGGAGGAAGTTGAACAATGGCACATGATTGTTCAATTGGCTGTTTGCCCTGTAATAGGTAGCATTTCTCCTCTACTGTATAAATTAGTTGCGTCTAAAAGAGCCAGCTGTATAAATAGTATTGAATGCAATGGTCATTTGACTGCAGCAGAGTGAACTGATGTTTGCCCCTGGGCTCAAATTAGAATCCAATGGCATTCCATGAGGGTCAAACATATCCATAAACATATTTTCTCTCCAATAGATGGCCATGTATGGACATGAGGCTGGGGAAAAACATTAAACGTATTTGTTTAAAAAAAAAAAAAAGATCCACGGAATTCACGGTTCATGTTTTTACTGTATATTTATTTTATCACATTGTGTTGAGGGACAATCCAGATGTTTGTCATAAGCTGTTTTCGTCATTGCGGTTTTAAATTAAAAAAATAAGTGAGAAGAAAGCTTGTGCGAAACAAATTATGTGTTAAATTGAATTTTTTAAATGGGATTCACTCTATGAGCTTTTCTAGGTTTACCATCCTTCACATTGTCTTTTTATCCACCCACCACCTCCTCTCCTCCTTGTCCCTTGCAGACTTTTCATAGGTTTATGAATTGCCCCGAGGAATCACTCAGACATTATTCTTTGTCTCAAAGAACCGAGGAGGGGAGGGCAAATGTTTTGGCCAAAATTCAGGGCAAACTGATTTTGTCAGCAGACAGTGTCTCTGAACATCTATGTGAATTCCTCAAGGATTTTTAAGAGGGTAAGAGAAAACTGTCCTCATCCTACAACATACATACATACATATACATAGATACATATATAGAAATATAGACGTGACCTTTTCACCAACAGTACTTGTAAAGCAGTGTTCCTGTTATACATCTGTGTCTGTGGGGAACACCGTGGAGTAAATTGGTGACTCAGAGCTTTGGAAATTAATGACGATGCAAAAATCATCTGATAAACCACTGAGAGCATGAAACTCAAAACTGAAAACTGCAAACTGTGTCTTTCATGCCTCTCCCTTCAGCACTAACAGTCCAGGTATGCAGGATGCTGTGCAGTTCTCCTCTTGACAGCAGATATTCCCATGAAACCTTAGTGTTGCATTGATTGATAATCTATAAACCACTCCTCTGTCCAAGCTAACCACAAGTAAATAATAAAAGATATTTCCATAGAAGCAACTTTGTTTGTTTGAACAATGCTATTGCTGCTGGACCATATTTAGTCACTAAGACTCAGGGTGCTTGCCTGTGCTAGACTTTGATAGTTACACAGAAAGCTGTCGTACAGACCCACTGTCCTTATATGGCACACGCAGCAACTTCTCTGTTCAGTGTATCTGCTGCCTTCTTTCCCTATGTCCTCCTCCTCCTCCACCTTCTCTTCATCTTCTTGTTAATTGCCTCACTCTGCCTTTTCTCTCACCCTGAGTTTTTCAGTCCTGGTTACTCCTCTTTGTATAACGCTGCCCCACCTCCTTGATGATGACCAGAGGTAGTTCCATGATGGTCTTTTGCTCTGTCATCAGGTCTCTCTCTCTCTCTCTCTCTCTTTCTGTCTTTCTCACACACACATACATCAGCTCAGTACTGTGCCTCTCTGGCACAAAACAGACCCGACTATCAACCGGCCACTTGATTTATTGGAGCAAATAGAACAGTGTCCTTATATAGGAAGTTCCATTGGAAAGAAGCTGGAGACAGAGGGGATGAAGGGGGGCAAAGGGCTGTTTGTGATCGTGGAATGTGATGTGCGTAACGATAGAAGACACTTGTGTGGGATGTACAAACACACACACACAAAAAGAAACTAACATTCACCATGTGAACTATGAGTTATGAGTATTGGGGGGAAGCCTCCCTGGAGCGGTTACAGTAAAGGGGGATTCCTGCGCTGGGGATAGCTTGTTCGCCTTATGAGGAGTGAGAGATGATTGCATAATCGAACCCTACAGGGTGTGGAACTGGAGCATGGGTGAAATTGGTTGTAGGTGCATCATGTAATTGTGATGACTTTTAATCTTTACATGGGATATTGTAAAGTATATGAATCTGAGCACAATGGCATGAACGCTTAAGTTTAAAATACAGTGAGAACCACAACTGATCAAGTTTCTGATCAGGTCTAAAACATTTAACTCAACATGGAACCATTAAATCTCACCTATGAAGAAATGAGGCACCTGTCGGTCACATTTTACAGGCATCAAAATGCTGTATATGGTAATTTTAGAATGAAATAAGTATCCTCAGATCCTCAAACTACAAACAAAAACATTCATACTCAGGCATTTTTTCACAGATGATGAATAAATTCTTGCGCATCATGACTCATTTTCACACTGCCCAAATTTACAAGGAGACCTTAATAAAAGAGAACCATGATTCATTTTATTAGTAACAAAGCAGCACAAAGAGCTCTTAAAGTACCAAAAATGTACATAAATAAAGAGGTAAACTCCAAATATTACACAATAAATCAGCATTTATATATTTATTGTTCTGTTTCTCTTATTTTCTCATCATCCTGCAGACTGATTTTGAGGAGCCTCACTTCTGGTTTCCTTATAATTACATACAAATTTCAATATGTCACAGTGTCATATTTTGCTTTTATTTTCTTTATTGTACTTGTATTTATGTATTTGCATCTATTTGTACTATTAATTTGTCTTTATTTTGTCTGTTTACTTTTGTTTTTAAATCAACCTATCAAACCTAAAGATACTATATAAATAAAATTATTATGACCCCTATTTTAGGAACCACTCGACTAAATTATCCAATAGTACATATGAAACAGACAAGGCAGTTTTACCTTATCCCGCTATTAACACTGCATGAAAGTCATATAATACTAAACTATCTGCAACACACCTATTACTGCAGGACAAGTACGTTTGATATTTGCATGTAAGGATGTTAAGTATGCACTTGATTCTTTAAGTGGATTTAAGTCTACATTACTCACATTCAGGTTCTGTCATTAAGTGGATGAATCTTAATGTTCCGTTTTACTGTTTGGCTTTTGCTGCTGTTTATTTTACTGGCAGGACAGTCTGAACCATTCAGTACTTCTCCATTCATATTTCAACTCACCCCTGCGTCCTGTAACCTGCTCGTGCGCGCAGTACGCATGTCTACTGCCTCCTACCCCGCGCGCAGGATGCTGCCTGTAGCTGGAAGAGGAGGAGGGCCAGCGCGTGCAGCTCCTCCCCGGCCACAACAGTGCACTGTTTAAAT
The DNA here is from genome assembly GCA_016801845.1 of Polydactylus sextarius. Lineage (NCBI taxonomy): Eukaryota > Metazoa > Chordata > Actinopteri > Polynemidae > Polydactylus > Polydactylus sextarius. The sequence continues at coordinate 6,572,288 of CM028907.1, read as the reverse complement.
GTTAAGACCGTGAAGTTGACGGGGGTCATTTGGACTGTTCGTTTTCTGGAGTACCTCGTCCTCGTCGTTTCCAAAATCCAAAGCTCCCCTGAACATTAATTTCTTCATATCATGTGAGTATTTCAGTTTCTGTAAAGCGTCTTTTCAAGAGTAATGATGCTGTGGTGCACTTGTCAAACTGCATCCCTGTCACAGTCTGCTAAATTTAAGTCCGACTGGGGAAAAACACTTATCTTTTACTTACTTCAAAAAACATTTAAACTGGAGTTTGTATCAGCAAAACTCTTAAAAATTAATTTTCTGGTCGCATATGAACAATTTTTAAAAAGTTATCAGCTTAACTGGTTGTTGACAAATGAGCTGTTATCTCTGTTCTAAAGTGCAGGTCTGAGATTTACAGTAGTCTTCATTTGTTTATAATGTCCAGACACTGTTAAAAGGTACAAGTTACTAAAATTGTTTATTGTTAAAGGAAGTTAAGTCTGAACAAAGAAATAGACCTGACACTAACCATGTTTCCTGATTTCCAAATATGGTTGTTTAAAACCACGTCCGCCAAACTCTCAAACATTGTGGCTAAAGATGCAAATGATTGTGTGAACCTGTTTTCAGTTATCGTGAAACTAGCACTTATGAATCTTCTCTCGCAGACGTGTCAATGCGTTGTTCAGCCTCCCCCATGTTGATATCAACATGTAAACTGCACCTGTCATCGTAAGACCGCATAGGAAATGCTTGTTAGCTCACTGTTAGATTCTTGCATTATTATATTCAATTGCATGATATTGAATAGAATTTTATTGTACATGATTGCTCCCGAAAACATGATAAATAATTTCAGGTACAGACACAGTGTCACAAAATCCCAGGAGAAAGGATGCTTATCATCTTTAACATCAAGGTGTCTCTGAAAGAAAAGGAAGTTGTGTGAGTGTGTATTTAACTGGGACTGTTCTGCAGCAAACCTACCGAATCAAGTGTCTATTTCTGGTCACAGTGATTTAATTTTTGTCATGTTGTAATCCTGATGATTGGTCACAAAGCATGGAGATCCTAATGTGTCAGAGTTATTAAGAAAATGATAACAGGAAGGAAGTTTTAGAAACAGCTGCGAGGAAATGAGTGAAACCATTCACAGGCCCTGCAGCTCAACCTTTCTTTTTCCACAAATAGAAAGGTCACATCAGTCTCCTGGGTGATATTCCCACTTGTTTATTATGTTTGACAGAGGCTGTAAAATAATTTTCCTGTCATCATAAGTTTTGCCTCAATCTTGGTGCGCTGTGTTTGGAAACATGGGCCAGCATGTAATGATTATTAACAGAAATGTCAACACATTCAATGGTTCTGAGCAGGGCAGGTTGTCGAGTGTAGAATATATCTTTAAGCGCCATTGTCAGGTAATTGATATTATATTTTAGTGATTTGTTGTGATGCTTGTGAGTTCTCCTTGTCATCCTGTTGTTATCCTGTTAGACACCTGTTTTCAACACTGGCTTATCACAGAAAAACAGAGGGGAGGTTTCACAAAGGTGTTTAGTCAAGGTGGTCAAAGTTAAAGGGAGGTTTAAGGAGGAGGATCTTGACTGTCTGCACGCACTTTAACACGTGGGGAGTGTCAGGAAAAGTCTGTTTACTTTTATGCGCAGAGATAACAGATCATCAAAGTATCAGCTGGTTCCTTTCTTGTTTCTTTCTCAGTCCACTCGATTCATGGGACTCTGTGGTTTTTGGCAAATAGGAAGTGTCTGTCTCTGTCACCAGTTAATATTAATGCCGTGTCCTTCAGTAGTTTCTGAGTGGTTTGGTTTGGCTGGTTCCCTCGGGTACTTTTATAGGCTTTCTCAGGAGGTTTGGTGGCTTTATTTTTACAGATTTCCCACTCAATTAAAGTGTGTGTGAGTTTCAGTCTCAGAGAGGTGGAGGTGGGGACAGTGGAGTCACCCTCCGTCTATAAGTTTTCTTCTCCAGTTTGACACATCGTGACATGGTTTTAGAGTTGTATTAGACACATTGGACCAATTTTGTTTGGCTGATTGAGATGATTGTTTGATTATGCAGGACATAGTGATATGAAGTGATATGAAATATTTGCTTTTAAAATCCTTTATTTTCTGCATTTATATTATTCATATTTTTTAGAGTCATGTGCAGGTGCATTGTCTTGCATTTTACTTTACTACCTCCCACTGCAGGTACGACTCCCAAACATGGCTGAGTTGCAGACACTTGTTCGTAATTTAGCAACTGACTGCTCCATTTAAAAATGAAAGCCTCCAGGGGCCCGTATGAAACATGATTGTTAAAGCACTGGGCCCCCCTCAGTCTCTCTGCCTCACTGTTATCATTTTGGAGTAAACGACGAGGCCAGCAAGAGACATACTATTCCCTATATGGGCTTTGTTTGGGAGTTCGCTAGCCTTGCTGTTTAGGTCTGCAGAAAAGAGTCCTGCTCCAGACAAGGGGCCCATATATGGTCATCACTGCACGAGACTGAAGCCTCTTCGCACAGAGATGGAAAGGGGAGAGAGAGCGATGTGGAGGCGAATAGACATGAAAAAAAATGGATGTTGTCAATTAAGCAGAGATTTAATGATTGAGTATAAGTACATGGTAGTGAACATTAAAGGTTTGGGGATGTTTCAAATAAAGCTGTTGACAGATTGACAAAATAATCTTTGTTGCTGAGTTAATTAAAATCAATTTTCCAGCTCTCAATCTTTCTATCTAAATTAGGGAGGGAATTGTTTGTGCATCTCCCTGGTGGTGTGTGTGAAAGTGTAGGGTTGAGAGGGGGTGGAAGTCTGTGAGAATGACTGTACTCTGGAACTCCCCGACGGATAAAACATGTTAACTCTTTGAGAAACAAGCTTTTGTAGCACGTCTCATCATTCACCACCATGTTGAGTTGCTCCCTGTGCACAAAGTCTCATCTCTCACTATAAATAAAATAAGATCATATTCATCTTTGTTGTGCATTAAAAACTTTGACATGTTCGTTTATTTATCTTCCCCTTTCCTGCCTTGGTCTGTTCCCACTTGCCTTTGTTCTTTCCATCATTAGTTCCTTCCTTTCCTCATTGCTTCCTTTCTGCCTCCACGTCATCTCTGTTTTGTTTATGGTTTACTCATTCAATTAATTTGTTTCCTCCAACAGTTGGCCCTCCACCTAAACCAAGATGTCCAAGAAGGCCCCAAGCGAGGACGAAAAGTTCCTCTTTGTTGACAAAGACTTTCTGAACAGCCCCATGGCGCAGGCCGACTGGGCGGCCAAGAAGCTGGTGTGGGTGCCATCGGAGAAGCACGGCTTCGAAGCGGCAAGCATCAAGGAGGAACATGGTGACGAGGTGCTGGTGGAGCTGGCTGATAACGGCAAGAAGGTGACAGTCAACAAGGATGACATCCAGAAGATGAACCCACCCAAGTTCAGCAAGGTGGAGGACATGGCCGAGCTCACCTGTCTGAACGAAGCCTCTGTGTTGCACAATCTCCGTGAGAGATACTTCTCTGGCCTTATCTATGTAAGTACACACCAGCCACATCAACATGTGAACACTCACAAAGTCCTTTATTGACTCCCTAACCCTTAACCCCAATCATAACCCACTGAACTACACTGTATCCTAATATGAGCATAAATATAAAGACAATAAAGACAGTAAGAAAACTCCTCAAACAGCTTGAGTTTGAGTAGCACAATGGATTAATGGATTTAACTCAAGCCCTGGCCCTTAAAACTAAGTTGGTGTTTACAATAGTTCATCCTATGTAATAACAATAATCCTTTTATTTTCAGAAACACAAACATGTCCTTAATAGTGTCTTCTTTCTTCTTTCTCATGGTCTCTTCTGTCAGACATACTCTGGCCTGTTCTGTGTGGTGGTGAATCCCTATAAAATGCTGCCAATCTACTCAGAGAAGATCATTGACATGTACAAAGGGAAGAAACGCCATGAAGTCCCCCCTCATATCTACTCCATCACTGACAACGCCTACAGGAGCATGATGCAAGGTAAGATAGGAGGAGTTTATGTTACTCAGATATGATGATTATCTATTCTGGATTGTTTCTGTTTATTTGGTTTTTTTGCTTGTGCTACTCTGACAGTGTGACAACAGACCCAACAATTTGTCAGTTTTGAGTTTATTGTGTCACTGTCAAACTGAGACGTTTCAACGCAGCACAAGAGCTGGTTTATAGCTCATCACAACCACTCACACATAACAAAGAAAACTGCAATTTTCAGCAGTTGCAAGCTGCTGGCCTGGCGAGTTTGTGTGATTCGTGTGAAATTGAAGCGTTGGCTGGCAAGTTTTAAAAGCTTGATGTGGCTGAGCTGTGGTATCAGCCGTCAGAAGTTTAGTTTTGGGTCTGGGTTGAGTTTAGTGTCGGGGTGATGACAGCTTGCAGCTCTATCGTGTTCACAAAGTGGTTGATAAAACCCACAAGTTGACCATCGCTGTCACGCTGATCGTTTCAAACATACAACTGTGTTAGTTATTATGTATCATCAAAAAGCAACTGCAGAGCTCCATCTGTCTGCTGCAAGCGTTACAAAGTACATCAGTATGAAAAATATAATAAAATCCAAAAGAGCAATTTATGGACTATTTGAGAGTCAGTGTTTCGTAGAGGTGAAGATGGTGTATCACAGCCTTGGCAGAGTCATGATGGCAATAAATGTCTCTCAGACGCAGTAATACAACTTGAGAGAGGCTGGTTTCCCATACAGTCTGTTTCTTGTGCTTCCAGGGGTCATGCCCACTGGAATCATTGTTGACGTGAGGATGTTCTCTCAGAGGAGTTGACATCTGGATTGAGAGATGGGTGGAGGGCAGTAAAACATTTCCTGTTTCAGCAACCCTTTTCCTCATTCAAATCCTCTAACTTTATTTTCTCTCTTTTGGTCAGTGTAAATACCAAAGTGCTCTTTCCCTTGGGCATGAAAGGAGATTTAAATGTCTCTTTAAATGGTCTGAAGTTTGTACTTTTGATGTTGAAGTTGGAGAGACTACAGAAAAAAAAATGGTCCGAGGTTTTACTTGGAAAAAAATGGAGACAACATAAACAGCAACAACCTCAACAGCCGCCGAGTCTGTGGTGATGATTTCATGTATCAGCAGAAAAAAAAAGACTCACACAAGCGCATGCTTCACAAGTTTGTCACCAATTTTCAACCTTAAACCAGCTGTCCATTCACAATAACTTATGCAGTCATAGCCAGAAAATATTTTTCTCTTAAGATAATCATCAATCTAGATGACTGAATGATTTTATCAAAGGAAAATATAAATTCATGCTGACCCAGTTTACAACTTCATCTAGATATCTATCAGTCTTATAAATGGACATCTCAGTTATTATTATACACTCCTTGACCTCTCCCTCTCATTGATCTAATACACTAATACCTGATCTCACAAGTTTGGCTACAATACACACAAGTCATGCAAATCCATTATTAAAGTCAACTATTGATCTTGTAGCTCAGTTTCATTCATGGTGGTTAAGATATCTGTATATGAAGTGAATCAGTACAACAACTGTTGCTGAAACGATGTCTGACAGGTGCCTGGCAGCTCCACCACATGATTGATAATGTGAGAAGAAAACAGAGACAAACCAAAGAAATGCAGCCACAATAGTATTCAGCTCTAATCTGTGGCTAGACATACTATATCATTACATCAAGTGTTCACATTAAGATAATATTCAATTTCCTGAGATCATGTGTCATAAATGTCATAAATGTCCTCTGGGTCTTTGATGATGTAGCAAAATGTTTAATCTTTTCTCTTACTTTTAGCCGTCACTAATATGCGTACATTGAAGGATTTTACAGGTTCTGTACACAGGAAATGATATTATCTACCACTACAGCTATACTCTGTAAACAAAGGATCATAAGTAAACAAGAGAGGGGAGGATTGATTGGTGTTTGTGTGTATGTTTGGTGTAAACCTCTTCAGCCCATCCTTTCTGAAGAAACCGTACAGCTGTGACTCACTGGACACTTTTCATCCAATGGGACAATCGTACGCTTGTTACCACCCAGGACAAGATGTGCACAAGAAAGAATGTGTTTTGATTTGCTGCATTTATTTAAGACTAAACAAATCAAACATTTACTTAGGCTCCTGATGTATGAAATGACAACTGATGTGTTATGTCTTTGACCACCCATTCGGCTTTATAATCGAATACATGGTGGCTTTACAGCTCGGTAAACAAATGAAATGAGCGGCAAACACAGTGACAGCGGTGGTCAGCTAATAAATGCAAAGGTAAACATAAAGCCAAAGCGTGGAAGTAAACATTGTAGTAGTTGTAGTAAATATTGTCATGTAAACCAAACCTTTACAAATGATAAAGATGTGGCTCAAAATATTTAAAAACTATAATTTCATTCTAAAGTTTTCGACACCTGGCTCAAAAAAAACCCACTTTTTTATTATTTTTAGTTAGTTCCTGGTTGTTTTTTGTCCTAGAAGTTGTTGAAAACTGTAAATTAGAGAATTGTGAATCTTCACAAAGTCTTGGTATAAATGTTTTTAAGATTCTTCATCCAAAAGGTCACCAAAAGGTAAACTTGTGGCAACACTGACTGGCAGAGTTGTTGTTGTTATTGTTGTTGTTGTTGTTGTTGATGTATTAGAGACATTTCCCATGAAATAGTTGCTAATGATGCAGGAGGTTTTTCTCTCAGCGATGTGGTGTGAACAGTTGACTTGCTAGAGTGGAAGTAGTGCATAACTACAGTAAATCCAGATAACTCTCTTAAGCTTTGAGACATTCTTCCAGCAGTCTTGGCCGAGATCCCATTCCTCCGAAAACGCTCTTCAGTCTTTGATGTTCTGAAGATAAAAAAGTGAAATTCCCAAAGGGAACTCTGCCCCCAGCAGCAAATCACTGTCATGCCCTTCTTGTTTTTATTCTCCCCAGTTTTACTTTGTAGAATATTTGTCGTTGACACTGTCATGTGTCCAGGTTTTGATTTTTACTTCACATAATCGGCTCAGAGCTTCACAAAAATAGTCTTAATACTCAGCAGTGACGAAAAACCTGCCTCTCTCTCTCTCTTCTCTGAGTGAATGTTTTTGGATGTTTTACAAACGCTCACAACTCCTGCCACCCCCACCCTCTCCTTCACCCTCACTCCACCTACCCACTCTCTCTCTCTCTTTCTCCATCTGCCTTAATTAGGAAGTGCGGCGAGGGAACAGGCTGCATTTTGTGTGTGTATGTAAGGAATGGAACCAGAGGAACAGCAGCCAAATTTGAGTCCAAACACAGAAACAACATCCGAGCTGGTTTACAGTTAAGGGCAGGCTGGACTCTGTAACTCTGTGTGTGTGAGTGTGTCCGTCCTGTATGACAGTATAAAAGTTAGGATTCTTTAATAAGATTGAAAAAGGTTCAGTGAATCTCAGGTGTTGTGTCCACATAGGATCATAAATTGTACTTGCTTCATTTACTAAGAGGTTTCAGGTCAAAAACTGACAGCAACGTTATCTTTTCATTCAGCGGTCCTCCCTCCACTCCCCTACCCCCTCCAGGGATGGTTTGTATCGAAGGATATAGTTACAGAATAGCCGTACATGGACTTGGCGTATTCTCTCAGGAGTATTTTTGGACGCGATATCATGACTCATTACTCAATTCAGAGTTGATTTTCATGGTTAAAAATTAAAGTATTTGTGGGAGTTACATATTTGTTTAGGCACGGGGGAGCGTTCACAAGTCACACAACCTCCTCTGAGCTTTGAACTGAATCCCAGTTGGTGTCTTAAGTTTTGCAGTAGAATGATCATTACTTATGGAGAAAGGATTGTGGTTCCAGTTGTGGTCTGTACAGAAGTTCACCGTTCTGCTTTACATCACTGTACAACTCAGCAACCTCAGAGAAAAAAGAAAATAAAACGTCTTGTGCCTGTAACATTTATGTTCTGTTTAATGCAGATTCCTTTGGTTTATCTATTTTTTTTTAAACTACAGGACACTCACTCACATGCTGTGTATTTAAAGTTTTAATAAAAAAACGTCTAACTCTGTAAACTATCTTTGTTTTCTCTTACAGATCGTGAGGACCAGTCCATTCTCTGCACGTAAGTGACAGTCTGCCACCTCCAGACTCATCTTTGTCATCTTTCCTTTAGCTTTACAGTAGATCTCACATTAATGCTCAAACAGCTGTGTGTGTGTGTGTGTGTGTGTGTGTGTGTGTGTGTGTGTGTGTAAGAATGGTTGCATAATTCCTGTGTAAACAGAGTTTAATAAATGAGATACCTGTCTGATGTTTCATCACCCACTTTCAGCAAGAGAATTCATGATTAAGTAAACTAGTTTTTATGGGGATGTTGCTTTTGGTTGCGATACATTGCTGTGAAGTTCAAATGGAGCACAACTGAATGTGCGTTGATGTAATCCCAGTGCTCCCTGGAGGCTTCAACCTCGCTCTCTTCACAGACTTGTAGTCAGGAAGTATGCCCTGCATCCTGATGGAAGAAACAGATTAGATCTCTAAATGTTTGGGCTCCATTTTGATTGTTTATTTGTTTTAAACTAATTATTGAGAACTTTGACTGGAGCACCAGGCATCCAGGGACAAGTATCGTCCCTTATTTATACCCTGATCTTTGAACTGGTCTGAACTTGAACTGTTTTCTTATGACACATATTTAACATTAATTAATTTAATGGATCACTAGACTTTCTATGTTCTGTATGCCCTGGTGTATTCCTTAGTTTATCTAGGAATTTCTACTTTTGTTGTTCTCAACTTTCACATAATGTACATCCCAATGACTTATGTTTGTTTATGTTTATTTCAGTCCACTTCCTTTAGAAGTATATCATTTATTTTTGTCACAAGGAGGATAACTTTAGAAAGATGAGCAGAACAAATAAATCAGGACATGTCATTGTGCACAGTTTATGAATTATATAATTTCTTCCTCAACCTTCTTCAGTTGACCTCTTTAATCACATATTGGCTAATTAGCATTAAACATTTGGTCCAAGCTTACAACGATTATAAAATTTGCATTTTATTTTTGAGTTTACTAGGATCACAGCTGAGCCAAAGAACCCCAAAAAAACAGCTTCCTTGTTTTTCCTTAATTTTCCAATGTCAGGATGCAGCAAAATGTTTAATCACATTGGACCATTTCCTCAACTTTCAAGCTCCCTTTATCAAAAGGAAGCTTTGAAAAAGTTTGGTATTATTTATCGCTGCCTGTGTGTGGGCTTGTTAAGGGATAACAATGCTAGTGTGTGTGCACAGTTTTGAACATGAAACTTATTGTTTGATACTTAGTTTTGATACTGAGAATTATTTAAAATTACAAACTAGAAGTGATGTGACACAACAGAGCTGAAATACAAACTCTGACACCGTCAGTCGGTCCACACCGTCACTTTAAGATTTCTGTTTGAGCCCAATTTGGTCTCAACCAGCGTCTGGAGCCATATATGGGAGAAATGTTTCTAGTGCGATACATGGAATGTCATGTATGACATTCTCCTCCTGTGTGAGCGTGTTTGTGTGTGTGTGTGTGTGTGTGTGTGTGTGTGTGTGTGTGTGTGTGTGTTTGATTGCTGTGTATGTTCTTTACCAGTGTTGTTTTTGCAGCCATGCATTTTAAAGGCCTTGCATCTTTTTAGTGTGAAATTTAGTTGAAGTATTTGTTAATATGTCGTCATGGGAGACTTGTTCAGCTGTGTTTTCTTTCGGATTTCCTGTTTGAGCTTCTCTGTTAAGAATTACATGCTTGTATACAGATAGAGAAAGTTCTCATGTGTGTTACATGACGGCTGGGTCATTATAGCAACAGGCAGAACTGTCATGTAGGAAATAATATATATATATATATATATAGTTTTAGTTTTTAGTGTGTTAATCAGCTTAAACAATAAGATACTTAAATCCATGTTTACATACAGTCAGAGTCTAGGACTGTTTCTAAAAACAACTTCATCAAGCAATAAAAATGTATAAAGGATCATTACCCAAATGCCACAAGCAGTACAGTTTTGTCTGACATTGTTAATCAATTGTAGGGCTGTTTCTACTGTGTTGTAATAAATTTTACAGGGGTTTCTACTGTTCTACTTTTTTATGTCACTCAGTTTACATTGGTCATTCTATTAGTGATTATATTCGTCCACACAGTAGCGACAACTTGTCATGGGAACTTAGCTGGGAGTCTGATTAAATCCATTCTCAAGATGTTGACATTTCACTCAGCAGGGTCACCAGTTTCCTTTGTGTGGTATTGTACCGTATGTGTGTGAAAAAAACTGTCTTGATGGAATAAACATAGTCTCTGTAAAGTGGCAGGATGTTGCAGATTCACTGCCTTTTCTGACCCTAATATGTTAACAGAGGAGGAGGAATTCTGTTCATCTATCTCAGTACACTGAAGAGATTTTCTGTTTTTATCGTAATGCCAAGGATCATTCAACTTTACACAAGATTGTGGAGAGAAGGGTTTGTTCTGTTCATAAGGGCAGTTCTCAGCCTGTTGACGTTTGACTTTAAGAGATAATCCTTCCTCACATTCCTTCACAGGTTGCACAGTAGTTTTTCAGATTTTATTTAATATTTTACTGAAGGAATTTATCAAAATGTTAATATTTTCAGCCTCTCAAATAGTATCATGATTATAAATGAAATCTGTACTGAACAGACACCTAGGATAGGAGTAGGAGCCTGGATGTTGTGTGTCCATACCAGACACGAACAGGACAGTGTAATGAGATTCCTCTCAGAGCTGCCAAGCCCTAACGCAGACAGCATCTCATGCCTTTTATGGACCCCTGCCTGAAGATGTATCCGTGTGTGAGACTGCCTGCTGATAGCTCTGGGATGGTTCAACTTTGTCTAAGTGTCCGAGATCATTTTCTGCAAAGAAAGAATGTGTGCTGGCGTCTGCTTGAAAACATTTAAGTAAACAGTTGCTTTTAAAAGACAACTCATCTTCTAGATGTCCCACTGGTTTGAGGACATGTCATATTACTGCTATTAAAAAATGTGTAAATGTCATAAAAAATATGTCTGAGCTGTTTATACACTGATTTTGTTGCCATGCGGTGTCAGATGATTTATTTTGTGTTGCTTACAATCGGAAATGTCTGTATATATAAGGAATTAATGAACTTTTTTTTGCACGTCATACAACCCTCTTACTCTCCATATTTTCTGTCTTTCTCTACACAAGAACTAAAAGCAGAAATGCCAAGAAAATCTTTTTTTAACCTCTACCAGCTTCATGATAAGCTAAGCTAACTAGTTGATTGCTACTGCTGGTGTTTAAATTAAAACATGTATAGATTATAAAAGTGATGGTAAAAGTATCGGTGTGCAGTAGACAGACAGAACAATAACATTATGCTTTGTGTCGGAGGCTATGGCACTTATTTCTACTGCACATGATTTCCATTCAATTAAACCGAGCTATTGAACTGTGAACGGAGAAGCTGTCGGTGCTAATTTTCTTCTTGTTCTCTCTTTCATTCCCTTTCACTATCTCTCCCCTCGCATCTTTTAATCCTCTTCTTGTTTTTCCTTCTCTAGTGGAGAATCTGGTGCTGGGAAGACAGAAAACACCAAGAAGGTCATCCAGTATCTGGCTGTCGTGGCCTCTTCTCACAAAGGCAAGAAAGACAGCAATGCTGTAAGTATCCATATCAAGTGAGCGTGTTGTTGTGTTGTAAAAGATGTAGATCTGCCAACCAGTTCCCTCACTCTTCAATGTGTGTAGGAAACTGCCCTGTTTAATTCTGTTATATCGCCATTTCCTCCAAATAGCAACAATCAGGATCACAGTTTGCCTACGTGAGTAAAGGGGAATGCCTGGAGTGGGTTTTTTTTTTTTCGTGTGTGGTGTTTGTGTGTGTTCCTTCATTAGGTTAGAAAAGTGCATGAAGATGGTGTCACTGATAATTATTTCTCTTCCAGCAAGGGTCAAGATCCTAAACCTTACTGTTCTTGAGTTAGATGATGTTTCTTTTTAACATTTGATTTGTGAATTCTGTATCTTTTCCCAACCAGAACTGATTTAGTTTGCATGATCATCATCATCATCATAGTACTGATCGCAATCACTTTTCAAACCTGCAAAAATGTTCAGTGAAGAGCGTTTATAGAGTTTCAAACTCCTGAACAGGTTTATCATGTTGAGTTTTGTCTCATCTATCTTCTCATCAACACCCTTTCACTGCCAGTGGAGATTAAATTAAACCGAATCCTCCTCCAGCAATGAAAGGGTCTGTCACAGATCAACAAGCACAGTGTGAGCATGCCCATCTCCTGTTTTTATCTATCAAACACAGACCTCCCGCCTCCTCCTCCTCCTCCTCCTCCTCCTCCTCCTCCTCCTCATCCTCCAACCTGCCAGTCGCCCTGACATCAGGCGTTGACTGTTTTCCTGTGGCATTTATAAAATATTTATTTATTTTGTGGTTTGCACAGTGTGGCAATAAGACTGTATTGACTTTTCAACACCTTGTTTGAGACTAAAGGAGTTCAGACTCGTTGTCAGTCTCTCTGCAGGCCGGATCCTGCCTGAGTAAGATTGTGACAAGGTGATTCCTGAATAGATTATGTTGGTTTAGTGTTGATGTAGGTATCAGAGTCAAAGTGACACTTCCCTTTGCCATAGACCCCGCTCACCCACAAGGTCTTTGCCCTGGAGGAGATGTCGTACTGTACAGTGTCCTCTGCTAGACCTCAAGACTCCCACGGACTTGGCCTGAACAGAAATAGCATTAGATTGACCTCTTTGCTCTGGTCTCACTTTCACTACTTTGACTCCTGCTGTTTCAATCTTCCAAAGTATCTTTACATAAACAGTATCTCAAAGAAAGCAATCCTTTTCATCAGCTATTACTTTCATTGCTGTGCTCTATTTCCCTTTCTCCTTCTCTCTTCATTCTTTCCCAGCGACATTAATGTAAAGGACCCTCCTCTCTGCTTCGCCAGCTCTGAACTACATCTTATCAGATGGTCTGTATTTTTCCTGTTTTTCCATGAACTTTAAAACAAATCATTTGATGAATTCTTTCAAACAGCAGAACAAAGTACAAATAAATACAACAATACTATGATATGATAAAAAAAAAAAAATCAGTCTTTCTTGGATGCTTCTGTCAACTTTTTTAGCATTTAGAAGAGCAACTGTTGCCAAAAATAAAATTGTGTTCTCTTCCTCTTCGTGGCGTTAGCTCGTTTACAGGGAAGCTGTTTTTAAGTCAGAACGTAGAAGTCTGTAGCACCTGACCTTGATGCTAGGCCGACACAGACTCCTTTGATCAGGTGGATTAGCTCGATGCTGAGCGACGGGGTGTCTGCCTCATTTACCGGCCGTCACCCGGCTCCACCCTCAGGTCTTCAGTCACGCTGGTAGCAAATTGCGTCTACACAAGGCTGCATGTGGATCTAAATCATTCTACACTGAAGCCAAAGACATTGACATTATTGTGATGATCCGTCTGACCCAGTTTTCCCCTGCTCTGTTTTCACGCCATCGACAGCAGCTTCCCTTCATTTTAACATGTTCTCTCATATCAGGCAGAGACGCCTTCAGGGCTGGTATTGAATTTTATTGTACTGTTACAGGGAATCATAGGTTTACTGATTACTAAGGAACCCTCTTCTTGTTCTTTTATTTTTCCACACCCACCCTGAACCACTTTGTCCCCACCAAACACCACCTTGTGCACACCACATCCAGCAACCCTTCAGTGTCTAACAGTCTGTCTGTTTATCACTGTCATCACTAGGGGGAGCTGGAGAAGCAGCTCCTGCAGGCCAATCCCATCCTGGAGGCCTTTGGAAACGCCAAGACCATCAAAAATGACAACTCCTCCCGATTTGTGAGTTAACTATTAATGGATGTAGAACGTTTGATGATTTGTTAATGAAGTGATTTAATCTTTCAGAGTAGAGTATCAGTCAGCTGTATTTTAATTTATACCATGTGCATGTATTTTTAACTAGAGTGCCATCTCATAACATCTTCTTTCACTTTAACAGGGAAAATTTATCCGTATCAACTTTGATGTGACCGGCTACATTGTTGGAGCCAATATTGAGACCTGTATCCTTACACATATTTTTAATTTTGACACATTTTTTTTTATATTTTTTTTATTCTAAGAAATTTCTTGTCTTTAGTAAACCTGACATATTGTATAAAGGAGCATTCGATGCCTAAAACATCGAAGCTTTCTTTCATAAGTGAGTGCTGGTGCTGCTATTGCTGCTAAAAAAAAAAAAACACTGTGTGGGTTTATTGTCTCTCAGAATGTGGTTTTGGTTGCTACTATTTGTGAATTTGACCATAATTATTTAATTTCTCACAGAGGTTTTAAGTTTAGGTATATATTTATTTACTTACCTCATGTAAGTGCCTCCTTTTTACTCAATTTTGCACGACAACTGTATTCTGTAATTCTTGTTTATTTGTCTTTTTCATTCTATTTGCACAAAGACTAGACAAAAAATGGTGCTGATCTCAGATCTACAGATGGGGCTGAGCAGAGGTTTATATAACACAAGAGAGGATATACAGGATACGTTTGTTTTTCTTTAACAGTTGACTGCTCTCAGATCTGCTGGAGAAGTCTCGTTGTATCAGACAGGCAAAGACAGAAAGAGCTTTTCACATCTTCTACTACATGATCGCCGGTGCTAAGGACAAACTGCGTGGTGAGATACAAACTATAGTTCCTCCGTCTTCAATAAACTTGGTAATAGTACATCCCTAGTACTACAGGGTAATAACAAGACAACTGTGGGAAACTGCACATTTCTGAAATAAATCCCAGGAGAAGTAAGTAAATGTTAGTTTCAGTTTGACTGTCACACTTATTTTAGTAGATCCACTGGGATTAGAGGAGTTTTTTAAGGCATCACATATGGGAGCATGTTAAATCAACAACTGTGTAACCCTACCGTGTGTTTTATTCTCAGAGGAGCTTCTTCTGGAGCCCTTCAGTAATTACCGCTTCCTGAGTGCGGGTCATGTTCAGATCCCTGGCCAACAAGACGACGAGATGTATGAAGAGACAATGGAGGCCATGAACATCATGGGCCTTACTGAAGAGGAGAGAGTCGGTAATCAGTGGTCGTTCTGGTCTCACCTCTGTCTTGATGAGAGTAGGAGTGCAGTTTGGTGAGATGTTGTCTCTAACTGTCACACACTTCTTTCTTCCAGATATCCTCAAGGTTTGCTCCACAGTGATGCAGCTGGGAAACATTGAGTTTAAGAAAGAGAGGAATCAGGAGCAGGCCACTATGCCAGACAACACCGGTTAGACACTTTTTCAGCTTCTGACAGAATCATAAATCATATTTGAATCATATTTTTTTCAGCAGCATGTTTCTTCTCATCTCTCCAGCGGCTCAGAAGGTTTGCCACCTGCAGGGCATCAATGTGACAGACTTCACTCGTGCCATTCTCACCCCTCGAATCAAAGTGGGCAGAGAGGTGGTGCAGAAAGCGCAGACTAAGGAACAGGTACTTTTATTAATGCTCTTTATGAAACCATAAGAACAACTACAACAATTTATTCTTCACCACTGTGGTGTCTCATCAGATATTTCTTGAATGTGTGTATTTCTTAGGCTGACTTCGCTACTGAAGCTCTGGCTAAGGCTATATTTGAGCGTCTCTTCCGCTGGATCTTGTCCCGAGTCAACAAAGCCCTGGACAAAACCAAACGCCAAGGAGCCTCCTTTCTGGGAATTCTTGACATTGCAGGCTTTGAGATCTTTGAGGTATAGATATGATATGATATGATATGATATGAAATTTCACGTGTTTAACACTAAAATATACACAAAATAGTCACATATATTGTCCCTGTATATATCTCTGTCCTTTTGTTTTCTGCAGGATAACTCTTTTGAACAGCTGTGTATCAACTACACCAACGAGAAGCTGCAGCAGCTTTTCAACCACACTATGTTCATCCTGGAACAAGAGGAGTACCAGAGGGAGGGCATCGAGTGGAACTTCATCGACTTCGGCCTCGACCTGCAGCCCTGCATCGAGCTCATCGAGAGACCTGTGAGTGACCTGTAGACCGTAAACACTTAAAATCTACTTAAGTTCTGTGGTCCATCCGAGAGATGTTGTGATTTTTCATGATGTGTTTTAGTTGAAATGTCGGTCAAACCAACAAATTGCTGCATATATTTTATAGAACAACCCTCCTGGTATCCTGGCTCTGCTGGATGAAGAGTGCTGGTTCCCCAAAGCCACAGATGTCTCCTTTGTGGAGAAACTCATGAACACACAAGGAAACCACATCAAATTTGCCAAACCTAAACAGCTCAAAGACAAGACAGAGTTCTCTGTTCTTCATTATGCTGGAAAAGTGAGTATAGATGTCAATATAAATAGCCTGTAAACATTAATGTGACATAAATCTTCCAGTATTCTCATGCCATATGTTTAAGTAAAGGTTAGATAACATCTGTGTTGCTTGTAGGTGGACTATAATGCCACAGCCTGGTTGACAAAGAACATGGACCCTCTAAACGACAACGTCACCTCTCTGCTCATGAACTCCTCCAGCCAGTTTGTGCAGGATCTGTGGAAAGATGGTGAGATATGTCTGACGTAGCTTTATTAAATTAATTAACACATTTGTCTTTCTCAAATTAACATAAAAATGCGTCGTACGTTTTTCAGCCGACAGAGTGGTCGGTCTCGACACGTTAGCCAAGATGACGGACAGCTCCATGCCAAGCGCCTCCAAGACCAAGAAGGGAATGTTTCGCACGGTGGGACAGCTCTACAAGGAGTCTCTGGCCAAACTCATGACCACACTGCACAACACTCAGCCCAACTTTGTCAGATGCATCATCCCCAACCACGAGAAAAGGGTAACAATTTGATCTTTTACCTCATGGAACAGTCAAACACATGATTCCCAGATTACAAAATCATTATGTGCCAAGACTCACCTAAAAACAATTATGGAACTCCAAAACATAGTCATAACTGCCCCAAAAATAGCCCAAAAAGAGCCCCACAGCTCGCCATAACTAAACCATAACCAAGATATTTTCAAACTAAAGGCCTTCACCCTGCTTCTGTGCCAAAATGAATCCAAAAATGCCAACTGTCTGCCAGACACCAAGGCACCAAGAACCTTTACTATCTGGGATGTGTCTGTTCCATTTAATAATTTCTGAAGCTGAAAATCAGGTGTAATAAAAGTTAAATCCTGTTCTCCTCAGGCAGGAAAGCTGGATGCTCACCTGGTCCTGGAGCAGCTGAGGTGTAACGGTGTGTTGGAGGGAATCAGGATTTGCAGACAAGGATTTCCAAACCGAATCGTCTTCCAGGAGTTCCGTCAACGGTGAGTGTCGCATAAGCCCTTAAGCTCTCTAAATCTAAATAATAATTCAGTTGTAAGGCTTTCTCCCTATTTTAAGCTTGACATGTTTTTTTCTCCTGACAGTTATGAGATCCTGGCGGCTAGTGCAATCCCCAAAGGTTTCATGGATGGCAAACAAGCCTGCTGCATCATGGTAAGTGCATTCAGTGGAGCCATAAATTTGTGCTCATGAATGTAGTTTTATCACTTTGTCTTTCTTACCCATCTCCTGTCTCTGTAGATCAAACATCTGGACTTGGACCCCAACCTGTACAGGATCGGACAGAGTAAGATCTTTTTCCGCACAGGAGTGTTGGCCCAGTTGGAAGAGGAGAGAGATCTGAAGATCACTGTGATCATCATCGCTTTCCAGGCTCAGGCTAGAGGCTTCCTGGCAAGAAAGTATGAATATACGAGTCTCCTCTAATAAATTTTACTGTCTGCCCTGTTCAGTTCAGTGTATTTAATCTTGTTTATCTAATCTTTTAGACAAGATTTTGGCTGTTTTTTATGTATTTGCAGAATGTGGGTTACATATATTCTTGTTCTTGCTGTTTCTATCACAATGAATTGTTATTGTTGTAATTTTAAAGGGCATTCGCTAAGAGGCAACAGCAGCTCACGGCCATGAAAGTGATCCAGAGGAACTGTGCTGCCTACCTCAAACTCAGGAACTGGCAGTGGTGGAGACTCTTCACAAAGGTCAGCTGTTTGTTCATGTGCAACCTTGTATTTTAGCTTCTCTTCTCACTTTTATATAATAAATCAAATTCTTCATGTCATGACTGCACATTAAAAACCACAGGTCAAGCCTCTGCTGCAAGTGACCCGACAGGAGGAGGAGATGAGTCTGAAGGAGGAAGAGCTGCAGAAAGCTAAAGAACAGTCTATCAAGTTTGAATCTGAGCTGAAGGAAATCACCTTGAAACACACGACGGTAAAGGACAAAAAATCCCAGTTCATCTTCCATTTCAGTGGATATTTAAAACCAAAATGCTAAGAACAAATATAAGGACTGTGAGTTGACTTGTTGAAGCTGAGCTGAATCTTCACCTGTGTGTTTACTGCAGATTTTGGAGGAGAGGAATGCACTGCAGGAGCAGCTTCAGGCAGAGACGGAGCTGTACGCTGAGGCTGAGGAGATGAGAGTTCGTCTGGCGGCTAAGAAGCAGGAGTTGGAGGAGATCCTTCATGAGATGGAGGCACGACTGGATGAAGAGGAGGAACGTTCTCAAGCGCTGCTGGTGGACAAGAAGAAGATGCAACAGCAGATGCAGGTCTACACATCTGTCGCCTGTTTGATGTTTCACTTGTTTGTTTACACATCTAACAAACTGATGAAAGTTGCAACAGAAGCTGAGGATTGAATGTTTTTATGTAGGAACTGGAGGAACATTTGGAAGAAGAGGAGGACGCCCGTCAAAAGCTGCAGCTAGAGAAGGTCGCCTGCGAGGGAAAGATCAAAAAGCTGGAGGACGACATCCTGGTGATGGAAGATCACAACAACAAGCTGCTGAAGGTAAGAGCTGGACATTTAGAATAACACTGGTGAGTCCATGTGACAAAAAATTTAAATTTGTAAAATAAATGACCTAAATCAAGGTGTTTTGCAGGAGCGGAAGCTGATGGAGGAGAGAATTGCAGACTTCCAATCCAATCTGGCTGAAGAGGAGGAGAAGTCAAAGAACCTCACCAAACTCAAAAATAAACACGAGTCCATGATCTCTGAATTAGAAGGTAATCCTCATGATTTATTATGAATTAAACATTGTTATATCATAGAAAAATGTCATAATTGGAGCTAATTTTTTTCTGTTTTCCATATCAATAGTTCGCTTGAAGAAAGAAGAAAAGAGTCGCCAAGAGCTGGACAAAGCTAAGAGGAAGTTGGAGGCAGAGTCAAATGACCTACAAGAGCAGATAGCTGATCTACAGGCTCAGATCGCTGACCTCAAAGCTCAGCTTGCCAAAAAGGAGGAGGAACTACAGAACGCCTTGGCCAGGTAAAGTCCTGAAACATTACAGAAATAATATCAATTTCCAGATTCAGTCTTTACTACATGACTTTACAAATACATCATACACATCAATTTTTAACTTGCTCACTGTGCCTATTTTTTATTTCTTAGGTTAGAAGATGAGACAGCTCAGAAGAACAACGCTCTGAAGAAGATCAGAGAGCTGGAGGGACACATCTCTGACCTGCAAGAGGACCTCGACTCTGAGCGGGCGGCCAGGAACAAGGCAGAGAAGATAAAACGGGACCTTGGGGAAGAGTTGGAGGCACTGAAGTCTGAGCTTGAGGACACATTGGATACCACCGCCACTCAGCAAGAACTAAGGTTAGTCAGACGATACTAGAATATCCATTGTATTCTATAATAATGATAAATAACCACAACTAACCAAGTAACCAAGTGATAAATATTCCTTTTTAGTGATGTTTCATCTACATAATCTGTCCATTTGTTCTACAGAGCTAAACGTGAACAGGAGGTGACTCTGTTGAAGAGAGCCATTGACGATGAGAACCGAACCCACGAGGCTCAGGTCCAGGAGATGAGACAGAAACACACACAGGCTGTGGAGGAACTCACAGAACAGCTGGAGCAGTCCAAACGAGTAGGCCCGAATTATTTCATATAGTGTTATGTTAATTCCTGAGGTTCCAAATATCTTGTTTATATTTACATTGATCCCTGATCTTCTGCTCAGGTGAAGTCAAACCTGGAAAAGGCTAAACAAGCCCTGGAGAAGGAGACATCAGAATTAACCATGGAGGTGCGGTCGCTGACCCAGGCCAAACAAGATGGGGAGCACAAGAGGAAGAAGCTGGAGGGTCAGGTGGCAGATCTGCAGTCACGCTTCACCGACAGCGAGAAACAGAAGGCTGAGCTGGGAGAGCGCTGCTCTAAGATCACTGTAAATAATCTGTTACATCAGTTCTGCACACAGCTATCAATACTGTGGTTTTAAAACTGAAAAATCTAAGCTTAATATAAATGTCCTGGAAACTTAATCTTTCTCAATCATCATACAGGTTGAACTGGAGAGTGTGACGAACCTACTGAATGAAGCAGAAGGCAAAAACATCAAACTGAGCAAAGACGTTTCCAGTTTAACCTCCCAACTACAAGACTCACAGGTGCCTGGACTGAATACAGAATATTAGTGCTGATACTGTGATATTAAGTATATGAGGTAACTTACTTTGGACCTTGTGTGCTGCTGCAGGAGCTGTTGGCTGAGGAAACACGTCAAAAGCTCCAGTTCTCCACAAAGCTTCGGCAAGCAGAAGACGACAAGAATAGTTTGCAGGAGCAGCTCGACGAGGAGATGGAGGCCAAGAGGAACGTGGAGAGACATGTGTCCACACTCAACATCCAGGTCAGAGGTTAAACTAGAGGTCGCTAATTATCAGATTATGTGGGCAAGTGGCAGCTTTTAAATTTGCTGCTAAGTGACCTAGAAACAATCTGTGACTTAACACAGTCTCTTGTCTGAACACAGCTATCAGACGCAAAGAAGAAGCTGGATGAAATGACAGGAAACATCGAGCTGCTCGAAGAAGGTAAGAAACGTCTGCAGAGAGATTTGGAAGCAGCCAACACCCAGTTTGAGGAGAAGGCCTCGGCGTACGACAAGCTGGAGAAGACCAAAAACCGTCTGCAGCAGGAGCTGGAGGACACGTTGATGGACCTGGACAACCAGAGACAGAACGTGTCAAATCTGGAGAAGAAGCAGAAGAAGTTCGACCAGGTCAGATAAATCAGGAAACTGGTGATTAAGTGTTAATACCAAGAAAAGCTATACGAAGTCAGAGTTCATAGATATTAATTAAAGAAGTAGCAAGTAAAAGTTTAGCATTTTGGGATTAATCTTTTTAACAGCTACATAAATCCATTCATCTGTGGTTATTTGTCATCCAGATGCTGGCTGAGGAAAAGAGCATCTCCAATAAATATGCAGATGAGAGAGATCGTGCTGAAGCTGAGGCCAGAGAGAAGGAGACCAAAGCTCTGTCCCTGGCACGAGCTCTGGAGGAGGCCCAGGACTCCAGAGAGGAGCTGGAGAGAGCCAACAAGGCCCTGAGGATGGAGATGGAGGATCTGATCAGCTCCAAGGATGATGTGGGAAAAAATGTTAGTAATGGAATATCACAGAACGAGTCGCTTCAGGTATAATTTTTTAACGGAAAAACCAGCATTTCAGTAAATTTAAAAACGCTTTGATGCCAGGTCCACGAGCTGGAGAAGTCCAAACGAGGCCTGGAGGCTCAGGTGGAGGAGATGAAGACTCAGCTGGAGGAGCTGGAGGACGAGCTGCAGGCGGCTGAAGATGCCAAGTTACGTCTGGAGGTCAACATGCAGGCTCTTAAGGCCCAGTTCGACAGAGACCTTCAGGGACGCGATGAGATGGGAGAGGAGAAGAAGAGACAGCTTGTGAAGCAGGTAAGGAGGCAGCAAAACTATTTGATCTGATCACAGAACAAAGCACCAATTGAATATCAAGTCTGAGTGATGATGCGCATCGATCACAGGTTCGTGAGCTGGAGACAGAGCTGGAGGATGAACGGAAACAGAGGGCCCTGGCAGCAGCAGCCAAGAAGAAGCTGGAGACAGACATGAAAGACCTGGAAGGACAAATTGAGACGGCCAATAAGGGACGAGATGAGGCCATCAAGCAGCTTCGCAAGCTTCAGGTAAGAGTGAAGGGACGGAGCAAATCCAGCACCATTTAGTACAGAAAATATCCATGAAGCCTCATTTTACTTTAGTCAAATCAAAACAATGATGGTACCAGCTTCAGTCTTAGCTTAAACATGGAAAGTGCTAAAAACATCTAACTTGGCTGTAAGTAGACATGCTACATAAATCAGTCTGATACTGATTGTCCCAACTCTCCTTGTTTCTCTCCATCTCTCTTCCCTCCAGGCCCAGATGAAAGACTTCCAGAGGGAGCTGGAAGATGCTCATGCTGCCAGGGAAGATGTACTGGCTACAGCAAAGGAGAGTGAGAAGAAAGCCAAGAGTCTGGAGGCTGAGCTCATGCAGCTGCAGGAGGTAAGATGTTTAATTCCTAACAAGGTAGAAACTTGGTTCAGAGCTGATGTTTGAAATAATAAATGAATCTCTAATCTGTTTCTAGGATCTGGCTGCAGCTGAGAGGGGGAAGAAGCAAGCAGAGGCTGAAAGAGATGAATTGTCTGATGAGCTCGCCAGCAACTCCTCTGGAAAGTGTGTGACCTCACTCTGTTGTTTGTCAAATGAACATAGGAGACAAATCATTATGATTATATTTGATGTAATATTATATTATATTTGATATAATGATGCTCTTTTGTTCAGGTCGGCCCTGGCAGATGAGAAGCGTCGTCTGGAGGCGAAGATCTCCCAGCTGGAGGAGGAACTGGAAGAGGAGCAGAGCAACATGGAGATCATCAACGACAGGCTGAGGAAGAGCACACAGCAGGTGACAGCATCGGAGTAGCTGTAGGCTCATAAACTCCAAGACCTTGTCCCTCTTCCCAGTGTCACATCAACAGCGTATATTCCCTCCGCAGGTGGATCAGCTGACCAACGAGCTGCAATCGGAGCGCAGCACCTCCCAGAAGAACGAGAGCGCTCGGCAGCAGATGGAGCGTCAGAATAAGGATCTGAAGGCCAAACTCCAGGACATGGAGAACCAGGTCAAATCCAAGTTCAAGTCCACCATCACTGCTTTGGAGGCTAAAGTGGCACAGCTGGAGGAGCAGCTGGAGCAGGAGAACAGGTAGGGGACGAGGAAACACACAGAATTATGTCTGATAAATACAATTGTAAGTTGTTTTGTGTCTTTACACATCACTTTCAACTGCTCTGTCTTCTCTCAGGGACAAACAGGTGACTGCCAAGAGTGTGCGCCAGAAGGACAAGAAGCTCAAGGACCTGATAATGCAGGTGGAGGAGGAGAGGAAACAGGCAGAGCAGTACAAAGACCAGGTACGACCACTTCATTCCTCTTGTGTCTATTATAGTGCACAGGCTTGCAGCAAAAGTAAGCCCAAATATTTAATCCGTTCACTCGCCAGGCGGAAAAGTCAAATACTCGCATGAAGCAGCTGAAGAGGCAGCTAGAGGAGGCGGAGGAGGAGTCTCAGCGCGCTACGGCCGCTCGCAGGAAGCTGCAGCGGGAGCTGGATGAAGCCACCGAGGCTAACGACGCCATGAGCCGCGAGGTCAACTCTCTTAAGAGCAAACTCAGGTAACAGGACGACAGGAGGAGGAATCTGTGTTTCTCTGTCTGTCTGTGAGTCCTGTGAAGCCACAACACTACACACACTGTGTATGTTTATGAAATACACGATAGACACACACAAAAATTACATCTTCATATAAAACAAATAAATTACTCAAATACACGTTTTGCCCAGCAGTTCTCTTCAGAGGCCTGTACATAAACATTTGAAGCTTTAACTATCATTGGTTAGTTCGGTGAGTTTAGTGCCTTGTTGAGCACAACAAAAACAATCATGTTCATCTCTATTCCAGAGGCAACCCTGAACCCAAGGAGTAACACAGCAGGTACCTCTGCGCCTAAACGTTACCCCATCCCCATCTCTATATTAACTTACTATAACTTTTTCATTCCCCCATGCGCACTCTTAATGCTATCATTTCTTTCATTGAGCCTTACTGGGAGAAATATGGCTCATCAGCTCACCAGTGATTTACTCAGAGGAAAATGTTCGGCAGTAAATCAAAACGCACCATTCGGTTTTTCCATTCCTCCCCACATCCTGGTGGCCATATTTTTCCTCAGTGCTTGGTTTAATTGCCATAAACCAAACTCATTTTTACTGAACCAGAAGTGAAATGAGTTACAAAGATAACCAGCGTGCTTAAACCTGTAACCAAAGCACAACCTGTACATGCTACGTTTCATCAACCCTCCTTAAAGCGTGAAACACCCGAGTGGTTTTCAAAAAAAGAAAGAAAAAAAAAAAAAAAAACCTAACCACTTCGGAAACTGCCACGTTCCTTCTCCTCTCACTGTGACGGTGTGTTTGCATCTCTGCCTTGTGTACGTGTGTGTGCGTCTCTGTGGTGTTTTTAGGCGTGGAAACGAGCCCTCCTTTAGCAGCGCACCTCGACGTATAGGCGGAGGACGGAGGGTGGTCGAGGATGCCTCGGAGGAGGAGGCCGACTCCCAGGGCGACTTCAACGGGACAAAGTCTGCGGAGTAAAAGGACGTCAAATAACCAGATATCAAAACTACTCTCTATGGGCAACGGCTGCCACGTAAAATAACAAATAACTTCAAAAGCCTGTTATTCTATCTAATTCTTCCATAGCACTTCAAAATTATATATTTTCTACCCATTTCCAGTAGTGTACTGAACTGTCTTCTTGTTTTAGAGCACCTTTTCTTGACACAAAACAAATCAGAAGGACTTGTATCAACTAAGGGAGTTGTTTCAGTGGCTCTGCTGATGTGTGATTTTGCTGTTCCTTTCATTTTTATTTTTTAAAACGTACACTGTTTTGTACTGCACTGAATGACTGATACTTTCTTATGCAAGGTTTTGTACACAAAAAAAAAAAAAAATAGGTGCCTCTAATTATCACGCTATGTTGCCAGCAAAACCTCGGGTCTTCACAGTAAGTGACCTTAGAACTTAAAGCAGAGACATAATGTAAATCTACAGATGTGTAACTATGATCAGCGACTGTTGTCCTGTTGCCTGTGACTGCTGTTAGTGTTTCAGTGGCACTGAAATGGTTCATCAGATTGGACACAGAGGTTTCTTTACCCATTCTGCTTCCAATTCAGTGTTGCCTTTTTTTTTTTTTTATCCCAATGAACAAATATTTAGCTCTTCAACATTTTCTAAAGTCACCAGTTCATATTATTTGCACCTTTCTTGTGCCCGGATTAGTTTAGATAACTTTTAGTTCAATAATAACAACATGTTTGTGGGCAAACAAGTTCTCCAGAGATTTAAAAAAAAAAAAATCTCAAGCCAGGTGTCGGTTCTGGCTCTTTGAAGATGAAATGAACATGTGGCAGCGTTCACATCTTCATTTGTAATTTCTCCTTTGTCCATATTTACTGTACATGGTGAAAACTCCCCCCATCGTCCTCAACGAACCAATTTCTCTGATGTTATCAATGATGTAATCAACAGATGTTTACATGACACCATTCTTAGCTATTAATTGTTGAACCACCTGCACAAGAAATAAAGATATTACAAAAAAAAAGAAAAGACTGTTTTTCTCCTTTTAATGTTTCTGTCTCGGTCCATAAATTGAATCGTTACAACAGAACTTTTTTTTTCCTCATCTGTTCTGTTCAGTTTAATAGAAAAAACAACTGCAAACCAACAGGACAAAAGTTGGGTATTTACCTCAGGCACGTAGTTTAAAACCCAAGTACAAGCAGTTGCAAAGGTGCTGCATTCAAACAAACACCCAGTACACAGTGGTCACTGATTACAATTAGCTCATGTTAGTTGTTTTTTTTAGGAAGGTTAAACAGCAAAGAGGAGCAGGAACTGCATTTCTCATATGTATGAAGTTCATTCCTACACACAGGCTACAGTGCTGACTATTATATTCTTCTGATATTTAGATATGTACTGAGATATTTGCTTAATGAGGTGCTGGATGGCAGTACAGTGAGAACAGATTAATCAGAAACATTTCAGGGAAAAGCACATTAAAACTGTTCACTATTCAATCACTATTCCCCCATTTACAATATATCTCTTTCTAAAAGGCAGGAGAAGAGTATTCATTTAGCCTCTATACACCTACACAAATATAGTATGAACTGTGCTTATCTTTGACCTGTTAAAATCTATTATTGCTTTGTATTTTTCCCATTTGTCCACCACATAACCCTCAACAGCAGACAAAACTTCTCCCTCCTATGGAGTTATTACTATACATTCAGTAGTGCACGTGTGCCGATCTACAGTCTGATAAAATAAGTAAAAATGATCTTGCTAACACTAGATCACATCTCTGCAACATAACAAGAAATCTCATCTCCCAGACAGAGAACCTAAACCTAGTCTTCACATTTATAAGCTTTGCGTAACTAGAAATGAACTAGACTGTTTTAAGTTTGTGCAAAGGCAGAAAGGATGCGACAGAAATGACCTGAAAAAAAATGAATGTAACCAACTTAGTGAGAACTTGCTTTAACTCACCTAAAGGAAAGTGACATTTCCTTATTTACGAAGCCCAAACAAAAGACCATTGATTTCATCTAATTTAAATGTTAAAGCAAAGCAAGGCCAAAAAAAAACTGAAGAGGTAATAATATCGATGAAGGCAGCGATGGCTAAAACAGTAACCTGCAGCAGAAACTAGCTCTTAAGTAATTCTCAACTATAAGATTTTTTTGTGGAGAATCGAGTTTCTTTATCGTTTTAACCAACATTATCTATCTCCTCCACAGCAGTCTCTATAACTTAAAACAAGTTCATTCATGTCTTTCTTCTTTAGCGCTACATTATCCAAGTACATTATCTCAGAATAAAAAAAAAAACAAATAAACAACAAAAATGAAATTGCTAACAAAATTTTACCATGTCGTATCAGGTTAACCAAAAAACTCAAGTTCTTTTGTTAGATTATTTTTCCCCACTTATCACAGCTTTGGTTTACATTTGGTCATAAATGCAACTATTTTCATAAACCACACTGGGGTTTTGGTCCCTCTACCGGGGTCACTTCCTGTTATTAATATAACCACCTCTAAGTTTGGGCCCCTACTTCAATGAATGGATGGATAAGTGCATGAACCACCATAGATGTGTTTTCCGTCAATCAGCAAAGCAGTTCACACAAGTTTTTTTTTTCCAGAAACAACTCACCACAGCGTCAAAGATACAGGAGGAGATTAAGTGTGAGCAGTAGGTTCTGCATTCCTTGATTTTATACAAGCTGCAGTGCTGCTTCCTGTCATAGATGTGGTGTGATACTAGCCTGAGGCTGCAGAAGTCCATGCGCTGGTTATGTGGAGCATGGAGCAAGGAGAGTGGCTTTTTTGTTCAGAGAGTTCAGCAGGGCATGTGGCAACAAGGGAAGATATCACAGTTCAGAGTCCCATTGCTGTGGTTTATTAAGGAGGAGGGGGTAGGGGAGGTGAAGTTACTGAAGGAGGGAGGTGGTTTGTCGTCTTGTCGTTTCATAGCAGGATCTTGACTCCGCCCTGTGGAGACTGGGCTCCCTGGGAGAGGCCTCTTGGAGGAGCTGGTCCAAACTCTAACCGCTTCACTAAACTGCAAGACAAGATGAAGGACATACACTTGTAAACAACCCAAAATTAACTGGGCAAAATACCTGTTACATGTATTTGTGGATTCTTATGTCATATAAAAACACTAGGGTCATTGCTGTTGTTTTTTCCTCTCACCTGTCGTACTGAGGAGGGGGGCTCATGGTTGTAGTCTGGACTTCAGGTCCTGCTTCTAAACCTGAAGGACTGCCGGGACCAGCTGTAAGGGCCGGCCTGTTTACAGATGTGTCGTACACAAAGTCTCGACAGGATGCCAACTTGCACTCCAGATTCTGTTGGGGATTTTTTTTTTTTTTTAAATCACCAGTCAGCTTGTACATACAAAAACCCAAATCTGTAATCAAATGATTCAATGAAAGCATAGTTCTATGAGGATTTAATCACTTGGTACAACATCGACAAAATAAATGTTAAATTTCTTACTCCAACTTTTCTCAGTAGTTCCCCCACTATGTTGAGAGCAGATATTCTAGCAGACGTAGTGAGTGGAGTCCCCGTTAAACCATCACCTAAAGAAAAAACACAGTTAGCACGTAAACAAACAATGCGTTAAGATAAAGCTGGTACTTATTTACTCAAAAAGTTAATGCTTAAAGTTTCTATATTCACCTCGTCGGATACTGGAGGCAGGGGGTGTGGCAAATGAGCTGAGAGGTTTGGAGGGCGTGACAGGGAAGGATGTGTTACCAGCCGAGGGACACGGCAGATCTGTTCGATCTGTGTCTTTCCCCAGACTGCTGGACGGACGTCTTTCTTTCTGACGCACAGCCAGCTCCTGTCGAAGATCTGCAATGAACAGAAAGACATTTGAAACAACCTGAGATAAATAAACCGTGATCTCACATCAACTTTGAATTTGTTCAGTGCATATTTATAAAAAATAATGTAAGTGATCCACCAATATCAAGCCAAAACCCAGCTCAGTAAAAGATAAAGTCTATTATTAAAGATACATTTTAACACAGCATATTGTCTACAGTTTAATTCAATATAAATTCAATTGCTTTATCTGTTCCAGAGGAGCAATTTAAAAGGTCCAGAGAGAAGCGACACAGACACACACAAACCAACAATCTGATTCCATGCACTGACAGTGATAAAACTGGCCTTTCTTTTTTAATGGTATGGAAATTAGCAGCACAGTGACCAATATTATATGAACTAAAATGTGTAAAACATTGGTTAAGTGCTTAAACTTTCTATTTAGTTTATACAGAGCTCATACTGTATACAATAACACACCACTGCACATAAGCTCGCTATAAGACTTGCTATCAAAATTCACTGAGTCAGGAAAAAGTGAGACAGTTTGTAGAGAAATCAGCAATTCTGGTGAACATGAGAAGCTACAATGAGAGAACATTTGTGTGTCTCTACCTCTGGCTTCATCCTTAAGCCTCTGAACAGACTCGAGCAGGTTCTCCTTCTCATCCAACTCGCTTTCAAGAAAAGCATTCCTCTCAATAACGTGGTTCATCCGCTGCTCAAAGTCCTCCAGAGACATGATAGTAGCCCTGTAACAAGCAGAGGGGACAGGCCAGAAGTTAACAATGCCCAATTTAAAATGGATATAGGTTTAGAATGCTGTGTGTGTTTGTGCATAATCACATAAGATTTCTTAAAATACTGACCTTTTGGTCCGCTCTAGGTCATCATTTGACTGCTCGAGCTCTCTGATGTATTTCTGCAGGTGATCTCTAACTGCTCTGGTTTCTACCAGGTCTTCCTCCAGTGTTGAGATGTGCCTCAAAGCATCAGTATGCTGGGACTCAAATTTTTCCTGCAAGCAACATAGAGGCATCAAATTAACCAACAACAGTCATACCAGTTTTGCTGTGTCATAGCAGATTATGAGCCAACACAGCTGCCAGCGCATTTCAATGAGAGGCTAAGTGTAGGTTTTAGATGAAACTCTCCCCCAAATGTTCTTTCTCTGCCTCCTTGTCCCCAACAACCTTTGAGCAATCAGGAGTTTTTAGCACAATCCTGTATCCTCTTCCTCAGCTAATGTTCTCCTCCCCAATGGACCACTGAACAAAAATAGCAGTCACCTGCTCTATAGCCAGGCTGCAATCTTCATAGTAACAGTGACAACGATATGCTGAATTTGAGATGACTGGAAGCTTTCTGTGAGTGTGGGTGTGTCTGTCTGTTTGTCTCTGTCTGTCTGAGTGTAGGTACAGTAAAATCTGTCACCTCTAACTGGAGCATCAGTGTAATGAGCAGCTCTGTAGGGGCTCAGGCCTATTTATAATCAAGGTGATCTACCTTTATGTTTTCCAGTTCTATGCGAAGTCGGTTGTTGTCTAAGAGCAGCTCTTTGTTTCGACCCTCACACTGCTTCAGTTCTGTTTCCAGCTCTGCTTCATAGTCTCGACTCATCTGCTGAAACTCCTGCAGCTCGTCCTGAGCCTCGTCAGCCCTGCAGACAAAACAACAATCAAATCATAAATATTTCCATGCTTTATCGCATGCATATAACTCTAAGAGACCATTTTTATTATTTAACGTATCTGGTTCAAGAATAGTAGCCTTATTGTGTTACCTCTGTTGATGTCTCTCTGCCTGCTCCTTCCAGAAACCCAGCTCCTCCTCTAGAGATGCAAACTTGCGTGTTGTTGGTTCCATATCTGCTCTGAGTCAGGACGATGGGGGCGAGATTCCTAACCACAACATAAATCATATAAAAACGTTTCAAACTATCTTTATTCACCGTTAAAACACGTCCATCCTCACAACTCAAACCACCAAAACAGTTCGTTGGCGAAAGCTAACTCGATTAGCTAATCTAAGTCACCACCTCCTGCGTTGAACACTAAATCTAAAGACAAGCAATAACACGATTGTTGTGTTCATTTGCAGCGAGTGTTACATCGTAGACAAATGAAATGAAAGCGTTGATACTTTTAAGCTAACAGCTTTGTTGTAACCGGCACATAACCCATCTCAGCTAAGTTCTTAGCGAAGCTAATGTTGCTAGCTAAGTGCCTTAGCCACAATGTATTATCCCGAAAGAGTGTTAAACAAAAACCAAACACTCACCGGCATACAACAGGATGGTTAAAACGTGCTGTAGCTTGTTTTGAGGTACGGATAAAAAAAAATCCGCGTTTAGAAACAAACGTACCGTGACTTACACAAACTAATCTCTGATTACGTTACGACGATGCTCGACCCAACAACCAAATAAAAACTAAGCTTCGGTTCTCGTACGCCATTGGACAACTCCGGTGACGTCACGCAGATATTATCCAATCACTTTATTTAACGAATATGTAGCCGCGGTGGGCGGAGCCACCGGAGCCACAGTCTTCTGCAGTTGTTAAAGGTGCAACATTTTCAACTGGTGGGTTTTGAAGTTTGCAGGCAAACCAGTGGAAGTAAAAGAACAAAAAAATGCGGAAGTGTTGTGTTAGTTGTGTTTTGTATAATTTATAATGTAATCCACTACAAAACAAACCTCTGCCCACCACAGACTAAGATAAACTGCACTTCAGAAGCATTGTTTTATTGCAAGACAAGACTTTTTGCAGTACATAGTATTGTACAGATGTTTCTAATTATGTGGTGACATTTATTCATGTATGTCTGACAGTGTAAGAGAGTGTAATGAATTTAAATCACTGGCGTCTGGATGAAGGCAACAGGGAAATACTGGAGCAGGTTTATACATTACATTCACTGCATGAAAAAGCCCATGCAGTTCATTTTTTTGCACATGCCTTTGGATTTTCATTCAATCACCCTCATGACAAGTTTATAAAATGCATATGCATATATATAATATATAATATTAGTAACAGTTGATAGTGGAATGAAAACATTGATATGTAGAGCTGCCATCATGAGTCTATCAGCGTGGCCAACCCAAATTCTTGTGTTTTAGTTTCAACAAACACATCAGTACACTGCTGTTAACATCATATTAACACCGCATTTACACGGAAATAATCACATGCTTTACAACCCAAACAAAGGAGCTCCAGTGATTCTAAAAATATCTCTGACCACCATGTTCATTTGGAGTTTGGAAAAATGTTAATGCCTCTTTTTTAAAACTGTAAAAACATCAGATTCTGAGATTTATCTCAAGAGAAAGAAGACTCCTGCACCTGGAAAATTAATGTACCAGACCAAGGAATATGGCTTATATAATAAATAATAATTGGAAGGCATTTCAGATCCTGAGAGGAGTAGTGTATACCATGGAAAACAACTGATACATAAGAAGAATTTCATCTTTTAAAAAAGAGGTTAGACCTGACTCATATATTAAAAATAAGACACAGTAAGTGATTACCTGATGACCAAAAGTAAACATTGTGTGAATGAGTATAGGCCACCTCTGTTGAACGTCAGTACATCACCAGCATATTAGATAAAAGTGAGATCACAAGGTTTTGCTTCAAGTTCTTGTTTTCCATCGCAGCACAGCTCATCTTCATCAGGTCAGTTATCTTGTGACAAGACAGAGATCTGAAGGGAAATGCAAGTTTAAATTATTGTGCTGCTAAAACACTTCAACAAAGCATGAAAAATTGTTTCTTCACCTTTGAGAAGAATCATTCTTCATCCTTATTCGGTATTTTGTTGTCCTTTTGTTGGCGTGAGCACGACTTATTACAGTCTATGACATCAGTCTTCACCTGGCCCAGTGTTCGCAGCAGACATGTGGCATCAAATCCCTCTTCACCAACTTCTTGCAATAACTCAAGCACCTGTAAATAAAATGATTTTAATCTCTTGTCAAAGCTTAACAAAATCTACAGCGAACACAAATGGCATATGCTAACAACGATGCTGGATGTACAGTTTGAGTGTTGAGACCCACCTGCAGGCATTTAAAAGACTTGAGTGCACTAAGGTTCTCCTGCAGGAACAGCAGGTACATGCTGAGGTCGTTATAAAAAGGTGTGACCACACCCAAAGTGCCAAAACCTGGCAGCATCTCATAAGGCCGCAGGAAGCTGGAGCTCTGACGTGCTGGTCCGAGAGCAGCGTACACCACCGCCGGAGTGAGAAGCACGTACACCCCCAGGTTGATGTAGCTGAGCAGCTTGAAAACGTCCACGGCTATGAGCTTGCACTGGACAGCTGACGGCACCGTGCTGTCATTCTTCAGCAGTCCTATCCGCAGATCACAGGGAAACTCGTCTGTGAAAGAGGCCAGTTGGATATAGTAGCCGAGGTAGGGGCAGGCCAAGAGGAGGATCAGCAGCGTCAGGCCCCGACACACCAGGTACTTTACCACCAGGCTGTGAGTGAAGCGCTTGGTCTTCAGATACTGTTCCACTAGAGGATATTTGAAGCAGCTTTCAGTCAGGTCCAAAGCACTGTTGAACAATCAAAGCAAACAAATTAAATGAGTTCAACTGTTTAAAAATTGCAAATTATACTGTGTACTGTGTAGAAAAATAAGAGCAAAATATATTTACAGTATCATCTGAAAGGAAAACAGCTTGTACAAACTGAAAATGTGTTTTTTGAACTAATTTATCAGCGTCATTGTCATTGTAGCTTCTTTCATGCTACCACTAGGGAGCACCAAAGACAAACTGTCCACTACTATGAGGTGTGACCATAACGCTGCAGTAATCTATATTTTTACATGAACAAAATTAATCTCGGGTCCAGAGCCACAGACACTCTGCAGCTCCCCTTTGCTCTGAAGTGTTTGGTTGTTTACCACCTGCAATAGTTTCAGTTTTGGTTAAGTCTCATTGGTCGCAACTGTGGGATTTACAGATGCAGGAAGCACCTTTTCTCAGTACCCAGACCCAGTAAATAGCAAGTGAAAATTTGCATTTACCTCACTGTTTCCTCTGCTGCATCTTTGCTGTCCAAAGATGCAAGATTCTTTGCCAGTCTGATGGCGCGGTTATAAAAGCGGTCAAGCTCCTCCATGATGAAACTGAGGTCAGAGGAGAGGTGTGGAGCCGCAGTGAATCGCCACAGCAGAGCCGGGATGTACATGAGGATGGCCAGGAAGAGCATAATGTACGGAAAGAACTGAGACAATGACAGAAAAGAGGAAAAACAGAACAGAAGAACAGCATGTAGATGATTAAAATCCAACTCTTAAATCATTCATTATGTACAACTGTGAGGCATATATATATATATATATATATATATATATATATATATATATATATATATATATATATATATATATAGACAACATGATATCTTTTGATATCAAAAAGTTTATCTTGATAAGATCTAGTTTGATTCAACTCAGGAGCCTACAACTGATTAGAGATGATATCTAATACCCATTTAACAGAATCAGCTCGTATCAACTCACGTAAGAAACTAAAATTACATTATGAAAAGCTAAAAAAAGAGGGGCTAATGTATCTTTTTGTTATAATGTTCTCATATGTGTTTTTTTTTTTGTTTAATTTTCAAAATAAATCAATTAGGATAATTGATTAATTTGTTCAGAATGTAATTTGACTATTTAAATTTGATTTCTAAGATCTTCCAGTCATCTAAATGAAAAATAACCTCTTCTCTTTTAATATGACAATATGATTTGATGTTTCACTTTGTTAAATGACACTAGATCGTATCTTATTAGTCATAGGGCTAAGACAATGTTATGATACATACCGACACAGCGGATGAGTCATTGTAAATCTACAGTTGACAACAGTATGTCTGGATACTACAGTATCATCTTTCTCTTTGAAAGAGTCAGTGGAGGTGATGTCTGTACCTTGTGCAGCCATAGTGGTGAACTATCAGCCTGCTGCTGCACTGCCGCCCAGCAAAATGAGTCCACATATGCGGCCTGTTTCCAGGTGAAGTTTGTAGGAGAAAAACAGCTGATCTGAGTACCTGGATGAGGAAAGAAAAGAATCAGTCGGACCTGAGAGGCATTTTGGTACCTCAACAAATTGAAACACAGAAAGAATTGTCTCCTGGCCTCCTGGACATTATATCAATAATTACACCGTGGCCTATTATAGCAGGGGCACAAAGGGAAACCCAGCCATGCATGGACAATTCACAAATGACCCAAATAGTCAACAGACAAAGATGTTTGGGAAGCACAGTAGCATCAAACTGAGAGCACTCATACAAGTTTACACTTGAAAATCAACTTAAATGATCTCTTGATTATTCAAATAGTCACTGATTATTTTTTCTGTCAATTAAGTAAATGATAACACTCTGGTTTTTATATGAGCGACAATTAATAACCAGCTAATTGTTTTTAAAGTATTTTCATGCATTATTATCTATTAATATCAATATGAATTGTTAACTCCATACATGCTGCTGTTATGGATCAGTCTGACCTCTCATTTATTTATGTACAATGTCTGTTTTTTCACTGAAGCTTTGACAAGTTTGACAAGGAAAAACACTGGTGTAACTAATAAAATAAACATTTCGATTTATTTGGACACATGGGTATGAACAGAGGAATTGTTGAGTTTATATTTATGTTTTTCTCTCTATGACAAGATCATCATCTCATATTTCTCATTTCAAAGAACCATCCTCTTCTTCTCTTTTGTGGTTTATAAAATACATCTATTATGGGAAAGCATAATGTCTTCTAGTACTGAAAGCGTGGTTAAAACTCCAAATGCTCTCAGTGTAATGGATCCACTCTGTCTTTATAACTCTGACAAGACTGACAGCAACAGACATCGTGACCTGCAAAGATGATGTAGATCTGTAAAAGCTGCAGATCTAAAAGGATTAAATCTTTTTTTTTTTTTTTTTTAGTGTGATCTCACACATGGAGCAGCAGCAGGATTTATCAGTCTGGGCGTGAATGAAGATGAAGGGTGGGGACTTAAACCACACCTTCCCCAGTTTTCACACCTCTTTATCTACATATATACTACATGTTAACACACATGCTACATACATACATGAAACATCAAATACCGGTACATGTAACTGTGGTTTTTCATTGAAACACCTGTGCTAGAGGCAGGTTAGCTCCTTCAGACGGGAGATGCTACTTTTAAAAGGATTAACAACTCACCGACTGACACCTCCTGAGCAAAAGCGAGAGAGATGAGAAACAAAGGCAGCCCCACCGCTAGAAATGTGACCATTTTATCTACCGCCAGATCCAGACGCAGTCCCTTGTACTTGGCCTCGGTGGGATCCTTCAACAAAAAGTCAGAAAAAACGTACTCGGTGGCTACGTGGGCTATCGCCATGACTGACGGTTGAACAACAAAAAAGAAAGAAACGAAATATATATATAAAAAAAAAAAGCCGGTGTTTGACTAACAATAATTTGACAGGTCAGTTTCTTATCAATAAACCAATCTGAAGTTGAAGTCAATGAAAGACTTTTCGCCGTGGATTGGTGGTAATAATGAATAAAACACCGAGTCGTTATTGTTTATCCATCACCATCTTCACTCTGACTGACGGTTGAACCTGCTGTTGTTGTCCCGTTACTGTACCGCTAATGACCGGCAGCGGAGGGAGCTGGACGCCTGCCGACAACCAGGGGGCGCTGTGGCGCAACTGACACATGATTCAAACCTGAAATTAAATAACCGAGTAAAATGTATGTATATGTATATGTATATGTATATGTATATGTATATGTATATGTATATGTATATGTATATGTATATGTATATGTATATATGTATGTATATGTGTGTATGTGTATGTGTATGTGTATGTGTATGTGTGTATATATATATATATATATATATATATATATATATATATATATATATACACACACACACACACACACACACACACATATATATATATATATATATATATATATATACACACACACACACACACACACACATATATATATATATATATATATATATATATATATATATATATATATGTGTGTGTGTGTGTGTGTGTGTGTGTGTGTGTGTGTTTGTATATATAAGTTACAGATACACATATTTATCTCTCATTTTCTTTATGCAGATATAATGAGAAAATACAGGAAATGTGTACAAAGTATTTAAAAACACATAAAATTTACTTCTGATTCTAGATTCCTGACTCTGGATTTGTTGCCCCAGCAGTGCTTCTTGACCAACAACCACCAGGAATAAGCTGTTAACAAAGTCATTGTTCCACACCCAGATCCGGTGATCTGGGTGTGGAAACTGTTGGCAGATCCAGATGTGACAGGGGTCTCGGGATCAGCTGCTGACTTCACTTTGGCTCATCCAAAAGAGATGCTGCAGTGATAAGCATATTGGCCAACAGCTTTACCCCTTGTTGGGTAGTAAATAAGTCACTTAGTTATGTTGTGTGTTATTGTTGTTATTGAATAAAAAAATCTAATTTAGATCTCATGTGTAAATATATTAAATAATGGAAATTCATACATATACACATACATGGAATACACGATTTATGCTTAAAAACATAATTAATAAATACTGGCTACATACATATATTTTCACAGCTGTATCATAATAATCCTACTCGTCCAAACAATCACGTTTACGTTCACTGGTATAATAACAACATTTGCGACAGCTGCGCTCACTTTCTGGCAGAAGTAGGTTACAAAAAGGTGCGGGTTTCTAGGGAGACAGACAGAGGGAAATGGTCGTGTGAGGAAGATGTGAAAGACGAGACCTTCACAGGTAGATCAATATTAAACTGCTGTTGTGGTGTTTTTCCGCCATTATCCTAAAAATCGGTGTTTTTAGCTGTGTTAGGGGCATTTAAGAGCAGCTGTACGTCTGCTTAACAAGCTAAGTAGCGTCAAATGTTGCTGTTGTTAGCTTCAGTGT
The DNA here is from genome assembly GCA_016801845.1 of Polydactylus sextarius. Lineage (NCBI taxonomy): Eukaryota > Metazoa > Chordata > Actinopteri > Polynemidae > Polydactylus > Polydactylus sextarius. The sequence continues at coordinate 6,534,838 of CM028907.1, read as the reverse complement.
AACGCTAGCTCCAGCCAAACACTTGACGTTAAATTAGCTATTTTCGGTCGCAGTCGCTGGTTAAAGAAGCTGGTTAAATCCATTATTAGCATTATTTCTTTTAATCAGAGAAACGACGCTAAGCTAGTTTGCTTGTAGGTAACATCGGGTCGGTTAGTTTTGTTTTGGTCAAATATAATGGTAATAATAATAATGATAAACAGTGGCGTTTGTTAGCTTCGGATAAACAGCGCGGTCGTGTTTGGTTTGTAAACATTATGCACACAGACATGTCATCTTCATTGATTTGTGAACTGTCACTACGAAGCTGTGTTGAATTAAACGCACTTCCACGACCACACCTGTGCCAGCATAGATGAATCAGGAAGGGACTTTACTCGAGTGTCTTATGTAAATGCCATCCAGATGATCTGTACATCTGGACAGGAGGTGGCAACGAAACTAACAAGTGTAAAATTGTAACTTTCGTTTCCTCTCAAACAGGAAAGAATGAGAGAGATGAGAGATGAAAGTATGGTGAAAGATCTCTCCGGGTTGTATGATGGAAGGACTGGGAAAGGAGAGATCCATATGCAGCGCTAGTCCCTTCCCATGGCTAAGTCACCCCAAAACAGAGGCCTCAAGCCTGCTATGGAAACTCAAAGACTGCTTCTCCACGACTGAGACAACTGCCCCTCATCACACTGATAAAGAAGTAGGTGTTAATCTACGTTTACATTTAGTCTAGATAGGAGTCGAATTAATCTGAAACTTGGATTCAAAACAAACTGATTTTTAGTCGCATTATCAAAGATCTACAGCTGCGTAACAGTCCATTTATGTCATTTGTTCTGTTATTTAACTTCTGTACATTATGTCAGTCTTGATTTCTGATTATTCTTAAGATTATCCTTTTTTTTTTTTTTTTTTGTATATTTTCACATTACACGATTGTACAAATATATGCACAGCAGTGATATGAATTAGTCAACGGTTGAGTGACTGTGACCAGGCTTTACACTACAGGCTTAATAATAGTAGTTTAACTTGTGATATAGCAGCAAAGTAAAAGGTGTCTCCTTTAATAAATAAGTTTAATAAAGTTTATTACTTTATCATCTAAACTTTCATAAGTTTGAGATTTCACCATGTATTTCTTGTAACATTGATAACTTTTGTGCTGACAAGCACAAGAAGATTGTCCATGTTATTGGTAACAACGACACAGTGTGATCGTAAACATTTACACTTAGTCATCTGGCTTTTATTGCTTCTATCTAAGTGGAGGACAACACTAGTGCCTGCTCAGTAGGAGACATTTAAGGATGTAAACAAGTTGTGCTAGATTGGTTTGATGATGCAAAATAAAATAAGGACAAGTAAGACGTGCTTAAGTCTAGGAAGTGCTAGTTACGGTAAAAGCATTGCACAAGTTATGACTGTAACATCAGCAGCCGTGTGTACATAGGGGCTACAAAATCACTGTAAATTTCAAGACTTGTGGTTTCTCTTAAGTTGCCTATGTATAAGGATGGAGGGTTGCTCGAAATCTAGAAGGCTGGAATTTCACAATATCAACTTGTGAAATATACTTGTTACAAGACTGTGTGAACTGCACTAAATGGTTTATTTTCATGTGCTGTGCATTCATGCTCAGCTTATCAACATATTTGGCCAATCAGATGGAAACTTACTGCTCTAGATGCCCTAAAGAACAGAACCACTGTTTATATTTTGGAGATTTTTTGGAAACGAGAGAGATGTTTAATTTATTTCCTGGTGTCAGAGTAATCTACTTACTGTCACGGTCTGTCAGCAGCAAACTTGAAGCTGAAGACATTTACCTCCTATATATTTAAGTATATTTTTAATCCCTCACAAGTCATTGTCATCATAATATTTAACAACATTATGATATATGACATGTTATCCTGATATTGTATATTAGGATGGTATGTTGAGTCAATTTATTTTGATGACACAACTTAGTAGAACGTTGTTATTTTTTAAATATTTTTTATTTCCTATAAATATATATAAAAAAATAATTAAATAAATAAATTTCTACATCAACCAAAATAATCCACGCAACTAATGTGATTTTTATTTATTTATTTTATTTTACAGAACGGTTACATGGAGAGCAGAAAGACTGTGCTGGAATTGAAAGATGTCCCCCCTCCACCACCGCACCATGCTTCATCCTCCCAATCATCCCAATCCTTCTCTCTGCCCCCTCCCCCTTTGCCTCATCCTTGCTTACCTCCTCCACCTGAGTTTACACAAGGTTCCCTCCAACAACAGCCACTACAGCAGCAACAAGAGGGGGGTAGCCCCAAAGTAAGCATTTGCACTCGCTGTGACTATTGCAGCACAGATGGCTATGGATTATTAGGTGGTGGAGGTGTTGTTGGCAGCAGTAGCAGCGTTGCTGGTGTTGTCTCACTTTATATTACCCCAAGCTCTCTGGGAGCACCCATCAGCAACAGCAGTATTAACAGGTCTGGACATTGCTCCGTAGCCTCATCTGTTCATCAGTATAAAAGTAATCTGAGCTGTGGAAGTGGAGGTGAAGCTCTTGATCCTTTGCTCAGTCTTGGTTACAAACCTCAGCTGCCCTGTTCTGTTGCTACCTCTCAGCCTGTTTCATCACACCCACACCTCCCCTGCTGCTCAGGGCTTCTTCAGTCATACCCAACTTTACACCTACCGTGCAGTCAGCCTAGCCTGTTTCCCACCTCGGGTCCTTTGGCGTCTTCTCTTCCCTCCATTTCCTCCATTTCCACTCTTCCCTCTCTACCTGCTCCATTGCATGGCTCTTGCATGACCTCTTCTGGCTACTACACGTGTGGTTTGGACTGCAGTCCATCAATGAGAAGATCACAGAGAAATGTATTTGGTGACCACCCAACCTCCACCACCATCACTACTACAACCACCTCAGCACATTTCTGCTCTAATCCTATGCACCTAAATGTAGAACGCACAGTTTGTGTGAAGGGCGCACACTACTGCCAAGAGTGCTTGTTGAAGGTTGGTAGAGCTTTTATTCACTGTGGTTTTCTTTGTATTTATGTGTGAAGAAGGTCACTTTTGGTGCATTTACTGTATAAGCATGTAAACTGAGACTGAAATTTTTATTTATTACAAAATGTGTTTTACTACTGTTGATGTCAGTGTTTTTCCTGACTATTCAGTCTTCATATTATCATTTGCAGCCAGTGAATGGTCTGACATCAGAGTCCAATAAGGTATGGCCCAATATTCCTGTTCCCCAGACTGCTCCTATTCCCATCCCTATTTGCAACGGCTGTGGCACTTCCTCCATGCCATCAACCAGCCTCAGCAAGATTGGCCAGAAGTATGGTTAGTGAAGTCTGCATTTTTGAATCCTTGCTTATTATTTATTGAAATTTATGAATGATCTTGTAAATGTATATGGAATTATTCATTTCAATATGCAGCTCAAACAGATAAGTTTGTTTAGAAAGAATTTTATTTTGTCTGTCAGGTTCCCCAGAGAACAGTGGTCCTGAGAACATCCCTCCAGTCGGTGTCTTCTGGGACATTGAAAACTGCAGTGTTCCCAGTGGACGTTCAGCTGGAGCTGTGGTCCAGCGTATTCGCAACCGTTTCTTCCAGGGTCACCGTGAGGCAGAATTTATTTGCGTCTGTGATATCAGCAAAGAGAGTAAAGCTGTAATCCAAGAGCTCAACAACTGCCAGGTATAAACAGTAACTTCTGATGATTGAAGTCTTAATTACCTAAGTTACCTACCACTGATCTATAGATTTACAAAGGAGGAGTACATTTACCTCTAAGATTGGGCTTTAATGATTGAATTAACTGACCTCAGACGTTCTCATACTATCTTATCTTAACACCGTCACTAACATTATTACCTTCAGCAAAAAAAAAAAAAAAAAAAAACTCAACAAAATGTGGAATAATACTTATGATGTATAAATGTAATTTTGTTTTATCAGGTTACTGTTGCACATATCAACGCCACAGCCAAGAATGCTGCAGATGACAAACTTCGCCAAAGCCTTCGACGCTTCGCTGAGACCCACACAGCACCTGCGACTGTTGTACTAGTTTCCTGTGAGTTCAGATCAGATTCATATTGTCCATCCACACTCTTTGCTACCACAGCGGATATTAACAACAACATGTGCTGTCATTTCATTATTAATAGCGGATGTGAATTTTGCAAGCGAGTTGAGCGACCTGCGTCATCGTCATGGTTTCCAGGTAGTCCTGGTCCATGGCAACCACACGTCATCAGCTCTTCTACAGCACGCTCACCGCCACGTGGCCTTTCAGGAGATCACAGCTGATCTACCGCCACGAATGCTTGTCAAAGCACAGGTAGGTGTTCAAACTCGAAAAATACCTTTTTGATCCTACACTGTATTTAAATGAGGTAAGTTTGTGTTGGGAAAGGTAATCAAGCAGAATCTCAATTTAGTTTGGACCCAAGAGGGCTGAAAGTGAAGCACTTAGATTGTGGATGTGAATTTGATCATATTCAGTTTTCTTTTAGGGGTCATTATAGCACTCTCAGCCATTCTCCTGTTGTCTCTTGACTGAAAGGAAGACTACTGCTTTATTTTTTGTCAAGTGTAAATTATACAAACCAGACAGGCGCGCTGTCTCTTCCTCCCCTCCCTCAGCCCAGTTTCAACCTCCTCTATGTGCACAACCTCCCTGTCAACTGTGACAAGAGCCTGCGGAACGCTGTGAAGCTCAGGCTCCGCCGCCTGTCTGACAACTGTGGCGGCAAGGTGCTGGGCATGTCCCAGGGCACAGCAGTCCTTCGTTTTGGCAGCCCTGAGGCAGCTGCACGCGCCCGCAAGAGAATGGAAAATGAGGATGTGTTTGGCCGTCGAATCAGCCTCTCCTTCTCCCCACGGCCCAGAGATGATGCAAGTCCTGAGCCTGAGCTTCAGTCTCAGCCCCATCACTTGCCTCAGACTCTGCCCCAGCCCTATCAAACCCAGGATTCAGTCTTTGCCCCTCCCCCATCTATATCCTCCTTCTCTTTTCTGCCCCTGGAGAAGCCCAGGTCACCCAGGAGGCCAAGGCGTGCTACCCGCCCATGCCACACCCCTGGCCCCGTGCCTGAAAGGCCCTACAGCCCCAGGAGGGGGTGCAGTGGGCCTCCCGGTGGTGCTCCAGCCAAGCCCCATCAGGTCAGCACTCTCATCAGTGCCTGCTTCCGCTTAACCTCCATTGCCCTTTAACCTTGTCTGGGCTGCTTTGCAAATCCCGCCCCAGTATCCTGAGTGCTGCTTACAGCTTGTAGCTGCTTGCTTTGTTTGTCTGCCTAGCATGTAGCATGTATTGATTGCTGTTTGTGCTTTGTTCCCTTTTGTCCTGCATGTTCATTGGTCATTCATCATATTAACGCATGAACTAGCCCTTAGCTACTATCCCTTTTTCTGACTGTTTTGCTTTAAGTATATCAGCGCTGATATACTTCATTACTTCATGCGAGAGGCTAATTTCTGTGTTCTGTCCAAAGTGTGCTTCTTGTCTCTATTTATTCGTGGCTGAACTTGGTCCATGCATTTGTTCTTTATGAAACAATCTGGTGGCTGGAATGACTTTGCTTTTTCTCGCTTGATTGCAATCGCACAGACCAGAGCAGCACACTGGAGAAAATGAGCTGTGATTGGATACTGTACAGATAGAATGAAACTAGAGATGTGCGTTTTAAGCTTTTCATCTAAAGATGATAGATGCTACAGTAAAGAGAACAATGTCATTTGGTATAAGGGTTGATCAAAAGGATAAAAACACCAAGAATATCAAAGAAACTGACAGATTTCTGTACAGATAAAAGTCCATATGACAAACAACAAACAGAACAGAACTCTCTGTTCTATGATCTCTCACAGTCTCTATGATCACTGTGCTGCTGCCTGATGAACAGTACATTTCAGTTATTGCATGAGGATGGATAAGTGGTTCATCTGTCTTGATGGCAATACTGCTGGCTGTTTCAGCTTGGCCTCAAGTTTCTCAGTGTAGTCATAATGCTGTTCATTATAACTAGTTTGTGTACAATACAGTAAATACTCTGCAAGTAATACACTTACAAATCAGGACCTTCTACAAAACTGAGATGCACCAAAAAAAATTGTTAAATAATTATTATTTATTTGGTGCACCAAACTATGATGCACCAAATAAATAATAATAAGCTCGTCTTCCTGCTCTCTGTGTTTTCTAGTCGGCTCATAAAACCTTAGCATATCTTTACGCAACATTTTCCACTGACCTCGTAACTAAATGCTCCATTAGATATAATCTTGCCTCACGTACACACATGCATGAACTCAAACACGTCCTGAATCCAGCCAATCAACTTTTAGTAACATTTACTGTCTGTCTCATCCAGGAGCTTGGTGCTTTTGAGGGCAAATCCAGATTGGGCTTTCATCAGCTGGATAAAGGACGTGCTGCTTCTTCCTCCCCTCATAGTAACGGTGAGACTGTGGCCCTGGAGCAGCTTCCCAAACCTGGTCTGACTGGAGAGTCCATGTACAGGAGGAGGTACAGACAGAGGAACAGAACAAGATGAAACATCCAATTAAAGCATTTAGAAGTATGACACATTGTTGCCTTCCTATTTTATCATCATGTAGGAGAGACAACTCTAATCCTCGCAGTGTGACCGAGACCCCTGTAGAACAAGGGGAGAGGAACTCAGGGGAGTTTCAGATCAGCACCCCCTCAGCCTTCAGCAAGTTGAACCTGCACAGGAGCTTCAGTCCTCTTGTCCTTTCCCAGGGCTCCTGGTCATCAAGGTGCAATTTTATTTAATTCATTCTCTCATCACTTACTCATATTTGATTATTTAGGCCCCATAATACTAAATCTAAAGACCTATAAATATTAAACGTAATATTCCTCTTCTCCAACAGTAGGAGTGCATCGCCCTGCCTATCCAGCCGCTCCTCGCCTATTCTCACTGCCCCCCGAAGCCCATGTCCCGAAGGTCCACCTGAGCCGTTCTCAGAGGGGGCAGAGGTCCAGGTAGGAAACCTGGACTACAGGATGTCTCGTAAGGATTTACAACAGACACTGCATGACACCTTCTCCCGATATGGCCGGGTAAGCTCAGATATAGATGTATGTTTTTGTTTCTGACAAAACTGTAGAGACTGTTTGGGGAAAAGTGGTGCTTCAAAACATCATCTTAAAGAATGACTTGTTTATTCCAGGTAAAAGGTGTGGAGCTAAGCCCTCACACTGACTATCAACTGAAGGCCACAGTTCAGATGTCATCCCTGCAACAGGCCATCAGCGCCGTCAGCGGCCTGCACCGTTACAAGATCGGAGGCAAACGCATTCAGGTGTCTCTGCTCACCAGTGTCGGCAGCAAATCTCTTGCCATGCTCAGGTACAGCTCGTGTTGGATTACCTCAGAGACTCGGGTCATGTGCGAGTCAGTTCACTTTGACTTTTTCAGATTTATTATTGTGCTAAGTTTATGTTGTTTTTCAGCACGGAGATCATCAACATCCTTCAGGATGCACCTGCTAATTGTCTTCCTCTATTCAAGTTCACTGAAATCTATGAGAAAAAGTAAGTAACTGGTTTTCAACATAGGGCCTCAAATTCCAGACATGTTGACTTAGAGTATGGCAATTACAAATTAAGACATGCATTACAAAGAAGTCTTTGCTCTTTTCTCATCTCTAGATATTCCCGTAAGCTGGCGGTTGGGGATCTGTACAGATTACCAGAGGTGGTGGCAGTTCGGGAACAGGGAGGCTCGAGGCTCGTGTGCCTTCTGCCCAGCAGTCAAATCCGTCAGAGTCCACTGGGATCTTCTCAGTCCCAGGAATGCTCCTCGTCTGCTAGCGGCAGCCCAGTGGTGTTTGAGGAACTGGAGTACCATGAACCTGTTTGCAGGCAACACTACGCGCAGCAGGACTTCAGGTACCCAATCTCACAGAAAATGCACGTAGTGATATCAGTGTTAAGCACTGTCATCTATACTATACAACTTCAGCTGACTGTCACCAGTTCCATTACTGACAGTGTCTTATTGATCTCTTCTTGCAGTGAGGCAGACTTTGACCCAGACTCTTATAAAATCCCTTTTGTTGTGATGTCTCTGAGCACTTTAGCCTCTGAGGTCCACAGTCTGTTACAGTCACATGAGGGAACACTTCCACTTCTCAGGTGACAAGCAGCTCTTTAATCCATCTATACTCCATGTTTATCAAACAAGTTGTATTTTCACACATTTATTTTTTCCCATTTTAGTTTCCCAGACTGTTACGCAGCAAAATTCAGCCCGCTGCAGCTTGGTAATGAGACACTGGAGGGTGGTGTTCCTCTGGAGCACCTCATCACCTGTGTCCCCAGTATCACAATAGTCACAGCTCAGAACGGCTTCAAAGTCATCAAGTGGATCCACAATAAACCACCAGCACCTAATTCTGGTAGGAACACTTGTACACGTTTTCTGTTTGTTTCCTGTTTTGCCATAACTATAAAGTTGTATCTCTGAATATAACGAGTTCAAACATTTCTGAGAAACTTTTTTTTTTTTTTTTTTTTTTTTTTTTTTTTTTCTAGAGCAATGGATTCAACGCTGCAAAAGCCCAGTGGGCAACCCTCAGCTCATTCAGTTCAGCCGAGAGATTATTGACCTGTTGAAGAGTCAGCCTTCTTGCATCATGCCCATCAGCAAGTTCATACCGTCATACCACCATCACTTTGCCAAGCAGTGCCGCGTTTCAGACTATGGCTACTCTAAGCTGCTGGAGCTGCTGGAGGCTGTACCACATGTTCTGCAGGTAGTGAGGATAAAGACGATCACACAGTTGCTAACTTATATATCATATCTTCTTCTCCTGATAATGTGTATTCTAACTTTTTTTACTCACAGATCTTGGGAATGGGAACCAAGCGTTTACTGACCCTAACCCATCGTGCTCAAGTAAAACGCTTCACCCAAGACCTGCTCAAACTGCTCAAGTTTCAAGCCAGCAAACAAGTGGCAATCAAGGACTTTATGCAGGCGTATCACTGGTCTGTAAACATGTTGATGACACCTTCAACTTGTATTTGTCCTTGGTAAACAGTTAAAAAAAACTGCATGCTTTCTCTACCGTGTGTATCAGGTGTTTCTCCAGAGACTGGAAGGTCATTGACTATGGCATCTGTGACCTGATGGACCTGCTGACTGAGATCCCCGACACCACCATCACTATAACACACCAGACCACGGACACTATCATCTCTGTTCCCAAAAGAGGTTGGTTCTTTATCCGTTATTAAAAACATTTACTTGTAACTCAAGTGAATGTGAATGTAAATTGCCTGTTGTCTTTACTTTAATAACAGCAACAATGGCTGTAGACAACATTTCTTGATAGTCACATGATCATCTTCATATTTCACTTTGAAGGTTTATTTATCAAAGAAGGTGTGTTTAACCCTTTAAGTCTCTCCAACCTTCTGCCCTCTGTCCATCACCTAATACTCCTGTACCTGCCAAACTGCTCAAAGAACAGTTTTTATTTAAGCAAGAGAGGCCCACAGATGGACAAACACAAACAGTGCAATTAGTGTGAACAGTCCAATATGTGCCTTTACTTTTACAACTTCTTACATTTTAATTGTATGTTTAAGTGCAGTGATGGGAGTTGCTCCACCAACTTGGTTGTATAACTTCATATACAATGACAATAATGCCAATTCTATTCTGATAATTAATAATTTTCTTATGAAAATATGCAAAATGAAAGTGCAGGCATTGCATTTATCTTAATACCTTGTTGTCTCTAACTGAAGGATAAAGGCACATTCTTGGGTTATTATAAATATTTGTATAAAGTTTCATTCGTGTCTCAGTTTTATCTTTTTATATGATATATTTGCACAATTTGGGAACCCCTCACATTTGGTATTCAATTTAATTTTATGTGTAAAAAGCAAAAACAAACAAACTGCTCAAGTATTCCCAGTACAATAAGGGTTAATACCAGTGATTATTGAAGCCTCAGTGTTATGTGTACTCAACTGTCAAATTATGTGATAAGAAAAAACAATTACCTAAACTTTGTTATTAATAGTCATGGTGATAGTAACATAAAAACAATGTGGTTTCTTTTGTCTGTGGGGAACTTGTGTGTGTTGAGAAATATGTTATCAAGCTGAGCAGAGAGAAAACATCTTGATTACAAGAATTCTGACATAATTTCCCCCTTTTTACCTGCGTTCAGAGCGCACTGTGGAGGAGATGGAGCGTACCAAACAGTTCGCTAAGGAGGTTGTGGACCTGCTTCGTCACCAGCCTCACTGCCGGATGCCTTTCAGTAAATTCATCCCAACCTATCACCATCACTTTGGTCGTCAGTGCAAACTCAGCTACTACGGCTTCACCAAGCTCATGGAACTGTTCGAGGCAATCCCCGACGTACTGATGGTGAGTGAGGAAGACGTGTGTCCATTTTCACATCCTTTATCATTTACCACCTTCTGTGTTTCTCCTGAAAACAAACCTCTAATATCTCCAACCTGCATCAGGTGTTGGAGTGCGGTGAGGAGAAAGTCTTGACTCTGACAGAGGTGGAGCGAATCAAAGCCTTGGCAGCTCAACTGGTCAAATTGCTGCGAGCTCAGAAAAACTCCAGTCTTCCTGTCAACCAGCTGCTCACAGAGTACAGCAAGACATTTGGTTACGGTCTACGCCTGCAGGACTACGACGCTGTTTCTCTACCAGCTCTGCTGACCAAACTCTGCCATGTTGTCAAGGTAAGAAACATCTCTAAAGATTCCTTTTTTTGTCACTGCTTCAGAGGAAAATACTGGATTTTTCTCACATAAATATTGTCTGACACTGATGACATTATTATAAAGCATAAAAATTCACTACAAGCAAAAATTCACTACAGCATCACTGTCAGTTGTGTTGACATTGGTAAATGTGTACAGGGGAAATTTCATTCATTTTTTTTCCCAGTTTAAAAGAGCATTTCTTTCTCTCATGCAGGAGGAAAAAAGTAAAATACCTAAAAACAAATGTTTGCTTTCTGTATTTTGAAGGTGGTGGATGGCTCGGAGGGTCGGGAAGTGCAGTTGATCAACAGGAAGTCTTTGCGTTCGCTGACGTCCCAACTTCTGGCTTTGCTCATGTCCCAAGAAGAAGAGCAGGTCACCAAGGGTCTGAAGGTTGAAGAGCTGAGCCAGCATTACCTGAGTGTCCATGGAGCCACACTCAACCCATGTGAATATGGTTTCCTCTCCCTCAGCGAGTTACTCAAGAGTCTGCCGTACCTTGTGGAGGTGAGTAGAAAGCTTTTTTTTTTTTTTCTCTAATGTTAAGTTCAAAATTAAATTTTATAATCTGTACCTTCACTTGGACACTTCAAGTTTTTGTATTTCTCACTTTAACAGTTGTACCATGAAGAAACCAATGAGAACAATAAAGTTGACAACGCTGCCACTGGTCACGGTGAAGATTGGGTGAGGCTGACCAGGCTTTACCAGTTTGCCCGTAACATTCGTGCTCTGCTCCACACGTACCACTACAACCAGATCTTCCTGACTGAGTTCCAGGGAGCTTATAACAAATTCACAGGCTGCAGCCTCGACCCACATTCCTACGGATACGCCAACACTGATGAGCTGCTCAGCGCCATTCCACAGGTGCGGAAATAATCAGTAGACACTGTAGCACCTGTAATAACGCGTATGCGTGAAATCCTCCAACGTCATATAAACATTTGTGTGTTTTCTTGTCATCCTCAGGTGGTGTGGATCAAAGGGCATGGTCACAAGAGGATTATCGTTTTGAAGAATGATATGAAAGGTAAATACGGTGTGCATCTGTTTAACAGCACGTTTCTCTTGTTAGTGATTTACATGGGATGATGCTGAATTTATGTTTGTGTTTTAGCTAAGACAAACTCCTCAGCCCCCAGCAGCCCTCAGCCCGGAGAGAGCACAGAAAGCCCGAGAGACAGTCCTGTTAGCAACGCAACGTCTGGAGCCCAGAGTCCAGGTAACGCTGCTCGTGCTTTTGTTTCTTCACATGTGAAAAATGGGAAATTATGAAAAAAATTTTCCCCACTAAACATATTTATGTTATCTTGCCTCTACAGTCATGTCTGAAATGTACTTGTTCTTTTATGCTTGAACCACCTACTATCTACTATTAGTTCATCTTTTTTTTTTTTTTTTTTTTTTTTTTTTTAGCTAAAATTACAGAAATTTAATCCAGATCTTTGTTTTTCCTGCCAGGTGGTGATGCAGCTTCAGAGTCAGAGCTGCTGTGTCTGGCGTCTCCCGTGGACCTGCTGTGTGGTCCTGTACCATCCTGCTTACCGTCACCTCAGCTTCACCCTGATCCTGTTCTCCTCCAGCAGGCGGACCTGATTCACTTTGAGGAGAAAACTCCACCACCACCAGGTCGTTTTAATGTCCCAAGTTTAATGTATGTGTGATGTGTTTTTAACCCAGTATGTGTGTAGTTTGGTGAACGTGGCAGCTTAAACAGGTTGTTTATATCGGTGATATTACAGGTTTGTGGTTTGTTAGAAGATGATGATGATTTTAATGAATTTTCAAGTGACACTGTTAGCGAAAGCAAGAATACATTTTAATGAGCACATCACACTTACATTCACACCTTTATTTACACCTTGTCTTTCGTGAGGTGTAAACTCGATGTGTGTTTGTGTGATTTCAGAGAGCGACGAACCAGAGGAGGCAGCTGCAGCCGTAACTCACAGCACATCCGTCCCACCTGAGCAGCCTGGCAGCACCGAAGAGTCTGCAGTCACCAAACCTCTGACGGCCCTTAAAGACGCCACGAAGACACCCCTGTCCATGGACAGTCCCAGCAGAAGAGCTACACGCAGCAGAATCAAACTAGCTGCCAACTTCTCATTCACAGCAGGCCTCTGATCCTCACACACGTACACATCCGCACACATCTCCCAACACACAAAGCAATTCTATTTCACGCATAGTGTAACTCTGAATGAAGAGTTGATGGGCTGCACTAAAAACACAAAAACGACCCCAAAAGAGCATTGGCATTATCCCCTCTACATCCAGACAGGCTGTTGCATCCTTCTGTTTTCTTCGTCACCCACCCACCATCTTTGTTCTGTTCGTTGCAATCAGTATGTTCACCCCCAGTGATGTTCACCAAGCTGTGATTATTTTTTTTTTTTTTCTTCTTGCAGATTTTCTGCAATTCTTTAATTCGCCAGATTCATTGATCGTAACCGTTTGATTTCATCCCGAGGGAAGTTGATTTATAACTCGGTGACTGTGCATCTTCAGTTTAGAGCTACATTGTGTCTGGTTTAAAGACGATGAATGAAACTGAGTTAGTTGTCACTGTTCAGAGTAATGCTAGTAATGAGTAATCAGGTTTTCTATATGGAATCCAGAAGAAATGTTACTCATATTATCAGTTTAAACAAATAATTGAAAGCTTGTAAAGATGTTTTGTTCATGAATCTCATTGAGAAGCCTTCATCATTATGTCCTAGCTCTGTCCCTCAGAAAATTTCATTTAACATTCACTCATTTTTTTAACTAATTTGGAAATTTTACTTTGTAGGTAAGCCCAGATGTGTCAGTCGAACTGGATGATCATGTTTTAGTCGTCTCTTGAGCAAAGTATTCACTCTGCACATTTCTAAAGAGGTAGCTTCTCTTTGAGGTATATTCTCATCTTTTGTCTCTGTTGTAGAGTAAAGTAGCCTAAGGACAGTGTTTTCAGTTCCTTTTATATAATGCAGAGTAATTAGTAGTCTGTGGAAGAGTATGGCCAAAGTGTGTAGTGTATTTAGTGGCAAATCAATGATGGACTGAAGGAAACCAGTGATTTACTGTTCAGATCGTGTCTTCTTTAAGGGAAGATAACGGTGTTTGAACGGTTAAAGCTCGAATCCAGAGGTTCTGCTTGATATTGCGACGAGCACTGCTCTCAGGAACTTTTATTCTCACAATATATTAACTTCGTTTATAGCAAAGATTTTGGCGCGTCTCTCCAAGGCCACTAATAAAAGGCCTGAAAGAGAAGAGGTGGCTCTGTATTACTCCAGCCAGGTGTGTGCTCAGGCAGCAGGATATAAACTCAGATTGTTTGTCTTTTAGTCAGCAGCCAGCATGTCGGTGTCGTTGTAGCTACATTTTGTCTGTGTGTGGTTTACACTGGAATAGGTGGTGTGAAATGTGCATGATGTGCATAAATGAGTTTATGCATGGTGTAAGCCCAGGAGGAGCAGACAGGAACAGATGATGACAAGACATTGTTTAAGATCAGTCCCATTATTTCCACCATGTTTTAAGGGTTTTGGAGTCGGCGTCACCCTCGCAGTTGTCACAGAAACGCTCAAGGTTTTTTGAGTCAACCTTGCTGCTGGCAGACGCTGCGTCCACGGTGGCGCCCACACTGTTGATGAGTTTAACGGGAGGAGTGGACACTCCTCTGAGTTTTTGATTTTTTTTTTTTTTTTTAAATGACGAGGTGAATGGTTGTAGGTTTTTAGGGAAAAGCAATGTGACGGGAGGCGACTGGCTGTTTGTGGAGCAGCGTGGGGGCTGAACGGACTGTGACGTACACACAGAGGACCCTCTGCGGCTCTCTGGAAACTGCCGGGCTTTTACAATGGCTTGTATTTGCCACGGCGCTGAAGGATTTGCCGTCCTACCTCCTCCGTCCATCACATCCCCACTTAGAAGAGTTTTTACTTCCCGGTGTGTGTTGGTTTTCTCCGTTTTCCTCTGTCTCGAGCGTTTACAAGACTGCTGGCTGCTGAACCGCATCCAACTAATGTTCGCTGTCGCAAGAAGTGTAGCACAACCAAGTGGCACTGAAGTCGAAGGGTTTTTGTTGTTTGTGTTCAGGGGAAAAAGGATCAGAGAATGGGTAAGAGCCCATTTAATTAGTTTCAGTGTTAAGCAGTGTTATACCATGGGTTTTCTTTCAGACTTGATTTTGACTTGGTGTTTGAGGCCTTTAATTCTGAGAGATTCTTCCTGCCAAGTCATTAAGCAAAGGAAAAAAAAAAAAAAAAAAACGGCTGAAACGCCAATCAAAACATTTTTAAACAAGGCTGTTGTGGCTCGTCTCTACCATGTTTTACTGACTGTCTGGAAACCTGTTTGATGAAGGAATGAGCAGTTCAGAATAACTGATGATTGAGAATTGCTTGAAAAAAAAAAAAAATGGCTTAAAATACTCACAAGAAATGCCCAGATTTGAATTTAGCCGATACAAATGCATTAATTTTTTGTGTATTTGGGCAAAACCTAGCGTCCTCAGACCACTACAGTGGCAACTAACTCAGATCTGCACCTTAACTTTCCTGTTTGAGCTTTCTCTTGTCGTTTGGTTACATCAGTGAGAAGTTATTGTACCTGTCAAAATATGCACTTCTGCATAGTTTTGGTTCATGAAAAAGTCAAATGATTTAGTGTTTATTGAGGGTTTGGAGGAAAAAAAAAAAAAATCTTTGCCTCATTTGTTGGATGTAACTGTCACTTTGTTTTCATATTCAGTTTTTACATTGCATGACAGCTCTACGCTTTTCAAATCTACAGGGAAAAAAAAGAATAATTTCATCACTGCAGTGTCTTTAAAACTCCTGCCATGTGATTATTTTCTGTTTTTACCTGCTCAACAGTTGTCTCACTGATGTTCACCTCCCGTCACGCACACAGAAGTCACTGTAACAGTCTAACATTGTTGAAGGGACCAAAAAGATTTCCGTTAATAAATTTCACAAGCATCACGTCGGCCTCGTCTCAAATTATTTCTGACTTTTTGAATGAAATCAAAACAAAAACAGCACGTTCCTGAAAGATGCTCTTTATTTAAACATATATGTACAGGTAGTTTCAGCTTATTATCTGCATATTTGTTCAATATTCAACATTAGGACCTTCATAAATGTACTACTACTACAGAACTGTTAAGTTATCAAGAAGAAAGGTAAAGTGACAAAGAGCAACACTTTTGCTTGACATGAGTCACTAAAGTCCTAAATTACACTCAAACATACACCATCTATTGGAGGCATTTACAAGAGAGTTGCATTCATTTCCTGGTGTTTTTAATCATTTAAAAACGCAAGACTAAATTCAGAGGATGCAAGTCGTTTGTCACCAATATTTGTAATATCCATATTAAGTATGAATGATTCAGTGTCTCCCAGCAGCAGCTGGTGGCTGAGGTGACGTCAGGGAACGAGCGAGTGGACGGTTAGTGCGGTGGAGTATACGGGGTTAACTGAAGAAATGAAAGCGATACTAGTTTGAAAAGTGGCTAATATGAGGCTACATGGCTGCTAGTGTCGCTGTGTTGTTAGATAAATAAACTGGAGCAAACAAAGTTCTAACTTTATCCAATCATAATTTCATATATATATATATATATATATATATATATATATTAGTGCTTAGGAGTGATTTATTTGGTTTAATTTGGGTGAGCTTTATAGCAGCGTTTGCATTTTTCGCTCCAGAACATATAGTTTCCGCCCCAATTTACATTGTTCACTTAATCTACAGCCATGTTGTTTTCCTTTCTCAGGTCGTAATAGTGATAATAATGTAGATTTATTTCTCCTGAAAGTGAAAGAAGTTCACTGATTTGTGTCGAACGTGATGAGACGAACAGATGTTTGTGTTGTTTTTTTGTTTTTTTTTCCTGTCAGACAGAGAGACCCATCATTTATAGTTCACTTTGTGGACGTTGTGCTTGTATTTCTCCACATACATGTTCAGTGTATCAGCTCACATCACCACCTTGAAGAGGAATGTTACAAAGTGAAACCTTTCTCCAAATTAATATATATATATATATATATATATATATATATATATATATAAAGCTACAACATCCATGTTCCTCCGTCCCTCATATTGTTTCATATCTGCGTTACTCTTTGAATGACTTCACATACACAGCTGACAAGCAGTCTTCACTTATAAAAAGCTCCTCGAGTGCTGATTAGGGATTAGTTTCCATTGACATTGAAATCACAAACCTTGACTCCTGAACGGAGCCCAGAGGAGACGCAGCTAACCGGGAGTGGGGGGGGGTTTCTCTGAGTCACAGGAAGTGATGTATGGCATGTCAAATCATGTCATGTGATGTGAGTGAGTTGCGTTTGACACGTGGACGGGGTTATAAAGAGGTCTCTGTCAGTTACAGTTACATGACGGCACACTGGGTGGCTCCACAGCAGTCCTTGATGATGGCCACTCCTGACTTGGTGATGGATGGTTTGTTGGGAGGCGGCTCCAGGATTTGTCTCTTGGGCTTTGGAGGATCTGACAAAGAAAAAAATAAGTAAAAAAAGTTACACAAATATAGATGTGCTTTTATAGACAAAAATATCCCTTTCTCTTTCTGGTTTTTTGTGTGTGTGTTATTTCTAATTTCTCACTCACTTTGTGCAAGTTTGAGTTTATTTTCCAGAGGCATCAGCTTCAGTCTGAGAAACTCGGCCATCTCCTTGTCTTCCTCTCGCTCCCTGAGATACAATACGTTCACATTTTAGATGGAAATTCATTTGTAAATAAAATAAATCACATCACACTTTTATCTGCAACAAACAGTGACTGTAGCATATGTTATACAAGATGCATTCTGGCGAGATTTGTTATTAATTAATGGAAAAATACCACAACAGCCACAATGTTAAATCCACCTCAGCAGGACGATGTGTCCTGATACTAATAACAAACGGCTTAAAGATTATGACAAAGAGCTCAAAGTTGACTAAACTTCCAAACTACCCAGATCCTGAACCAGATCCTAAAAACACTCACAACCACATAAGACCCAGACAGCACAGACCACCACAGACCAGAGAGAGTTGTTCTGGCCACACTAGAGGCACCTCCACATCATAATAAAGGTGGTTTTATTGTTGTGGCTAAACTAATATCAATAGGTTACATAAAGTTTTATTGTTTGTGTCTATTTCATAAACAATTGTGTGTTAACAGGAGCTGCAAGGTGACAAAAGTTTAAAATGTGGCCCAATGATTTATAACATCATTTTCTTTCTTGTCTGTTGCATTTGTGTCACACTCTGTGGGTTATCTGTGACAGCAGAGGAGGAGGAAAAAGAAAATGACAATATACAGCCATGAGCATCAGTCAAACTCCCACACACACACACACACACACACACACACACACACAGCAGGCAGTGTTGTGATGATGATGAAGCAACCTCGTCCGCTGCCTTCAGCCATGCTCACATTTGCTCTTCACATTTACTCTAACGAGTAATTCCTGCTGTTCCTCCAACCAAAGTGTGTGTGTGTGTGTGAAATGAAGACAAATCTGGAAATACTTTATTGTGACTCAGTTTGAGTAAACAAACTCTCAGACATCAACCAGGATATTAACTGAGGCGACGTGTCGCGGCGTTCTACCTTAATCTCTCCACCTCAGCATCATCCACCAGGAAATCTCTCTTCTGCACCAGTTTATGGATCTTCAGGATCAGCTCCTCTTCTCGCTGCCTGTGCTTCTTAGTTTTTTCTTTCTCTGGTGGAAATGAAAGACAGAAAATAAATAAAAAGCAACATCATAAAAAAAATGAAAATAATAATAGTAATAGATGCCTACTAATATAAAAGCAGCTTCCGTACACATAGTTACTTGCAACTGACCTTAAGAAACCCACTTTATAGAAAAGCCAAGTGGCTCTTAAACACAAACAGAGCCATGAGTCTCATGTATAATTTATAACAAACAAAGGCACTGACTTAATTATGCAAATGATGAGGGAAGGTTTCTCTTTTTTTTTTTGTTTCATTTTGGAAAAGAGATTTGCATTCATCCTCAGAGATCCACCATTGCAACCTCCACTCTGCTTTGTCTCACTTCCCTAACCTTCACACTCCGACGCACAGGAAAACACACACACACATAAACATATGATACACACACATACACATAGAGAACTGCAGAGGCAGGTTGTGTGCCGCTGCTGGTATCTGGGAAAAGAGTTTGAAAAATGACTGCAAGCATCAGCTCTTTGCCCAGTCTGAAAATAAAGCGGAGCAGTGCAGCTCCAGTTTGTGTATCCCCTCGGGGTCAGGACGTTTTGAGAGGAGGGGGAGAGCGGGGGGTGCATGAGTGTGACACCAATGTCAAAGTGTCAGGAGTGAGGGTCTGTTTAAAACCACCCCCTCCTCCCCCTCCTCCCATTGACTGACTGCATACAGGAGGCCCTGGTGGCTCATGGGGAACGAGTCACGGTGTCAACGAGGGCAAGTTTTTATTTGACAGCGAACAGTTTGTGTGACTGATGATCTCAATGGGATGGTGAGCAGACAGAATAACAGGAACACTGTACAGTATAACAGTAGAATACAATCTAATCAAATTTTACAGTGACAAAACTAAACTGTCGGCCATCAAAACCAAATAAATAAAACATGCAGTATTTCATCAACAGAATTTTAGTTTTTTAAATGTTATTAAAGAGTAAGATTCTGAATCCTGATAATACCATACCATTACCATTAAGCAACAACATTTTCTTACTTTTACAAATTAAAAGTTGACATTACAGGCCATTAAATGCAGTTTAACTCAGAGCTTTTGCTTCTACAGTCTGACTCTGATTTGGCTGTTTTTGTTGGCAAGTTTGTTGTTTAACTGATAAAACTCGCTCCTACTTATTCTTCGACTAAACTACATTTCAGCATCTGACATTATTGTGTAATTACCTTTTCGCCACAGTCACCGCTGTTCAGCAAAAGTTGCACAGAATCTCTTTAGGTTGCAATTGTCCCGTCAGCTTTTGTTGTTGTTGGTATGTGTGTGGGGGGAATTCATGACCTCAGTAGTTTTTTTTTAAATCGTGGCTACAGCCCAGATTCAAATAAACACCACAAATCAAAGCTTCAGAAATGACCACAGAGGTAAATGAATCAATACAAATATAAACTTCACAACACCAGAAGTTTTTTTTTTTTTTTGCAGTGCTGTTGTTTTGGATTATATTAAATTTATCCACACTCTGCACAAACACCTCGGTGCCCTGCCTCACTTCTTAAAGCAGTTGGCTACATGTCACACGAACATTGATGTAAATATTCACCTGTTGCTGCATCTGTTTATGCAAAGCCTCAAATATGTGTCACTATCGTCAATGCATCAACAACACATTTTTTCTGCATTTATAGAAACAGAGACAACACAGTAAAACTTCCCAGTACATAATTCAGTATCATTAGATTGTGTTTCTCTGCATCACAATAACATCCAGGTGGTGACAATGAGTGTTTACCAAAATTCATCCTGGACACCTTGCCTGGAAATCTTTCCTCAGCTCATATTTCCTTCACAGTAATGATGCGTATCTGTTTATGTGTGCATGATAATCTCTCCCTCATGACTCCACCACATCCCAGAGACTTACGATCAGTCCTGCGTAGTTTAGCGTAAGGACACTCCCTATAAATCACCGCGACGCCTGCTGAGGTTAGGGGACTCTGGTGAGTTACAAACACCAACACTTTGTGCCAAAAACGCTATTTTTGGTCGAGTTCGGGCTTGTGTACACGGACACCGCAGCACACAGAGGATCAATCTTGAGTGGTTTATTTCCTGAGAGGTTTACAGCTGGTATTCTTGATGTTGTGGCTGTTTTGTGAGGCAGAAAAAATATGCGCGTGTGTGTGTTTGTGTGTGTTTGATCTGTACCTGGTACTGCGACAATCTGTCTCAGCTCCTGCTTTAAACTCATGATGTCTTTGCAGAGCTGAATGTCATCCATCCTGACAGAGAAAAGAGAAAGAAAACAGTAAATCACTTGCCTCCATCCGATTAAAGACGAGCAGATATTATTAGCTGCTTCTGCTTTCACTTTATCTGATGTTAGACAGACTTGTTTCCTATAAGCAACCCTTCAAGAAAAGAAACGTAGCTGAAACATCAGCTGGAAGAATTTCTATCTATAAAATGATATAAACAACATCACATCTGTCTATTGTGATGGATGATGAAATTTATTCTTTTAATGTTGGAAGTTGAACTGACTAGAAAAATCAAGATTATTTTCACTTCTATTAATTAGCATGACAACCTCAATATTTTCAAATTTGGTAATCATGTTGTACTCGAGATGAGTTGTAATAACTGTGGTGACCCTCTATCAAAGTTCATTTTGCCCAGTATTTTTGATTTATGACCAAATACCTGCAAATCTAATGAAATTCTCATCAGACTTTTACTATATTTTGTCCACATTAGCAAACATTAGCATGCTAACCGTCCTACAATAGGGTGTTGAACATGTTGCCCTCCATGTAGGAGAATGTGAAGGCAGTTCATTAATTATTAATCCTTAGACATGACCGTTATAGTGATACAGTAACGATCAGCTCTGGAGGAAGATTGTTTAAATGAAAAACATGGGATCAAATCGTGACCTTGAAATCAAATATTAATGTGGAGAATCGTGATGAAAACCTACCACATTCAGAACAATCAGGGAAATGTTGTGGCATTTTTGCCTAATAAATCACTTAAAATGGTTATTTAGCTGTTTAATTGTTTTGAATTAATTTTCTGTTGACTTTGTACTTGATCAATTGATGACTGGTTTCAGCTGTGCAGCACTCAGCTCCTGTACTTGTCATTGAGACATCACAGCCTCAGTCTCCCATGTGTCACATCAGCAGCGTGTGCAGATGAGACACATGCAGCATAAATCAGTCCTGCTCTCTGAGCTTCCCGCAGCCTTTGACGTCTCACCTTTGGGACCTCGACATTTTTCCCCCCTCTCTCTTCTCTAAATCCTGTCTCTCTCTCTCACTCCCTCTGCAGAGCAGTGACAGCTACCACAGATTTAATTCTCCCTGTGATAGATCAGGCCGATGACTCATCCACAGCCTCCTTCCTCCTTCCTCCTCCTCTTCCTCTGCGTTTATTCCTGTTTCTCCCTTTTTACACCTCCTCCCTCCTCCTCCTCCTTCTGTCTCTCCCCATGACCCCTCCCTTTAGCTTCAGTCCTCTCTCCCTCTTGTCCTGCCTTGTGTTTCACTCTCTCAGTGTTATCTCCGAACTCCAGCAGCTCCTTCACTCCATCTGCTCGTGTGTGTGTGTGTGTGTTTACGTGCCGTCTTGAGTCTCACTGAGCCTGACGACGGAGACGTAAGTAATAAGCGGCGTGTCGGCCTAATGAAGCCTCTCGAGTGGGCGTGTGAATTAACGCTGTCGACTCAGTGAGGTCTGTACGATGCGTATCAGCTTCATCTGACACAACAACCGCAATGCTGGCGGTGTAATGACCCACACAAAACGCACTGTTCCATTTGGGTGATACAAATTGAGATAGTTTCAACAAACTGTTTGAGACAGTGGCTTTTATTTCCACTCTCAATTTTCAAGCTTGTGAGGATGCAACATTAGACACTATTGTATTAGTCATTATGATACCATACATCTCCTCTGACTTACTGAGAGTGGACAGAAACAACCACACAGACTGGATACTACACTGAACACACTGATTTGTCTCATATTCTGGGAGTTTTAAAGTATACTTCTATAATAAAATCCTCACATAATTGCAGTGTTTTAAGTAATTTTATATTAATACATCAATATAAGATGCAAGGAAGCAACATTTCAACCAATTAAACAGAGAAACTGGAAAGAGATGTTTAATATTTGCAGTGATTCATGAAATTTAAATGACTGGAAAGAAGCTATTTCATTGTTTTGATGGAAAAAATGCAATGATAACCAAACCAACCACAATATATTGTCATATCATCCTAACCCTAAATGTACTGTGATTATATGTTTTTTAAAGCAAAAATGATTAAATGAATTATCAAATCATTCAATAAATATTAAATAATTATTGTTATTTTGTGTTTAACAGTAAAGTGAGACAACAGATACGTATTTTTCAGCATCAAACTCAGTTTATCAGCATCCACATTGTGACACTTTCTCTGCCACGCTCAGTGTGATAAAAGTCATCGAGGTTTTAGACTGAAGGAAAAAAAAAACAAACCCAGGCTGTCATAACAAACACTGATCCATAATCCTCGCAGCTATTGTTGATGAGGAGCCAATGAGTTCATCACGGTGACTCATCCGACTGCTCTCAGCATGTCCATCTTTCTGAATAATCAATCGACAAATGGGCCCCTCCTGTCACTATCGAACAGTTTTAACGGCCGACTTGTGTTGCAGAGAAAACTGGACTTAAATGCCTTTGCAGTGCGTCATGACAGTGTCAGCCATGTCAGTCGTGTCATGGCAACGAGGTGCAGGCCTCATTATCCACTCAAGGACAATAACAGGACTTGTATCGATTCAATCTCTCGCATTGGGTCATATTTAGTGTTAGAAAAACACAAAAACTGACACTTCAGCAACTCACATGAAGCGCAGCTCTGACTCCCGACGAACCAGAACCTCTCGCAGGCGTTGGATACGAGCCATCTCCACCTCGATCTCCTCTGGAGACATAGTGCTCTCTGCCATGGACACATCTGAATGACCTGGGATCAAAAAATAAAATAGGAGGGAAACAGGAGACTGTAAAGACAAGGCACAGCAGACAGAGTCTGAAGCTTATTTACAGGTTTAAATTACAGCGATTACACACTACACGTGGTCAAATTTACACATGCCCACATCATCTAATCTGAGGTTCATTCTCCTATGATTTCATGTGACATCTTGCATCAGAGATGACTTAAATTCTATCTTTTTATCCTTGAAAACTTTATCATGCTGTCAGCGCTTCAGAAATCACAGTTATCAAGTCGCCATTTCACTGAGGCCAAGAACATGATATCTGGAAAAGAAAGCAGTGTTTAATTGAGAGAGGTGATTTAAAGTTCATAGTCTCAGCTGTGCCATGGACACAAATTCAGTGACTGATGCTGTGAAAATGTGTGTGTGTGTGTTTCGTATCTGTATTACAGCCACTTTTTCAAAATAAGAAAATCATTTCAAGTGTAAAAGCAGAACAAAAAAAAGGCGGATCAATGATCAGCTGTGGCTTCTCACTGACTGAGTTTTCCCTTCCTGAGCCGGACCACAAACCTCACATGCTTCTCCATGGCTGACAAGAAGATGCACCTAAAACACTTACAACTCTGACCAAACACTTACTCCTCTGATCAATGCACTGACCGCTGCTGAGGCAGCAGCGGCCAAACTGAACTCACCGGCACCTTAAAAGCACACGAATAACGAACGCGGTTGGTTTATTTTTAAGTGGAACTGAATCTGGTGTATTGTTGAACAGATGTGTCCTGGTTTCCTTCCCTTTAGCTTCTATAATAATCCAATCTCTCTCTCTCTCTCTATTGCACATACACATGAAAACCAGATTACTGTCAGTATGACTCACCTGAGAAGTGACTCCATCGTGGTTGTCGACTTTTTAACAGAAAGCTGAAGGGTGTTTGTTTTTAACAGAGGAGGATGAGGATGTTAAACAGTCGGGGGCAGTCGACTGAAAGACACATTGCATTATGGGTAGTGCGGGGATATTTTTTGCCTGTGCTCTTTCTGCTTTGACCTTGTTTTTTTTTTTTTTTTTTATCTCTAACAAGCTAAGTGAATAAAATAGTACAATAATGTCAAATAATGACCTGAATCATTAACTGTTATTGTCCACTTTTGTGCAGAACATCAATATTTCTTAAAGAAACAAAATCAGAAAGTATCAAGTACTCATTATTGACTGATATGTCATTTTCTCAATTACTGTTTTTGTTTGTTTGATGATCACATTTGAGAGGCTGTAACCGGAGATTTACATTTGTTAAAGTTTATTTTATCTATCCACATAGACACTCACTCCTCCATATAGTCATTAAAAGAGTATTATGGATTCATGTCTCCTCTCCGTACTGGCTGTAAAGCTTTCCCTTGTTTTCATAACAAAAGCTAATAAACAAAACTATTTGCATCCTGGGCAGTCAAATGTGACGCACAACATTTTTCCACAGTGTCTCTGAACACCGGAGGACTGGATCAGCTCTTCGTCCTCCTCCTGCAGCAGCAACGCCAACTGCAGTCTGCATTTGCGTTACTTTTTCACGGGGTGCTTGCTGAGGACAGGGCTGACTCACCACAGCAGACAGACGTCTGCACAGGAGGGTCCGGTTTGTTTGTGACTCGCTGATGTTGAATCATCAGCGAGCTGATAACAGACAACTGACGCCCAAAATTCAACTTAGTATGGTGGAGATGCAGCACAAAATGCACCTTTTTTTTTTCTCTTGTTTTTCTTTGCACACAAGGCATCTCACTCTACCACGTGCTCGCCATCACATCAGTGAAACCAAGCAGCATTAACTCCCGAATGGACTATTAAAAGTGGCAATGTACCAGCTCAATAACATCTTAACGGCTACCTCTCATCTGAACGATCCTTTGCCTCACACCTACTCAGCGTTAAAAAAACATTATTTCAACACCAAAAAAGAACAGCTTTAATACTCGTTAATTAAAAGCAGCTTGTTCACCAGGGGCGGGGAGAGGTCACATCACCAGCCTCAGAAGATGTAAATCGTGCATCTAATTAATCAGCTTGAAGTAACTCTGCTTCATTAAAAACAAACAGGCTCATTGCTGTACCTTAGGATTATGCTTTAATGAGAAATAATAGCCTGGAGAGCCTGTGTTTTTGTGTGTGTGTGTGTGTGCAGTGGCCACAGGAGGCTCCACAACAGGGAAATGTCAGCATCTGTATGACATCCAATGCACACGCCCCTGACACAACCTGCAGTCACACTGTATGCATGGATGCTGCTGCCTCTGAATCACACCTCCCCTCCATAGAAAAAAAGACAAGAAAATAAACAGATGGTGAGAACAAAATAGAAAGTGCAAGGTAAACACAGGTATTATTTTAGAAATAAGAGAAGATAAACTTGTCGGAGGGAGGTTCGTCCTGTTTTAACACTGTTTTTATTTTCATGCTCAATATACATGAGAGAAAGAGAAAAGCAATGACTCCATCTGTGTCTAAAAATATCCACTGCATTTTTTTTTTTTCTTCTCCTTTTTCATCTCTGGAAGTTTCTTCGCACCCCCAACCCCTCCACCCGCCCACTCCAACCAGGACACATGTGAGATCACATCTCCTCTCACTTCGTAGCCTCTTGTCACCCACCACATGCGTCATTCGTCTCCCTTCATCCGCTGAGGTTTAGTAAAGTGACAAAATAATAGGAACATCAACATGTTCTCTGCAGCTGGTGATGTTTGTTTGTGTTAAAAACGTGGTTATTTTTAAGGCTGTGATTTGTTTTTAAATGAAAACATTAATTGATTGATTATAATTTGACTGAATATAATCTCAATGTGAGAGTGAGAGTTTGCTTTTTTCTTTCTCTATTAGCAAAATATATTTGCATTTTTTAAAAACTTTACATTATTATTATTATTATTTATTGTTTTCAGATGTTATCATCATTAACCAATTAACCAATAAAATTGTAGAAACATCTAATTCATTCACTAATTTGCTCTTCAGTTTATGTTTATGGTCACTTCATGATTAAAGATGTTAAAGTGAAGAGAATGAGTCATTTCTGATGTAAGCAGAAGCACAAGTATGAAATATCGTGTAGGTTTGAAATTGAGATGAAACTAACCCTTCAGCTGTCACTCATTTTGACATAAACACTCAAATATCCTTCGAAATGTTGAAAGCTACACTTCACATTGATCAGAGCAGAGGTGATTCTGTCTGCATGGCTCTAAATGACCGAACACACACACACACACACACACACACACACAAGTTGGAGATCACGCTGCGCTTTGCTGGTGTTTGTGGCTGTTTTGTATTTGGCTCAGATTCATTCACAAACCGCGCAGTGGCCACAGAGCGCGTGTAGGGGAATTAATAGGCCTTTTAGAACCAAATCACCAAATCCTCCGTGACTCACTCGTTAACCGTTTTACACCGGTTCATCACGTACGAAGGAGAAACAACAACAACAACCTCTGAGGCGTCAGTTCGGGTGCAGAGATGTGTTGGTTTGTGTTTCATGGCGCTTACCTTTGTCCGTCGTCCACGCCGTTTCCGACACGGCGCCGTAGCTCCTGAGCGCGCGCTCGGTGTCCGAAATAGATTTCTTCAGTTCCATGTCGGTGCAGAGTGCCCGCGCGCCTCCCCCCTAAATTAAAAAAAAAAAGCGGAGAAACGAGGATGTCCCTGCTTACTGCTGCTGGATGTACGCTCGCTGCGTCCTTTTCTCGATAACACGGTTTCACCCGGTGACGAGGTTCCAGCGACCCGAGACGTTGAGCATCTTTATTCAAAGCTTTCAAGTCTCTCGACGTGTGGATGGAGAGAGGAGAGAGGATGCAGGGCGCATGCGCGCTGAGGGGCAAAGATGTGAGGATGCAGGGAGACACCCACTGGTACAGGGATGACGTTAAAAAAATAAAATAGGATAAAATGATAGACACAACAGCGCAGTAGCATTAAAGTTTTTAATTGTCAGTCTGAGTGAGCAGCTCTGTAAACACTTTGTCTCTGCGGTGAAGCTCTGTTTGTTGTGAAACCTGCTGGTAAAACTGTCAAAGGTTAAGTAGCAGGTGTTTCCACATCAGGGGGTCTGGTTGCAATATGTTTATTTGTGTAGTCACTTTCTATAAAGGTAAGATATGCACATATGACAAAATAACTTTATAATTTATTATAAATGAAGCTTTTTTTATTCGAAATTGGATCAATTTCATATATATCATATATTCTCAGTCCTTACAATAATGCACTTTCTATATGTATAGTTCATAAATTGACTTATATTTAATTTATATATCTATGTTAATATATATCATGTATCTATAAATGTACAATATACACACAGATATGTATATGTGTGACAGTTTCCTACTTTTTCTTATTTTATATTACATATATGTATGTATAGTTCATAAACTAACTGACCTATATTTATTTATATAAATATATATCATGTATCAATAAATGTACAATATACAATATAGACACACAGATATGTACTGTGAGAAAGAGTTTATATTTTTTTTTTATCTCAGTGAAATATCAGGAAGTCAGGGAAAATACTATATATATATATACACACACATACATATATATGTGTGTGTGTTCTCAACATAATAACACATAATTTTTATCATCAGTGTTTCATATATGTTGTAAACGTGAACCTTCGTGTATCTAGTGCACATCTATGTGATAATAATACTGTATATACAAGTGATGTATATGTCAGTGTCCCTCTTTATAGGGACATACTGTATATGTCATATGTTACATTTTCATATGGGCATGAGGTAAAATAGCACAGATGTTTTTAAAAGTACAGAGATCAGGAATAGATTGTCTGGGATGAATAAAAACGATGACGCAGAGAGAATAACAGTATGCAGCACGTGGGTCTGTCAAAGTACATGTTGTGCTCTGTATATTCCCACAAGAGGTGGAGACCGAGCTGCAGTTGCATCTAAATGATGAGTAATACATAAGAATGAGTAATATTTCTGTCTGAACACGAGCCAAGATGCAACTCTGATAGAAAAATGCCAAAAGAAAAGTGCAGGTCTATTGCACGTGATGTGGTTTTTGATGCATGTATGTGACACATGTTAAGTAACAGCTGATCTTTTGTGTTGCTATGGCAGCGTTCTGGTTTTATAAAACACGCCGACATCACATTAGTGGTTTTTAGTTTATTCAACAATAAATATTACACATATATCTCTATTTAGTATAATAAAGTATAGTGCAAAAATTGATCAAATCACTTTTCAATACACTGTGGTCAACGATGCTGTTGTTCTTTGTGATATTAAAAAAGTATTAATAAATAATTAAGACAGAAATTTTCAAATTGCACTGCTGCAGCACAGCTGATGATATAAACATGTGATTTGACATTTTTAGATCCAGTGTAACACATCAGCAAACAGATAATCAGGACATAATTAATAAATAACAAATAACACTCTAATATTATCACACTATCATTAATTTACTACATTTCAGGATGCAATTAAAAGTCTGTTTAAAAAAAAAAAAATCAAAAGTGAGTTCAAACAACACAGCATTAATTCAACTATGTGAGACACATCAAATAAAATAATCACTCTATAATATGCTGCATCAAAATGTATAACTATCCACTTTAGTAATAATTTAATAATTGCATTAAATGGGTTCTTACATTCAATAATTATTACTTTATTACTCAAATATTTCTCTGGTAGGATCAATAATATATCTATATTTATTACCACATCAAGATTTTGGCAACACAATTCAAAAATGATTTTTTGTTAATGATCTGCCCAAGATAGAAGAGATAAGTTTATGTAAAACTTTTTTTATTCTGTGTATAACAGTCAGCTCTTGTACTGAGCTGCGACCTATTTATAAAAATGACCTAAATAGAAAAAATAAAACTACTTGGTGAAGGTCACTGATAGCGAGTAAAAACCTGTTTAGTAACATTTCGTTTCACAAAGAGGTAAAATTCTGATTACATCATCAGACAAGCAGCGTTTTCACATTCAAGTGGAACGATATCTGAAGCAAACTTCATCGATCATTATTAGAAAAATCAATCTTCAGTAGTTTCTTGTTACAGCAGCATGTAGATGTAAAATAACAAAACGTGACATCAAACTAAAAATGTATTTTCAGATATGTTTTTTTTTCCTTTGATTGGCTGATTATTATGCATAAATATCATATCTATACATCACTAATAAAGAGATGTACATTCAATTCTGATGAATAATGAAACTTGTGCAGTGTGTGTCTGTATTTGGCACATCTTGTACCAGAGTGTGAACTGGAACCACAACACATCGTCCTTGAGGAGTTAAGGTGCTGTGTCACAATCACGGATAACAGTCGAAGCACTTGTGCTAACAAATGCAGCCTGAATTTTAAATATTTATAATGTTGGCCAACTTTTATAAAGCTAAAGCTTTAATTTCATGTGTTAGCTGCCACTCCACATAGTGGAAAAATATCCTTCAAACCTTAACTGTGACTGTGCAACATTATCAAACGCTGGACCAGCTGTGTCCTGTTCACATGAGTGTTTTCCTGCTTATGTTTCGTCTCTCACCGCTTATTGATCCTGTATGTTTCAGTTCTGAGTGGGTTTAGATGTCACTGTGTCAGTTTTGGGAGCTGCCATCTTGTCTTCAGCGACTTTCTTTTCCTCTGTGGATTCTGCTTCACCATCTTTTGGGGGGAACATCCACGCCAGAGCAGCGGCAGCCGTGCCGTCACCGCTTTGCCGTGAGAAGCACAGGAAGGTGGCCCAGATGAAGGCACAGCAGCCGGTGAAAGAGGTCCGCAAATACAGAGGCACCAAGGCAAAGTTCAGAAACTGAGGGAGACATAGACATTATATCAATCCCTTTCTATTAATGTATATGTTATTTATTCATAAATAATATATTCTTTGGACTTTATATATCTATTATTTTAATGGATGCTCTACAGATTTATCTTTTTAAATTCATCATATTGTTAAAGACTTTATTATAACAGCCACTCAAATGGAAAGGTTAAGTGATTGATGATTATAAAAACAAAATGAATCTATTCTTCAAGATCCACTTACTAACACAGACACAGCAGGTTTATTCTGATGGTGAGATGTTTTTATATCCTCTGACTCATGAATATGTGAGCTGTTGAGCTCCTTAAGGTAAAGAATGAACACGTGTGCACGGGGATGTTAATATTTACCTGCATGAATGGCCAGAACATCAGCCCTGTCTGAAAAGAGAGACAACCATGACATGGCAAAATTAGCAATAACAATAACTGTGGGTATACAGTCCATGACCTGTCTTAATACATTAAACATCTGTTTTTGGATGTCTCCACTTTGATTTAAAAATCAACCGTCACAGCTCAGTCTATGGTACATTTCACAGACAGATGCTTGAAGATGAAGCTGGTGGAAAGAAAATCATGACGTATCAGCCTGTCTCTGCTCCTCCTTCTACTCACCTTGTATGTGTTCAAAAACTTTTCTCTCCAGTCTTCCAGGATGTCATCTTTACCCTCCAAGAAACTGAGACCTGGATGACACACGACACACAAGAGGTCACACTCACTGTGGCTGCTGGGAAATGATTCACTCAAACCATATATGTGCTGTTTGGGACTATGGATAAATATTAGGTATTGATTATGCATATCATGTATATTATATATCGGGTGTGTATAAGTATGTATGTATTCTGTAAACTTTGCCCTTTTTTGCACACTGTATATGTAGAGTTTTGTTTTTTTCTTGTAGTGTTTTGTAATCTTTAGTGGTATTATATTAGGTTTTGTATTATAGGTTGTTCCTACTGTTATTAATTTTCTTAGTGAATGTAGCTGCCGCAATTAAATAATTTCCTGTCAAGGATCAGTAAAGTATTTTATCAAATTTCCAAATCCGACTGTTTCAACTGTACACAATGATTATGGGCATTTATTTGTCCTTTCTGGTGACATATCATTTACCCATATACTTGTATTATTATATGTAGCACCAATTAAAACTATTTCTAATTGTAACCAAATACAAAAACTTTAAAAGCAGCATTAAACAGTGGTCCCAGTTGTGAGTTTGTAAAACATCATGTGTGACATAAAACTTTGGGTTTAATCTACTGATGTGATGTCTTTGATGTGACCTCTACTGGTTGAGGTTTGTTTGACGGGACAATGAACAGCTGATCTTTAACTCAACAAGAGAGGACGAAGGTCATGTTACACACTGACAGACATGTGATCTGTGGTAAAGTTTAACCATTAACTCTCCACGAGGCGCCTCTCCCGGTGTCCTGTCCCCTCTCTTTCCCACTGACCTGTGTAGAAGACACTGGTGGCCAGCGGCGCCGCTGTGGTCTGATCCAGGAACAGTTTCCTCATCACCATCCCGGCTGAATTCCCTGGGAACCTCCGCTCCAGGAATCTCATCCAAAAGAAATTAAAGTTGCCGTGGAAACTGAACGCGACAACAGCGACGTTCCTCGTGTGGGCCCAGTCCACCTTCTCCTTCCGGGAAAACCACTGGTGGACGAAGTCTCCACCGGCGAACAGGCAACCGTACAGCGTCACGTTAGTGGCCCACGGAAACCGGCGGACATGTTTCAGAAACGCCTTTCGCATTTTATATATTTGAAATAAAATGAAAATCAAATATGAAGTTAACTAGTTTCTAAGCTAACGTTAGCTAAGAATGTTTGTTGCTAGCTGGACGTAACTAATGGTTACACAAACGTCACCTCTGAGGTTTTGATCTCAGCGGCATCACACAAACTGTACAGGTCTGTTCGGTTTTACACGTAAAATAACACTTATCATAACGATACACGAAGACAAAACCGTGTATGTTTCTGTTATAATGAAGCAAACAACGTGACAAATATAATAATAATAATAATAATAATAAATATATCAAATTTTATACTTCCTCCACGTCGTTCACCATCAGACACTCGGCACCGGACTGAGAGTGTATTTCTGTCAGTGGACCGGTCTGCTCCGTCTGCGTGAAAACACTACGCCCCTTGTTACGTAAAAAAAAAAAAAAATCACAGCTGAAATAAAGGAGGAGCAACAGTGAAAACCAGCAGCGATCACCAAGGTTGATCCTGAGCAGAGTAAACTATATATATATATATATATATATATATATATATATATATATATATATATATATATATATATATCTGTCGATAATTTTTGCCGGTTGAGAATATTAGAAAGACGTTAGAACGTTAGAACGTTAGAATGGAATGTTCAAATCAAAATCAAATCAAGCTTAGTTCTATCTTCTATCTTCAAATCATACAAACATTTATCTCAAGACACTTTACTTTATAGAATGGAAAAACCCAACATTTTCCAGAGAATAAGGTCGAGATGAATAATATTTTTGAGAATAAAATCATAATCTTGAGATTGAAGCTGTAAATCGAAATATTGAGGAAAAAGTTGAGAATAGCATCACATCACAATATTTGGGAAAATATATTAATTATCATAATAATCATTAGTTGCAGCCCGAAAATCATATCAGATTTTAAGTGTTGATTTCTTTTGAAACTATCACACAAAATTATATAACACAACACAACTGAGATGGCCTTATACACTTTATAGTTTTCTCTTTTAATTAAGACAAAACTTGTGAAACAAAACTGTTTGTGTGTGTGTGTTTGAATAAGATCTGTCGTCCCCTTGTTGAAAGTTAATAATGCATTTTACGCATGCAATTTCCTAAAACATACACATTCATGGCCGAAAATACAGCATGTAATAAGAGACATGGTGTGCAATGTCATATCATGTTCCACTCTCATCAGCAAGGTGCATTTGTTGAGAAAAATAAATTTTACTCAGCTCCTCAACAATGTATGAGTTTAACACTTCTTCACTTTTTTAACAAAGTTCCAAACTCTATATTTATGGGTCATATAGATATTTTATGCTTTTGTGTTTTAGCCCATCAACAATGAATCATAAATACATTTCCAAAGTAAAGGCCAAATTTCCAAATTACCTAAATGTGTTGGTCTCAGACATTTGATTGATTGACTGGATAAAGACCATTGGCTTCATCAATTTTTTTTTTTGGTCATTACATTATAATAATACATTCCCTGTTGGTGCATTCAGGTATGTGTTAAACATCAAACCTTCTCAATGCAAATTCATGATACATTTCATATAACAATATTCACAACAGCTACATCTGCTTAATGTTTGCTGCTCATGCTGAGTTCCTGGCCAGAGTAATTGACAACAGTAACATAAAGGCAGTCAATTTTCAAGTTGATTTCATGCTATACTAATATCAACTTAACATTTACTTTGGAAGAGTTCAGCAGTTGTAGTTCTTTTGGCTAAAAACACAAAACGAAACAAACAAACAAAAAGCACAATATTAAGTCAAAACAACAAACAAGCAATAATACAAGGATACAATACAAGATATTGTCCTTGACTTATCGCCACACAACAGAAGATGTTAAGGTGCAGTTTATACCACCTCATAAAAGTGGAAATTAACTGTTGCAGGCATCAACAGAATCACTTATTCTTCCTCTGTTCATTCTACTGGATCAACCACGAGTCAGAGGAGCCATACAGCAGAAATGTGGTTCAGTCTGTGGTGAACTTCTTCTTAAGACACAATGAATAATAATTTTTTTAAAAAAACAGACAGCAGGTGGAAGGGTCACAGTGTATCCAATGGAGCAACAGGCAAAAAACAAATCAGTTTCCATGTTAAGGTTGAGTGAAAAAAATGGAAGGAGGCCTCTATGACTGGGCAGCCTTCTCCCAGTCGCCCCCCTCAGTCCTGTGGTAGAGCTGTGGCTGACCCCCAGGAAACAGACTATCAGTGCTGGGGTGGTCTAGAAGGAACTGGATGGTGGACTTGATGTGCTGGACAAAGTGCGGTGGCTCAGCCATCGGAGAGGTGGACAGATACTGGACAGGAGACCAAAGACCAAAGAGTCAAATACTGTATGTGCTTTGTTACACTCATATTCAGAAGCATTTGTCTGAGCAAATCCCTTATTAAAAACAAAGTTAAGTATGCAAACTAAAGGTGATTTTTTCCACTTTGTCTTACCTTTAAAATGATGTCATCATCTTGTGACAACCAGAGTGCAATATCTGGATTTGACGCCCATCTGCAGGGACCAATTTTTACAAACCCCCGACTTGAATCATATATGTTAACCATCTGCGAGGGACAAGTAAATTTCATCAATTAAAATTTGCTCATTTTCCGTTTTGTATATTTGTAACTTAAATATCTTCCAGAGAAATTTCAAGTATCTTCTGTTGTGTGATTAAAAGACAAGAACCAGATGTATTAATATAATAGAAAATAGCTGTAGCTGTCGGTTTTTGTCACACAAACAGAATTTAATCATGTATTAATGAGTCCATTATCATTCATCTTATATACAAGCTGCTGTCACAGTACATATGAGTCATCATTCATTGTAAAGTATGCTGATGATTCAGTCATCCTTAGTCTCAGGACCATGAGGTGGGCCACGGTCCTATCTTGGATAAATTTGTTGATTGGTATGAGGAGTCATTTCTGCAACTCAAAGTCAGTAAAACTAAAAATTTGCGGTTTGATTTTTGTAGAAACGTTCCTACATGCCACTGACAATTATAAAGGGGTCTCCAGTTGAGTCAGTCAGCCAGTATAAGTACCTTGGGGCTATTCTAGATGATAGGCTGACCTATGAGGCCAACACAGATAGAATCTGTAAGGTTAACCAAAGATTGTTTAATTTAAGGACTTTTCAGGTAGAGAGCACCCTCATGAGAACATTTTATTCATCTTTTGTTGAGTCTGTACTCACATTTTCAATGATCTGTTGGTTTGGCAACCTCAGCCTAGTTAATAGAAACAGACTAAGCAGTGTTGTTAAACAGTGCCAAAAAAAAAAAATCATTGGCACAAACCTTGATGACCTAGGTCAAGTCTATCAAGTCAGGTGTGCTTGGAGAGCAAAGGCCATACTGGCAGATCCTGAGCATCCTCTGAACAAGGAATTTAGGTTATTGCCGTCAGGGAAGAGGCTGTCCTTTTCTAGGAAGGCCAGGTCTAAGAGATACCTAAGATCATTTGTCCTATTAGCTGTTAAATATTTGAGCTGTAATCAGTGATTTGGTGTAACTTGTATTTTTTAGGTAGTATTTTTTAAATGATATTCTGGTATTTCTTGTGTTCCTTATGTATTAATTCTATGATGTGTTCCTGATATACTCCTATTTGTTTATTATCACTTTATGTGTCCTATCTTGTGTGCTGATTGTGCCAACCGCTGCTCTATACCAAAATTGCCCCTTGGGGGACATTAAAGCTTAATCAATCAATCATAATATACATAAAGAGAAAAAAAACAACAGTTGTTGTATTTGAGATGACCTGGCCCCCAGAGAAGGTCCGTGCAGATCGCAGCTCTTCTGCAGGTCCTTTATGAGAGAATGATGACGGGAACACTTCCCCTGTTTTAACATTTACACCTGAGTAGAAACAGATACAAACACATTATATAAGAGGTCACATGCTGTGCTAAAATTTGCATGTCTCTCACTTTTTAGGATAATCACCACCTACCTATTCCATATATTATTGGTCTATGATTTCCATCAACGACAGTGTCATTCATTTCTACAAAAGCAGAGAAGAGTTAAATGGATGAAGACATGATTGGTTGCATGTTTTTTTAACAAGATGAAAAAATATTAAAAGCAATATTAAATTACCTGTGATACAACATGTCTCCAGATGAATATCCTCTTTCTGTTTATGAAATGCTGCTGTAAAATGGAAAAGAGCAAGTTGAGCTTTTTCAAGGTTCAAATGTTCCAAATATAATTTTACAATGAGACATGAGATATCTTTTAGGACTATACCCAGAATGTTAAGGCTCAGCTTATGGGATGTCTTTGACTCATCATTGAATCCACCAACAAGATGGAGCTCAAGTCTTCATAACGGAGAGTAAAAGAAAGAAAACAGAACATGAATATGAATATGAATATAACATGTGAATATGATGCTCAAATTGAAGGAAGATGTGTACAATCACTATGTTTGTCTGTGTTTCCATACCTGCCCTCTTTACTGACGTTACTCAGTGATGTGACAGCTTTCACGAGCTGTGGGACTTCAGACCAAGTGCTGGAACCATCACAATGAGCGAGGCACACAGCTCCACTTCCTTAGAAACAATACAATTCAATCACAGCAATCATTAAAAAACTGTGATTAAAACTGTACACAGAGACAGAATAAGGAACACAGATTAAATCTAATGAAATGAACATTACCGGTGTGTCGTACCACGACCAAATGGCAGGTGGTGGCATCGTCAGATCCAATTACTGACACACAATCTGGGAAACAAAGGTCAATAAAGTATTGTATTATAATCATGATCCATGTGTTGTCTGGTCACATTGGTTGTATTTAATTAGTCTGACAACAAAAGTTGATAATTAGATAAGTTCCTATTGTGTTGCTTTACTTACTGTCTGCTGGTGTTGTTGCAGCAAACTCTCTTTGTTGAACATACAAGAGGCACTTTGTGTCGACATCAACAAGCGGCTTGGAGCTAAATGTTCTTGCATTTTCCTGTAACATAACAGTTAAAATCATATTTCTGCACAAATGTTTAAAATGACCTTGGTCATTGTAGATGTGTTATAGTGCAGCAAAAACATAGTAAGCAATGATCACAATCATGTGTCATTTCGATGAAAAATGTGAACCTTGATCTCTACATCATTTAGACGTTTCTATAACAAAATATAATATAAATATGTCAATATAAATGAAAGACACTTTTCCATGTTTATGGACATTTATGATCATCATAATAACCAAACAGGAGACAATTAAAGTGTATAATATATCTCAAATAACCATTAAGTCTAATTCAAAGAAATAGAAGATTTCTGGGGACACATACAACTAGTTATATTACTTTACATGTGATAAAATATGAGTTTGTTTCATCTATTCCTGATTTGCATTTATAGCCACATGACACGGCAAAGCCCAGGTCATAAATGTAATAACATTTTATCTTTAAAATTACCAGTGACCTTACCTTAAAGCGACTGGTTATTTAAAGAAAATATACTGTTTAACATAGGTTTAACAGTCAATGACATGTATAAATTTAGCTAAAGCTAAATTTAGCTTCACTTTCTGGGAACAAACCTGTAAATGTGGATATCTTCCGAACAGTTCCGCTGTCGTGGTTACGCGGTCTAGTCCTTTATTTTGAATTAACAAAGGCATTTCCTAAGTCCACTTTGAAATCAGCTAGTTATCATATTATTACAAAAAGCTGAAAGTTCATATTTCAGTGGCTTGTTTTACCGCAGGACCAATCCGTCCGCTTGAATTTCCTGGTAGCGTTCTTCTTCTACGGTTTCAACGACAGAGACGTTCGCGGTTTGTGACGTCAGCGCCACCAATTTTTAAAGATCACACGAATCGAATTCACCATTCACGCTAAGCTGGAGTTTTCACGTAGCGTTGGTACAATGCAACCGAAGATACGTAAAATGAGTAGTCAGAGTTACGTCGCGAAAGAGGGCAGGGGAAAGAAGGAGCGAGCTAGAGGCCGTTTAGCTCCGTGACGCACACAGTAATTCGTTTAAAAAGTCATTATTTAAGCTTAATTATCGCCTGAAGTATATTTATTGATAAGCTAATGCGGTTTTGCAAGCGTAAATAGCGTTAAATTTGCACCGGATTGCAGCGCGCGCAGTAAACAAACCAAACGTAGTTAACGTGTCAAACACAGCGAGAAGAGAAGATTGTTTATCGCCAAAATGCGAGGAGGCTCGTCCTACGGAGACAGAGACAGAGACAGGGACCGTGGACGAGACAGGTAACTTCTAGTGTAGATATGGAAACAATGCACACAAATTTAAACACAACTAGTGTTGTAGAATATCTGGTCATCACAGAAAGTTTAAAGCCAAGACCAGATCTGTTATGAGACTCGGGTACTCGCCCTATTTTTTGTTTTATAGTTTATTATGAAACATTACACAGAGATACAGACAACAGCATTTATTTAAGTTTAAATTGACATAAAATTAACCAAAAGGTGGCGTTAATGGGTAGAGGATTCGGCCAGATGGTGGCGCTAAAGCTGAGGTAATGGGTCAATAAACTGTGTTTGTTTCTGCAAAAAGAATAGAAAATAATAATACAGTAAAATTTATAGGAAAACTCATAATCACAAGTAATTATAGAAAAGTGCTTTTTGTTTTTTGCTCAATAATATGCAATTAATAACCTAATAGCGTGAATAGACAGCTTTGCAAAAAAATATTAAAAATCCAAAACTGAATTGTTTGATTTAAAAGAGTATTTGCTTGTTTTACTTTATGACGTTGACAGTGCCACAGTGCTGAGAATAAAAGCAAAGACTCCAATGATCAATGAGTTATTTCTTGTTAAAGCTCAAGTTTCAAGAGAAACACTAATATAAACAAATAGAGATAAAGGTTAACCCTAATTAGCAACACTACTATTATCATTATCAGAATTGTAAATTAAGTATTAATAAAGTAAAAACAAACTAAAGATTACCAACACTTCCCCTTCCATTAAGGCTACAAAGGGAAGAGTGAGTGGGTGGTTCAGTCTTAAATGTCCTTGCACTCAGATGAGGACAATCAGATGAATAGGAAGTGGGAGGAGGTGAAAAATTTCCAAACTGTTACGTAAAAAGTTAAAATTTAGCCAAGAAGGCAGAAAAGAGGAGGAGGAGAAAGAAAACAGATATTTAATCTGTGTAGAACTTTATGAGTCCACCTGTCAAAATTTAATTAAATGAACATAGTTCATAAAGGCACATCTGTCTGTTTCCCAGACAGATGTTCATGGCCACGTGTTCACTGGCCATGAAGTCCAATGAACACTGTGCAGTGTAGACTTCTGTAATGAAACTATGGCAGGGCATAAATCATAACAAGGGAGTGAGGAGCTTTGAGTGTTTCCAGAAGCACAGTGGCTTCGAAAACTGAATGGAAGAAATCTGAAACTGCCAGAGCTCTTTATAGATTTAGTTGTCCACCCAAACTGAGCAACCACACAGAACAGTGTTGGTCTTTAAAGCGACCAAGAACCCAAAGGTCATTCTATTCTAAGTTGAGGGAATGTGACAGTCCATTTTGACTTTGCTAAACAAGATTTAAAGGACTCTTGAGAATATAAAAAACATTGTCTGATCTGATCAGACAGATATTGAGCTTTTTGGGCAGAACTCCAAACTCAGTGTCTAGTGAATAACACTGTTCAGTACCATTCTTACTTTAAAACACGGTGGTGGTAGCATCAGGCGATTAGAAAACTTCTAAGCAACTTGGAGACTGGTTCAAACTGAGGGAAGGTGATGGAAATGTAATACAGAGGCACATATAAATTAAATAAAAATCAAAGAAACAGATAACTGTCTTGCAGATTTTTTTAAAAGAGAGAAGGAAAAAGAAAACAAATCCACAGGAAAGTTTAA
Source organism: Polydactylus sextarius (assembly GCA_016801845.1). NCBI lineage: Eukaryota > Metazoa > Chordata > Actinopteri > Polynemidae > Polydactylus > Polydactylus sextarius. The sequence continues at coordinate 6,494,759 of CM028907.1, read as the reverse complement.
GTCTCCACATGCAAAGAGATCTGGATGTAATTTGTTTTAAAAGACAGAGGAAAGGTCAACTTGTTCCGAGAAGGGAGAAACTGCAGTATCACCACTGATTACCAATGGTTCTCATGTCTTAATTCTTGTTTCTCAGACCACGTTTTGGGGCCGCGAGTGGTCGTAGTGGAGCTCCACCAATGAAGTTTGGGAATCCAGGCGAGCGTCTCCGCAAGAAGAGATGGAACCTGGATGAGCTGCCAAAGTTTGAGAAAAACTTCTATGTTGAGCACCCTGATGTCCAGCGAATCAGTCAGGTAAGGCTTATGTCTGTCTACTAGAAGGCATATCAAATAACAATGAATATTATTCATGTTCACATTCACATACATTTTCTCCTTTTTCCCCTCTTTTGTTGTCATTTCCAGTACGAAATGGACGAGTTTCGCAGGAAGAAGGAGATCACCATCAGAGGCTCTGGCTGTCCAAAAGCAGTCACTGCTTTTCATCACGCACAATTCCCTCGTTAGTAAACCTTTCATTATGCTTACATGATGCACATGAATGCATAAACATTATTATGCTTACTCCCTCCAGTATCCAGGGACGTTAGAATTGAAATATTTGTAATGAAGTGAAACAGAATGTTGCAATGTCAGTGAAAATACATTTCACTAGGACTAGCAGCATGTTTAACATCTTTTTAATGTAATGACTGGAAAGTAAAGTGACAGTCGTTAAGTGTGTGGTGATTGTCCTCCTGTATCTTCTGACAGAGTATGTGATGGATGTGCTGATGCAGCAGAATTTTAAGGAACCAACAGCGATTCAGTCTCAGGGTTTCCCTGCGGCTCTGAGTGGCAGGGACATGGTGGGGATCGCACAGACGGGTTCTGGAAAGACTCTGGCAGTAAGGATACCATGTTGTTATAATACTGAGTATTTATGACTCTTTGTTTTGTTGGATAAGTTTATAAATATTTTATAAAGACAGAGGAAGAAATACATTCACCACAAGAGAATGCAACATACTAAAATGACAAATACTGTCTTTCACAGGAGAATTAGCCTTGAACGCTATCTCACAAACTGTCTTTTGTCTCTTCTTGTTCCCTCTAGTATCTTCTTCCTGCTATTGTGCACATCAACCATCAGCCTTATCTGGAGAGAGGAGACGGTCCAATTGTAAGTACCTTCACCAAACGTGTTAGTCTTGTTAAAATAAAGGATTTTTATCTAAATCATATGTTTGTGTGGGCTTTCAGTCTGTAAAACTCTTCCTTCTCTCTCCTCAGTGTCTGGTGTTGGCTCCAACCAGAGAGCTGGCGCAGCAGGTTCAACAGGTTGCATACGATTACGGCAAGTCCTCCCGCATCAAAAGCACCTGCGTCTACGGCGGAGCACCTAAAGGACCACAGATTAGAGATCTTGAGAGAGGTGGGTGTCGTCGATTATGCAAATTAACATGAATTTAAATGCCTTTTAAAAACCGTTCACTGTACTTTTTAGTGCTTTCTCAGCTGTGCGATGCGCAACAAAGCTGACATAGAAATGAACGATACACAAATGTAAAGAAAGTTGGCACATGGTCGGTCTGTAAATGCTCAGACCATCAGAGCTTCACTTTAGTGAAATGTTTTGCATGAGCACTTGTTATTATTATGTGTATCTTTTTTTTTTTGACATGGTGATCTCAACAACCGCAGGTGTTGAGATCTGCATCGCCACACCCGGTCGTCTTATTGACTTCTTGGAGGTTGGAAAGACTAACCTGCGCCGCTGCACCTACCTAGTGCTGGATGAGGCTGACCGCATGCTGGATATGGGCTTTGAGCCACAAATTCGCAAGATAGTTGATCAAATCAGGGTAGGAGAACGGCTTAATTACCACAACTGCTGGATTTAAAACACTCATCTCAGCTCAGCTTTTAATGGGCTGTGGATCACATAAATAAGCTGGATGTTTTCTCTCTTCCTGTCTCTCAGCCTGACAGACAGACTCTAATGTGGAGTGCGACCTGGCCAAAAGAGGTTCGGCAGCTTGCTGAGGACTTCCTGAGAGACTATATCCAGATTAATATCGGCGCTCTGGAACTTAGTGCCAACCACAACATCCTGCAGATAGTCGACGTCTGCATGGAGACGGAGAAGGACCACAAGTAAGGATAGCCACTGGGAAAATACCTAAAGCTTAAAATGTCATCATGTCATGATCCTCTCTGCTGTAATCGTGTTACAGAACATGAGCTCATACATTCACACTGTTGAAACTAAACTCAGCGCTGCCTCTCCTTGTCCACAGACTCATCCAGCTGATGGAGGAAATTATGGCTGAAAAGGAAAACAAGACCATCATTTTTGTAGAGACCAAGAAACGTTGTGACGACCTCACCAGGAGAATGAGGCGAGACGGGTGAGAAATCGCTGATAAATTCTACACATATTTGACATATCTGACAGACAGGAGATACTCGGAGTGCCACATTCTGTTTTTTTGTTTGTTTGTTTTAGGTGGCCAGCCATGTGTATCCATGGAGACAAGAGCCAACCAGAAAGAGACTGGGTACTAACAGGTAAGAATACAAAACTGTTGTGTTGTGACATTTGTTTCTGATCAGTTTCTGTGTCTAAACTATGTTTCATTTGTTCAGATGATATTTGACAGTAAAAATAATGAGACTGCTTAATGTGTCCTAATATATTTATGATCATTTTGTTTAATTCTACAGAATTTCGGAGTGGAAAAGCTCCTATTCTGATTGCTACCGACGTTGCCTCTCGTGGTCTGGGTATGTCTCCTCTCACTTACAGTTAATGCTGCAAAATGTCACATGACTGTCTCTTCTCTCAGTGTTTAGTAGTTTTTCCTCTAATTATTATATATAAAAGAATTACAAACAAACAGTCACTATAGTCAGGTTTATGAGTTCAAATACCAGTACCAATGGGTAAGTATTATACTGATCAGTATACATAACAATTATTGTTCCAACTATACAAATCAATCACAGCCACATTTTTCATTTAGTTGATGCTATGATGGTTTTTAATGAGGGATTCTGTACAAAAATGCACCAAAAAGTGTAGTCAGTTTAAATTTAGAGATGTACAATGAAATAAAATCAGTATATTACGTTGAGGGATCCCCCTGCTATGATAACCTGACAGGTTAATGAACTGTTCCATCCAGTAGGGGAGGCTGCAGGCCCTCTGGTCCTCTGGGTTTATAGTCTGTTTCTTGTTACTGCAGTTAAAAAAAAAAAAACGCTTCCATCAACTGGGGCTCTTTGGCACGCTGCCTGAAAAGGAGGGATGTGTGAGGCAAATGCTCCTGCACACCTTTTCTCACGTCTCCTTTTAACGATGTCAGGACAAATTTACTCATGATGTTGCTGATATTACACATTTCTCTATAAATAAAATCATAACCTGTGTACCATTCTGCAAAAAGGAAACATTTTGTCATGTTTTGCAGATGCACATGTTCAGGATATTGACAGAGACATCAGGGAGGCTAGGATGGATGTTTTGACATCTTATTTGTTGGCAGGATTAACGTGAGAAGGGGGGATAAGTGAAGTGTCTTTGATTTGCCAAAATCCCTATGACCGAATCCTTGTTCTTTTTTCCCCTCTTCTCCTCTCAGGGTTTGGCAGCACATGGCAGCTGTAACAGTCTGCGCTGCTGTCACTGCCCCCCTCAGTCACGTTAAAGTAGAAGCTTGGCTAATTTTAGAGGGAATAAAGCCCCTTGTGTTCCTCTTGGGTAACTAAGATCCCCCCTGCCCAGTATTGTCAGACTTTGTAAAAATCCAACGAGCCTTCCTTGGGAGCAGCCTGAGGTTCCTGTATGTCTGCCCCATCGGTCCGTCCCCAAAAAGCAGACAAACAGGGCAGAGAGAGAGTTAGACGGGCTCGTCTGGATCCAGTCCTGGCCGGGGGTCTGAGGAGGGTCCTGCAATGCGACGAGAGAGCAACAGAACCAGCCGTTGCGGGTGTGTGTGCGTGAGTCTCATGAGGTTAAACGGTTCTGCTCCCGTCTGACGTTGCTGGTGTGCGCAGAAGGTGAGGGATGAATCCTGTCTCCCTCCCCCTCAGCCCCTCCCTATGAACCAGGACTGATCAGGGGGGACTGACTACCTTTGTAAAAACAACATGAAGGGGGTAAGTACCTCAACGCCCCTTTCTCTTAACTTCTTCATGAGCTCACCATACATTTCACCCGTGCTCATATTTTAATCAAAGCACAGTTTATATCACAGAGCGTCGTTGCTCTGTTACTCAGAAGGTTATGGTTGAAGAAATGGCTTCCCTCTGTCATGACGGAGGGGAAAAGGGAGACTTATTGATCAGCAGTGCTGTCAGAGCCCCACATCTTCTGTAATGAGAAACAGACTGTCTCTTCATACACATTGGTGTCCAGTTTACAAACCTCAAACGTGGCTTCATGCTCACTCCATGTCAAGTGAGCATGAAGTTCAGCTTTAATTGTGTTGGATTGGAGTTACAATGGTGTTTAACTGGATTTTTGCAGTGTCTGATGAGCAGGTAAGTTATTCCATTTGTTTAGGTTACTGATCTTTTTTATAATAAAATTGTCTGACTTAATTAACTTAATTGTAAACTTGTATACACAAATGATCAATTATTTCTTCAGAATCTTTTTCCCGCTGTGAGATGATCATCTTTTCCTTTCCCCTTTGCTGTAAAACCGATGATTCTTTACCCAAAAAGACGTGGAAGACGTCAAGTTTGTCATCAACTATGACTATCCCAGCTCCTCTGAGGATTACGTTCACCGTATCGGACGTACGGCTCGCAGTACCAACAAAGGCACTGCCTACACCTTCTTCACCCCAGGGAACCTGCGACAAGCCCGAGACCTTGTCCGGGTGTTGCAGGAAGCCCGGCAGGCCATCAACCCAAAACTGCTTCAGCTCGTGGACTCTGGCCGCGGTGGAGGAGGAGGTAAGGATGACATAGAGATGTCTGTAAATCTGAAGACAGCGTGCTTGTGTAGGTCTTGAATATCTTATTCTTGTCTTCTGCATGGAATTTTGAATTTTCTGTTTCCCAGATATTGAAATTTCTAGGATTTTGTGTGAAATTCTGGAAAAAGTTAAGCTCATAGAAGAGTTTTAGAGTCTGTAAAATGCACAAAAAAGCATTTTAAAATGTGTAATATACAAAGAAAAAACTAATTTGGTATCGGGTGACTTCTTTTTGCCCATTGCCTTTTTAAGTTAATAACTACTGATCTAAAATGCAGAAAAGGCTAAAATGACATAAATGAAATAAACGGACGGTGATGATTGGATGATGCAGCAGCGTGCTGAGAATAAACAGGAAATTTAAAAAAATTGTGGTTTTTAAAAACACTGCAGTATGTGGAACATACAATGACAATAAAAACCCTCTGATTCTGATAATACAAGTAAGATCTATTTATTTCTTTAGTTTGTGTTAAGAAATGAAGGATTCACTTTGCATCGTATGATTTGTGAATTCTATAGAAGTCCATTCATTTATTCATTCATTCATTCGTTCATTTAGGTGGAAGAATGCGTTACCGTGGCAGCAGCTCCAACAACCCAAACCTAATGTACCAGGATGAATGCGATCGTCGCATGCGCTCTGGCGGTGGAGCAGGCGGGGGCAGCAAAGACGGCCGTGGCGGCTTCAACCGTGACGGTCGCGGCAGCCGCGACGCAGATCGATCCACTTCCTCCTCCTCGTCCTCCTACAGGGACAGAAGTCGTGAACGCAGGAACAGCTACAACTCTGGTTCGGATCAGTACCAGGGTTACAACAGCAACAACACCGGGGCTTATAACTCCCGCGGTGGGGGTCAGTCTGGAGGTGGTGGAGGTCAGGATCAGTCCAACCAGCCTCAGGCTCAGTTCGGTCAACCTCCTCCTCCACCACCACCGTCAGCGGGGCCGCCGCCGCCACTTATGGCGCAGCAGTTTGCTCCACCTCAGCCACCGCTGATGGGTTTCATGGGGCAACCACCTTACCCCTTCACCTCTCCACCTCCTCCTCCACCAGGCCCTCAACCTCCACGGAAGTAGGATCATCAGAAAGTTAGTGTGTTCACGATGTAACTTTGTTTTTATTCTCCAACTCTTTTTAACTTCCAAAGGCAGGGGTTTGACAAGGCATATATCTACAGAGGTAAGGGCTTATTTTGTATTTGTTTTGTACTTTTTAACAAACTCAACATGTTGACTTTAAATTTTCCCAAGAACAAAATAAATCTCTTTTATCTTCCTTTTTTTTAACCTAGATACATGAGATCTCTAATCTCATGGAGAAGTCTCACACTATTAACCATTTCTCATGGTTTTTATTTCAATCAAACACCAAAACCAATGAATTTTACCAGTTTCTTGTCTTCCTCTATTTTAAACTGTGCCAATCATCAGCTGTGTCAGGATTTGGTTATGATGGAAACAAACATATCGAGCCTCAGCTGAATGTGTTTGAGATTGAGAGTGCCGGTTTAGGGACAAAATATTTTCTAAACGATGTCGTCACATTCCAGAGACACGACTTTCTTCAGCTTTGAAATCTTTGAATTGTTCGGCTGAAGGAAGACGAAGCTTTTGACTGTTAATTATTTACACTGAAGCGGTGCAGCCAGGTTTGATGCCATACAACCACTATTATTTTTTTGTAGTGTAATGGATTACCATGGATTAGCCATGCCTTCGTGTTTTCTTGTTGCAAGCTGAAATGGACGTCTGTGTTATCTTGTAACTCCTTTATCTTTCTAATAAACATATCAACTGAAGCAGATGTTTTCATGCAAATTGTTGACTAAGAGCAGTTGGTTGCTTGTTGTGCTCTTTTTACAGTGTTTTCTTAATAAATAAATGAATCCAACCTTTTCTACTTGGCAAATTATTGTTCAAATTATTTGTGCATCAGATAAATTTCCATACAAATGACTTTATTTTTCCTTAAATACACAGTTGTTGTACATTCTCATTTTGTACCCAGCAGTATTTACATTTGTGTTGCTTTTATTCGTCAGCATACATCATTTTATTTACAGTCGGAGCACAGATGCATGACTTTTCCTCCTTTCCTAGACATAAATCTACAAAGGCCTCATCACTCATGCTCTTCCAGTCGGGAAAAAGTTTTGTAAAATGAAGATTTTATTTTCAGTCCTACTTAATGTTGAAGGTCCAGTCTTATCCATATAAGCCCAGTACTGGAGATGCAGGGGTATAATGTGTGTTGTGCTAAATCATGTATGAATGAAGTGTTCAGCCAACAGAAACGTCTACGTTAATACTTTCACCACCCAGAAGTGTGTTTGGTAATCTGTGACACTTTTGTTTTGGAAGGGGGAACTAATATATTGCACCTTTAATTGGATTTTAATTAATACTAAACCCAGACATGACATCAGGAGGCTGTGTTGTGATGTGACGTAGCTCAGAGGCAGTTTTTGCATCAGTTTGAAAGACGTATTTGTATCTTGAACACACAGACGCCTTGATGAATTTACTCCTTTAGCCAAAGACTAAATGAAGTCAAAATGCAGGAGTTAGTCCGTCGTCATCGTCCCAAAACATTTCACAAAAAACTTCCAATCTTCATCCAGCAGAAGAACGTAGTGTTTGACTATAGTTTATACAGGTAAAAGGAAAAGAGAAATCTGATATAACTGCCTCTATTAATGCACAGTAAAGTTTAAATCATGCTGGGAACATAAATGTCTATTATTTAAAATCTGATCTGATAATCACTGAAGCTACTTTTTGTCTCATTATTGCTTTTTTTCTGTCTGACATGATAACGATGAAAATGCAGCTGTGAATAAATGAAATGGCTGATGTAAAAGTGATTAATGGCACTGAGCTGTGCTGTCCATATAAAATTTAACACTCGATTTCAAGTATGCGTCTAACTGAACCAATCAATCTGCCTCCAATCTCATTTTTATTTTACGAATTTAAGAGATGATCATAAACCCGTTCTTCAATCAGCTCTGTGACCGTGAATATATTCAGATGATTCTCTTAACATTGTGTGACGTGACATTAGTTTCACAGTCTTTTTCTGACAAGACATGAACACATGAAAACAGAAACAAAGATCGAACCAGTCATTTGTATACATATGTACAAAGCGAACGAAAATCAAAAGTTTCATCTCAGGCACATGTGGTAGAATCAAACTGGATGTCAGCGACGTCAACTCAGGACCTCACGTTGTCCCTCTTTGGGTCAATCAACAGTAGAAAGGCAGCAAAAGAGGAAAAGACAAGTTTTTTTTTTTGTGAAAAGGAATGGTTTCATGTGCAACATTTAAAACAAAATAAGTGCATGATAAGTTTGGGTTGGAAAAAGACAAAAAAAAAATCTCCAAATCATAAATCCTGAGTGAAAAATAATATTGAATAGTGTCCCAATCATTTGAATGAACAAACAAAAGTGCAAAAATAAAAAGTTACATTTTAAAGGGGCAGAGATATAGTGTGCTTCCTTCATGACGCCTTTTTTTCACAGAGGACATCCTGACACATCTCCGCAGGGGAAACCACAGGCATGAAAATTAAAAAATGAATAATGGCTGAATTCCATTTAGCTGCTTCTGGTTCAGGGTCCTGGTGCTACGCATCCTGGCCGTCTGCCCTGCTGCCATGGCTTACTGGAACAGAGACGTTGTTAATGATGCTGCTGTGAAAAAGGCCTCCTGCCACAGCTTGACATATTAAAACCAAGACAATAATTTAAAAATGTATACCAATTCAGTATGGTGGATAGTTTCCTACAGCTTTTAAAGTTATTACAGTATTTCAGATCAGATCAATTCCTCAAACTCTCAAAATTTGATTATTTCCTTATGCAATACTTCAGCTTTGGGTAAGATTGTAAGCACTTCTAAAACATCGCTTCAAGCATTTAGCTGAGAAACTGTACTGATGGTCTGAGAAATAATAAACACTGGACATACAAGTTGTGACAATACTTTGAATATGTAACATTTTGGATCCCGGGTGAGGAATGCTTCAGACACTTCAGAGGAGAAATAATGTCAGACACCAGCTCTTAATGTGTAATTCACATGATATGGGACTACAGTGTGTAAATCACACAAATGCACACTTTTTCGGTTTTGTTTTTCTTTTTTTTTTTTTAAAAAGAAAAAAAAAAAAGCTTGATTTGTTTTCTCAGGAGTTGCAGCAGCGAGTCACTGTTTCTGACAGTGTGCTAAGCATCTCTGCATTCAACTGATTGTTGGAAGAGAAGGAAAAAAGCTACAAAAACACAGGAACACGGAGATGATGGAGTAAGGACAAGAAGCCTGTGAAGGAAGGCACAAGGTAGAAGCTGGCTCCCACGACTGGCCTTATGTCAGTTTATATAAACAAACTTCTGAAGCCACTGACGTGTCACAGAGGCCATCGTGCCTCTGCCAGTGGTGAGGGACAACTTCAACCTAAATCTAAAGGAAGCAGCGGATCAGTTGACAGGACGGCGACCCCTCTCACTACAGGTTCCCCCAGGTGTTCGGAGGTGGAAACTGATCCACGTCACCAGATTCATCATGAGACTTGTCACCCAGGTTGAACGTCAGCTTGTACCGCAAACGTACTTTTTCCTGGAAAAATAAAAACAAAAACAAAATCAGCACCTGAATCTTTTGTGAGCAATTTCCTCCAAAATAAACAAAGGTTATGTTTATACTCAGTATTTATCATGGAAAAGTATCTTGAGTGCATTTCCTTCCATATTTTTAAATCGTGCGCTGTTTATATCCAGATTTACTTTTACGCAACATCACTGCCTTGAAACAGGCAGTGATGTTGATATTTGTTCAATCAGCCACATGCAGTTAAACCAGTGGTTTTAAGGGGGAGTTAAGATCTATTACAAGAAAAGCCACTGTGAAGTTTTAATCTAGATTATGGAGCTTCACTGGGGAGGGAGGGTGGAGGGTGGTGGAGCACCTTGTGAGGGTTAGCCAGCAGCAGGATCTGTGTGATGGCAGCAGGAGGCAGGATGGGATTAAAGGCTGGGAGTTCAGTACTAGTGGGAGGCTGTAGCTTCACTTTCATTACCTGGAGAAAACGCACACACACACACACACACACACACACAAAATACATTGAAGAGGCTGTAATCTAGATTTTTATATCATTTCTTCTCTAACTAAAAAACTAAACTAATCTGGTTCACTCTTGCTGCTCGCTCCATATCGTCTCTGTAACTTGCCGACAACCCACCTTGGGCACAGCTGCCTGAAAGCGGATATTGGTGACAGGAATGGGAGCCGAGGACAACATGGAGATGATCACTACCAGCACGTCTGGCCTTGATGGGGGACAGTCACGGGCAAAGGTAAACAACACCCGGAGACTGTTTTTATCAAATACAGTCACTGGTAACAGAGTACCTGAAAAATATAAGAGACATGTCAAAATATGATGTGGAAACTCAAACTGTAACTACAATCAGCAGCACTGTTAGCTCTGGTTTTATGACTTGGTCTTACTAGGTTTGATTGACTCCAGAGGCACTGCAACGTCAGCTAGAGAGATGTTGTCGTATAGATCAGCAGCTGCTGATGAAGCTTTGTCAGCAGCTGTGAGACTGAGGTGAGAGAGGAGGAGAGTGTCGGGCTGCTCTGATTGGACAAGCGGAGCAGGAGTGGGACCAGAGGAGGAGGCGGTGGATGAAGGGGGAGCAGGTCTACCGTTACTACTGGACTTGGTCTGGAGATCTCGTAAAGTGACTCTGGACTGAGGTTGGAGTTTATCCCTGCATGTAAAAGCAACATGACAATCAGGAATGTAGAGGAATAAAAAACATGGACGTCCTTTTTAGATTCAAATGCTACTGATCTATACATTTGTCAAAGTTATGAGACTTTATATTTCTAGGTTTCTCGTACCATTTGACTTGCTGGCTCTCTGGAGGTAATGACTGCTGTAGCAACGTCTTCCCAAGTAAATCCAGCTCTTCCATGGCTTTAGGAGGAGCAGTGGAGCCTCCTGATGTTGGAGTCTGCTGAGCCTGGACCAGAGCTGGTAGCAACACTGTGGCTGGTACTGATACAGCAGCTGATTCTGTGCTGTCAGACTGAGAAAATACAGAGAGTTGAGGGTTACATATCATGACTGAACAGGACTATTAAGCCACTGTGTGTGTGTGTGTGTTTTTAATAGCATATTAAAAAATATGCTATAAAAAAGCATATTCAAATTGTCAAAAAGTCATTTTTTAAACGTCCACTTGGTGGCACCAAAGTTAGAACATTTCAACTGGTTTAAATGATCAAACAACTCACCTGAAAAACCCTCTGGGAGTCATTGACTTCTGTTACATTCAGTCCTGCCAAGACAAAACCAACAAAATGGACACATTTGATTTAAAATATAAAGCTGCACATAAATACTTTCCAGCAAATTGCCACATATACTTTAAATTTAGAAGTTCACAGCCTAATTCAAAATTTGCTTGGTTGAATATCAAACAATCTGTTACTGTTTTCTAGCTTTGTTGTGGTCTGACCAGTTGATGTCTGCCTCTGAGGATGTTAACCAACAGGAGGCCGACACCCCAGCTGAAGGAAATCAGGTTTAACTCTGTTGTGTCGACTTTTCTGTTCAGTTTTCTGCTAACACTGCTGATTGAACCTTTTAAAGCTTGTTAAAAACATTTACATTTAAGAGCCACATGAGTTTCTCTGTCAGCATTGAGCTGTACTTACCCAGAGACATGAGTTCGTCATCCAGGAGGCTCATACCCATGTTCTGAGTCAGCGTCTGTAAACTGGAGGGCTCTGTGTTGGACGGTGCCGTGTTGGTTGATGCGTTAAGTCCCATCAGGTCTACGAGTGCTGAGCTACTGCTGTTGTCTGGTTTGGACAGAAAATATCCATCTGGGATCTGTTAAATGCCAAAATCACAGCTTACTCACCATAAACACATGCACATACCTGGTTGTGAAGACGTAGTTATACAATCTTTTGTCACTTCTTCCCCCTTTACCAGCTGCCTGTAGAGGTTGATGACCTGTGTCAAGCTGTCATTGGCCTGTAAGATATCCGCTGTGAGAAGAAAAATGAAATTGGTGTGAAATATTTTGATTCAATAATTAGTTCTAGGAAATTCTAAATTAACATAACTTACCTAATGCTTCGTCACTATCCTCTGTATCACTTGCTAATCGGAACAGTGTGGGCCTCATCTTTTCACAGCGCTGATAAAGATCCTGCAATTTGAACCGTGATGAAATACTAAGTCCACACTTCCACTGAGTGGTCCCAGCAGGATTATGAGACCACAGCTGAAGCATGTTTTAATACGCTGAGCTGCGCTAACCTTAATGAGCTCCTGGTTGCTCTGGGAGCTGCTTTCCTTGCTGTAGCCCTCCAGCAGCTGGTTCAGCAGGCTGACGCTTTCCTTCACCTCCTGGATGGCGTTCACTCGCTTTGATACCTTCTCCACTCGCTTTTGGTCCTATGAAAAGGATTTAAAAAAAAGAGAGAAAAAGAGAAATAGTATCTCACACTGCAGGATAAACAGAATCAGTGATGTGATAATATTGCGATAATTACAGTTATATTACAGTTTAAGAAACTCCACTCAGTGTGTGAGGTTACAGTGTTTTTGTTTTCTTTTTTAATTATTTTAAATATTAAAATATTTCATAGAAACTGCAGCCTAGTGTTTGATTTTTAACTGGATCAGTGGTCTAGTGCATTGGCACAAGCATTCAAGTGTATTGATATCATCATGCTACAGAACCAGATGTGTATTTTATATAAATGATGAAAGGACACAATACATGTCCAACCTGTGCAGACCATTTGTATAACAAAACTGGTGACTCACTTCCTGAACCATTTCCTTGATGAGCTTGTTTGCTGCTCTCAGATCTTCAGGGTGAGAACTGTTCAATAAGCGAGACAGCGTCTACACAAACAGGATAGGACAAAAGAAGGAGAGGAAAGAGAAGAGGAAGCCAATTTGTAAACCATACAAACTGTTAACTTTTTGTTTTTTTACAGGGGCCTTCAAAAAGGATATGAAGGTGGTATAAATTCCCTTTGTAAACTTGTCTGATGGTAGGCGGTTGGTATTTCTTCATACCTTGGATTTCTCCTCATCCTCAAAGATGGCACTTTTGGCTCTAGGTGGAGGGGGTGGGAGGGGCTTGTCATCAGGAAGCACAGGATCCTGTTTGACAATACCTGGAAGAAAACAAGGACACCTATTTAACTTAAAGTCAACAACACAGCTCCTGGTACATACACTTACACTGTAATATAATGTATATATCACTCAGAGCCACTGAAGCTGTAAAAAAGTTATTTATTTAGTCTATTTCATTGTGAAGAACAGCTGAAACCTGTGTGGCACAGATACAGTTAATAAGAAACCTTATAAAGGATTCATTTAACCCAGAACCTCAAAACAACTCCATCTTGGTTAGAAACTCCATTTTTAAGACATTCATCTAAGCATGACTAATGAAAACAGTCTCATGTTTGTGACTTGTCAGCATTAAAAGGAGAACTGATACCAATTTGTACAAAACACCTCGTGTTAAAACAAGTAAAGTATGGGGAACCAAAAAAGACTTTATCAATGAATGAAATGTGGGAATTATAAAAACCATTGTACACATATTGTAGAGGTCAAGAAAAGAACAAAACGTACAGCTTAAACTTGTGAGTCATGTTCTCAAACATCTGGAGCTCTCACCCTGTTTTTTCAGCATCTGATACGCGTCCGATATCTTGGTCTCATCTGGCAGCCGCGTCGTCCAGCTGTACATCATTTCTAACACCTTCATCTTCACTGCCTCTGGAGCCCGGGCACCAAGATACTACAGAGAGGCAACACAGGGTGTTAATGACTGTAATAGAAAATGTGTTTATGTGATTGACAATATTCACTCCTACACGTTTGTTTTGTTCCAACAAACTGGCAGCTTGGAACTATGTTGTGTGATCAAGATTACAGTTGCTGTTGCTGTTTTCACTATAGTTAATAAACCCTATAAAAAGGATTCTCATGGATATATAGTTGCAGCCAAACTTGTGTAACAGCAGAGGATAATAGTTATTACCTTGGGTGAGACCACTTTGATGAGCTCATTGAGAAAGCGAAACTTTCCCACTTCACTGTGAAATCGCTTTCCACAGTTCTTCATGCACATCTCAAGAACCTGGGAATCAGTTTGTTATAGCAATGATCTGTGACATGAACTGTCATATTTGAACTTCTTAGTCACAAAACACTGCACACACATACACACACACATATAAAACTTTAAGGGATTGAAAGTGAAACTGTTAATACTTCACATGCTCAATCTCTTACCGTAAGCGCTTGCATAGCTTCCCACTCCTGAGGAGACTGGATTTTATGGGCCAAAAGCCTGGTCGCAAGCTGGGGACTGATGAAGAAAAACAGACTTTAACCTTCACTTAACTGACAAACAAAAACGAGTAAAGAATCGTACAATACTAGGAAGAAACATGTGTATAAACATACACAAATTATTCAGCAACATGCATTTGAAATAACAATAATAATAAAAAAAAAACTGCAGTGAGATGACAATAGTCTGACATACTTAAAATTGTGATAAAGTCTACATAGCTTAAAAGATGAATGTTTACTATAGAGCTGTAAAAACTGCGAGACAGGAAGAAAGCAAGTTGTTAAAATTTACAGTTCAGACCATAAGAATCTAGTATCTAAAGTCCTTCAGACTTGAAGGAACTGAGGCACATTGAATTTTTGAAGTATCGGAGACTTAATCAAAGTGATGTCTCAGCTTTATTTTAAGTATGATATCATCAATATAGAAAGTATAACTAAAAGTATTTTAACAGATGGTGCCTAAATTGCCAGTGATCAAATGTAATCTGACACTTGGTAAACCAGTCAATTTGGCAACTGGATGGTTCTTTGGTAGCTGTTCAGAAGACAACACATAACTCATAGTTGCCATTTACACTGAGGTGTAGTTGTCTGTAAAATATGAGTAGTAAAAAAAATATAAAGAAGCTTTTTAAAAAAAAAATGCAGCAAAAGCCTCAGATACAGAAAAGTCAAGCTGCAGTTTGCAAAAACTTCTGCTGACGGCTGTGGTTTCAAGACTTCAGGAGCTCACTGCCTAAAAAGAAATTTCTATTAAATATTAAATGTATATTGTTTATCTGCCCAGTTATTATTTAACTTGGCTATTATATGTCAGGAGATGACTGTGCTAATATATATGGTCTGGACTGTAGATCAGCAGCAAGCACAGCACCAGTGTTAGTACACTTTGTTTATGATGATGAATACAACGGCTACTCTGAAATGATTAAATCACCATCATCATTATCATCTCACCCTTCTGGTTCATTGTTGAGCTGATCACAAAACCCCTGGATGTTGTCCCAGTCATTCTCCTTATTCAGAGGATTAGTGGCCTTATCTATGTAAAAGGAAAAAAAAAAAACACTGACTACCATTCAAAATATTCACTCAATATTCAGACATTAAAACTGCTCCCTGGAGGTTTTAGGAAAAATCCTAAAACAGATTGAATTGCTGTGGATAGATTTGTGAAATCTGTGTCATCCTGCAGGCTGACACCAACCTTTTGCAGGTAGTGATTCATACATTGAGATTTTAAAGCAGCAACTCTGACAGTAAAGTGTCTGATCTCATAAAACACTTGTGATCCGTGTCAGCAGTTGTCGCCTCTGGTTATTTGCACAACGCAAACTACTGGGCGTTTGGTTTAAAGTAAATCCAGTCTGCTTTCTGAAGCTAAAGCAGAAGTGTCGGTTCCTGGTTTCTTGGGTGTTGCTTTGATTCAGCTGACAATTCCTGGTCAACAGCTGCTAACTGGCTAATTGATTGTGTTAGCATTCAACTGGACATTACTACGGTTTTTTAAATTTAAATGTCACGCTTGTGTAGCGTCACTGATCTAAAATTGTAAACATTAAACCTAACGTGAGCTGAAAACGCAAACACATAACAGCAAACGTGATACATTATCTGAATAGATTTGTTCTTTGACGTCAACTGCACTTTTTGATTTGATGACATTCGCTCTTTTCACTCTCAGAAACACATTAGCGCTGTCACCGACAACAGCAGATTCAAACAGATAATAAATCACCGTTTCTCTTAACAGTGTCTCGCTTATCGCTTTAGTATCAAAAGTTAATATAATATGGTAATAAATGCTGACTTACTGATCCTTGACTGCAGGCTAACCTCATCAGGAGGCGCCGCCGCCATCTTTCGGGAATAAACAAGTGGCAAATCTCGCGTGGTTTTAGTAAGATATCGCGTTGATAGACGTTGGGGTGATTGCTCCCCCTATTGGGCGCCGGGGGAAACTACACACGTGACTTTGAGTGTGGTCTGGAGGCAGGCAGTGTGCCAGTGCCTCAATCAATGCAGCAAAAATGGCTTGGCACAACCGCTGAGCTGCATCACTCAACGTTAATTGTCTGGGATGTATTTTGTTTTTGTTTTGTTTTTTTTTACAAAGTGCTTTAATCGTATCTGAGACAAAGCAGAAGTGCGCGATTCACGGGACTTTTGTTTTCAGTGTTTTAACAGCGTTGCAGTCAAAGCTCAAACACTGAAACCGTGCTGTGGTTCAACCTCAAGGAGGAAACTCACATCTGTAGCGATTGAAACTGCACCATCTCTCGAAACTGGCCAAGACGTCCCTCACACTGCCAGCGCTCACCAAAAACAAGCAAACCTCCAAACTGCGGACAGAAGCTACCTAACAAGACTCTGCATTAGCTGGTTGACGTTAGCTAAGTTGGCTAACGTCAAGAACTTTGTTGGACATCAACCTTTATCATCTCTGTGGATATCAGTCGTGTTTTAACCTGAAGGATCTGTTCAAAGTTCTCGTTTAGATGCCGTGACGTTACCCACCATCGAGAGGACACGGTACAGGAGATAATACTGAAACATAATGCGTGTTGTAGTTGTAAAAGTTGGCTAACGTCTAGCTAGCGAACGGTGCTAGTCGTTTAACGTGACTCACACTGGCTGTGGATGAATGTAACGCATCGCAAAAAATCGGGTGTTGCCTTCACTGAAACGCTGGCGATGACTCGTTTATGACTAAAGAGGAGAGACAGAGACAGAGAAAAGAGGCTTTACGTTGAATATTTAGTATTTTCTCTATATATATATATATATGACAACAGCAGCATGATGGGATCTCTGAAGGCTCTCCAGGAGTGGTGTCGGATACAGTGTGAAAATTACAACGACGTGACGATAAAGGACATGTCAACGTCCTTTCGGGACGGTTTGGCATTTTGTGCCATAATTCATCGTTTCAGACCAGATTTGATGTAAGTAAAATCTAAATCTAACCATATAACACATATATTAACCAAATGATGAACCAGTTTACTGTTGTGTTAATGTCACAGACAAGGGTTAGAAATAGCTCAGTAGTTATAATGGTTAACAATCCGTGACTATTAACTATTGTCTTTGAATTTGTATTAAAATAAAATGCAGAAATAATTACACATTCATTCAGAATATAAATGCAGAATAAACTCAGTGTCCTGACCATGAGCTCATTGTGCTCTAGAGTAATCTCTGTTATGTAAAGCACCTGGCATCTAATATTACATATAAATTACATTTTTCACTGCATCATAAATAGTTATATAAAACTTAAATAAACAAACCTTTTGATTTTTACAGTTTTATTAACTTGTCAGCCATGATAATAAACTGTAATAATATTTTCATGTACATTGTGGAGTGAGTGAGAGGCCACTGTGCTGTAATTAATTCAGGCTGACAAGCCATACTTTGTCTGTAACAACACACCCCTCCTCTCCACATTTCACACCTACACACACACACACACACACACACACACAACACAGAAACCACCACAAAACACAAGAGCAGTGTCAGTATGAGGTGAATGTCTTATTATAGAGATGAGGAAGTAATGACTTTCTATTGTTATGGTTGAGGCCAAAAACAGAAAATGTGTACTCATTTAATAACTCACAGCTGATAAGTTGCCTACACATGATAAGTGAGTTTAGTGTGTGTGTTATTTAGTGACAACACTCCCCGAGTCTCTCAGGACTTTCATATCCAAGATAAGAGAGGCCACCGTGTGTTTGTTACATATGTTCTTTTTAGATCTTATGTATCAATAAATGTGAAATATTTTGATGTGAAACATGTTCGTTTGTTGCAACCTGACAGTAAACACACACACACACACACACACAGAAACTCTGACATCCTTATGAGTCACACTGGAAACGCATGTCTGTGGGAAAAGCTTTACTCCTGTGCAGAATAATGTGACCCTGTGTAGTTAGGTGGGTTGCGCAGCTTGATGACAGCGTTAGGATTAATGGTTTGATTCCTACTTAAACAAGTAAAGCGTAAAAACATCCGGTAAATGACATGTTATGTCTCTCCTTTGTGCTGGAGGAAATTTGTGGTCTGATGAGATTGTTTTAGACAATAAGCACATTGCTCATGCTGTTCACCTCTCAGGTGGTCGAGGCTTTTTGGAAGCAAATTGGACTGTGATTGGATGGTACTGTCACTGAAGGACGAGTCAGTGAAGTGGAATATACAGTTGTGTTCAAAATAATAGCAGTCCAACATGAATAACCTGTTTTTGGTAGAAATTATATTACTGCATGGCAAATAATTTACCAGTTGCTGTAGTAGGGTCATAGAAAACCAACAGAGCCTACATTCATGATATGTATGCTCCTGAGTCTGTGTAATTGAATAATGAATTGAAGGGGCGTGTTCAAAAAAATAGCAGTGTGGAGTTCAATTAGGTGAAGTCATTCAATCTGTGAAAAAACAGGTGTCAATCAGGTGGCCCTTATTTAAGGATGAAGCCAGCACATGTTGCTCATGCATTTCTCTCTGAAAACCTGAGAAAAATGGGTCGTTCCGGACATTGGTCAGAAGAAAAACGTACTTTAATTAAAATGTTGATTAATGAAGGGAAAGCGTATAAAGAAGTGCAGAAAATGATCGGCTGCTCGGCTAAAATGATCTCCAATGCTTTAAAATGGAAAGCAAAACCAGAGAGACATGGAAGAAAAGCGGAAGACTACCATTGAATGGATCGAAGAATAGCCAGAATGGTGAAAACTCAGCCAATGATCAGCTCCAGGATGATCAAAGACAGTCTGAAGTTACCTGTGAGTACTGTGACAATTAGAAGACGCCTGTGTGAAGCTAATCTATCAGCAAGAAGCCCCTGCAAAGTCCCACTGTTAAGAAAAAGACATGTGCTGAAGAGGATACAATTTGCCAAAGAACACATTGGCTGGCCAAAAGAGAAATGGAGAAACATTTTGTGGACGGATGAGAGTAAGATTGTTCTCTTTGGGTCTAAGGGCCGCAGACAGTTTCAGACGACCCCCAAACACTGAATTCAAGCCACAGTACACTCTGAAGACAGTGAAGCATGGTGGTGCAAGCATCATGATATGGAGATGTTTCTCTTACTATGGTGTCGGGCCTATTTATCGCATACCAGGGATCATGGATCAGTTTGGATACATCAAAATACTTGAAGAGGTCATGTTGCCTTATGCTGAAGAGGAAATGCCCTTGAAATGGGTGTTTCAACAAGACAACGACCCCAAACACACCAGTAAGCGAGCAGCTTCTTGGTTCCAGACCAACAAAATTAAAGTCATGGAGTGGCCAGCCCAATCCCCGGACCTTAATCCGATAGAAAACTTGTGGGGTGACATTAAAAATGCTGTTTCTGAGGCAAAACCAAGAAATGCAGAGGAATTATGGAACGTTGTCAAATCATCCTGGGCTGGAATACCTGTTCACAGATGCCAGAAGTTGGTCGACTCCATGCAACACAGATGTGAAGCGGTTCTCAAAAACAGTGGCTATACAACTAAATATTAGTTTAGTGATTCACAGGAATGCTGAATCCTGGATATTTTTCAGTTAATACAGTAAATATTTGAGTTTGTAAAGTAAAATGCAGACACTGCTATTTTTTTTGAACAGCCCAATGTTCATTTTTCTTCATTTTCTGTAAAGTAATTAAATAATTTCTGCTTTTTTCTTCATGTTTTGATTTAGAATATAATGTGCAGTGTTCCCAATGCATGGAAATAAAAACCACTATAAGGATTTTGGGCTTTACTCAATTTTTTAAACAGACTGCTATTATTTTGAACACAACTGTATCTGCATACACATCACAGCAGTAAAGTTCAAAAGTACAACAGTGAAGAAATCATAAACGTGCTGCTTTTGAGCTCTGCCTCTCCAATTAATGTCCCAGCATGCCTCGCTGCAGTGGCCGAGCCTCTGATTCAGACAGACAGTCCGTCAGGCTAATCTGTGCCTGAGACCTCCGCCTGTCAAACTAGATTTAACTCTAATACGGTGGCCGGGCCGATGTAAAGCCGCCCCTGTGCCCACTGCAGCCAATGTATTCTCGTCAAAATACATCACAGTTGATCCAGAGGAAGGACGTTAGCGAGACGAATGGACTCATCTCAGTTTCCTCGACTCAGACCAAGTGTCACTCAGCTCTCTGGGAATGCGAGTAGATATGGCTGCAAGAGGTCTAGTTCACCAAACTGCATGAGACACAGACGTAGTCAGAACTGCATTTCTGTCAAATTACATTCATGTTATGCGTCTCATCAAACTTCACCCTGCAATTTAGTAGTGAAAACACTCATATCATCTACTTTATTTCAATTTTTTTTTTTGTTTTTCTGTCTGTTCCCTTCATGGAAATTCATCTCACTGGCTCCTCTACTAAAACCACAGATGATTATTATTCACTAGCTTCATTTTTGATTGTCACAACATCAACCAGATGCCAATTTACACTGATTTGACTTTTCCATGTGACTGAACCAGTTTCAACAGAAATACTTGTACATCCAGGTTTTTATCATGTGGATTTTAAATGCACACACAGACACACACGTTCCTCAGCAGTCGTCTTTCCCAAAATAAACCTTGCAGTGAGACTCTGAGTCACAGTAGATTAGGTTCGCGATTCAGATCACACACACACACACACACACACACACACACACACACACACACACACACACACGTCACTCCATCATTTGTGTTGTCTGCTCACGCTGTCAGAGAATGTTTTAAATCCCAACCACAGTTTTTCTGCAGTTGCTGCAGTTCGATCTGCCTGCATTGTGGCAGACCTGACGCAGTGAACTTATTTTGACGTGTTCTTGATATTAGAGCCGCTGCTCGGTGTGTTTACGGCCATGGGAAATAGATTAGAGAGAACAGAGGTCACTTTGTGCTGCTGTAACACGGAGCTCTTTCACAGGGTTTTTTGCTTTGCTGAGTGTCCCACATGGTCTCCTCAAGCTCTTGCCAGGGTCACTGTTGTGTTTTTTTTTTCTCGCCATACTGTTGTCCTACTGCTAGACACTTGAGTCGACACAAAATGTACGCACGTACGCAGACGTGGGCCACACTTTCATCTCCGAACACCTCAGACATTTTTTCCAGATTTACTGCAGGATGTTTACTGGTGAGAGCCTGGCTTTAGTTCCTCGCTCCAGGCATTTCAAAGCACAACCTTGTAATTATCAGTCCATCACTGCTGTTAGAGCAGCCACATCTTTTTTTTTTTTTTTTTTTATCTCAGCCGTCAGTTTGGGACCGGTCATAGCTACAAAGCTTAACTGCTCACTATTTTTGTTGTCGAGCCAATAATAACTTTTTGAAGGTTGATGGTTGAAATAGGCCACCAAGCTAAATGCAGTACTCTCCTGTATCAGCATGGCTTGGACGGTCACTTCTTTAGGATCCTCGTGGCTTAAAAGAAAATATGACAAGTTAAAGTCGTAAGATATATCTGAACACTGGCGACCTGCACAAGCCTCATCTCAAGTGCCATCTTCAATTTATTAACATTTATTCTCTTTTTGTCCTTCCAGTGACTTTGGCTCGCTGTCTAAAGAAAATGTCTACGAGAACAACCGACTGGTGAGTCACTTTAACAGCTGCACGTTCAGGGTTCAACACTCCTGTGATCTCGTGTTGTGTGGTAATGTAAAGTCTGGCAGTTTAGCCTCAGAGGGAGGGTGAGTTCAATCACATGTGAGCTATTATTTGCCGCTTTGCTTCAGGTGTCTCATCTGCGTCTCACTGGGTGTGCTCCACTCAGCCATAAAATTATAAAGCCTTACGTTGTCGTGCAGTCATGTTGGATGTGACTGGATGAGACTTTCTGTCTCCGTGGAGAGAAAAGTGGGAGGAAGCCAGAGCATTTACAGCATCCAAAAAAGAAATAAGAAGAAAACCCCCTGACATAATCCTGCGGAGAGAACATGTCGACAAGATTTTAAGCGTGAAAAGTGCTGAATTTGCAGCTCTAGATTTTAAGTAGAACTTTTTTTTTATTGTATTTTCCTTGTTGGGTTTTTCCACATCATCTTTTCGCCAACATAACATCGCGGGATGAAATGTTGGAGTCTCCTCATTTTCAGTCTGAGCTCAGCTTTGGCATCTTTTTCCTGCTGTTTACATTGTTTTTATCAGCTTTCAGTCAAAGTGAGACAGTTGGTGGTCGCACCACAAATAAAATCCTGATGTTCTGACTACGATTGGTTTATATGTATGTATATATATATATATATATATATATATATATATATATAAAGAAAGCACAAAACATTATTCTTAAGTCCATAGGACCTTATTGGGCAGACTATACAATTTAAGTGTCAGACATGTGCTCCTTAAATGTGTTAATTTTATACAGGAAATGTGGTGTGCATAAGACTGCTTGTCAGAGGTCGATGTCAACAGTCAGACATCCAGTCTCAACTGTATTTCCTCACACATTTCTACTTCCACCAAACTAAGTCAAACTGCACAGGCTGCAGATGAAATTACTGCAGGTGTTGGTTTCTGTTCACTCGTCTCGCCTACGCTCTGTTGCTAGTCTTCTCTTTATTAAGATTAAATGTCGCCCACATTAAAGGGATAATGTATAAAGAAAAAAATGTGGTAGGACAGGCTGGAGGTGACTGATTAGCTTGCTAACTTCAGCAGCATGTGTCTGACTGCAACGCTTGTTCAAACACGTCCCACAATTTCTATTAAAACAGGCTCACGTAATGTGTTGGCATCTTCACTAATCGCAGCGCCGTGTTTGTTTTGGTGACTGTTGTCTCATGTAAATCTGTGTAGTAGATCGGTATTATGTCATCAGTTGGGAGCACGCCTTTGTTGTCAGTAAACATCCAAGGAAAGACGATAACTAGTGCAAAAGAAAGAACCGCTATAGTTTTAAAGGATGTGTTGTTTGGATTTGTTCAGGTCTGGTTCAAACCAACGTGTCGTCTGGATTATGTCAGTGTGTGCGTTGTTGTTATGTAACTTCACCGTCTCTTTCTCGATTCTTCAATGGAATTTTTCATTAGAGTGATGGTTATCCTCAACAGACAAACCATCACATTGTGAGCAGATGACTGATGTTTTGGCATCAGAGTTACATTTTTCAAGGCTCTGAGTGTCTGTTGGTCAGCGAGCTATGGCAGGCATCTTGGTTTGTTGCAAACACACTGAAACCAATGTCCTGAAGACAAATGACTGGATTTCTCTGAACATCCAAGTCAAGAGTTGATGTTTTACAATAGTCTAGCTGTATGTTGTTTATTTTCTATCCCTAACTAAAGGTAAATGTTCTCACTCTCCCACTGTGATATGTAGTTATTCCTGTTTACTCCAAATGTAACTTGTAGTGTGGTTGAAGTAAAATAAAACTGTTGTAATTTGAATAATTTTATAATTTACATACATGTAAACTCGTCTCCTATCACTCTGAGCTCCCTCCATTTCCTCTTCTGTTTCTGCCTCGTCGTAGGCGTTTGAAGTGGCCGAGACTCAGCTGGGGATCCCAGCTCTGTTAGACGCCGAAGACATGGTGTCCATGAGAGTACCCGACCGGCTCAGCGTCATTACCTACGTCTCCCAGTATTATAACTTCTTCAACAACAAATCTCAAGGTCAGTGACCTTACATCACAGTAACCGCACTAAATAAACATAAGTATTTTTGTCCATTACTCATCTGAAACCGTTGACTTGTAGGTGCAACAGCGCCAACTTACGTAATTATTTCCTGTCATTAAATGATGGCTTCCTCTACTTCCTCTCTCACAGCGAATCCACCCTCCATGAAGAGGCTGAGCTCTGTTGGTCTCAATGAACCGGCCCAGAAAAGGCCTACGACCCCTTTGGAAGGCAAAGCGGTTGAGTCTGAGGTAAGAACAAGACTTGACACCAGGAGAATGCATAGACAACCCAGACGTTTCCTCATGCATGTGCATGTGTTACTTTTTTTCCATTTGTCTCCAAAACCAGGTAGACTGTAGGTCACACTAAACTCTATAAACTCTGCATGATAAATGCATCGACTGGAGCTGCATGTTAGCAAGTAATATCTTATTAATGAGGATAAATATACTGAAACTTCATATAGTTTTTGATATTTTATTTAAGTATAATTCTGCATTTGCTATTCTGGGGTATGAACTCATCAGATCTGTACAATACAAATCCCATCCTGTCACTTAAGCACAACAATATACAATAACCATATATGTATTTTATAATTACCACTTCCTCACGTGGGCTTTGTGTTGCACAGCAGGGGAAAAAAAACAAAGCAACAGTGGTAGAGTAAGTCTATAAAGATAGACTCTTTTGTTTCCTGTCTCTCTTTTTCTTTCGCATGCCTTCAACTCCTTTCTTTCATCCACATACTCTCACGTACTTCCACCCACCCTCATTCTCCACTCTCACCACCTTGACCTTCTTCAGATGGAAATCCATTCCACTCCCTCCTCTTCCTGCTCTTCTTCCTCCTCACATCTGACCCCCCCTCCACTCTCAGGTCCTGAGCCTAGGCAGTAGGATGGGGGTGGGGTGGGTAGACTAGGAGGTGAAAGCAAAACCGTTAGGTTAGTCTTTTGTTTGGTTTGGTTTGGTTTTTAATCACCCCTTGTGCATAAATCACTAACTGTTGTTCTATCCTAACACTGTGTGCCAAGTTTTTAAACCCGCTGCTTCTAAACCTTTTATTTACTCAACAAAAACATATCAGTCTTTTCAACTGTTTTTTTTTTTTTACTAATAAGATTTTTTTATTGTTATGACACATTTTATATGGTATTTTGAAATAAACACATGCAGTATTGAGCCACGAGTCAATGAGCAGTAGATGTTGCAGGTGTAGACAGATTAAAAAAAAAAAAAGAAAAAAAGAAAGATCCACATCCTCAAATCCTGACTGCGTGTTTGATCTCCCCCCTCTCCTCCATTACTCTCCATCTTCCCCTCCCTGTACCCTCCCTCCTCTCTCTGCGGAAACGACGTCCCCAATCACTTGCTTTAGCCGAGCCAGCCTCAGCCTCAGACAGGTGTAGCGGCGCTTGCGGAGGTCAAGCGCAGCACACTCAGCAGCACCTGCGCTGCCTGTCAGAAACACGTCCACCTGGTGCAGAGGTTTCTGGTGGACGGCAAACTCTACCATCGCAACTGCTTCAGGTGAATCCTGCAGCTACGGATACTAACAACTTTGTCATACAAATTTAATTTTAGCTCTGGAGCCAATATTTGTCTTTAATCTTTTTGTCTTTTGACCTTATATCAGCTTTTATGGCTTTATACAACATCTCAACAATTAATCAAGAGCTTACTGTCGTCCTGTGTCATTGTTGTCACAGGTGCACAGAGTGTCACAGCACTCTGCTTCCTGGATCTTACAAATTGGGCAGCGAATCTGGGGCGTTGGTGTGTAGACATCACGCAAGGAATGCTTTAATTAACCAAAATGGCCGACCAGATCTCAGTAAGAGACCGGTGGTGGTTCAGTCTGCCAGGATTGGTCGCAGCACATCTCCACACGCTTTGGCCTCTGAGAGGAATCAGGCTAAGACTCCGTCACCAGCAGGTCGAACAAACGATACCGAAGCACCTGCCGGTGACGCTGCTGCTGTCGCTCCTGTTACAACTAATATACAAGACAATTTGGAAAAAGCAAAAGAGGTGGATGTTAGTGGAACGGCGGAGGAGGAGACGCCACGTTCCTCTTCTCCTCCCAACCCTTTTGACGAGAGTGATGAAGAGGAAGATGAGGGAGAAAAAGAGGAAGACACTACTCAAACACCAGCCAAATTTACAGCCAACGGGGACATTCCCTCAACACCTGGCAGTCATCAAGAGAGTGTCAGTCATCCGGTGCCGGTTCTGGTGCCGGTTCCGGTTCCAGCTCCACGCAGGGTTTCTGAACCCACCGCTCCTCCTCGTCCTGCCCCGAGGGCTCGGCTGCACCGAACGACAGACGGCACTACAGGCGGTGTGTGTTAATTGCAGAATATATATGATATATTTCTATAACATTAATATCCTTTCTGTTGATGCTGATCTTCACATTTTACCTGAAATCACAGGTGAACACCTGAAGCCTCCAACTCCTCCCAAACCTCGAGAAAGATCCCAGTCTCCTGGAAGGTAGCTCAGTTTCTGTTAAATGCTTCTTTTCCTGTTCATTACCACCATTTCACTGACCTCAATCATATCGGCACAGTCTTTCTCTGAGTTGCATCTTGTTACAGCATGTACTGCCGTTGTTTGCTCCACCTTGTGTCTCTGTTTCTGGCTTTGTGTTTTTTTGTTGTTGTTGTTGTTGTCTTCCCTTTTTGTGACTTCCTCCATCAATATCTGTGTATCTTCACTGTCCAGCCTGTCCAGTGGCACTCATAAACCCAAAGACCCCCCCTGGCTCGCCCTGGTCGCCCAGTCAGAACCCAAGAAGAAGAAAGCACCTCCCCCTCCCCCTGCTGGGCTGGCAACACCTCCCAATACAGGCTCTCTGTCCTCTCTCAAAGGGGAAGGCTCCAGACCCAGCACACCACCGCCTCCACCCTCCAACCCATTTGAGGACGATGACGATGAAACTAACGAGGTAGAGGAAGAAGAGGCGACCGAAGGAGGTGCTGTACCGCCCACGGTGGCAGCCAGTCACCCATGGTACAGCATCACCAAGGCGGCTGATACGGCAGCTGCAGAAACTCCCCCAAGTAGAGGAAGCTCATCCAGATCTGCCAGCCCCGGGAGCGCAAAGAGCAAGAAACGTCCAGCGCCTCGGGCTCCTCAGACACCTGCTGCCAACCAAGGTCAGTTTTATCACAAAAGTCAAGATTCAATTATTTGCTGTTATTCAATTATTCACTTTATTTGTCACATACTATTTATACAGAGTTAATACAGAGTTCAGCAGGAGTGAAATGAAGCTGCAGTTCTCCCGACTTACCTAAAAATAGGAAGAAATATTGTAATGTGTAGCAGCAGCAAGTATTGTTTAAAGTGCGCAGCCACAGAGAGAAGAAAAAATGATTATAGATTTTAACTACAGAGATCTGCAGACATATAAATATTTACCAGTAAAAAATGTGATGACAAAGAAATTCTAAACTTTGTGGAGGAGAACATGCATCTGCTCATGTTTCTGAAGAGTTGCAGAGAGTCTGCACCAGCACAAAGTTCAGTACCTTTACTTGCGTCTCGCTGTGTAAATTGTGGTGTTGTAGCCTTACATGTTGTGGTTACCCTCAGATATTACACTTACAGACTCTTGTCTTTTAACAGTTTTATATGTAGCTACGTGCGTCCTGTGGACATGTTTTGATTTGTTGGTTTATAATCTTCTATCAGTCACTGCAGTAGTAATCTGTGATCTATTACATCCCTCATGTCTGTGTGTCTGAGTTCATGACTTTATTCTCAGTTCAGAACAGTTTTATGTTAGCTGAGTCAGTTTTCTCAGCCTCATGATTCTTCCGCCTCCTGCTACTTCCTTTTCCACAAATGTTGTTGTTCTGAGAGACAACGAGTTGCAACCCACAAACGCAGATGTGACACCTAGAATCGGTTGCATGCCCTTTACGTTCTCTTTTGCACACTATGCAACAAAATACACTGATGCTTTAAACAGTTGAAGGGATATTGATTGTCAAACATATTCAAAATCCAAATGTTAATGTTTTAGAAGAGCTGTTTTAACAAAACACAGACAGATGAGTGAGAGAAGGATGTTTTATTCAGATGTTCATTGTGTTTTGTTCTTCCCTCCATCCTTCCTCTATTTCCATCTGTCCCAACTACTTATATTCCTGTTTCATTTTTGCACTCTGCGCTCTTTTTTTACTGACTCCCCTTTCGTCTTCAGTTCTCCCTCACTCGCAGCCCTCCTCTTGCTCTCCCTCTCCAGCTCTCAGCATAGAGAGTCTGTCCTCAGGCTCAGACCACAGCTCCTCCCAGCCTCCCTTGGGTGGCAGTGCCAGCAGCGACCAGGAACACGCCTTCACTAAAAGTCTCTCTGAGCCTTCCATCTGTTCGCCGTGCGACTCAGCAGCCTCCCCTTCCTCCTCCTCCTCCACTGAGCGTCTGCCTCACCCCTCCCCCAGCCTCAGCCCTTCTCCCATGCCGTCTAACGCCAGCTCAGCTCCAGCTACTCCTCAGACCAGTCGCAGCTCTGGGACCAAAGGACCTGGAGTTCCTCCACCACGACCCCCAACAACCCCCAGCCCGTTGGCCACCGGGGAAATTAAATCACATAAGGTAATAAGACCACTTCCACATAAAGCAATACAAACCACATCACTTAGCATAATCCATAAATCAAGCTGTGTATCTTTCTCATTTTAGCGGATATGCAAGGAGAACCCGTTCAATAGGAAAGCTTCTCCTTCACCTTCTCCTGCTAAATCTAAATCCAAACCACCAAAAGGTCCTCGTCCTGCCAGACCCCCAGCCCCAGGTCATGGCTTCCCACTAATCAAACGCAAGGTAAAAAAACACAGACACAACATGTCTTGGTATACTGCAACATGTAAGGAACAAACAGACCTTATTCTGTCACATACTGAAGCACTGAAATGATCCATCCTGTCCAAACGTCTGTCCAGGTGCAGTCAGATCAGTTTATCCCAGTGGAGGACATCCACGGGGAAATGGGTCAGCTGGAGAAACAGCTGGATGAGCTGGAGCAGAGGGGAGTGGAGCTGGAGAAGAAGCTGAGGGACAACCCTAACGGTATCACATTCAAATGCTTTTTAGGGAGTTTAGGGAGTCCCTACGTGCTGTGCCAAAGAATTTCTCTGTAATCCAAACTGATACATTACAAACAGAGGCAGATGTTTTAACTGTTTGTATCCATCAGTCAGTTCTATATTATTCTTTGTGTTGGTAAATTAAAGTCTGCGTAGCTGGATATGGGAAAAATATGGGGTAGGACCCGGTACCTGAATTTTGCCTAAAAGATCTATAATTAATACATTATATTATAAATACATCATTCTGTCCCCCTGTTGTGATTACAGATGAGGATGAGGAGCATCTACTGGTGGACTGGTTCACTCTGATTCACGAGAAACACCTTTTAGTCCGACGAGAAGCTGAGCTGGTCTACACGTAAGTTACAGGCCACAGAAAGAAGCAGATATTTGATGTGTTGTTCTGTATACTATAGAAAGCTGATTAAAAGTGGTAAATTGAAGGTTGTGGACCCTGATGCTCGGCCTCTAACATAAGTTTATATGTTGTTCTTTGCAGAGCGAAGCAGCAGAACCTGGAGGAGAGACAAGCTGATGTGGAGTATGAGCTCAGGTGTCTCCTCAACAAACCAGGTTTGTTTAGCCTGATTATGTCAAAAGCATCTACACATATAGTGAAATTCATCACTTGTGTGTGATGAATGTGATTCATGTTACAAAGCAAGTAACAACAACTCGCTATTCTCCTCTACATCTACAGAACATAGTGAACATAGTATGTATGTATATATATAAAATACTTCTTATAAACACTGATCTGCAGTTGAATATCTGTTGAGGATTTTTTGCTGAGGTTGGCAGATAAGACAGGATGTGTATTTACACATGTGCTGATGTTACTGTTGTGTCAATAATTCATATATCTTCCAAACAGTCAATAATAAACAGTCAATAAATATCAGCGCACTTTCAATTCTATTCTGATATTTATGTATTGAATTCACATATGTAGTTTTGCAATAAATAATTAATCAAGTTCTATTTCTCCCTCAGAGAAAGACTGGACGGAGGAGGACAAGAACCGGGAGCAGGAGCTCATGTCTGAGCTCGTTACCATTATTGAGCAGCGCAACCAAATCGTCAACAACATGGACCAGGACAGGCAGAGGTAAAAAATAATCAATATTTAATCATCTGCTGGATGAACAGATGAGTGATGTTTGTAATTAACCGTGAACTGAAAACGATTGTGTCACAGGGAAGAAGAGGAGGATAAACTTATGGAAGCCATGTTGAAGAAGAAAGGTGGGAATGATGAGTCATTCTTCGTTTGAATAACATCACATGTACATTTTCTGTTTCTAGAACCTGTGTGAGTTTTAATGTAATTTCACTTCTTACTTTCATTCTCATCAGACTTTCATAAGGAACCAGAAAGCGAGCAGCCGAAGAAAAAAGGAGCAAAATTTAAACCCATTAAGGTGCTGAAGCGGCTGAGCCATAAAGGAGAACCAGGCAATAGCCACAGCCCTCGCAAGGAGAAAAGCTGAGAGCAATGGAGGACACATTTAACCTTCGAGAGGATATGATGAAGACTGTTTCAATAAGACTGAGGAAGTTGGAAAAAAAAAGGATGTGAAAAAGAAAGGTGGAGAATATGAACTGATGTGTCCTCTTACGGTCATTAATGACTTTAAGTGCAACCCAGAACCCACGCTGTACTCATGTCGTACTTGATGCTTCTCCAAAAAGTCTCTTCAGTGACTGTTGTGCGCTGCCTTTGTGTGTTAAAACCGACAGTACAACAACTCAAGTGCTTTAAGAGCTGACGTCTTTGCGAGCTCTCTGACCTTTCGAGCTTGTTTAGTGTAGATGACATTTCTGAACGACTGCACTGAATTGTTTTATGTTCTCAGTTCTCTTTCCCTGCATCGCACAGCCGCTCTGCCCTCTGCATCGAGGTTCGACGATGGTGTTTACCTTCGTTTACCTTGAAAAAGAATTAGTTGGATGCAGTTTGATCCGAGATATCAATGAGTTTTTAATGTTCTTATCCAGATTATGCACCTTGAATACGCGTCACCTCAGCTCATTGTGTTTAAAGGTCAGTAGATGTGTGAGAAGGTTTTACGTCTTGTCCAGTTTGAACCTGTGGTACTTTAGTAGTTGAAGTATTTTTTTTTTTTTTTGATTTTAATGAACCCTGCTTTATGTTTTTGCAACATCTACCCTGCTCATGCTCACTCAACATTGACACCCTTGCTCTTCTAGCTGCTGCTATATTACAGTCGTTTGTTGTTTCTGTTTGTTTTTTATCACAGTGGTTGTGTGATTTGTGTAAATGCATACCATCAAACACATGGACAATGTAGACCCACATGTTTCAGCGTTTACGGTTGATAACTAAAGTCAGACAGATGTAGAAAATGTTAGTTCAGGAGGACAGGGTTATAGAAAGTGTTATTGATATGAAAGGTCAAACATGCAATAATAAAAAATTAGAGAAGGCAGATTTTAAACCTTTTAACGACTGTACATAACAGTTTAAAACATTGGGGTGAAAACCTGAATATGCAATCATTAATTTATATTTTACTATGCCTCTGTTATAGTGATTTGCCTTAAAAGTGGGTAAGAGAAGACGTATTAATGTTGATACCATGTGTATCATGCCATTTATTTAATTGCACATGTGGGTTAGCGTCACTTGAGCTAATGTAAACGCCTGCATCGTTTACTCATTCTGTTCCTGTTTTGTTGTTTAGATTGCCTCTTTGTTCTCCATTTTAAATGGTTATCTCTGTTTGTGCCTGTCTTCCTCTCCAGCTGAAACCAAGGGCTTCTGTAGCGCTACACATACATTGTCCTAAAACGGCAGCAGGATCTTATAAAATACTGACACTGGAAGACAGAGGAATAAAAATAAGTTAATGCAAGGACATAATGTTTGTTTCTCGTGATTTTAATCCTTTCATAATCTGTCACCTCAGCTGCTGATGCTGTGTTTGCAGACGTCACAGTCGTACACATTAAGTCTGGTAATCTGTGTCATTTCCAAACATTACTTCAGCGGTCTGTGTCATTTTATATCTTGAGTCCATGTTTTCTGTCATCTGTTCTTCGCCCTTGTCTTTCCTCTCGGACGTCACTGAAACCCCCTTTGACCCACGGACACGGTCCAGCAGCTCCAGCTCTCTGATTTTCTGGATTGGAGTAGTGACAGGTTCCAACAAACAGTAAATAAAACTGTTTTTCTCATTTATCTCTCAGACATGAAATTACAAACACCTTTTCAAAATAATAATAATAAAAAAAAAACAGCATTATAAAAAGAAATCTGAGCTGAAATATGAAACAGTGTTTATTTACCTGGGATATTTCAGTGTTGATGATGTACATGTACTCCCTCTCCTGACCGAGAGATGCCATGTCTGCGAGAAACTGTCTTCTTTCCTCTATTTCATCCAGAACTACAGAGGAAACAAAACAGGTTGGTATTAGACTTAGTGAAGAGGCAGTGGATATACATCATTATATCAACCATCTGTTTATGTGCAGCACATCTCACCTTCCTGATAGTGGTCTCTCTCCTCCGTCCCTTCTAGGTCACAATGTGTAGAAACATTTTGGGCTATTTTGGGCTCCTCTTGTCCCGTTGCCATTAAACTCTGAAGCCTCCTCTTCTCTTTTTCTAAGTCTCCTAGAATATTAGTAAAAGAGTCCAATAATTATGGGAAATAAAACAAGAAATAACTTCACATCCAGCCAGGTTTAGTGTCACAAATAACACTTGTATTATAGGTCTGTCAAAACATGTTTGAAAGGTGTCAGCCTCCAGAACATACTTGTAAGCTGAGGTAGGAATTTCT
Source organism: Polydactylus sextarius (assembly GCA_016801845.1). Classification (NCBI taxonomy): domain Eukaryota; kingdom Metazoa; phylum Chordata; class Actinopteri; family Polynemidae; genus Polydactylus; species Polydactylus sextarius. The sequence goes on along the minus strand of CM028907.1, from coordinate 6,461,807 downwards.
CTCTGACGTAGTTGTCCCCAGAGCGACAAGATTCAGCGCTGCGTTTCTGACGTTTGGCTGGCAGGAGTTTGTGGACTGATTTACTGGGTTTTTGTTGAGGGGGACACGTTGATTTCGTGGGGTCAGGGGCCAGTTGTAAAGGTGTTCCATCTGTGGACAAATGACTTTGTAAAAAAGATACAAATCCATCTGGAGACAGACCACCAGACCACCTCCCTCAGGCAGTCAGGCTAATAAACATAACCCCCAGCCCATAACTTCTGCTCTTCCTCCCACTGTGCCCCATATATCTCCGGATATAATGTGTCTTACTTATGACTTAACTTAACTTAAAAAAAAATATCTACCACAAGATTATTATGATCAAATATCATCAAATTACCTCTACAAACCCTGCATCCCAAGACCCAAAACTTACTCTTGAGACATTCAGTGATCTTTTTTTTCTGGCGGTTGGTGAGTCTTGACTCCTGCATCATTACTGAACACAGAAGAAAGATGATGAAAAATTAAAACAGCACAACCCTGCACAGTGATAAACACTTATATTTACCTACACACAGTCACCTTGTACAATCCCTTCATATCACAATAACAAAAAGTGCATCATCTCACATTTAACCAAATCCTGGGTCTCCTTGCTGTAGGAGGTTGTCCTGGGGTTGTTCCACAGCCCCCCGCTGGTTCTACTCTGTGTGGTCTCCATCTGAAAGATTAAACACATTAAACACATGGTCCACGTTACCCACAATCCTCCATTCATTTAAATCAACTCTGCTACACTTATGTTGTTAATTGTAAATGTGAACAAATCTACTTAAAATAAAGTGACACATTGACATCATCATTTAGTTAGAAGACATCGATATTAACTTTACTGCTCACAATCACTGAAATCGCGCATTTGTGTCCTATTAGTTTAATTGTTAATATTAAATGTAGCTAAGCTAATGCTAGGTGGCTAACAACAAGAACAACAACGACGACAGAACATGGACGTCAGAAGCTTCATTAACTCTCTCACACGTATAAGTTTTACACAAAATACAAAGAACTTACTGCAAAAACTTATTTTCTTAAACAGATCCTTATTTAATGAAGTAATCCTTATTTCTGTTAATAAAACTCCAGCGCAGAACAAACTGCGGTGTCTTCCTCAGTGGTGTTGCTATGGCGACCAACAAACAATTTCGTTCTATCGTTAAATTTAAAAAAAAAAAAAAAAAAAGAATTAATAAACAGATCATATTAAAATAAACATAGTTTATTTATTCGTTTATTTATTTATTTAAATTATCGGCGAATTCTTCTAAAATGAATAAATAAATAAATAAATAAAAATAAATAAGGAAAGACTCTTTTTATTAAAAGCCACTAGATGGCGCCACTGAGCGTTTGACTTGTTTTTGTTGAGCAATAACAATCATTGGTGTTGACCACACTTCATTAGTTACTTTGAAAATGTATGAATTGAATATTTTTATTTTTTCAATAATTATTTCTAGACTAGAAATATTAAATTTAGTGTTTTTTTTTTTGTTTTTTTTAATGAATAGTAATTAAGTTTAAAAAAAACCTGCTCTCCACAGTCCTAAAGGGCAAAAGACACGAGTATAAGTATGAGGTGAAACCTGAGCGTGCCACAGGCAGAGGATCCAGTGTCACAGTTTTCAGATGCCATGAAAAGCTTTGACTCTCAGGACCAATACAAGACGCTGCAAGACGACAAAATCCTCTCAGTCGACAGAGAAAGAATCTAAAGAAGATTTATAGCAGAACAATATTAAAGAAACATTAGATGACTCCAAGAGCAGAGAAGGACCAGCTAGAGAGGCACATGAAATATGAAACATGAGGCCAGATGACACATCACGTGGAGGGACTTCTCACATGGACAGGGACACTACAGTCTGCTCTGCTCTGGCCTCAACCACAGATGTTTGGCGCACATCTGGTTTATCCTGCTTTTGTTCCTGTAGGATGCTACTGATGATCGTCATGGGACATTGTGGTGGAAAAAAAAAAAAGAAAAAAACATACACTGATTGTTAAGTGTTATTTATATAGTTTAAGAGGGAAGATACGGATACGAAGTTGTTAATGTGTTTGTAGGTAATGGGAACAGTCGCTACAATGAATAATTAAAGAATTTAAATGTTGGAAATAGATACAATATTTACAATATACATATATCTACAAATATAATAGACTGAAGTTCAACTTAAATACTGTTGTATTATTAAAGAGTAGAGAGTGATGAGATCACATTGTACATGGTAGTAATGTACTTGTGCTTTAAATTATTTAGTTTCTATTTTTCAGGGAGAAGTCGTTGCCATTAACTATCAAGTTTATTAATTGGCTGAGTATTTCTGTGATGTCATTGTTATGTTGTCGGTGATTATTCATATTAAAGACAACATTTATTTTGCAGAAAAATATTGTAATTCTGCATATAATATATTGACGTACTCTTGGTTCATTTCTTTGTACACTAGTGGCAGAGTAACCGGATTATGACATGTTGAGCTAATCAGTTTAAGAAAGTAGTTACTCTAAGTGAGAGTGTATGTTTGCCTGCTGCTTTAATAAAATGCTGTTACTGTCTTGACACAAACAAAATGAACCAGTTAGTATAAATCCTTTAAAAGTAAAGTTTCCTCTACAAACCAGCAGACCTTTGTTAAACGTGTGTTTATGTGTTTAAGGCCGTAAACATGTTTTTTTTTTTTTTTTTTTAAATCATCCACTACAATCTTTCAGCTTGTGTATGGACATCTCATGTAGTCGTCACCCTGTGTAAAGAGTGAGTCTTTATCAGCGGTGGGTTAGTCATCGGGGATCAGCAGCAAGTCACAGGTCCATTATCTGTAGAAAGACAGCGGCCTGCGTCTGCCCCGTCTCCCAAAGATAAACAGCAGCCAGAATATAATCACATTTCACACACAGGTCTTCTCAGAAGTTAGAGCCGCACGTCTTCACCAGGAAGACAAAGACTTTTCCACATAAATGCATGTGTTTGGAGTGTTTTTTCAACTATTAGCAGTAAGAGTTCAATAAATAGGACTTAATAAATAGACTTTAAATCACACTAATGAAACATTCGAGGTGGCGGTTTGAGATGATGAGATATAGTTAGTCCCCTCACCTATTCTTTTAATCTTTAGTATTTGTTTAATTACTACTATCACACTAAATAGAATCTAAATTTCACATCACTAATAAACAAACAAACATGTTTCAGTCGACGCTTCACCACATCGACGCCAACACACTGTGCACCAGGGCATGCTTTAATAGATAGTTGCCAGTCATCTGATAATGACGAATGTTTTCTCAGGAAAATGAGCAACAACAGCGTCTGCAGCCTCCAGGGTTTATGTTTATGTATTTAAGTTTTGCCAGTATTTGTTGACTTTGTCTGACTTTTCTTTTTTAAACGATTTCTTCCAGGAGATAAAGTTAACGTATCTTCCCAGTTTCACATCTGCCAGTTACAAGTTACTCAACAGGATGTTTTTTCCATTTGCATTCATTCACATCTCATTTTCATTATTTATGTAATTTCCTTTGTGTGTTTTGTAAAATTTATTTTCAAGTTGTGTAAAAGTAACTCCCCAACAGATGACAGACAACATTTCAGGAAATGTTGAAGCTTTTTAAGTTTCGGGTCTTGGGATGTGGTTTGTAGAGGTTATTTGATCATATTTGATCAAAAGCTTATTATATAAAAATTGAGAAATATCTCAGATGTATTTAGTGGAGAATCTCACCACTTATTTTAGCTTTAATATCACATTAATATTTATATCTTAGTTTTTATTTTATCTTATCTACAAATGAACCTTTTTTTCAGTTTCTTGGTGAAATAATATTTTTATTCTTTTTTTTTCCTTCTCAGGTTGAAGGTTTTGTTCTGAATAACACAGAACAGGAAGAAAGTCAATTGAGGTGAGATAATGTTTTTCTTAGAGTTTTTTTTTTCTTTCTTTTTTCCGATTGCCAATGAACAATCTTAAACCTTAAAGAAAAGTAACAAGCCCACGAAAGTCACACACTTGACGCTCCACCTCCTAACGGTCAAAACCTACGTAAAAAAAGAGATTTGAAGTAAAACTCACAGCTGACAGAGATAGACAAGCGAGAGGAGGGAGAGATAGCAGGGCAGGAATGGAGAAAAGGAGACAGCTCTAAGAAACAGCTTCTGAGGCCTTTTAGCACGAAGTGGACTGTAACTGGGATGAGCGACCTGGTAAACTTTCTGTTAGAGTGAGACGGTCATGTAAAAAAAAAAAATTGAAGAGAAAAACAACAAAATTCAATTTAACAAAATCAACAGCGAAATTACAAAAGAAGAGAAAATTTTTACTGTTGTTTCAAAACTGTCAAACGACATTTTGATGGCTGTTACTCAGGCTGTTCTCCCTTCGTTCAGCTCCTTCTCCAACCTCACTCACTCTTCTGACAACATGAAAGTAAGTATCTAATCTAAGTAAATCTTAATTTGAATTTTTAAGATTAAATTCAATTCTTTAACTGTATTTGGGGGGAAAAAAATAGATTTGAAAAATAAATATCTAGTTCAAACTGGAACCAAAGCAATTAATATTAATAATGTTAATGTTGATCATTTGTACAATTGTTCTTTATTATAGTTAATAATGGTAAGAGATGAGAGATTGTGACATTTATATTTTTATTCAGGTGCTTCAGAGATGTATAAATAAATAAATAAAATTCTTACCATGTTTTAAAAAGAGGTTTAAGGTTTGTCAGGAGTGTGGACACTGAGCATTGAGACGTTTAACCCTTAGATATGAATTCTTTATGACTCTTGCGTTTGTATTATACTTAACATGTTTTTAGTTTATAAGTTTAGTTTGGTTTTTAAAGTTGAAGTTGAAGTTTTTTATGACAATTTGTGTCTAAAGAAATACTCTTATGTGCTGGAAGACACAACCCAAAGATCTACTGAGTCTAATGTGAGGCCTCACCAGTTTGAGTTAGACAGGATATGGGTTTATTTGAGGTTTTTTTTAAAGGTTCAGTCTTTTCAGTATCAATTGTTTCCTTGGTAAACTTGAACTTTCAATCTAACAACTTTAGAAGAAGGGTCTCTGTGCATCTGTCAAGTATAACAGTAACATTTGCAGCAGTCAATAACTCTTTCAGTAAACATATGGGCATGTGAGTGATGTTCTCAGATAGACTTGTTTATGAACTTGTCCTTTAATCCATCCAGGTGTGGAAGACTGAGAGCGATCCTCTCCCTCTGGACTCTCTCAATAAAAAACTGTCACCAGGCAGCTCAGAGCAGCTGCAGGTCTCTCAACAAGTGAACGAGCAGCTGCTGGACGATGACAGCCGAGCATCATGGGACATTGAGTTCCTGCTGTCTGACTGGAGCAACCCTTCACCTGATCTCAACTCGCCCCTGGAAAACACTGATCAACGTCTCCCACAGCACGACCCCAACGCATCGTACCAAGACGCCGGCTTGTATAAGGTACAACCGGGGCAGGAGTGTCTGCAGGTGAATAGTGTGAGCCTCATGGCGGAGCTCCTGTCCCGGGCCGAAACCACTGTCATCCAACCGGAGCTGTACCCCGCTGGTTATGACGATGACCAAACAGATCGGACTTCAATCCCAGTTCCTAACATAGATCAGACCAGTTTCCAGCACGGAGGCAGAGGAAACCACAGTAAGGTCACAACATGGGACTTTAACCCCTACTACCCCCAGCAGCAGCACCCTTCCATGGTGGCCTTCCCCGACACCAGGTTCATCCCACCTCAAGCTGTGACCCCCGACCCTCGACACTACAGCTACGTGGCCAACTTCAATCACAACAACAACATTTTCTGTGACTACACCCACAGTCAAATGACTGGTCATCTGCAACTTCACCAGCAGCCACTGATGGTCAGACCTCAGCTGCCCCCTGGTGGGGGGGAGGGAAAGCGTGGTCGGAGGTCCACAGGGAAGAAGAGACCCGCCATCCACAGCTGTGAATACCCAGGCTGCAGCAAGACCTACACCAAGAGCTCACACCTCAAGGCTCACCTCCGCACCCACACAGGTAAACCAAATAAAACTGCAAGAAAATCTACCACACATGTCTTCAGGTATTTGTTTGATAATTAACATTACTTTTTTTTTGTTTATTCATCAGGGGAGAAGCCATATCATTGTTCATGGGAAGGCTGCAGCTGGAAATTTGCTCGCTCAGATGAGCTGACGCGTCACTACCGCAAGCACACAGGCCAGAAACCTTATGAGTGTCTGCTGTGTCAGAGAGCCTTCTCTCGCTCTGACCACCTGGCTCTGCACATGAAGAGACACAACTGAAGCTCACACACACACACACACACACACACACACACACACACACACACACACACACACACCACCGGCATTGAAACATATAACATTGGATATAATCAGTACAATGAGCAACTAAATTTGAGACTCACTGATGACAGTTATTAACTTGAAAACTGCCCTTGATCAGGCTGATAAATAATAGAGGCAACATTACAACAACACAACCATATATTAGGGTCATGAATCACTGGGTACATGTTGCCTCGGGCAAGTTCAATGTTTGAATTATATGCTTTCGGTTTACGTGAAAAAAACAAATGTAAAAAAAAAAAAACAAATGTAAAATTGATATCCACGGCTTAAAAAAATGTTCTGTGAAATTTAAAAAGTATAAAAATGAATACAGCAGAAAGAGAAAGAGAGACTGACATGGCACCTATATTAGTCACGGTGCCACTCAGAGCTTCAGGTGTGTTATGCTAATAGCAGCTAATGTAGCCTTTAGAGACTCCTTCAGGAGCACAACTTTTTTTTTCCACGTGTAGTTTTACTCCTCAAAACTTAACAGACTATGACGTGTAAAAAACTGATCTCAGGTTTGTTTTTAATTAATTCTAGTTGAGATTGCATGAAGTCAGGTAGGTTACTTGGACATCACGAAGACATAACGTTGGAGACTAAGACTTCAAGGACCTTCAGTGGCCTTAACTACACACGCCTCATGTCACCAAACCTTAGTCCCTTCTCAACTGGGCAAGATGTCGTCTAAAAAAAACAAGAACATACACCCGCAACGTAAAGTTATGACCGCTTGGAGAAACACTGTACATGCTATGTGCACGTAAACGCAGTCTTAAACACTAACAAGAGACCTCCCTAACAATGTGTGTAACATAGTGTATCTAGTGTGAACTCATGCCTCGTTTCACAAGGTCACGACTGCTTTGCCGCATCATTGCTGGGATGTTGATCACATAGGAAGTTCACTACCACCACTATGTTAACAATGATTGTAACTTTAAGGATGTAAAGGCAGCACCATTGTGTACTTTTGCCATCTAACTTTATATTTGTCTGTTGTCTTTTAATTTCAATTACTTAATTTAAGAAAAACATTGTAGCTTTTTTTGTCTTCTTTCTCATCGAGCAGAATTCCAGTCTGTAAATAATCTGCATCTTTTGCCGTCGTTTGTTATCATCTTAAAAAAAAAAAAAGAGCAATATATTTATTAACATGATCTTTTAAACCAACAGAAGATATTATATTATTGTACAATGTTTTTCTATTCTATTCTCTGTTGCTTTTTAAGTCTTTTAATTATTGCTATCATTGTCATAAGTCCAATAAAGACCTCTAATGCTGTAAAACAGCTGGTTTAGAATCAATGTATGTCCAAAAAGATTAATAAATCTTCAAATATATATATATATATATATATATATATATATATATATATATATATATATATATATATATACACAAACAAATACTAAGTGTAGTGTGAGGATTTGACCATAAGGTGGCAGTCTTCTTTATGATATTGGCTTCATCTGCACTGTGTCTAATCTGGGTGAGGGTGAGGTTAGGATGAGAATCTGTTTATGTAACTCAGCGCTCACTGATTCATCCTGATTATGTCAGATGATGAAGATCGTCATCACATTATGGAGTCTTCCTTCCCTCCCTTAAAAACACAGACACATGCCTGGACATTTTACATCCTGATGAAAGACAAACGCAGAGAAAAGAAAACACGATTATTTACGCACATACAACGTAAAATAAAGATTTTTGTTACGTTGAATTTCCAGTGAGGTGTTCTTGTGATGCAGCAATAAAACAGCAACATAGAGTATAATGTTCACACAGGGAAAATGCTTATGGAAAAAACTAGTGATGTCAGATACAGTTAGGGTTAAAAGATGAATCACTTCCTCTGTATTTAGTCTTGTAATTGTGTTTGATGGATTTCAGTGCAACTACCACTACCGCAACTAAGTAATCAAGAGAGTAATTTGTTTATAGTTTGCTTGAACCATGTTCTATAGTCTATAATCTATAATGGCACTGATCCAGCATAATGAAAGATGCTTTTAAGATACATTGTGGATTTTCATTTTTTATTTCATGGAAGTAAAATAATAAATTGCTGGAGTAGCCCTTTGTGAAGTTTTTACAGGTTGCACAGTAATAGATTTAAAGAGTTAGAGCAGGTCTAAAGGTTTAATGGCTTTGATTTATTCTAATTCGGCCCAGAGGAAGGTTTACAGCTCTGGTTTAGATGTACAGTGATTAATCTCTGTGTGTCACAGTGATGAACTTCGCTCCGAGTTTCTCTTTCCGTCTACTATCGCGGCCATGTTTGGATTCTTAAACCTTAATCAAGGATTGTACCAAGTGAGCAGGGAAATGAGCCATGAGCCCTGCTCAACGCCAGGTGTACACGCATGCAAGTAATCCTGATAATTATGGTGTTACAGATTCTCTCCATCAATAATCTGTTATCCACTGAGACGGTGTTCACATAACAAGATATTCCACATCAGAGGATGAATCCTCAACACTGCTTAGAGGTGGTCATGAGGATCCATCTGCACTATGAGTTTATTTTAGTGCAGCGTTCAAGGGAACACGATTCGGGATTTAGAGGTGATACGAGGACAGAGGCAGAGCTGTGACCTGTTGTGCCCCGAGAAGAGCAAACAATTAAACAAATCGCCTCTCTTCTTCCACTTTCTAGTTCCTCCTTTCTTGTTTACATCGTGTCACACCTCTGATATGCGAGCACTGTGAATTCACAAGTTCAAGTGTTAACAAGCTGCAAAACAAGCTCAGCGCTGTGACAGAGACATGAAATATTGAATATTTACCCATAAAAATACAGCGGTCAGACCAAAGCAGAGCAGCTGCTGCTGCAGCTAAACATGTCAAAGGTTAAAAATCTCATTATGATGTTTGTGACTGGGACACAGTTTATGTGCTATAAACAATTCCAGTAATGCAACATTTTTTTCCTGCGACCAGCTTCTTCATCTTCTTTTTGGGAAATGAGGACTGTTTTGTGTAGCACTGTTTCCTCTTTTGTAGATAAATTTAAAGCCATCAACAAATAAATTTAAAAAAAAAAAAGAAGCTCACATTTGCTTCTTGCCCCACCACTTGCAGATGCACTGGGGAAAACCATTTTTCATCAGCATGGAAACATTGGAGAAAAGTCAAATGCAGAAGGAATCTGGGGGGAAAGGGTTTACTGAGGACAGACGTGTAATTAAATTCCCCGTCTCTTTCTTGTTTTCCCTCTGCGGTGAAATGCACATTAATCAATCTCTGTGAGTTTTTCCCCCGTGGAGAGGACACTTCAGGACACTTGTTCACACATATTAAGGAATGAAAGAAGCAGAACAGGAGAGTAATCATAGATTTATAAAACTAAAAAAAGTGGTCACATCTCTCCTTAATGACAAGACAAATTATATAAAAATAGTTTATATTTATAGAGAAGTGAAAATGTAATTTGAGAAGCGTTTGTTTCCTCATTTAGTGTTTAGTGCAGTATGAAGAACAGGCTTTGTCCTTGAACGCATCAAAGAAATAACACATTTATCCTGAAAGCTCTTTAAAAAATGTAATGCATATATGTCAACCAAGGACAAACACATGCAAACACATGTGCTTTAACTTTCTTCCCACATTGCATCACTTCCACATCCAGCAGGCAAAGGAGCACTGTGACATCTTGCGAATGGCAACACCCTGTGAGCAAACAACAGTTATAGAAAAGAGCCACCTCAGTTCACCGAAAACACTCAGAGAAATCACCCACACACGCAAACACACCCTTAAAGTGTACAGAATATTGTCGCCTCAATATTTTAAGAGCTCCGTCCCTTCACTGAGCATCTATAAATGAATTTTCTCTGCATTATTAAATGCTACAAGTCTGGGACAGAACCAACATCACACAGGCCTCAAACCTCAAACTGAAATATCTGTCCAGCTTTGACTTGAATTCTGTTGGGGGGTTACACATTCATTGGACCGAGCCACACTGGCAACCCTCCATGTGAGATAAGGATTTCTAAATACAGATAAACTTGACCGGCACAATAAGCTCTCTCTCTCTCTCTCTCTCTGCCTAACAAATTCAGTGTGTATTACTGTAAGTCTGTATGCGTGTGTGGAATCACTGACTGAACTGTTTGTTTGCAATTACACAACCTCACATAATGGCAGCCTTTGGTCTGATGTCCGAAAAAACAGGATGAGGATTAGAGTGGTGAAAGCCGCAGAAGCACCGAGACTATTGAGAGGGATTGCGAGTCCAAGTGGATCGAGGGATGTTAAAAAGGAGGGGGAGAGAGCGAGAGAGGGAGGGAGGAGGGGGGGGTTCTCCTGATTTGAACTTGAGCGCACACACACACAAAGTCAAACAAGGCCACTGTCCACTCTGCGCACAGACAAGTCAATTACTTTCTGCCTTTGTTATTTGCAGCTCTAGTAAAGCTTCACATGCACATGAATGCACATGCACGCACATTTGTTGTTCTATATTTCTGAGGACCTTCACTGACTAAACGCATTCCCAACACCCTCAAGTCTTAATCTGAAACGGGCACTTTAGAGTATTGTGGAGGAAGAAAACTGCAGAAACCAAGAGATAAATAAAGTTAGCATCAACAGAAACTGGAATAAGACAATATTCTGAATAAGACTCAACCACATAAACAGTGACCTTTCGGTACTTCAACCTGAATAAGATCATATTTATTATGAGCAATAATTTTATTTATCTTATTCACATTATATAGATTGTGTTAACACATTATTCTGATTAAGTGGTAGAAACATTTCTCACATTTTGCAACACATTTTGCCAACTGTCTGAAGGCACATGCTGTAAGCTGTGTCCTCCTGTTTTAAAAAAAATATATGATGATTTAGAAAATTAAAGTTAACTTAAAAATAAAATGTACAAAATGAGTTTGCAGTTACATTTACTGGGTTGGTTCAGAGAAAATAAGATACGTGCAGCCAGCAACGTAATAATGCCATGCGATCGAGCACATACATGGGAATATAAAAATAATATTTGATAAGCAAATCATGTAAATGCTACATTAAAAATATTGTCTTACTTGGAATAAAGTCTGCTGTCTGCTGCTAAATGCTGTCGGTGTCGTTTGAGCCACCCTGGCTGGTAAATACCAATTTCTACAACAACTTTTCTGTTTAACATTTAAAATCCAATCTCAATTCACATTGAACATGTTGAAGTGATGTATTGCAGTGCGCATGTGCGTGCGCACACACACACACACACACACAGTTCAGCTGCATGATGTAATCAATATGGGGTTGATATGTATCCCTGAGTGTAAATAATGTAACAATATTCACATTTAAACAATGAAGAATTGTTTCTCAATCACTTAACTTTCATTGACATTATCATCTGTGATAAAATGGCTACGATGGACAAACAAAGCTGCCATGTGTGGTCCTATGGACATGACTTTCTCTAGATCTAAATCTAGCTCAAAGAGTAATGTGAATGAACTTTTTCTATTAAATATGAGTTGTGGAGTTTGTCTTTACATTCAGTGTTTCTCATTAAGATGTTTTTTATATGTAGCTTGTAGTTTTTTCCTTCTCTGTCTTTGTTTTCGTGGCACATGATCACAACATGTAGATGAGTGAAATAATGCAATAACTTTGACAGATGTATCTACATCTTCGTGTATGTGGTTGAAACAGCCTCAGAAGTCATTTCTAAACCGTTAAACATTGATTTTCATTGCATGAAATGAAACTAATGGGTCATTTATTTTAAGATGTTTTCTTCTTCACCACTCACGAAAAAGTGTTAGATATATTTTCTTGTTTACCGTCTGTCGCTCTGCATCATGTTAGTCTCTACATGTGATGTGTATATATAGCATTCATTTATACGACTGATTGCTTTGACAACAACATACCAATGTATTTATGAAGGGAGAGAACCCAACATCCAGTCAGACGCTTATAATTTAAGTTTACAGGGTTCAAATGAGAGTTCACACTCACACACAAACACATGTCCTTGCTTTCATATTTTGCACAATATTCCAGTTACATAATCCGTGATGCAGAGTGGACACATTCCCAATGATGACAAAGCTTCAGCACAACACATGAGGACATGCACAAATGTCTTCTTAAAATTTACAGCGAGGGTGTGACAAAGTCTGATATTAATTTTGGTTCTATTCAACTATTCATGTCGAACTCAGCATGAATCAGAATAATGTTGGAGTTTTGCATCTACATCATGTCAGAATTTAATTTTGGTTGGTGACCAAATGTCTGCAAAATGACATCAGCCTGTATTTAACTATATTTAGTGTTTACTCATCTCAGCTCATAAGATGTAAGATGTAAGAGTAAAAAAAAACAATCTCTATAAACTCCATAAATGTTCAAGAAGATCAGTGATTTAAATTGATTTGTTCTGGAAACAGATTAAATTATAGCAGTCATTAAGTTTAGTTTTGTTTTTTGAGAAAATTGGATTTTTAAGAATAAAAAGAAATTACATTACAATAGATATTTTTTTTTTTTGCAAAATAACCTCATGTACCTGGAAGCTGTCAGCATTTCTGAGGAAACACAGGAGTGATGAACTGAAATCACGACGTTTCATTTAAACTAATTTGCTGGCAGTTCATTTTACTGAACCGTCAGACTCTCACAGTACAGTTTTCTCACCCCGACCTACATGTTACAGCGACGTGTTCAGACCGATTTGTCAAGGTCGTATCAACAGGTCAATGGTAACATTGTTGTGATTAAATGGTCCAGAGAAGACTTATGTACATAGATTAAAGAATGAGAAGTTATGTGTTGCCTTGTTTTAGAGAAACTGGTGCGACTGACACAAAGACAGAGAGGGCCTCTGTGAAGCGTTTCCATGTGCGTGGAGGAAGTATCACTGTCCAGCAGATCGCTCATGGAACAATGTTCCTATTTTCTGTGCAACCTCACCCCAACTGAACTTCCAGCACCACACAGTCCTCACATGCTCTCTTTCTCTCTGTGAATTACATAACAGCTCTATTTTCCATTCACACCATCTAGTAGCATTCACTCTCGCTCTCTTTGTACAACTTGTCAAAACATTCCTCATTTACAATTCATTGTTATATAATTCATAGATTAACTCATAGATTAACTAGTGCAGTAATACAGTCATTAGGGTTTTTTTTTTGTTGTTGTTGTTCTCACAAAGAGAGGCCAAACGTTTCTGATAACAGGAAATACAGCATGTGACGTTGCACATACTCATACATTTGGTCTCACATTTACATCAAGCGTGTTTGATGTGAAGTTGAACTGTGATTGATATAAAACAGAAACAGAAACAAAGGAAGCATGTACAAAACACATTTTCTGTGTATCTGTATTACCTTGAACTGCTGGGTACCTACACCTACCCTACCTACAAAGAGCAACTGAGGACAACTCAAGCCCCTATGACAGCTGTGCACACAGGCTTTTTGCAAACTAGATGACCTAATCTAACACAATGATGTAAAAGAAAATCAAAAGGAGAAAACAGAAACCACCTAGTGTCACAGGTGTAATGTAAAAAGCATTAACCAGCTCTCATATATATATATATATATATATATATATATATATATATATATATATATATATATATATATATATACACACACACACACAAACTACAACACTAAAACACTGGGAAACCTGCTGTAGATTTTAATTTATGAATATATTATTTCGAGGATTCATGACCCAATTCAACTATTAAACTGAGTCAAACATGTTGTGTAATTTGGTCAGATCACTTTGACCTGTTACAGACCTCTACCTCTCCTCTGTATGAGTATGGGGGTGGATGTAATACAGAGACAAATAATGTGAAACTATGTAGGACTGAGGATACAACAATTCCTCAGTTCAGTAAAACGATATATAGGCAAATATAATGTCCTCTGTTGTCTTTGTGGCAAAAGAAGAAATTTAATAGGTTTATAGTTATGCTAATGAGATGCTAACACATGCTAACAACATGTTAGCAACATACTTTCCGTTGTGATTCATTACTGTGGTCCAGATGAAAATATCTCCATAGTTTTGGGGAATACATTTGCCATCCAAATATCGTGTATATGTTCATGGTTACCAGAGGATGAATTGTACTGATGTTCACGATTCTTTAATTTAAAAAAAAAAAATCTAAACAATATCTTCGGGCGCTTTGCTGCGCTGTCTGTGCAAAATACTGCATAGACCCCTGTTATCAACTGGTATTGTTACCAATGACTTTAGTCCGTTTACCTGAGGGCCGCCATGTTTTTCCTAACTTCTCACCTGGGCGGATGACGTCACTCCTACGTCCAGTTTCAGACATTCCGACGTAAATGGACGCACCAACGGCTATTAGCAATAGCATTTAGCTTGCTGTTAGCTGTTAGATTACGTCAGGGTGCTAGTGTGGCTAACTTGTAGTTTTATCAAAATATGTTTGTAGTTTTTTGGACGAGTTGCCATGAAGAGTGAATATTTAAATGTCTAACCAAAATTTACCAGACCCCAACGATGTCTCCACCTAACGACATGTTATAAACATGTTATTATTAGCATTACATTAGCATTTAGATCACCTCAGGTTGCTAGCATGGCTAAACTCTCTATTTTCCTTTTATGTTTAAATTTCTGTGCAGAGGCAGTGCAAGTTAGGTACACTACACAACAAAAAGATAATACAGGTAATCCAGTCTGTTTATAATGTTCATGTCATAACTAAATAATTTAAAACCAGTATAAACCTCAGTGTGAGTATTTTATAGTTAAACATGTTGTCATGTGCATTGTTAATTAAGTTAAGTTTGAGTAAATGATGGTAACAGGCTTTGGTTTGTAATTTATTTAACAGCATTAAAGTCAATGTATTTAAACAACTTGTCTGGAGCTGGCACTTTGAACGCAGCTCGGCTTTGATGCTGATTTAATCCGTGTTTGGTGTTTTTCTCCGCTGGTTTGACTCCGCTGGCTTCCCGTTAGGAGAAGTAGGAGGAGGAGGAGGAGGAGGAGGGAGGAGGGAGGGGGGTCAGCCGGGGTGAGGAGCCGACCCCAGCTGAACCGATGAGCTGGAGAAGAAACGACACAGAGATGCGGAGCAGAAACATCCAGACGACCTGTGAAGCTCCACATGTCTCCTCTCTCTGACTGAAAAGCATTTCATTACTGATTTTCAGCAGCTGCTCACTTTGTAAGTATCATGTCTTTTTTATTACTTCTGATGTCACCGCTTTTCATCATGCGATTGAATTTATTTTGAATAGTTTTTACAATTTGTTGGATTTTTGGATAATATTTTACATTTTTTTATTATTTCATAGACAAAAAATATGGTTTTGTGAAATACAGTTTTGTCTTGAGGCTGCATGTGTATAAATATAAACTAAATCATCAATCACCTATGTAGGATTTAGTTTATTTAATGTATCATCTTTGTACTGACTATCTACATCTGGCAAACAAAATGATGACTCAAAATGATCAAATACCAAAAATGAAATGTACATTTTAAAGAAATAATCCATAAGGACCTGTTAGGTTAGATTTAGTTTGTGACTTTGACATTACTTTTTATGAATGTGCCCCTTTTTAATTGTTTGTGAAATGATTAAGTTACCATGAATATTATTATTTAAAATTGCATTGCTAAAATACATATTTCATTTCAGTTTTTTTGTGTCAGATTATACAATCAGTCCATGTGAAAGTAGCTGTGCCCCTTGTAAAAATGCTTATAATTATTTGTTCAATTTGATATAACTTTTTTCATATAAGTGTTTATTATCATTTTATAGTATCTTCCTACTGTTAAACACATTACAACATTCAAACTGGCAGCAGTATAATGTTGATGAAATGTTTTGCAACCTTGCAAACAAAACCTTAACTCATCTCACGCGTTTGTGCGTTTTCACCACTAGGTGGTGCCATTGCAGCACACTTCAGCCTGAACCTCCAACCATCATTGAGGCTGCAGCTTCCAGAAGTGATTCAACATGACGGGTCAGACAGCGGGAGGCATCATCCAGGACCTGTCAGCGCCCTCACTGCGAGGTGTGGAGGGATTGGAGTCCAGACCTCCAGGGGGGACTGGGTCCTTCACTGACGAGGCCGTTTCTATCCTGACCTCCACAAGCCAGCTGGCCCGAACCCTCCTGGGTCGCACCTTTGCCCTCAAACACAAAGAGAGTCTTGCCAACGCAGAAGCCAAAGCTGGAAGCAGCTGCGATGAAGACAGTAGCAGCAACATTCGCCGCAAACGGGAGTTCATCCCTAACGAGAAGAAAGACGAAGGTTATTGGGACAAGAGAAGAAAAAACAACGAGGCGGCCAAACGGTCCAGAGAGAAGCGGCGAGCTAATGACATGGTGCTGGAGAGGAGGGTTCTGAGTCTGCTGGAGGAAAACGCTCGTCTGAGGGCAGAGCTGTTGGCTCTGAAATTTCGCTTCGGTCTTGTCAAAGACCCGTCTGATGTGACTATCCTGCCGCTCTCTGCACCACTCTGTGCTCACCCACCACCAAGTACGACACATTACTACCAGCCCCACAATGATGGGCCCTCATACCACAACACACAGCAAAGTGCCAACACCCACCACATCCATCCTCACCCTCCACCGCAGCAGCAGCCTGCCATCTATGGAGTGAGAGGAACCGGCTCTCTTTCAAATCATAGTGTATCTGAGGAATCAGCTGTTTCCACGTCATGTAGCTCAAACATGGGCAGCCCTGTGTTTTTTGATGACACACTGAGTGAACGTAGTGGTCCGTCTCCGAGGGAGCTGTTGGAGGAGCCACAGGGCTACGACTCCCACATCTGTCACCTGGAGGTCAGCGAGGGTCAGTACATCAGCAAGCAAGACTCACCTGATGGTCTAAGGAGCCTCCCGCACAAGCTTCGATTCAAAGGCCCCAGCGGTAGCGGCGACGGAGGGGAGATGTCGCCTTCCTCTGAGAACAGACACAGTGGGCCGCCTGTAGCCACAGTGGGGCCAAACATCCAGGTGAGGAGCCAACAACAACCAGGGTGGGACAGTCGGTCCGAGAGCCAGGCTCCCTGGTCCAGGGAGGAGACCAGCGGCGGACTTTGGCAACAGTATCAGAGTCCGTCCTCTGGATATTACAACTCCTCGTCTCTGCAGAATTCCAGAGACGCCAAGTTTGCAACAGAGGACGTCAGTCTGAAGTCGCAGATCAGCTGTTTGTCCCAGGAAGTGGCTCAGCTGAAAAGGCTCTTCTCTCAGCAGCTGCTCTCTAAGATTGCTTAAAATCTGAACAAAAGATGGACAAATCCAGACTAAAGCTAACAGACAGATTACATCTCATTGTTCTCCAAAAAATGAATCTCAGAGACTGCTGATTTGTAGCATGGAAATATTTAAAACATCCAACTCTAAAATGAAACTTTATTTCCAACCCGTGAAACACTTTAGTTTAGTGATCTGTTTGTTCTCCGACGGTTATCACACCACTACCAGAAACAACTTTTTTAACTTTAAGCCTAACTCTCAATGACTGAAGAACTAAAGGTGATTCACATGTGATTCACCTTGTCTTTGGATTTGAAAGACACTGTATAGCTCTGAACACTTGTCTGGATTAGTCACAAACACTGGAAACAACATGTTAGACACACACAGATGTGATTTGCACCACCCCAGTCTCACCATGTTCAACACATCTGTCCACAACTGTCTCTTCTTTGAGACAACATACATTTAATTAACCTCCAAGCACATTATCTTGTGCTAAACGTGTGATAAATGTGACTTTTGGGAGTGTACTGTGGTTTTGTGTTCCAGTTTATCTCGCGACAGCAACATGGAAAGAAATCACTGTTATCATCGCTGTTCAGAATTGTAACTGATGTGAACTGTATATGAAAATAAAAGTCTATTTTATCCAAGAGATTTGTCGAATCTTTGTATGACATTGACATGTTCTTAGTATATTTTTGATAAAATCATTTAATTTTGTATGTGTTTTAAAGGCCACATGTATTTTAAAACCATCAATATGCAATATGCAAGAACATTTCCGATGTTTTTAAACTACACTTTGCATTACATCACTGGGCAGAGGGAGCTACAGTAGGTGTGCCACTGGATTGAGGAGATGCACTGCGCAAGAATATGAGCACATCCAAAGTTTATTTCCAGCCATAGTGATATGATTTGAATTTTAATTTCTTCCTTCTATAGAAGTTCTTAATGTAAGTTCACTGGAATAAGGTTACTGAGCTGAAATGGGAGGGGTGAATCAGTGGGGCATCTGATAGTGTCAGGGAGAGGGAGGTGGATGCAGGGGGAGCAGTGAGACTCTGCATGAGTCATCTATCACGTCAGCAGTAGAAAAGCTATTTTTAGGCTCGAAGCAGCTGCGGTAGAGACTGATTGGCCCATGTGGAAGTGAAGGGTACAGGTTGAGAATACATCAAAAACTGGACACAGAACAAAATGAGAGGAACGATGTGTGAAATCCACTTTGATGAACAGTGGCAAGCCACATTATATACGCTGAGATGCTTCTAATTTCGTGTGAGACCATGATTCATTTGACCTCTGTGTGAACAATGTTCTTGAATAGAAATTTCCATCTTCTATATTTAGTTTTATTTTATCAACACCAGGTGGCGCCAAGTGTCTTCATCAGTGGGGATCACTGACTCATTCATTCATTCATTCACAGCAGTGTTACTACAGAGGTCCTTTCCTCCATTGTGCTTCCTGTTGTGCCACATGCTGCACATACAGAACAAGCAACAGTGTCATTTTTTGGTTGAAAGCAGAACAGTTTTTTTTCCACAAAGCACAGTACAAACAGGAGACTAGGGATTAGAAATTGCAATTACGTGACCTCTACTAATGGTTTTTTAAATGCTAAAGGTGGAGGTTAAACAGGAATCAGCAGATCTGTGCAGCTGCAGAGACCCATTCATCAGATCATGTACCTGCTTCTTCACAATAACAACAAGATGCTCATAAGCTCTTTTGTCTGTGATCAATCTTCATCTAGCCACCCAGTCTGCAACCCCCCATGCCATAAGCCATACAGGAAGGAGTGAGCCTTGTGGTTGCTAGGCAGGCACCACCACACCGCCACAGTTGCCAAGGGAATGCTTGCATGCACAGGCAGCTGGAAAGATGGAGCAGGGTGTTGGGGGTTGGTGGTTCTAGCAGAGGACTGGTGGGGGGAGGAGCTAGACAAGTTCAAGGCCGCCGTTTCCACAACATGGTCTAATGGTGGTGATGATGGTGTGTGTGTGTGTGTGTGTGTGTGTAGAGACAAAGCTGGGGGAAGGGATGTGAGTGAGAAAGTGGGTTGGAAGTAGATGTGTGTATGATACAAAAACAGGGCTGACGTAACTGCACATGAAATATGGTGGTGATGAGGACAACGGGTTTTGTGGGATAATAGAAAATCTCCTAAGCAGATAAAACAATTCATTTTCCTGCACTGATAAACAAAAACAAAGAAGAAGAAATAGTAAAATTGGACAAATAATACTACTAAGATACATTTATTTATGATGAAGATCATATATTTTTGTTTTGGTTTTGATTAATTCATTCACAATTAATTCAGAGTCAAATTTTAATTATCAGTTGTGTGTTATGACAATTTTATGGCAACAGAATTTATATTAGTCATAACAAGGTATAAATAGCAAAAAAATAGAAAAACACAGCTAATAATTTCGCAATAAAAGCCTAAATGCATAAACAAAGGATTCAACCTCACTGCAGATGTTCACGAAGCTTCAAAGTGCACTACAAACTGTGAAAGACAAAGAGTCTTCGACTAGAACAAAGAATAGTAAGTGTGAAAAAGAAAAAAAATGTTGTAGTCAACATGCATTATAATGCAAACAGCAGCGTAGTAAATGGGTTTATGCCAAACATCCTGCAACAATTTTACGAGTTCTCCCAGGATCCAGGATCGGGATCTCACCACGTGAAGGTTTTAAAAGAGAGACAGCCTCATAACCCATTTACAATAATGTCATAACGGTTACACAAGTGTTGTGTAAATAACCTCAAATTTCACTATCACCCTGATATTAACCATTACGGGCCATTTCTAAGGAAGAAATATAGTAGATATGTTGTTTTATGTTTAATTATTTTTTTTTTACTTTACAGAAATCCTGATTCTTTGCAGTATTCAGAAACTGTAGTGTGATGTGGTCGTGGAAGAAGCGTTCAGATCTTTCCAAGTTTTCAATTTAATTAAATCACATTTTCCTCGAGGAGCTATTTAATCTGTCACCTTAAATCTTCAATTACAAGTAAAAGTCCTGCATTAATAACCTAATTTAATTTACCATTATCAGGAAATTGCACTTGAAATATCAAAAATGAAAGTTCTCACCGAGCAGCAGAACGCTCTAAAGTACTTAACTTCCTGTACAACCATAATAATCATATGGTTTAGTGAGTCAACATGGAGCTGTTTGTGTGATTGAACCTGTCATACTTTATAAGAAGATGATGTTCTTTATACAAAATCTTGATCCAGTGACTAATGATGATATATTAGTGAATTAAAAGTGCATTAATTCTCTCTAACTTTGAAAACTGTATTAATCTAATATGTAATCTGAATCTAATGTAATCAAATATATGTCTAGTAGACATACGAAGACTATATAACACATATGTATTGTTATTTAGTCTGATTATAGCTGCTTTTCATTTATATTGACTAGTTTATTGTATTTAGCTTTCTTTTTCTATTATATTCTTATTTTTTTATCTTCTGTATTTACTCTGCTGTAGAGATGTTGTGACATATACATTCCCCGTGGGGATCAATAAAAGAATATTTGATCTTATCTTACCTTATATTATACATTTTTCACAAATAAATATGTTTCATATATATATATATATATATATATATATATATATATATATATATATATATATATATATATATATATATATATATATATAGGTCAATTTACAAATAAAACACACTTAAGCATATAAGCAATTCTGAATAGGTTTCATATGAATGATTATGTAATTATGAATGTTTTATGTGCATATTTTTCCTGTATAAAAGGTCAAATATGTATAACATTTTCATGTGGATTCCTGACCTCTGACCTCATTGTGTAGAAAAGAAAGCGAAAGTTCCTCAACTGGTTCTAATAAAGTTACATATGAAGTCATCACAGGATGAGGTGAAAAAATAAAACAAACACGTAAAAAGTCTTTACATAAACTACGATCCAGGGACAAACCACAGGTTCTTCTTTAGTTAATTTGAGTTAATTTTAATCTTTGTCCTCATTAATCATAAAGTACCAGCGGGAGGAAATATATATTTATATATTTAAATATATCAGTGACCGACGGGAGAACATGTAACAGTGACCCTGTGCTTACGCAGTTGAAGGACATGCTGTTACATGCTATTATTGGACGCCTCCGTTTGACATGGTGTCCATGTGAAAGCGTCCATGCCCTTGTTATAAACTTAAACCACTCCCGTAAAAGAGATGGCATTACATGACGGAGGACGAAAGGATGGAGATGGAGGTGGAGGGGTGTGGAGAGGGGCTCAGAAATAGGGGTTAATAAAACACACACACGAGGAGAGAGAGAGAGAGAGTCTCGCGCGGAGACACAGAGGACAAAAACGTGACTAGGCAGCCTAAGAGCTGTTATGCAACCGCTGACCTACTAACACATATTTCTAGAAAGGGAGCCGGAGAAACTGGAGCAAAGTGTCCAGCAGCACACAACACACATCCAGCCCGAGCCAAGAGACCGAAACAGCATCCACCCGACCCAGCGAGTCCACCGCCACTGACCGGAGCACCGGCAGCAGAGGGAGAACAAAGTTTTTCGTCCTCTTCTTTTGGGGAGGTTTCTGCTTTAAGGACAAGGGAAGGAGGAAACGGGATCGAGACAGCTTTTGTGTCGGGAAAGCCTGAATCTTTTTTCCACCCTCCTCCTCCTCCTCCACCACCACCACCTCTTCTTCTTCTTATTCTTCCAGGACATGGAAAGGTATGTTTGACCGAGCGACGGGCAGCATGTCGCCCTTTGTCTGCGTCTTTATTCGGTTACATATGTAGCTGTTACGGTGTGTGTGTGTGTGTGTGAGGACATGATGCTTATGGCCGGTTATTGTTCACATGGCGACTCTCTCCACCGGCGGACTCGCGCTCTGTCCGTGACTTTGAACCTTTGTGTGTGTGTGTGTGTGTGTAACATTTTAAACGTTGAGCTCGCGACGCTAACGTGCTACTTTGTTGCCGTTTTTTTTTTTCCTGTGTGTCGCTTTGTTATTGAAATGAAACGCGTAGTAGGACTGAAACAACGTAAAGTGTCCATGCCCCCCACATTATGTGCTCAATGTCAAGGCGAGGTAATTTCCCTCATGGTGGTGTTTTCCAGGGAATGAGGGCAGCTGCTGTACTTAGCTCTGTGTTGTCTGGTTTCTGCAGACACACGCTTTATTATATTAGCTCCTGCACGTGGTTAGCTACTGTTTGTATGTGCATTATGTTTTTACGTTCCTCGCTATGTGACTTCACGTGCCGAGATAGTATAATAATATGTTGGTATCAATGTGATGCAAAAAAATTTTAACAAACACACTAGATCAAAACCTGTTTTTGTTCACATTTTTTTATTGTTTATTATTAAAACTGGTCAAAACGAATCTAAAAGTAAAAAAGTGTATCAAAGATTATATGCAAAATATGCAATATAGTTTTAAATATCATTTTTTTAACAATATATATAGTGTATTAATTGGAAAAAGACATAAAATGTATCAATAATCTGCTATAAACTAAATAACCTAACATTTTTAATGCTCATATTACTATTAAATCTAATTTACTCCAGATGTTTTGAGCCTTTGCTACTGCTTTTAGATTACATCATGGTCACATAATAAATGTTCAAACTCAAAAGCAGACATGAACAAAATGTCTGATCTTTATTCAGTTGGTGACTGGATGATGCTTTTTTACTCATGACGTGGGTTAGTAAAGCACAAAGCTTCGCTTTGAGGGAGTTGGAGGGTATGACATAACCAGTGCACAGCAGGGAGAGGCAATAAACAGCAGCTCTCTCCTGGGACACACAAGCCTGTAATTGATTCCCGTTCACACCCTGTGCCTTCTTCCCATCGCTCAAATCCACGTTAACATTAAATCTTTATGTCTTAAGTAGAAAGATATTTACCAAGTCTGCACAGTGGAAATTGCATTTTAGAAATGCTTTCATCAGTGATGTAATACAGCTGCTTAATGTCTACGAGCTATTTTTAACTTGCTCAGAAAACATGGAAAAAAAAAAAAAAAAAGCAGAAGCACAGCTAAACCAGATGTAACAATGTTTCCTGTTTGGGACAAAACTTGCCTCCCGAGATACCCGGTGAGGTCTTGACGTGACTTTGTTGTGAAATTAGAATAACAAGTGAACATCCAGGATGTGATGCAATGCACGGAAACCCCTGTCTGTCCAAGTCAGGCCGAGTTCTGGTGAGATCTCAGTGCGCCTGCTGCCAGCTGGTCTGGTTTCAGAGCCGTCTGCATTGCTCCATCCCAGCCAGCTCTCTGAATATAGGTCAGACCTGTATCTGGGTGAGGAGACAGGAGGTATACGGGGTAAGCCGTGGACTACTTTGACCACTCTGTCTGGTGCTCTGAGGAATACATGACCACAAACTAAACTATTTGTCCCAGTTTTCTTACTTAAGTAACTGTTAATCAAAGGGTTTTTTTTGGGAGGTGATTTTACATTGTTAATCTGCTGAATGTAAGTAGCTAAAATCTGTTACTTCAATCAGAAGTCAGATATAGGTCATATGATAGTAAATACCTAAAAAACCCAAACTAATTAGTGCACTTCAACAATAAGTGCTTATTTATTTAATTGACTGATTTCTTTAAAAGGAAAAAAACATATTTATCTGTAGGTTTGATGTTATCACTGTGTTATCACAGTGTTTTTAGTCATGTATTACACTGAGGAAGTGTTACATGGCACACAGACATGTAGGTCTGACTGACTGACCTGGAATGTCTGAATTCCTGTCTCCTCGTTTTGTTTCTTGACACAAGACCGTGAAGTAAAATGGAGGCTGCGAGCTGGGGCCCCCTCCACGTGTGTGGTGTTGGATCACTTAAAAGATGGAGGAGGGGAAAAGGATGCCATGTGTTTTACTCACACTTGGCTCAGAGGAGGTCAGAGGTGAAACATTCCTCCCTGAGCGGCAAGTGCCTGGGAACCCCTTCTTATCTGTGTTTTTTTTTTTTTCCAACTAAAAGATACACAGAGAGAAACCGCCGCAGCGAACCATCCACTCACTTCAATAGGGAAATTAGCTGGTGCACAAAGAGCCAATTACACACTATACCTTGACCAGGATTGTTTTTTTTTTTCAATTCTAGTGTAGGTTGTTGCTATTATACAGGGAACAAAAAGCACAGAGAGGAATAGTGAAAAGGGAGATTTCAGCCATTAACACCCAGTAACCTGTAGCTTCTGTTGCTATGTAATATGCATGTGTTACACAAGCTCTGCTCTGCAACAAGAGAAATTCAGAGCACGTACGTTACGAGCAACAACAGCAGCCCCTCCCCTTGCAGTCCTGAGAGAGCGCCTGTTATATGTGAATTTGGCTGCAGAGATGGGTGTGTGCTCTGACGTCAATGCCATCTTCGTGTCTCTGCCTATCATTTTTCATCCGCTACCGATGCTTATTGTTATGTGGCGCATAAGGCGTTGCAGGGGTTTTTAGAGCAAACACGAATTAAAGTTGAAAATCACTGTGGCTTTGGTAATCCGATTTTTGGACAGATGGTGTGTTGCAGGTTTGCCTGTTTCGTTCCTCTTGCTGCAGTTTTTTTTTTTGTGAAATTCCTCCAATTTCCACCAAACTGAATTGTTACCATCACCCTGTCAATCTTATCCTTCCTCCCTCCCTTACCTCTTTCTGTCACTCTATTTTTAGAGTGCACTCTAATAGTCTCTTTCCCTCTCCTGCCCTCCCTCCCATGCAGTCCTACTGACCTATTTTATGGCTCACTGTCAAAGACAGGAGGAGTGTTTACTGCTTAGCGTCGTTTCTAGGTCAGTGGGACAGCGCAGACGTATGCGTGCTTCCTTCCCGCCTGCCTTTGTTTCGCTCACCACCCCCCTCCTCGCAAGTCTTTATGAAAATTATTCAGGGTTTAGGAGAGAGGGAGAGAGAGAGAGAGAGATATGGGGGCCTGACCCTGCATTTCTCCACATGTGTTGATGGTTGTGTCCAAATCCCTTTTTGTTCAATGTAGCTTAACTTCAATTCTGCAAGAAAAAAGAAGACAAACAAAAGACGGAAGCAAGATTGTTGTTGCCAATCACGAGAAAAACTGAATTTGAAGAACAGCCTGCAGCGGTAGACTTAGTCCCTGAGTTACAACAACACAGGCATTGGGTAAATAGATGGTTAATTATTCTGAGCTGCGTTCAAGCTGTTTCAAGGTCACAGTGCCGGTTTTTGTGTTATGTAACAGGGTCGTTGACTACCGGGGGCAGCAGAGAATTGCAGTAATCAGCCCGGAGAAGACATTTAATAGATTGAACAGCAATGTGGCATTGAATCTGGGGTGAAGTAAGTGGTTTGTAATATGGGAACAATACACTGCAGCGCAGTCAAAGAGGGTCGATGTGAGTCAGTATTGTCCTACTACCGCAGCACTTTTGTTCTTCTCTGTATGGGATACAAGCGTTTTTTTTTTTCACCCTTTTGCCAATGCAGTTTAAATAACAGTCGATGGAGTCTTTGTTCAGGTCCCTGTTCTCAGCTGGTGTCATGTCTAGTCTCAGTTTCCAGGTTTCACTACACAGAGAGAACAAGACAAAAAAAATGTAGCCTGAATTTGGACCATGAACTGCACAACACCCCAAAAATCCTCTTCTGACTTTGTCTCTGCACAGCAGGATTTTCTACATGTTTTCCTGAGGGACTGACGACCGGTTATAAAACACTTTAACTGATGCACAGTTCAGAAGATTAATACCAGCCTTTGCTGCTTTTGAGCTACTGAGTCAATTAGTTGCAGCACATGTTTTGCAATGTCCAAGTTATTGCTGCTTCAATAGCTTCACATAACTCGTGCACCAATGTGCTTTTTTGCGTAGTTGTGCTTATTTGCAGTTCATTACTCAACGTCTGAACAAAAGTCAGACCTGGATTGAGGTTAGAATAAAAAGATTCAGTTTCCAATAAACTGTGATTGTGCTTCACTGATTCATTTTTCCGGTGTTGGTTTATTCAAGTTTGGTTAATTAGGGAAAGGCAGAGACAGTAAAAGCTTTCATGATGATACAAGGTTGTGTTTGTGCTCTGTTTAATTCTAGCATTGTAAATTAAAAGTGACTCCAGAGGAGCCATTGTCACAGTGACCTAGTTTGCTGTATTCTCTCTGTGTCATAAAAAAGATGTTTTCATCTTTGTTATGGACTCCAAGCCTCAGTGTAATGATGTGTTATTAATTACTGCATATCAACTGTGCAACGTAGCGAGAAAGGCAGAGGAATTAGACCTTAAAACAAGAGACCGAGTTGTTACATAACTGTTGGACTGCAGTCAACATCCCTTTGTGCTGCATTGGCCATTGTTGTGAACTTTATGGCGCAAGACGCAAGACATGTTGGGTGGGCAACACTTCCTGTCGAGCTGCGAAAACGACACAACATAAGGAAGTTCAGCAGCTGATGATGTGTAATTGCAAACTTGAGAAACAGCAGCGATAGACATCTCCCCCACAGACACACACACATTAATAGATGAACAACATGTATTTTCCAGATGTGTTTCCCATAAGTTCATTCCAGCCAATTCCTCAATGAAAGTGATTTTTTTTCAGTTCCTAACTCTCATTTGAGTCTCCTGTGATGCATTTCAGAAAATAAAACATAAAAACAAATATTATAATCACTTACTGGTTGAATTGTATTCTACCTATAGTAATATATCATAGAAGAAGTGTTTAGCACTTTATCTGATAGTTTCTTGTTATCTGACTGTGACAGACTCTCTCTTACAGAGCAGCAGCAGCAGCTGTGTACTTATATGTGCTGCAACTCAGACTCTCGCATCCACCATTTTTTTTTCTCTCTGTGAAGTCAAGGAAACAAAGACAAACATTGTGTAACTTTGTGGGTTATGTAATAGATTTTTGGCACAGGTTGAATTGTGATAAACAGACTACATATTGATCTGAAGCCTTAGAGGTTACACTAACAGGATCCACATTAATCTTTGCTCTACAGTTACAGAGTCTAATTTGATATTACATAACTAAATATATGTATACTTAAAAAAAACTGCAGTAGTTTTCCAGCTAATCTAACTCTCTGTTTCTTTCTCACTCTCTCCATAAACCAGGTAGTGGTCAACAAACAGCAGCACTGAAGCTTGATCCTCAGGGACTTCCAAAGCAGACGGTCTGACCTACATCCTGTGTGAGACGCTGAGAGAAGCAGGCGAGCATCACGACTCTGCTCGAGATCAAGAAAGACACCGATAAACGCGCAAATCACCTCCACCACGACTGACCAGTTTACAAGACAACTGGAACACTCTTTGCTAAAAATATAAACTTTTCTTTAAACTCATCTTTAACAACACTACTTCAATGTCTGAGGCGTTTGTGGAGTTCCACCTCTTTTTAATCTTCCTGGCTAATTTGGACACTTGAACACTTTTGATTTTAAAAAATACACAACAGAAATCAATGAGGCTATCTCTTCAAGGAGCACAAATACCTCATCCAGAAGTTTTCGAAGACCCTACAACATAGTAACAGAGTAGTAACAAAGCAGAAGGCTCATATAGTCTTACATATTTTCCCTTCCCCCCCTTTGCTAGAGTAATACTCTAGCCCCCAGTTTGGAGAACAATGGAAAGTCTCAGTCTCCATTTCCAATCCACCAGCAACAAAAATACCATGGACGCAGACGCTTATTCACCCTACAGCAGGAGCATCCCATCACCCGGTTCTGAAAGTGGAGCACGGGCCAGTCGGCAGGGGAAAGGTAGCAAGCCCAATGTTACTTCCCGTCGCAAGCGAGAGTTCATTTCTGATGAGAAGAAAGATGCTTCCTACTGGGAAAAACGGAGGAAGAACAACGAAGCGGCCAAACGCTCAAGGGAAAAGCGTCGCCTGAACGACATGGTACTGGAGAACCGGGTCATAGCACTGAACGAGGAGAACGTTCGTCTGAAGACGGAGCTCCTTCAGCTCAAGTTGCGTTTCGGCCTCATCAGTACGGCCTCATATATGGAGAAAAGTCAACAGATCTCCAACAGTACTGCAAATGGCAACGCTGGTAGTGGTGGGACCAGCAACGGCACCCAGAACGGTAACGCCTACCTCTCGAGCAGCGGATACTCCAGCGCATCCCAGGTGATGCTGAACTCTGACTCGTCTGAAACTGAACAGTCGAGCCGTGGCGACCACCACACTTCGCTGCACAAGTACTCTCCCCGGGGCTCTGTCTCAGACATGTCTGACGCCTCCTCCAGGGACAGTCCAGAGCCCATGGGCTATAACATAAAGAAGGAGCCCTCTAGTGTTGAGATGGCAAGGCTGGAGAGCAATGGGATTCCCGACGGTATCGCAAATGGGATACCGAGTGGGGCTTACCATGCCAGCCAAACTGCTCTGGTGTCTTCTCACCAGCAGAGCAACCAATTGGCTGAAAGCGCCATGGACTACCAGCACCACCAACATCAACAACAACAGCAGCAGCAGCAGCACCACATGGACTCCTCCAGCCCTCAGGCCACCGCAGCACAGAGGAGCGTCATCTTGTATCGCTCCAGTAGTGGCTGTTATCCGATGGAGAGGTCAGATAATGACCAGCAGTCTCAGCAGAGCAGAGCGGCGCCGCAGCAGCAGCAGCATCACAACTCCACCTCTAAATACTCTGACTGCTCAATGATCTCAGAGGTTGCCGAGAAGCTAGAGAGGACGAAGACATTGGACTCACCCCAGTATGAATATACTAACGGACACGCTGAGTTGGCAGAGGAGTTGCAGCATAAGTACAACGCTAACACACAACAACAACGCGAGAGCCATCATCATTTCAGCTACCAGGGTGAGGAGGACAGTCTTCAGCATGCAGAGAGCCAGCAGAACCCCTTTGCCCCTAATCTGATCCACAACACTGAGGAGGGCAAGACCTCCTTCACACAGCACAACGGCTACCTCAGTACACTGGACGAAGAGCCCCCCGTGCTCACATACGAGGGAGGCCCCCGAGCTGACGGTTTCTACCAGGAGAACTCCTCTGTTAAAGACACCTCCTCCAGCGATGGAGACCCTCGTAGCTCAGACAAGGAGGGCTCCACAGACGACGAGTCACCCTCCTCATCCTCCTCAGACATCAGCAGCTACCACCAGAAGGCGGCGGGAGCTGCTGGTTCGCACGGAGAGTGCCAATCCGAGGTCAAAGCCACCGCTCTGCCACACAAGCTCCGTCTCAAGTACAGAGCCCTGTCCAACGGGGCGGCGGCGGGAGTGCATGTAGATGGTTCGGTCAACTCCTCCATGTCCCCGTCTCCCACTTTGCCCCAGCATCCTTACTTAGCTCTACCCAACAACCCTCACAGCAGCCACACCATCGGGGAGAGCAAAGAGGCGGACAACGAGACTGATTATACAGAGGAGGTCAAACCTCAGGTGAACGAGAGAGTGGAGGCTAAAAGAGAGGGAGGGAAAAAGGGATCCAGCAGCGGGAGGGGCGGGCGTAACAAGAGGCGAGATTAAGGACAAATAGGAGCAGCTCAAGCATTTTCCTATCACCTCTTTGCTGTCTTTAGCCAGACAGACAACTAAAACTAAGACTCACGTCAACACCTTACAAGACAAAAAAAAAAAGAAGTCAGTGATGTGTGTGAGGTGTAGTTAAGATGTGATTTCACCATCAAATTTCACTGTGTCACCTGTTCCCCTTCCCTTTTACTATCTCCTACCTCCCACATATCCCTCCAAAATACCACGATGGATCATTTGATGAGGGAGGGGACAGAATGAAACTCTGCAGAGCTGAAGCCTAGGATATTTCCCTTGTGGAAAATTCAACCATTATTCAATTAATCATTATTGTAAATGCCTTGGTGGCCGGCCAGCGTTTCATTGTGGCATTATGGGAACATTCCTTTGACCAAAGATACACATCCTTCCTTTAGCATCTCCCTTTTTGGCAAAGAGTTACATTCTTCCTCCTCCTGAAAACATCTGTACCATCTGATCCTCCACCTATTTAACATCTGCACACAAGTCCTCCTCACCTCTGAAGCACTTAGATTGTATATTACTGTGACATATAAATTTGCATATATGGAATATATATTTTAAGAAAAAAAATGTGGCAAAAACAACTAAAAAAATAAAACAGTGGGATGCGGAAGCTGTAGACTTTAAAAGACTTGTTGAGACACCTTGTACAGTCCTTCTTTGTCTAGAAAATGCCTCAAAAAATGTTCTTTTAATTCAAAAAGTATGAGCCACAACTTGTAGAAAACAATAAAAAAAAAAAGAAAAGAAAGGTACATGTTTTTCCAGATTCGGCTCGGGTTCGTTCAGGTGATCCAAGCTTTTTTTGACGCTCAAAAGTCGTCAAACTAAGGCCAGTTTTTTGTCATATCAGTTAAGGCTATGCAGTCACACGTTGCTGTTGGCAAAACCTGACAAGCACAAGGCGAGCCTCGTTTGCCAGGCGTTCAACAACAAAAAAAAAAGTCAGTACACTTATATTTTCCAGACAAAATAAAAAAAGAAAATTTGTCTGTCTAATAAATGAAACGGCTCTTCGGTCGCAACCAGCAAAGCTGCTCTTTCTCTTCATACGGTGCCTCTTTATTGTGTTGTCCCTCGTCCCAACATTGGCCAATGTCTTAAGGATCCCACTCACCTCCGCACTGAGTTGTTTTAGCTACAGTAGCTGCAGTAGATCATTCAGTCTGTACAAGTTTAACTGTTTCACTTCCTGGTGCCTGCCTCTGGTCACTATGTATAAATGTAAAGTTGTCTCTCTATCTCTTGTATACTGCTGTCATTATTTTATTATTATTTTTATTATTATTTTAATAATATTGTTATTTTCTATTATATTCTGTTATTATTATGTGTATTTTTCCGTCATCCTGTTGTGTCATTTTGCTCTATGCTCTTCCTGGTTGTGCTGTGTATTTACCTTTGCTGCCCTTTACCCCAGTTTCCATTTGTACTACGTGCTACTGTATAACCTTTGTTGTTTGCCGAAAAGGCTTTTCCGAAAATGGAAGAAAAAAAAACAGTTGAGTATGGCTTGTCCAGAAGTGATAATGTATTGGTATACATCACGTGGATATGCAAAATGGTTTGAAAAAAAAAAAAACTGAAAAAAACGTCATTTTTTTGATTGTGAAAGATTCAAAATGGGGAATTAAAATAAAAAAAGGTTGTTGAATTTAAAAAAAACGTCTCTTTGGGAATTTTTTGAGTCGTTCTTATAAAATTGAGATGTTATGTACACGCTCACATTCAGAGCAGCTGATTCACATCTCACAGACAGAAACATCCCAGTCTCGTCAGTACAGCTCGGTGTGAGTCGACACAGACGCAGAAAAACTTTCATCACGTCATCGCTTCATCTCATGCCCGCTGGCCCAGATCCTCTAAAAATGAAATGAAAATCAGAACAATACACAGACTGTTTGATGGAGAAACACAAGAGGAAATCTGTTGTCCAAACTTTACCTCAGCCTGAATATTTATGTCATTTATTTATGCGAGCAGTCATGAAATACACGACTCCAACATAAACAACGAAGTACAACTCGTGTTTTTACAAACAGGCTTCTCACTAAAGTCTATTCACTAGATCAAATGTTTAACAACTCAGAAAGAAAGGAACTGAGGCAATGAAACATGACAGTCAAAGTTTTTAATCTCGATTAAGATCGTGTTCAAGTCAAATCAATTCAAATAATAGCAGATTATTCAGCTGGGATGAGTCTTGAAACCATGTGTTACATCAGAAAAAAATCTGGTTCCACATAAGCAGAGTTGCGTTATATTTGTTCACCGTTAATGGTGTTGTCCAGAGTTGCTCAATGCTTCGTATGAATATGTCTTAGTTGGAGAAATATGGGAAGAGAAAAAAAAAAATCACAGAATGTATCAGAACACAACAAGCAAAAACAAGTTACACAACTATCTTGGGAGAAAACTGCGTCAGGCCGTAAAGTGTAGCAGCCTCCATCTGACCCTGCTGTTGATGGAACAATAGCTGATGGGAACAGAGAGTTGGCACCAGCAGAGCATGCCACTGACAAGGGTTACATAAGAGCCATTACAGCAAGGAGAGCCTATCAGATACAGAGGTGTTGCAATTTCAGGGAAACACCCAAGTTTGTCGAAAAGCCCAGGACAGCAGCTGTGGACTGAAAATGTCAACAAATAATACAGAACCAATAAAACCACGATTGTGGATGTGTTTTTCATACTCTGAGTTTATTACCACATTGCTTCATGCTGTGCAATTTTTTTTTTTGAGTGACGCAAATGAAATGCATCCACAGCATTTCCAGCGTAAAGTAAACACACCAGCTTATTCTTACATGTCCAGTAATGGATAGAGGAAGGATGTTAAAGATTGTGGAAGCAGCTGACCACTCGCAGATCTGCCACTTTTCATTTTTCATCAGTAACACATGACTCTAATGTGTTTTTAACTTTTGCGCTACAGCTCCAACAAGGTGACATTGATCAGAAAAGCCGCAGTGCTTGGTAGTGTCTCTCATTTTCTCTCTTACCAATTTTCCCCTTCCGTCCTTCCTCCTCCTTTCAGTAACTCTTTTCTCTCTCGCTCATTTCACCCCCCCCACCACCTCACTCTCTTTTTTTTTTTCTTCCTCAACCCATCTTTGAGCTGCAAAAGCTGCTTTGTATTGTGCGGAGGCTTGTGAAAACAGGGCCAGGAGAGTAAAAAGTAGGTCAGTCAGTGAGGAATAGGAGAGGATGGAGGAGAGGGAGGAAGGGGGGGTGAGGAGAAAAAGAGAGAGAAGGGGAGAGAGGGAGGGAGGGTTACGTCACGCGCCTCTACAGTGTAAACCTGAGCAAACTACTCGAGCTCTGTCTTGTTGCTGCATGAGGGAGGAGGTCAGTATGCACGCAAACACACACACACAAGCTTGCGACTTAGGTTACACCACTGTATCAGTTTGCATCAACTTGACATTTATAAAAAAATTACACATGAATTAATCCCTCCTGACTAACAGGATTACATACTGGAAAGCTTCTGACAGTTTTATACAACTGTAGATCACATCCATTATTATGATTATTACTATTTTTTATGGCTCTCTGTACAGTTTTAGTGACCTTTTCGTCAAATATGGTGATGATTAACGTGGTGGAATTCGTCTCAGCGCGGGGTTGGGGGTGTTTCCAGTTTGTAGACATTTCAACACCTTTGAAACAACATGCCACTTAAATGGCAGACAGTGACTCATGGCGCTACGAGATAACAGCTAATGTGTAGAGAGACGTTTTAGTTTGACCCAATTTAATTTTTTCTCAACGTTTTCCTACACTTACTAGTTCAAATCTACTCGTCTCTCAGGTGTGTGCAGCTGATCTCAGGATGGTAACTTACTATGATATGAGCGAGTTAATGAGGGTCTTGTAGGTCACGGCAAAGAGAGTGTGTTTATGTGCAAGAAAAAGAGGGGGGGGGCGTTGGCCCTGCTGTGCCTGCGGTGATCAGCAGCCCTGGCTGGTTATGTAACCAGGATGCTGCAGTATGTAGGTCAGCAGCACAGGGAGAGCCAGTGATGGGGTAAGGAGGGTAGAGCTGAGGGGAAAATGTGTGTGTGTGTGTTCGTATGCATGAGTGTGCGTTCACACCTGAGATTTGAGTCATTTTTAGCTTGTCATCCTCATGCAGAGGATGCGCAGCTTATATCACACAGAGCAGATGTCAAATACCATCACTCTCGGCGGAAATCTCTGCTGAAAGAGCTGAAATTCATAAGCCGAGAGGAGGAAATCATCAAATCAGGCGCCGTGCCGCAGAAACTCATTGTGCAATAGAGCTAAACTGACCCAGCTTTAAACATTAACTTGGTGTTGACATTTGTTAGTATGTAAAATGTTTGCTTTTCACTGTGCACTCCTCGTAAACTTTGAATCATCTGAAAAGAAAAACAACAAGATGTACGAACATTTCCTTTAAATGATCATGACAAAAATACATTATTAACTCATTAGTAGTGACGTGCACTAAAGAGGCCAAAAACTCAGCGAAGACAAAAACCTGCTGCGCTGGAGCAATCAGAGAAAAAGCAATCGAATTAATGCTAATGGTGATGAAAATAATCTGACATTATCTGAATATTTTTCACAGAGGGGAAACTGAGAAGTTGCTGATTAAAGAATAAATCACTGAGGAATGCAAATAATCTATTATTAAAGACTTTTTCAGCTTGACTAGACATGGCACCAGTCAAGAGTTCCCTCAGTGAGTGTTATTAGAGCTATTAATACACTTTGGGCACATCTTTTGAATTTCATCCATAATAATTTATTTCCTGTGGTGATGATTTAAAAAATTTGCATGAATACGCAGCGCTGCAAACCGCTACCCATGTCTTTCCCATGGGTTTTAAAGTTTCACATTTCCAGAGAAGTATTCTAAATTACATGAAATTTGCTCGCACAGTTTCACAATCTCAGACAAAAAACAGACTGAAGCCAAAAAAATTCCTCTGATAAATGAAAAAAAATCGTCATCAGAGGTCAGCCATCCAACGAGATATCAGTGCAAATAAAACAGCTATCTATCTTACTCCCACCACAAGAAATAAGGCTCAGATTTGCTACAAGCCTGCAGGAAGCCCGAGAGAGAAACAGAGCGAGAGGAGAAAAACGACTCCTCTGTTGGACATGCTTGGTTGGCTGCGGTTCAGGGGGAGAGTTATGTTGCCTGCCACGGCCCATTCAATCCCTGCTGCCTCTGCCCTGCACAGCAGCACTGTAAAATAGGTCAAAGAATGTATGTATGTATGTGTGTGCGTGTTTGTATGTGTTACAGATGCAACTGAGACAGACATACATACACACGCAAACAATACAGATGTATTCACATCATAACGTTAGAAATAGGCCACAAGAAAGTTGTGCACTTTTGAATTGAAAGTAGGCCACAAGGAATGATGTGTGTGTGCGCAAGTGTGTGTGTGTGTGTGTATGAGATGAATCAGCTCCGTGTTATGCAACGCTAAACCACCCTTGGGTCCCATTACCATATCTTGTGCCTGATGCTTCAGGAAGTGGCCTGTTGGCGTGTGTGTGTGTGTGTGTGTGTGTGTGTGTGGACAGTGCTATACTTTTGGATACTGACTTTAGAGATCCATAGTCTACGTGTTGAACTTATCAGCCTCTGAACCTTCACTTCACGCTCCAAAATCCCTTAGTGACAAATGTGACTGTTTTTAGTTTTTGTAACCATGACACCTGTGACGGAGAGTAAAATGTATCTCACTCCATTTGGATGAGAATCGTGTCATACATGACTCACGCTGGATTATAGTAAATGTGTGAACATATTCTCTGACAAAAGAAAATGTAAATTACGTATATTCCCCTGTAACCAAGAGTGGTGTGTGCACACAACCATGTACAACACATACATATAAGTGAATAGATCATTATTACATAAATGTCTACTAGATGATGATATAAATGAAATACCCTCAATAAAAAAAAATGTATGTGTACAATTAAGGTTTATTCATTAACTGTGGTGAATTTAAATGAATTAATTAGATATACCTATACCTATATCATATATGTTTACAGGGGCGAGGTATATATGTCACATATGAAATTGTTCAAATTTTGAATATATTTGACATATAACAATTACATAATTTTATATAAAATTATTATACATGTGCATGTGTGTCTTTACATAATAAGTTAATATATTTCCTATATGAAAGATCAATAAGTAAATATAAAAATAAATATACTACATTTGTATATAAGATATCAAGATGTGGTGTCTTTCTTTCTTTGTCTTATATAAATTGCATACAGGTGAAATTACAAATCTACATAAAATACATATAGATACATTTTCTATATGTTTAGTTTAACACAAACTTGGTTGCCTGGTAACTTCACAATGACAACAAGACTCCAGGTGATCAGTGCACCTGGACAAAAAAAAAAAAAAAAAAAAAAGGTCTGGACGAAGCCAGGCGAGATGCCGTGGCTCTTCCCCCATTTCCAGTCTTTATGCTAAGCCAAGCTCACTGGCTCCAACTATATGTTTACAGATTTACTTATGCGAGCCCAAAAGAAAAAAAGTGGAACTGTCCCTTTAAAAAGCTAAATCAACGTAACTAAGTAACGTTTTTATTTGTATGATGAAACCACAAATGCTGATTCAGTCCAAACTCTCAAGTTTCCCACAAAGCTGCTGGTGAGCTCTGACTCAGGTGTGACTACTGCCTCTTCTTTGATTCCACGTCAAAAAAAAAAAAAAAAAAAAAAGAAAAAAGAAAAAAAAAGTTTGTGATCTGTATCTCTACAAATGCAAATACTTAACTGACTAATGACCCATGAGCTCATGATTAAAGCTAAGCTGCCACATTGTTCCATAAATATTTTAACTAGAACATCATCGATGATCAATAAAGTTAATTAAAAACAGAGGGAAGGCGGATCGGCTGCCTTTATAAGAAACTCCACTGACACTTCATAGCAAGAAAATCAGGGTTAATATGTTGTTTCCAATAAAGACTCATTCATTATTAACTAAGAATTAATGGTGTACTGATTAGCAATAGTCCAAGTGTCTTTATGAGCATGTGAACATT
Organism: Polydactylus sextarius; assembly: GCA_016801845.1. NCBI lineage: Eukaryota > Metazoa > Chordata > Actinopteri > Polynemidae > Polydactylus > Polydactylus sextarius. The sequence goes on along the minus strand of CM028907.1, from coordinate 6,424,497 downwards.
CATTTAACACCCTGAGTGGGAGATCAATTAAAAAGTTATTACTAAAATAAAACATAAAATACATTACACATTCATTTCTGACTGTGAACAGCTGGGGAAAAAAAGACTGTAAAAGACTGTAAAAGATGAGAGAAAAAAGTCACAATCCTTATCCCTGCACTTCGCTCTGCAAGGAAACTTAAATTAAAGCCTGTACATTGAAAAGATACCAACTTGATCCTGGTATGGCAGGATCAGTGCTGAATAAGCCTTGTTTCTATATAAGTCAGGAGGTGATCTCCTTACAGCCAGTATGGACATGGAAAAACAACTACAGCGACTAATAAATCTGTCAACATACGTATGAGTATGTGAGCATTATGTTGACATATGTTTATGTCGATTTGATGCCTTCCTGTGGATGTAACGTGCACAGATGATGCTCTGCTGTTTCAACACAAATAATGCACAGTCTGCATTTTGACACATACATGATTAGTCAACATCTTCCTTCACATACAGATATGTAAATGTATATGACATATATACCTCATAACCAAGAGTGATGTTGCTCTATACATCACATATAAGTCGATGCAATATTAACACATAGATGGCTACTAGATATATTATAATATTTGTATAATGATATAATTATACATGTGCTAGTATATATATTTACATCATAAGTGCATATATTTCCTGTATGAAAGATCAATACATGTAAATATATTACATTTGCATATAAGCTACCAAGAAGTGTTTTCTTCTGAATGTACATACAATATTTAACAATCGCTCACATATTTGAGTGTTGTATTGTGATGTTTATGTGAAGTTGATGTTTTCCTATGGATATAATATACACAGATGATGATGTGCTGTTTCATCAGGAATAATGCACAGTCTGCATTTTACACATAAGCTAAACATTATTGGAGCCTGACAGATAAACAACATGTTGGAGCTGTGGTGAGTGAGGTAACCTGCAGTCCTTCGTGGTGGTTATTAAGTGGATTAACCCCTTTAGATTAGTCTCAGCTATTTCTCCCATCTGTCTACTGTTACACCACAAACCTGCTACTGTACAACCGCCGCAAGAAGACACACACACACACACACACACACACACATACATACCCACACACACACATATGGCAGATATATGTTGAGATGAGCATGTGAGCAAATCTTCTCCCACTGACCTTCTGTGCTGTGTGTTTGTGCGTGACTGGACAGGCACTCAGCACATACTGTATTCGCAACAAATGCTTGCTCGCATTATATGCTTACATTTCACAGTGGACACGCTCACGCAGTGGCCTCAAACTCACATGACAAGAAAACATGCATCCACACACTAATCTGTGATTAGTGGTTGGTTATTACTCTCAGCTGAGTGAACATGAGACATGCAACTTGTGTTACAGTTCTGGTACGTCAAGGTGGAGTGACTGGACACAGACAGCTGCTTGACCGGGATTTAGACTAAATTTGTAAGTGTGTCAGTGTTGAAGGTGCAACTCCATATGTGATTAGTTTATTTTGATGAAGGCCTATGGGGTTTTTTTGCATGTTTCTGGATAAAGCGTGGATCATCTAAATAAAATCATTATTTTGAGTGTATTAACCCTCGGTGTTCACACGTAGTGCCATGCAAGTAGTCTACTGAGGAGATTTTGTTTGATCTGTGCCTGTTTATCACAGACGAACACTACTGAACAAATTGCAGTTAAATTATTAAAAAGGAAAATCATAGTGCCACCATGTGGCCATTAATGATGCCTATAACTCATATAAAGAATAAAAACAGTAATTTCTTTGTCTGAATTTAATGAGTTGAAGTTAAAAGTGACTGCAAAAACAAATGTAGATCAAAAGTCAGTTTGACAGCGTTTCATCAACCCTTGTCACAAGTGCGACATAATGAAATTGAACAACAGTAACTCACAGGTTGAGTTTGACTTGAAATCTTAACTTGGCACGAATCCAAATATGAGTCATATGATTTCTCCATGCGCCTGTTTTGATGGCGACCAGCATATGAATGCAGATAACACTGAATAATAAACATTCTTGAATTACAGTCTGCAGCTACACTAAAGTCCTAATGGTTTTATTTTTGCTTCAAGTCTCATCTCAACGCAAAAAATGTTCCTGGAAAACACAAATGTTAACCTACTTTCAGCACTTTAGAGTCGATTGTCTGTGAGTCAACCTGAGGTGATGTAAATGTAAGTCAGCCTGTCGAGTCTACTTAACAGCCTGTACGTAGTGAGTTCATCTCTGGGAAGATGCCTGATCTGGCCCCCCGAGCACACTGCAAGTCATTTAGACTCAATTAGCCAGAAGGCCTTGGGGGCAGAGGAGGACAACAAAAAACCACAACCGCATGTGTGGAAAAATAGACCGCTCTGCCGTCACACACATGGATGCCTCAATGTAATTTAAGCAGTCGAGTCAGTTGAGGGTGAGGGGGCAGGAGGGAAGTCGAGTCAAAGTGTAGCTGAGAGGTGCACAGGTGGCAAAGCGGTGAAACTGCTAATGACGAACATTAAGAACGACACCTCACTGACTGGGAAGGTGTTGAAGCAGGAGAAAAGCAGAAATATGGAAACTGAAACTCAGAAAACATCCAACAGAACAGGCCAGACAGGTCGTAACCGTCCGCTACAGCCGCAAATACATCAGTCAGCGTGAACTTTGACCTCAGACTTTGTTAAAGGCTCATATGAGGCTGAGGGGGCTGGAGAACAACCTCAATGACCCAATGTAACTCTGCATTTTGTGTTGCAGAAGAAAATCTGGTGTTTTTAGTCATGATCGTAAAAATAAATAAATAAATAAAAATAAATAAATGAATAGATAAATAAATTTAAAACATGTTTTTACCCTAAAGAGATTTTATTCAAACTTACTTTATTTTGGCTTAAATGTAACTGTAGGATGTTCTGGTTGTTCGACTTTAAATGAACCAGAATGACCAACATAGAAAAAAAACACTTAATGTATTTGTGTCTGGCGCCACCAAGTGGTCAAACTACACAAATCCAGACAGTTTCAGGCTCACGAAGCTCGAGTTTATATCAATCAGCTCGTATCTGGACACATGAAAAGAAACGAGTCCATCACAATGACAAATAGTAAATTGGCTTTATTAGTGTACGTTTAATACTTAGTATAAACAGCAAGTGCTTAGGTGAAACTTTAAAATAAAGAATATGTTGAAATAAAATAAGAACTATTATAGTCACGTACGGTTACGTTGTCATGTGCGTGATGTCGACAACTTCACCCACGTTTCAAACACATAATGAAGCGGAGAAGTAGAAGAAATTCTACAAATAAGATATAAAGTCCAGAGGTGGACGCACAGATCAGAAGTCACACTGTAGGCTCCTTCATATATTGCAGCTGCCAGACCTTTAACCAACCTTCAAAAAAGAAACACCACAGTAGCTTTATATCTGGACTCAGTGATGCTAAATCCTCCACAATACTCAGCAGGGTTTTCACCAGTTTGTGTGCATACATATATATATATATCTCAATTAATTTGAATTATATTTATATTTATTTGCCTAAACCACCAGTAATCAGTATCTGAGGAAAGCTGGTTGTTTTGTGTAGGATTTCACATCACTGAAACGATAATACATGTCACATAAATTCACATCCTGAGCTTCACTTTCACATATGAGAACTATTCCTCAGGTAAATCTCATTCACAGCCGTGTAGGTGGCTCTGTTCTTGTACTTTCAATAACTGCTTCTCTCGCCATTAACTCCACGGTCCAGGTGAGACCTCAGATTATAAACATTTATAACGTTTGCGCATTATTCTCACATACAAAAAACTCCTTCATTTAATAACAGCAGCTTGATTCAAATTAAAACAATCTCCAGTTGAGCTTCTGACACAGAAAGAGAGAAAAAACAAATAAAAGACCGAAGACTGAAGAAGTAGGACGGGGGGTTAATTTAACCACACATCAAACAAACATTTTTATCACGTCACTGTTGCTCTAAAAGCAGAATACTGAAATGCCTTAAATAATTTAAGTTGATAAAATTACATTAAGATACAATAAGACATTTAAATTCTCAACTAGAAGACGACAGAATACTTGGGAGGGTCTTGGCGCTGTGTTTCCAAAGATTTCACATTTGACCCCAGATCATTTTTGATACTCCTCAACTAACAGAAACATCTTGAGTTTAGTCATTTTCTCTTTTCTTCATCATGTTCTGTGTAGTTGGAGAAATTATTACTCATTCGGCGAAATCAGCTACAGGAAAAGTTCCACGTCTTCTGAACAAGTCCAAGGCAAGAGACGGCGTCCAAGTCTGTGGGGCCTGATTCTGCAACTGCACGGCCACATTTATCACATTTCACTGTTAAAACACAGGAGTCATGATGCAATATGATCCACGATACGAGTGTTTATCTAAAGAAAGAAGGTCCTGGGTAAAAGTGGGTCATGTATCCATGGTGATTAAAATGACAGAACCATTAGAGAATACAAAACTTGTTCTTCTTGGTGTCCAGAATATTTTGTGATATGACTCATTTTCATGTTGCTCCCAGACGACTTCTTGCTAAAGATTCCTTCTGATTATCTTTCAGTCGAAGCCCTCAGGTTTCTTAAGACTGTTTGTGATGGAGCGACTGGTGTCTGGTGCACGGTGACAAGAGGATACAAACAGCCACAGTTGTGCTGTTGGGTCGATGTTGCAGATGAGCAGTTCCCTCTGTCTTCTAGCTGTGCTCGTAATTTTTAATCAGGACAGGTGTTTATCACTTAATGTGACGACTCTTAGGTTGAAGTCCTGGACTGGTAGACGAGCCCAGACACCTCCCGTGGCTCCTCCGGTGTTGGCGCAGGACAAAGTCGTAGTTGGCGGAGGTGCACATGGCATAAAATACATTGGCTTTGTCAGGGATCTGGAGCTCTGAGGCAAAAAAAGGAATTTAAGTGGTGCAATTTATTTTCCCTTAGGCTATTACTGTTTCATTTCCTCCATTTCTCAGAATTATATGGAGAGCAATTTTTGGAAATGTCTCCATTTGAAAATCGATTTAGAAAGAGTGGTTAAAATGGTGCCAGCAAAGAGTAAAGAGTTTTTTCCAGTTGAGAAATTATACTCTTTCTAACACCATTATCATGTCTTAGAGCTGATGTGAATTACAGTTTATTAGTGGGACATTCAGTGATCAGAACTGCCCTTTACTTCTCCTACAGTGGACATCCTGCAGTTTATTGTTAAAAATTAAAGAGGCTTAAACGTTTCCTGCTTTTAATTTAAATACTGGAACACATTTAAGCCACTTTATAAAGTTTACTCAGAGAGGAATATGACTTATACTTTTATTCAGCAAAGATTAGACTGCTGGAAATCTGAGAAAATAAATTCACCTTTTCCGTTGTTGAGCATCTGGTAGAGGCTGAAGTCATGGCAGCTCACATCCTCCATGTTGTGTTTTTCAATCGCTCTCTGAATCACCTGACGTGTGTGGTCCTGACTGGTCAGCTGGAGGGGACATATCACAGGAAGAGTCAGTACATTACAATATGGAAAGTACATGTTGGAAATCCCGTAAATTTATTCACAATTGAGTATTTAATGTAGATTTTTCTGTCTTGAACACAGTGATTATATTTAGTGATACACTGACGTAAGCCTTGACTAAAAAGAGATGATCTTCTGGTTTCCTTTTTTTTTTTTTAAGAAACCGTCAACCTATATCAAGTCATGTCAGACAGGATTACAAAACCTCTGTCCTCACCAAAATGCTCCTGTAGACATTTCCATTGCTGACACACTCCATGCTGACTCTTATGATACATGAGTCAGCGATCTGTTTGTTGTAGACAGGGAACGAGGACTGAGGAGAGCAGCCGGAGGATGACGATGATGATGACTCAGGGCTCAGCGCCAAAGAAGAGGAGCTGAGGTCTGGTTGAGAGGAGCTGCAGGAGGAGCTGGAGAGACTGGGAGAGGAGGAGGAGAAGTCCTCGGCTACGTTGTGAAGAGAACCTGACAGAGACTAAGGAGAAAATGGGAAGATTTTGTTTTAGTTTTAATCTAAATTATAAACCAGACACAGACATACACATAAGCCTGGAAACAGTTGGTGCTCAAACCTTGAGTTTGAGTCTGAGGGGGGAGGGTTGAGGGGCAGAGAGGTCCTCCATGTCTGAACTGCTGGAGCCCGAGGATGACACACTGATCTGGTCAGCATGGGTCTTCCTGAGTGAGCTGTCACTGACTGATCGCAACCTAAACACACACACAATTTATTATATTTATACTATGTTTGATTTGTTTATCTGTTAACAGGGTGTCCCAAAAACCTACACTTATCCCATATTTGTCCGTTACTATGTTTTTTGATACAAATCCAAATCTAATTGGCACAATTTCTAACATTTTGTACTGTTACATTCATCTTTAAACACATTTTACATAAGGTTGATCTTCCAGACTTACGAGGGGAGTTTCCTATTGAGCAGACGACTGCTCCAAGAGTTAGGAGAGCTGGGACAAGGGTCGACCGGAGGCTCCAGGTCACGAGACAGCTCATAGCTTCAGAAGACAACAAAAGGCACAGATTAAAATATGATGCAAGTGGCTTTAATTGTCTTTACATTTAATTGCAGGGGTGTCAGTGTGTGTCGCACCTCTCCTGGTCTGTGAGCAGCGCGTGCGCCTGCAGCCAGGAAGTGATACAAGGGTTCACTGGAAGGTTGTAGCGGGAACAGGAAGTCTGAAGCTGTCGAATCTGGGAGAGAATTTCAAACTCCTACAAAGAGAAAGAAAGAAATGAAGAGGATGAGAAAGAGCCCAAATACAATAATGAAGAGTTAGTTTAGTTGTTTCACCACTAGGAGGCGACACTTACCCGTCTGCGCTTCTCAAAGTTGATGAGTCCTCCCTGAGAAACAGGAAAAACAAACGTGTTACTTGGCATCATAAACCTTCCTTATTAACACAGCATGAAGAGAAAAAACAAAAACAGCAGATGCATTTCGGGGTGTGATGCGAACCCACCTCGACGGTGTCAGTCAGAGCCGTGTCCAGCATCGTGAGGACAGTCAGGTAGGTGCCCAGGTACGGCACAACACCGCTGCTGGAGTTCTGAGGAAGAAAATTAAAGCATGTGTTTAGATTTTGACCAATGAGTACAACTTATTCATTTGTCTAATTTAATATATTTGCAAGAAGTTACTGGAGAATCTCCTAAATATCGTTCTCTCAAAGAAACATACACAGATGAGCATTATTTACACAGAGTAAATTGGGGGTATAAAACATACACACAGCCCCGCCTGGACTGAGTAAACTGTCAAACTGTGGGAAATACTTCAGCTTCATCAGTCAAGTGTGCAACATTTTTTTTCTCCATTGAATGAACAGAATGAGAAAGAAGAGGGGAACTGGAAATCTGGTGTCTATTTTAGCGAAAATGTATCAGCATGAAGACATGTGACTTTTAGAGAAGCAGAACTGATGATCCAAGCAAAGAGACCAGCACCTTTGCCTTTCATTTTTTTTTTTTTTTTTGCATTTTATTTTGGTGGTTTAACCTAAAATTGAGGAAGCAACAAGGTTATTTCCAAGGTTATTTTTCTCACCATCTGTCTGGATTCTGAGCAGAGCTGCAGAGATTTGGAGCTGTTGCTGTCTGGGTGACTCCCATCCTGTAAAAAAAAAAAAAAAACAGAAGTCGTGTCAATGCCTGAACAAAATGTATCAAACTCGGGGAGTTAATGAGAGAGAACTGGGTGTGAGATTACAACAAAACACGCACGTTATGTAATTGTTCTTTTCTGGGTTGAGCACCTGCTGGCAGGGTGCTGCTGGGTGTGGGAGGCTGGGCAACAAGTATGTGTTCAAAGTCAATCTGGTCCACATAGTTACAGCTGGTAATGGTGTTTATACCCTGAGGTTCACTGTGTGTGTGTGTGTGTGTGTGTGTCTGTCTGTTCTCAGGGAGACTGTATGTACTCAAAAATTAATGAATGTTACCAATGGTTCCCATTGAAGCGCATTTATTTGTCGTTTTATTTGTGTTGGTAACAAAGAAAGTCCTTTCCATTATTTTATAGAAACCAGATTGCTGATAATGAGCAGTGATATCACTAAATACACACTGATATCAAGTGTTTTTCATAAGGGACAAAGGAGACTGAGCAGCAAGTGAACTGAAGACTAAACATATGTTTAGTCTTATGATTTAGTTTAAAAAAAAAAAAAAACAAATATGATTAGACCGCGAGGAGGACAACTAATTCATTAGCTATAAGAGGCCATTTGTGCACAAGAGACAATTATTTTCATTCTTGTTTCTGAATAATGAAGGCAATAATACGTCTGAAGATAATAAAAACATGTCCCTGTAACAAAGAAAAGCAGCAGCAGTGTCTGGATAGAAGCACCCAGCTAGCCCACGATTATTCATTAATTAGACAGAGCCATCGGCCTCTTACACACGTGTGCTCCTGTCAAAAACACTCATATTTACCTCGGTGAGGATCTCTCTACTGGCTAACACGCAGTTTTCATCAGGGAAAGTCTCACACAGGTGATCAAACGTGGCCATGCTTTCCCTGAAACACAAACATATTCAGTCTGTTCAGTCACTTTCCTTTTCCTAGCGTTGATATTCAGCTTGAGCAAAAAGCCCAAACAATGTAAGTCAAAGGTTATTTGACAAAACTGTGAGTAAAACTGACCTGCTGACAGCAGCCCAGGTCTTCTTGAGTCGATACACAGCATTGGACTGCAGGGCTGACAGGATGGCTCTCAGAGAGGACAAATTCTTCAACTGTCTACACTCCTGCATAGACATACAATACACACCTGTTATGCTTACTTTTTGACAAAAGCTATTTCAATTACAGGACGATTTGTTTTGAAATGGTTTTCGACCCTGACCTGTGCGACGGCGATCCACCTCTCGATGATACGTGCTCTGTTGGCGGGTCTGGCGGTCGAGCAGCGAGGTGAACCCGGGGCAGCGGAGGGATACAGGAAGGTAGAGGAGGATACAGGTGATGAGACGGGAGAGGAAGCGGAAGGGCTGGACGAGGACGGGCAGAGGAGCGAGGTGATGACACGGTTGGTGACAGCGTTGAACTGGGAGATGGTGGCGCGGACGGTTGGGGCCAAGTTTCGGTTTTCTTTCTTGTCGCGTTGGGACCAGACGCAGCCGAGGCAGTGGAACGGCACCACTCTGACAAACAGATCCTGACGGAAAGATAACGACACGATATGAACGAGTGACCCGCTGTGACGTGGAAACCAACCTCAACGGATTTATGAATGAAACTTACGGCGTCCAGTCGGGTCAGCTGCTCCGCTACTTCTCTCACGGGGAAGTCCATGAAGCTGGATTTGTCTTCCTCCTTCGCAGACGTCTGCCCTCCGTCCTCATGATCTCTGGGCTCCTGCGTTGTTGATTCACCGCGGCACTTTGACGCAGACTGGCTGCAATCTGTAAACACACCCCGTCATAAATGACAACAAAATTTTATATCATCTACAGTTTAATGGGGACAGTCTACAGCTCAGCTGAGGTCAACATGAAATGACAGATGTTTGAACTGAAAAGCTATTTATTTCAAAGATGTACAGTCGCTTAAATAATGTAATTTCTCACTATTCATCTGTAGCATCCCCCAGGTTCACTTTTTGCAATAGTTCATAATATATAAGCAATTAAATGGAACAAACTGATAATATATAAAACATTATTCCATTAATATGAATAATTATGCATCAAGGTGCTTGTAACCAATCATATCACAGCTTAAACGCATCAGGTTTCTACAGTAAACACACACACGCAGATGCCACCATGACAGCACTGTGTCTGTGCACTTCATGCTTTGTGGTGAGACCAAAACCTACAACCTATAATTGCATCTTAATCTCCCTTCACCTTTTTCCTGGAGCCTCTTGAGCAGCGTCTCTGCAGTTCGAGCCAAACGTCTGAAGCAGAGTCGATGCCGCAAGTGAACACATAAAAACCTGAGGGCCTGGTACTGAGGAGGATCATGGAAGTCTTCGCTGTATTCCTCCAGCCACAACCGAATCACTGGGTGTAAGGTGCTGAAGGAGGAGAGGAGACGTGAAGTTAGCTTTGCTGAGATTAAACTGAGGACCTGGAGAACAATTAAAGTCTTAGAGATGTGGGACAACGTTAAACCGTACTCACCTGCGAGGGCAAACCGTGTTATCCAGGTTGGAAACTGAATCATCCCTGTGGAAAAGAACAAAAACATTATCTAATCAGGTGAGGGTGAAAACACTGTGACCTGGTGACAGAAAACATCCTGTAAACAACCACAGTCCCTGGACTGATCTTCTATCACAGTTCATCCTGTGGAAATGTCCAGCAACACTTGAAATCCCTGCAGAGACACTGTGGCCTTGTCAGAGAGTTAACATTTAAAATTAGGGTGTTTGTGCACAGAGGAAAGTAATATATGACATTTAGGGATAAAAGTTATGGCGGCAAAAAATTTACATCCTGTACAAAAAAAGAAAAGAAAAAAAAAAAAAAAAAAGAGGGAAAAGGTTCCTCTGATGCTGAGCTCACACGAAGCTCATAGGAAACCTGTTGCCACCAGCACCACAGACATGAGGGCGACTGTTTGACAAATAATATATCAGCTCCACGGGAATAATGGCCACTTTTAAACAGGCAGCAATCAGCAGCACACAAAGCAAAGGTGAGTTGATAAAAAGCTGATAGAGAAAAGTAAACTTCCCTGTGAATCGTCTAATTTATTTTTCATTTACAAAACGGTCGTCGCTCATGGAACACAAATAACCAACAAATCTGATATTTCCTTAGCTGCAGAAGAACATTACTGCAGGTGATTTCTTAATCAAATTAAATCTCAGTGAGATTTAGTAAAGTGAAGAGCTGCTACAATGGGTGTGGAGGGCGTAGTCATGACCGCTGTGAAATGGAACAAAGCTCCTCGCTGCTTTGTTTATCTTGTGACGACAATACCCGTCGTAGAAACCCCATCCAGCGTCAGCGGGGATTTGTTTAGTGAATAGCTGAGGTGATGTGAAGAGGGCGTTATTTTAAAATTCATGTATGCACGTAGCAGAAATTGGTTACATATATGCCCTGCATAGTTTTGCATACGGGGTGAGACCACAAAAAAAAAAAAAAAAAAACAATTGACAATCAATGTCAATAAGTTAAGAAATCTGAAATCAGTGTTGGTCAATGAATGAGTTGGACAAGAAGATCGAAACCACTCTTCTGTGTAAATGTTAACTAGGATACTTTCACCAGCAGCTGGTTAATAAGGACTGAAAACAAACAGAATCACCTGGCCAGTTCCACCCAAGGGTAATAAAATGCTCCATAAAACTAAGAAGGGTTCATCAGTGTATTTAGTAGTGTTTCGACAGAGCTGGACTCTCCATTTCCCTGTTTCCAGTCTTCATGTTAAGTCAAGTGAACAGCTGCTGCCGACAGTTTTCAATCGGAAATAATCTTTGGTGTCAAATTAAATAGATCCGTCTGAGTCAAACGTCAACAAAAATGATCTAACATGTGGGTCAGAAGAGAACAGCCCTCATGGTTTTTGTGTCTCAGTTCAACACATTAGTGCAGAGACTCGTTGTGGACACTTACTCACCTCTGAAACAGCAGCTCAATGAGGGTGCTGGTGGAGGTGAAGGCCCTGTAGGTGGAGAGGAAGACGCGGATGAAGTCGGGTTCCTGGTGTTCAGGATCCAGCAGGTGAGTGACCAGACGCTCCAGGTTGGCGGCTTTCAGCCTGCGAGCCTTCACCGTGTGGTACTGGACGAAGCTGTAAGCAGCGGGGAGCTCCGATGCCTCCGAGCTCAGCGGGACGGGTTCCCGGCGCAGCGTGATGCCGAACACGGCCCCGTCCTCCACCTCCTCCCCCCACTCCTGCACTGGGTCCTGAAGAGAATGAAAGGTCATCAAAATGTCCCAAATACAAGATATGACCCATTTTGTTATTTTCTTTACAGCAAAATCTTAATTCGTGAGGATGAATACATAGCACATTTTAGTTAAAACAAAGTAACCTCAGTATGTTTTATAAATTTTATTTTTTCCAACAGTCGTGGTGCTTCTCAGACATCAGCTGCTTAACTTTATTTCCCTGACAATTGCACACGCACCTCATGACAAAGCAATCATCCTTCAGACTCAGCACCTTCATGAAAAAAATAAGGTCAAACTTGACGTCAATCAACTTCATTCTTGAGATTCTGTCTGTGACGCAGACTGGACTGACGATCTGGTTTATGTCCACCAACACAGGGAGAAATTAATGAACCGTGACACTTTTCTTTTTAAATTCAACACTAACTTTGTTAAAAAATTGTAAATTGTAGAGAAAATATAATAAGTGATCAGGAGGTTTTAAGTCTTGAGTTGGATCTGATAAAGAAGAACTGACGTCAAACTGCATTTTCAAAAGTTAACCTATAGGTTTTCATATTCTTAGACAATAAATAAACCTGTTTGATTGTGGCCAAGCATTAAGACGGATGTTTACTCTAACACCACAAGATGCAAGAACATTATATCAGTCAGCTGTGAAAGTAAAATTTGTTGTAAATCTGTTAATATTTTTAGCTAAGAGCATCTTATAATATACAATCACATGAATCAGACTGTAAAAAAAATTAAGATTATTATTAAAAAAGATCCATAATATCTGGGTCTCAAACATGTAGTCATAGTCCTGAGGATGAGACTGGTAGAGAACATGTGTCCATGCAGCCTGTGCTTGTAATATCAGTGTTGACTGGCTCACATGTAACAACACACAGAGACAGACAATACTGATACCACATGACAGAAACTAAGGACAAAAACCCAGTGTAGCAGCTGTCAGACACTGAATCAAACCATTATATCCTTATTTTTGTCCTAGTGACCTGAGACAAAAGAATTAGGTTCACATGTAGGTGACTGCTCATTTAAAAACTGAAAAACAAAAAAAAAAAAAAAAAAGTTTGACAAAATGACATAGTTTAAACTGCAGGTTGTGGTTCAAAACAGACAGAAGCATATGAAAAACCTTAAAACTCATTTCACTAAACCTACCATTGACAAGTGCCATTTCCCCATGTTTCTGTTGCTGTGATTAAACATAAAATCCCAGGGTTTGTGCTGGAAGGAGTCAAGGACTCAGTTGTGTCCTCACACTGTTCACTTCAGTCTGAATCATGTCTGACACTTTCATCACGGAGCGTTCACGAATCATCATAAAAAAAAAAAAAAAAAAAAAAAACATTACAATGCGATGAACTATGAAGTTGAGCTGTGAATGTCCTCACGTTAGACCAGAGCACAGAAACTAGACGGACCAGTTTGGGAACAAATTGAAGACGGAATGTCCGCATGTCGGTGGGCGGGGCCATTACCGCAGGTGTGGGCGGGGCTACGAACGACGGACCAATGAGAATGTGAGAATATATGGCGTCACATATTATTATGCAGATTTTTAAAATGAGGCTGTGAGAAATATTTGTTGTAATTACTGGTTGACGTGAAAATAAATACAGGATTACGCATTATACCTTTTATTATTTTTAGTTGATGTGTCACCCGATGTCTTAGTAACACTAATATTTACATTAGAGGAGGTGGAAGTTGACACGTGAGTGTCAACTAATGAGGTGGAAAAGTTTTCAAAGCTTTGATTTACATGTGCAGTGACCATTTCAAAAGAAATGAAGTCCTTGAATTAAAAAAAAGTAAATAAAAATTTGAAATATAACTTTTTTTTCCGAGAATTACTTTGCAACTGTTGCATGAATAAAAATGAACATTATAAAGTGGGATGTGATGCAGTATTTAAGTTAGTTCCTTTACAATGGAGACACTAACACACAAGTTATTATTGTTAAAATAAATAAGACTCTAGATATGACAATAATCCACTACAACTTGATATTTTCAGGCAGATAATAAAAAGTGCTGCAACACCTTTAACACTACTAACTTTAATACAAAATAGGATTTAGGATAAGAGGTTTTTTTGATTGTGACCAGAAGACACTGATAAGAACCACAATAGACATATTGTATTGACACTTTAGAGACAATACTGTGACATCTAGTGGTCAAATGTGATAGAGATTTACTTTTAATAATCCAATTTCCTCAAGGTCTCGATCTGGATCAAAAACAAGCTCGACAGCTTTTATTTTCATCTCCACATTCTGACAGGAAATGATTTTGTTTTTCGGCTTTACAAGCGACAAAACCTACAGATAAAAACACGAGTGATAATTTACAGGAAGCGATTAAACGCTGCGAAGAAGCTTGGAGTTGTTGAGCCAACATGTCAATGCCTCTGACTGTAAAGAATCCAGTCTGGACAGTTTTCTGAGCATATGTTCCTGCCTGTGGTGTCATGGGAGTGGTGGAGACATACCACATGAAACAGGTTCCTATAGTGTGACTTCAGCTTTGTGACCTCAAGGAAACACAGATTTGGAAAAATATATAAATAAGAGCCGTCTGTAAAACTGAAAACCTCAATTATCTTTCAATTAGAGTGAAATTAATTAGAAACAACACGTAGATACACTGACAAGAGAGCACAGGGGGGCGTCTTTCATCAGGCTCTTTTCACTCAAAGAGAAGAATGAGCTTTTTGTTTCTCTAATGAGTTGCTGTCTCTCTGAACTGGGGAAAAAAAAAAAAAACTAAAATCACCCTCTCATGTTTGCCCCATGTCATACAGAGGCCGAACAAAAGAGCGACGAAAACAGCGATGGAAGAGAAATCAATTAGTGCTGATTAGACACATGAATGGGAGACGAAGTGGCAGTGGCAGGCAACAAGCTGAAACACGCAGAACCTCACATGACCAAAAATGTTTTGTCTTTTTTAATTTCTCTTCTTTTTCAGCTAAAAATAAAGAGTATAATATACTCAGGAATATGACACAAAAACTTTACTGTGGAACCTGCAGTAGTTCCTTCTTGTTGTTGTTACCAAATAGTCGATGACGCAGAGTGAAAAAATGTTCACCTGAATGGGAACAACAGCAGAAGTTCCCAGAAAAAAACCTGACGCACATAATGATTGAATGTATAATAGATGTTCCATCACAGATACAGATAAAGATAAAGTGTGTGTCATCAAATCAGGACATCAGGACACCATCTCTAATATTAAACTTTATCTAGGAATAATGTCAACAGTTCAAAATAACACTACTATACTAAAAGGCTGTTAGGACACAAATTAAATGGATGTTTTTCTTGTAGGACTTTTGTCCTGACCCACCTCATACTGTGCATCAATGTCTAAAGACTGAAAGCTCCTCAGCCACACGCCAGGCTCCGTGTCCATGTGGATGTCCACGCATTGAGTCGCCCTCATCCCCAGCAGCCTCCTCATCTTGCCCATCCGGCTGCGGGGTTCCCCTCCATCGCCGCCTCCATGCACAAGAAGGATGGTCCTCATCTCCCACTCTGTGTCACGCTACCGGGCCTCCGCACCTCGTCAGATCTCTCCCACACCTGCTGCCTCATCTGAGCCAGAGAGGAAGAGGAAGAGAAAGAGTAGGAGGAGAGTGTGAGCACAATCAGACACAGATCATTTTCTTCTATGATCATCTATGATCTAAACATCAAAGTAGCCTCCAGATTGGCTGTAAACATTTGCAACTTACACTATAAACCTCCTGTTTACAACCATTTGAATTTCACCAAGAAAAGACCAGTTAAAAATGGGTCAGTGGTATTTGAGTATAAAATGATCATGATTAGATTAGCCATGCTGGGACAGACTAACTCAGTTTATTAGCAGCCGCAGCGCAATAATGTAAATTAATTCTCTGAATTTCCCCTCAGAGGAACAAGGGCACATGAAACACCAAGAACACGGATTAGAGGTAAAACTGACCCATACAAACCATTGTGTCTCAATGAATCAAGACAATCCTTGTTACAAGAGAAACATAAAACGCACACTTATAGAGAAAATACATGTCAATGTATAGACTCCACCAAATCACTTAGACTGCGACATTAAAAAAAACATAACACATTTCTCATGAGAATGAAATTCAAATTGTTCCATCACATATAGAAAGTACAAGATACTCATAACTACTGACAACCAGTGTCTCATTTAATTATAAACACTTTGAAAAAAAACCCAAAAAACACATTAAATTAAACAAAAATAGTTACTTAACTGTAAATGTGCTTCTCTTGAATCCACATCTCATGAAAGCTGATGAAGTTTTGATGTTGAGTTGAGTTTGTTCGGCCAGAAGATTCACGTACAGACAGTGTGAAACTTGGAAAGAGACACTGGCATTTATCACTGAGGACTGATTGTTCCTGTGTTTGTGGGTGGATGATGCTCTGTGCGCATGTTTGTTGGTGAGTGAGTGTGTGTGTGAGTGTGTGTGTGTGTGTGTGTGTGTGTGTGTGTGTAGGTGTGTGTTAGTTGGAAAGGTTGTTTGACTGTACTCTGAGATATGTAATTGTGTGCAGTTTTGATTGCACTTTACATCCCACCCTTCCAGGTCACTGCCTTTTCTCATTAGAATAAACCACAAAGCCTCATTAACATTGAAGGACACGTTTAGAAATTTATACACATCCACAATGATCCTTAATAAAATATCAAGTTCTTACATGTTTCTTACCTGTCAGTGGTTCAGAGTCTTCTATAAAGCCATGATACTTTCAGATCACACACATATTTAATAGAAAACCTGTCGTTTAAGTTAGTAAATCTCAAGCTGCTGGCAGAGATTCAAACTCTGCACCAGGAAACGCAGCGTTTCCTCCTCCCGCTGATTGGTCGATCAGCTAAAACAAATACCGATAAAAATGATTTTTTTTTTCCTTTTCTTCTTCTTCTTTTGTGCACGGATGAATTGATTACAATATATATTACCGAAAATCTTTTAAACCCAAAGGAGTTGTTTGTTTATTTATTTTTATATAATTGCAGAACGCGTAGAACGCCAAAGGAGTCTCGCGATATTATAATGACATTAACATTCATTTTTATTATTTATTATAGTTATACACCCCCACACTAATACTCTAAACAACATCCATGATGTTTGATTTAACTACATCTTTCATTTAGATTTAATTAATTTTCATACTCATTTGAGAATTAACCTCATTTTTCTTTCACACCTCATTTGACGTGTGTTGTAAATTTATTGTAAATTTGTTTTAGATACCAGACTTGTAGCTGAATCCACAAAAAAGAAAAAAGAAAAATCTATAATAGTAATAATTTCTGGTCTGTAAAAATCCTCCTCAAGAAAACAGTAAATGGAGGGAAAAAATATTTCTTGGCTAAATCATGTCCATTAATCTGTGATGTACAGTCACTGTATTTGATAAATGTTGAGGAACCACTTGAACCAACTTTAATAAATGATTTCTGCAGCTTTTATTTGTTTAAACATAATGATGACTGAGCTATTATAATTTAATGTGGTAAGAGTGTAGAGGTCTTAGACAAGGCCTTTAACAAAATTGCATTGATACTATGACATAACCCCGGTTGCTGCCATTAACACATACAATTTATTAAAAGTGCTAAAATGGTTTTAAATGGGTTTAGACAACCAAGTGTCAAGTTTAGCCTTAATGTTTATTTTATTTAGGACATATCTGTGACTGTATCAAGGTCACAAGCTTTTTTTTTTTAAATTTTATTTTAACCTTGTCTGGTGCTGCACAAACACAAAGAATCTACATCTCATGCTTCAGTCGATCACAGGGTTTTTGTTGGCAGCTCAGAGCCGTCCGTCCGGTTGCATTCTGCAAGTCAAATGAAAGACAACACCACTGATCATCACTCTGGTGTTCGGGTATGAAACTTCATAGTCAAAGAACAAGACAATCCACCCAACATTCAAGAGCAGAACAATTATGTTTGAAAGGAAGAGAAAGAATCATGTCTGAGATGTTGAGCATAGCATGGATAGTTCAAGCTGACAAATGTCAGCTTGAACCTTGTCAGGTTGAGGCTTCACATGCAGCTTTGTAATCACATCCTGAGACATCTAAATTTTGATGGATTTCATCCATGTCTAAAAGCTGGATCGGTCACAAGTGTTGGTTTTCGTTGAGCTGCAGACTAACATGCGTCAAGGATATACAATAAACCCCAAATATAAAATATAACAATGGACAAGTTTCGATCGGGACAATAGCAGAGAAAACCTTTGGGCACAGGTTTCTCATACACACCGCTCAGCCATTTATTAACAAAAAGAGCTATTGTGACACATTGTTCTGATTCGACTGGTCATGACACTGTTACTGTTGTCACAACAAATCCACTTATACAAAAAGTCACCAGCTTCAAAGGCATGAGAAAACTTTTTCTTGTTTTAGTAAATATCATATTAGAAGTGTTAAACTGTGTTTATCTTAACAACTTAACTACAAAAGTATCATCAATCCTTTTGTATTTTCTTTAAAATCTCAATATTCTTTACAGTGAATGCAAACTTATGGTGGAAATTGAATCATGACAATGAAAAACCTTAGAAAATAATTATATTCTTTTCTAATTTTAAACTTAAATCAGTTTTTGATGCAAAGCTTTTATTTCTGCTGAGTGTTGAGGCCGTGCTGCCGGATCACGGTCTGCCCTTCTTCTTCCACGTCTTCTTCTTGGACGTGGAGTCGACGATCAGCTGAGACTGACGCTTCAGTGCCTCCCGTGAGATGACCTCACTCTTGTCCTCTTTGCTCTCATCATCTGAAACACAAACAGCGACAGTTTAAAACAAAGAGATATTTAGATTGTGAATGTTTGTGTTTAAGTGGCTTCCAACTCACCGTCGTCGGAGAAGCCCGGGCCTGGTTCTTCAAGGAACTTGATTCTGGTGTTGTAAGACGGCAGCTCGCCTTCAATCCTGATGGAGAACTGCTCAGAACAAAACAGACACAGCAGAAATAGTCAGAAAACAATGATTCATATGAGTGAGGTTAGTTAGGTTTCTGATAATGTCCATGTACGTTAAATAAGTACGTAAATAAATTTTATTGAGAAGATTCAATAATAGATAAGACTTTTTTAGTTACATTATTTCACGTTCATAACAAAATAAAAAGTCATCTGATACATTTGCCTTAAAATAGTCTCTATATAAAAAAATATTATTGGTTTATTTTTAGACTTAAATTTAGAAATACATGTATTATCACATCTGTCTAAACTGGCATAAAAAACTGTAAATAGGCCACGTAGAAGCTGGAACATTGGAGCTTATTATTTAGAAAATGATGTTCCTATTCATTTTAAATTATGTGCCTGAGCTTAATTGTATTCAGCTATTAGAATAATTACAGTGATTTGAACTCTACGTTTTTTCCTAACGTTGGAAGCATAAGACCAGTTCAGCCAAGCAGTGGCCAACAGCACCAGTGAAGCAAACAAGGCTGGACTGATTTTGAAATTATCAGCAAACAGTTATGTCCGTTATAAAGATTATGCCTTTTCAAGATGGATTTAAGATTAAAATAGTCAATGTCATGAGTAAACAGCCTTCAGACTGTTGCGTGTTTCATGTGATACGCTGTGTTGTCAGAGAAAGTGCTGCTGAGCATTAGTAATCAAGAACAAACACTTTGCTCTGATGGCTGCCTTTCTACTCAGATAAGATATGAAAGAATGCAAGCTCAGCCACGCAGTGTTCATGTGTTACACTGAACTTAAACATGAGTCCCAACGTGTCCTTCTGCAAAAAATACATTTACTGTTCGAAGGTTCAAATGAGGGTTAGGCCAGGTTTTGCAGTCATAGCAACCACCATCATATGACAGTATGATGGAGAACCAGTTGGGCAGGTTTGGTCTAAAATTATTTACTATTATACTACATTTCATTTTTCTAGTAGTTTTTAACAACTAATAAAGACTTTTTAATAAAGATGGATACCCTAGTTCAATAGGAATGGCAGTTCAAACAGAGCATTCATCTCTTTAACGTCTATTTTAACAAGCAAATTGTACACAAACAATTTTTTAACAATGCTCCCAATCATTGTGCTATTGTCAGTGAGAGATATTTATTGGTGAAATATGTTGATCACATAATCTTTACCAGTCACACTTAATCACCTGAGTAATGCTGATGATCTGCCAACAAGGGCAATGAGTGAACTGTGATTCACCCTCTGATCTGCCTGTACATTACTCACACCTATCATTAAAACTGTGTGCAAACCTTCTGTTGACGTTTACGAGAAGTCTGTGTGCACTACGCAAATCAGTTTTTGATCTCCAACCCGGTCTCAGACTTTGAACCAGTTTTTCAAACCACTGAGAGTTTGAACAGCTTCGTCTCACCTCCTCCTCCTCCATCTCTTTCATGATTGCAGTCAGATCTTTTCCTTGAACTTCCTCCTGCAGCACCTGAACCTTCAACTCATATTGGGTCATCAGCTCCAACACGAACTGATAAGAATCTGGAGACACTTCAACCATTGTGTCCTCGCTCTGGAGAGAAAAAAAGTTGAAGTGGAAGTTATCAGCTGAGGGTAAAAGAATACAGCAGTGATGTTTCAGGTCATATTTACCAGCGTGATGTGTTGAAGTTTGTCTACCAGGTGCTCCACTCCAGCTCGAACGTTACTGTAGGTTTTAACAAGTGAACTCAGTTGCTCTGCAGCTGCATCGCGTCTCTGCTGCTGAGCCTGTAGTTGGTGCTCGCTCTCCTCCAGCATCTGTTGGTCTCTGTTAAAAAAACAGATAAAGACAGTGACAGAGAGAATAAGCAAAACAGCTGAACACAAGGTGTCTCAATTCCTCTACCTCTGTCCCACTGCCTCACCTGGAGAGTTTGGCCTCTCCAGAATATTTCATATCCTGGAACTGTTTGTTCAGCAGCTCCTTCTGCTCCTTCAGCTGCTGCAGCACATTCTCATTCTCCTCCTTCAGCATCTCCAAATGTTGATGTGTCTCCTTCTGTGAGAGGAAGCACTCCAGTATCTCCTACATGGACAACACATGAAACATGCATAATCATGTTGTCATTGATTATGAACATTATGAAAATATCTTGTGCACCACATCCATACCTGTATGTCTGTGACTCCAGTGGCCTCACTGATGCATCGATAAGCTTCCTCAAAAGTGGAGATGACCTTCTCCTCTTCACCTGCCATCCTGGTGGTGCTGCGCTGGGCCTCACTGCTCAGTTCATCTGGCTGCATAGTGGTTCTCTGCTTTCACAGGTAGGAAAGTTTACAACCGATCCAAATGCAAATTAGTGATTTTCATTGCACATAAAGTCTGGTTTGAGTCAAATTTAACTTTCTAGCAATGGTCAGATGGTAAAAATAGTGCATGGTTAGGTTTCCTGATGTCATTCAGATCACAAGTGTACAGAGACAAAAAGAAAGAACAACAGAAGTTGTACATACACGTACAGTACATTCTGTACAGTATATACAACTACGTGAATCTCACCCTTCTCTCGATTTTTTCAGCCTGGGCCTTGCGCTCCTCGTCTTTTCTCCTGTAGCTCTCCAAGATGCGATCTCTCTCTTTGCGCTCCTTGCAGAGTTTCTCCTCCTGCTGCTGTAACTCAGCCTTACGGTGAGAAAAAAGAGAAGAGAGTGATGGAACAACTTACTTAATGTGAGACTCATTGAACTTGTAGCAAGAGAAAATCATCCTTCTGATGCTTTCACTGGAAATAAACATGCATGTTGAACAACTTGTGGAGGAGGTTGCAGGTCACCTTAGCAGCTTCTTTAGAGAGCTGGGCTGCCTGGCTCATGACCTGCATGTTGTGAAGCTCCTCTCTGTGCTTCAAGATTTCTGCCTCCAGACCGTCCAGTTGGCCATGGAAAGTCAGAATCTCCTCCTGTAGTGATGAGTGCAAAAGTCAAAGACAGGTTTCACTTTGTTCATCCACATCCAAATCACAATAAGGTATAATAGTACAGGCCATTATTCTGGATGTATGAGAAAAATGTTGTTTAGATACAAATCCAGTATAAGTCCAGGAACCATCTATAGGAATTCTGTGCCAACATTTCTCTTCCACTATTTCCAGTGAGTATTTATTATCTCGAAGCTATTAATGTGTATTTTGGACAAACCTGTAGGTGATTCTTGACTTTCATATAGTTAGCCTTGATGTTCTTTGCCTCCTTGCACTTAAACTGGGTTTTCTCCAGGTTGTTCTCCAGCTCCCGCACGTTCTACACCCAAAACACACCCAAACACACATGGGAGTGTTCTTCTTTGTCACCATAAATAAAGAAAGGACATGTTTATGTTTGTGTTTGTGTTGTGCACATCTCTACATCAGTTTGGGGTTCAGATACTTTGGCATCATCCTCCTTTTTCTGAGCATCAGCAGACTGTGCTCCTCTGCTGCTCTCGGGCTTCAGTCTCTGATGCTCTGTCTTCATTTCTTCAAGGCGCTGCTGGTAGGTCCGGGTGGTGTGTTTCAGGGCATTGAGACGCTTCATCTTGTCCAGCACTCTCTGGTCTAGTTTGGTCAGGGCCGACTAAGAATACAGCAGTAAAAGAAAAAGCGCTGGTGTGCAAATACTGGTAGAAATACTGACAGGAGGAAAGATCAACAGATTAAACTAGAAACTAGAAAATCATAAAAATTAAAAAAAACTATTGAACGAGCAGGTGTGTTCAAACTTTTGACAGGTACCATAGGTCAAAAACTTATTGTTTGATCTTAAGTTTTGTTGTAATGGAGCAATCACCATCGGCTGAGGTGTATGGACAAATAGACTCAATAAAACAAAGTTGTAATTTGTTTCATCTTCTTTCTCCCTCCTCTCACCTTCCCTGACATGCTGCGGTAGGCATCCTTCTCCACGCCTTTGGCACGAAGGGCCACTTTGATGACATGTTCATCGCCCTAAGGATGAAACAAACCAATGTGACTTACAGTGTAATGCATTATCTGTTTTTTGTTTTTGTTTTGTTTGTCTTATGCCGTTTGTAGATAAAAGGAGGACAAAAAAAACATCAAATTTAGAGAGATTAACCTCAGCCCAGTGTGAGCTAAGTTGAACTTACAGCATCAGCATCATGCACTTGTTTCTGCAGCTTCTTGATCTCTTGTTTCAGCTGGCGGATGAACTCCTCATTCTTCTTCTTGGTGGATTGAAAATCTTCATTTTCTGCGCTTCTATCGCACTCTGGTGGACACGTGGGGTCATTACACCAACAATACATATACTTATCTTTGAAGTCTCTTTAAATTACTGATAATAAAGCTTACAGCTAAGAGTCGTTTCTGTTGTATTTAGTCACGAGTTTTAAGTCAACAGTCACATCTTCATTATCTGATATAAATTAACCTAAACGTGGCTGCTAGCTACCAACTTTAGCTTTAAATATAATCAAAACTCAGACTTTGAGACAAACTCACCCAGAAGGTGGATTTTACGTTGCATCTCCATTATTTGGTCTTGTAGTGAAGGTTTAATGGTTTCGGTTGTCGTGGTAATATAAGTTAAATAAAGAAATATGCCACCGTGGTTAGCATTAGCTTGACCCAGACGAAGAACTCCGGTGGGTTGACGTGTTGCTTAGCAACGCGTGCACTCACAACAAAGGTTCTTTTGACCGCGTGAGTCCACTGTTTTAAAAAATACAAAATAAACTAAATAAAATGTGAAAATTCATATTTATATAATGAACAGAGTAAAAATACACCATAATGGGTTGTATGTATTTTTTTTAATATTTACATTTTAATATTTCTTTTTTATCTTCTTTTATCATTTTTATCATATTTTCTTTTTTATCTTTATCTTATTATACTTAAGCCATCCATTAAAAACAACATACATTTATTTTCAAATGTTTACCAGTATAATGCTTTCAGTAAAGTAATGTTTTTCAGTATAAGCAAACGATTTCTCACTAAGAAAAAAAAAAAGCAGTGATAAAAACATTTATTAGTTTTCAAGGAGAGGCAATGTAAAAGTTTTACAATCTTTGCACATTAATCCTGGATATGTTTTTTATATCTACAGAAAAAAAAGATATACAAGCTATTTCAAAATATGAACTATATGTTTAAGTTAAACCACACTTGTCATATGTAATCTCTTACGGTTTGAGGATACATTCAGAACTTTTCATTGCCTGGAGATGATCAACTTTGCTTTGTTTGAGATCATTTCAAACTGTGCAAAAATCCAGTTAAAACTGATAAACAGCTTTACACATCAACCAGCAGGTGACTCAGCCATAATCTGGAGAGCACACTGTAAGACACCAGACCCCCAAAACATATACACATACAATCAAAGATAGAGACAAAAAAAAATGAAAAAGACCAATATATATAACGAAAAAAGGCAAACTGCTGCTTAAATTAACTGTTTTCATATGTGGCTCAAGCTCCATAATCCTTCTGTGATAAAAAAATAACCATCCATGTGGTGAGTTACAGGGAGACGATGAGCTTAAGACTTTGACAGAGAAGATCAATGATTTAGTCACTTGAAATATAACAGGAAATGGCACTATAATTCACACACACACACACACACACACACACACACACACACACACACACACACACGTTATTCTACAAGTTTAGTATCTTCATTGGACTTCTTCAGGAGATGGAGGAGACTCGGTGACATGAAATACGGCCTCTCTCCTGATCCATCGTTGCGCTCCAAGTCCTCCACTGTGACACGGACAGAGGCAGATGAGGGACAATATTTATTTAACACCATGCTGAAACTGACTTATAATTTAATTCAGTAATTGTATCCATGCATTCTCTATCTATGATCTACTTTGTCTTTTAGCGACTGAAGAATTAAAGGGGAACTTCAGCAGTGAGCAAAATTCAGCAAAATTCACAATTGGAGAAAGTTTTGTTGTTCTCCGTAGCTGTTAAGTCTTACAAGAAAATAACAGACTGCTTCTAAATCAGTGGGATGAAAACCATGTTTGTTAAAAGGGTCCGTCATAAAGATAATTCACACTTTCATAAGATATCCTGAATATCCTGGACATTTTACTCTAAAGACATTTTACAGTTGTTTGTCAAAGCAGTTTTTTCGTGACATATTGTTGAACTGCCCCTTTAAGACCAGATCACTCCTGTCTAATTAACATAATATGAAAACTCACCTGCTCTCAAACACCAACGTACCTCAACACAGATATATTTACCCAAAATGAAACTACTGTGATCAAATACAATCACCTTTAATCGAGATTTTACAGCCAATAAATATGGAATGTCGTCAGTGAGTTCAGTGGAAAATCGACTTACATCTTTCACAAGGTGACAAACAAGAGAAAAAGGTACAAAAAGCATTCAGAGACTTAAGATGTTAGTTGCGAGCATTCAGAAGGCCATGTCAACACCATGCAGCACTTAGAAAGAGAGAGACAAAGAAGAAGAAGAGAGGATAGAGACAGAGAAAGGTTGTCGGGATCAGTAAACAACGGGTGGGAGGTCCGCAGAGTCTGTGAGGTCACGATGGCTGCATCATGGCGACACAGCCACAGCACTTACGCCAGTCTGAAATACCAAGGCAAGTAGGTGGCAATACAATACATGGGATCCCACCATGGCGAGGATCTCTACAAGACTGAAGCCAAAAAATACATCATAGACATACACTATATATACACAAGTTCCAAAGGGAAAAAAGATCCAATATTCAAACAGTATATCAAATACAGTATGTCTGTAACATTTTGGCGTCAGCTGGTATTATTGTAAACAGTGAAAGATGTTCACCATCGGTTGAGATGTGTTTGCTCTGACTGTGTACAGTCCTGAAGTGGTTCTGTAGTGCATTTGTTAACAAGATTAAGACAACAAATATAAGTGACAGTAATCAGGCACAGGTTCAGCACTTACAATGTTCTACAGATCTTCACAATAGAAAAACCAACACTGTTCTAAGACCAACACAAGAGCGTTTTTTTTTTTCTTTTTTTTTTCAAGCTACAGAGATGCACTGGGCTTTTGACCTGCTTCATTCTCCACCTGTCGACCGCGACCTTTACCTTCACTAAATTAGCAAGGCCATCAGAAATTTGAGCTTGCTGTACATTTGCCGTACATTTATCAGGTCCATATCACGAAGTTTCAAGGACGGTTCTTTCATCTTTTATGCTTTATGAGGTTTACCAAGCCTCATTTTTTTTTGCCATGATATTACTGTTGACATCTACTCCTGTGGTGCAGTGGGAGGATTTTCTTCCTTTGATTCCTCAGGTTCCTCTTTCTTTTCACCAGTCTCCTCCTTTTCAGCCTCCGCAGGAGGAGGTGCAGCATCCTCTGGCTTCTCTACCTGTTTTGACTCCTCCTCTTTTGCCTCTTCTTTCACTTCTGCGTCTTCTTTCTTTTCTTCTTTCTCCTCGGTCTGATTGAGTATTAATTCATCGCTCTTCTCCTCTTTTTTTTCTTCAGCATCCGTGGTCTGCAGCGGCTGCTCCTCTTCGTTTTCCTGCTTGACCAGTGACTGCTGTTTCAGTTGGATCTCTCCATCTCCCTGCTGTTGAAGAGGTGTTTCCTCCTCCAGTTTCACCTCATCTTGTTTTGCAGCGTCCTCCTGATCGACACCATCACGATCTTCTTCCAGCTTTTTCGCTTTGGAGAGGATCTCATGCAGCTCCAGTGACATGAAGTAAGGCCGGTCGGATGAGCCGTCATTTCTTTCCAAGTCCTCGCCTTTTATGTGTGTTGGGGTGGATTTTGTAATGTGTTAAATTGGGTTAATGGAAAATTAAGTGGGGGATGAAAACATGAAATTAAGAGGGAATGTGAGAAAATAAAAGTAAAGTGAAATTAACGGGAAAAATGAGACAAAGAGAAAAAGATTTAGAAACATGGCAGGAAGAAGAAAGCAGCTTGAGACAGTTTAACCAGCATTTAAAACCATTAAGAAGAGAGAAGATCTTCATGAGATCTTGTTGTCAAGTCAAAGTTACTCACAGAAGCAGAGGAAGAGTGTGTCCACACACATGGCGTACACACTGAAGAAACCGTGGGCGATGAGGTAGGATCCCACTACCACGGTCTGGATGAAGAGAACCACATTCGTCAAGAGTGATTAAGCTCAAACTAATGATTAAATCATACAAGTATGATAAAAAAAAAACACTGTCTCTTACCAATATTGGCACCCAATAGTAGTTCAGAGATGGAGCAGCATCCTCCACTGCTTTGATTCTTCCAGAGAAGAAGAAGAAAGAGAAAATCCCTGCACAGAGGAAAGAATGACAAGAATGTGGGCTAAATCTAGGAAGCCATAAAATAGAAACCTTGAGTCTAAATATAAAAAACCCTTACCAACAATACCAACAATGAGGAGTTTCCCAAGGAACAGCAGGAAGTCAGTCACTTTGTCTAAAACAGCCACCCTGAGATGAAATGGACACGGTAACAGCTGAATTAAAAGAACTTAACAAGTGAATGAAAGATGTGGTTTAATGAGTCTAAAAGGCAAAAATGTCGACATTAATATGATGAAATCTGACCTGATAATGTTCCTCATGAGAAGGAAAAAGGCATCTCGAGCTGAGGTGCAGAAATTTTTTCCATAGATGGCAATCTGCAGAAGAAAAACAAAAACAAATATTTTTTTTTAAAATGACCCGAAACAACAACAGCAGCATCTAGGAATAAGCTGTATCCAGTTACATGAACTCACCATGATGTAGGCATTTCTGTTGAGGAACTTGATACACTTCTCCAGACACCAGAAGCAACACTTCATGCAGGTTAGCAGGAATTTAGCAAATCGGTTCTGAGCACCTGAAGGACGAGAGTCAGAGCATGTGTTTACAACCATGTACTTGTGGTTAAACCAAAGACTTACACATGCCCTCATCATTACTCATAATACAGGACAACGATGGGAGTATGCAGCCAGTCATTGCCCAGGTATATTCAGTGAGTCAATCTTCTTCTTCTGACCTTTCAGCTTTTGATCCAGATACTCCAGAATGACCCTGATGACTTGAACCACAGCCAGGATCAGAGAACCGAAAGCCAGGGATCCTGTGTGGTACCTGCACGAGAGAGTGAACCAGAGAAGAACTGTGAGCATCAAATTTCTACAGGTGCAAAAGCTGCACAGCCGCTGAACACCACAACTTATCGTGTAGTGAAGGCAGCTCAATGCATCATCAGGTTGAAGCTCAGGTTGGAAGACTGGACATTATCTACGCCAAATAGACTCAGAAGAAGAGCCAACAACATTTTCAAAGACATTAAACAAACTGGCCTGTCCATGATTGAAACGATGCCATCTGGCAGGAGATTCAGGACAATTAAAATAAAAAACAGCAGATAAGCTTTCACTCCAAAGATGTGGCCTCCGTTGCACCGTTCCCGTTCCCACCAGAGCACAGAGTTACACTTTCATTACTATTTATCTATTTACACGATGCAATGCTGCTGCTCTTAACTTTATGGGGATATCTTACTTTTGTTGTTGATGTGTGCCTTTACATGGTGGATGTTTGTTTGTTTTTTTAATCCCTATTTTAATATTTTATACTATCCTGGGAAAAACAGAATTTAATTGTACATTTCTTTCTTTCCCCCATCACACAGGTAAATTAACTCACCAAACAACAATTAAACAACATAACAAAACAATCTATTCAGTGTCCAAAAATATGCGTTCAGCACACAGACGTTTCTAACCTGAGGGCGCGTCCCAGAGCGGAGAAAATGGGGTAGGCGGGAATATCATCGGGCTTTTTGAAGGCCCAGTAATATGAGGCAAAAGCCCCCGCCAGAGTGACCTGCCCGAGGGCCGTCACGAAGTTGGCGCACCAGAAGAACAGGAAGACGTTGTAGAACTGTAACACGATGAGGTATTTGTGGTAGAGAGTCTCACCACCGTAGAAAGCAAACAGGCACTCTGCATCTGGACACTGAGCTGAGATGTTGGAGGTGTTGAAAGTCTGGAGTAAAAGAAAAAGGGAAAGCATAGGATTATTTAAAAAAAAAAAAAAAAAAGGTTTTTCATAGAGTGAACCATGATGAAAACTGTGACGCTATCCAGGTTAACAATGGCATAATCAAAGTGATTCTTCCATTAAATTTAAAGCTACATTGACGGTTAAAGACATACCTTGGGGTCGCAGGTCTGTCTTGCGTACTCACAATCAGAGTTGTTGAAGACTTTGTACACCTGCTCATTAGAGGTGGACAAGAAACTGGGCAGAGCTGTCAAGGACGTAACGAGGGGACGCTGTCTAAATCAAGCATGATTTGCATCAACTTTAAAAGCTTTCTTATCTTTGTTCTGTGTTTGATTTGATCGTCTGGAAAGTGAAAGGATACACAGCAGTGACGGCCCAGTAGGCGATCACCACGGACAGGAGAGCAAAGGTCAGCAGAGGGTAGAAAAGAGAGGACATCACATGTCCAATGGCTCTGAAAAAAAGAAATTAAATATTGTAATACAGGATATAATAGTAATCAGATACGTGTAATCAATGATTTTTTGAAGCCAGCAGAACACAACACCAGCATACACACTGCCTGGCCAAAAAAAAGTCACCACCTGATGAAGTGATGCACTAATCATGCCTAGTACCTACTGTACAAGCCTGTGGAGACAGTGCTATGACTTGGGGTTGCTGCAGTTGGTCAGGTCTGGGTTCATCAACATTATGTGCCCAAAGAATGAGGTCAGCTGACTACCTGAATATACTGAATGACCGAATGAATATACTGAATTTTTTCTTCCCTGATAGCAACGGGCATATTCCAAGATGACAATACCAGGATTTATCGGGCTCAAGTTGTGAAAGACTGGTTCAGGGAGCATGAGACATCATTTTTACACATGGACTGGCCACCACAGAGTCCAGACCTTAACCCCACTGAGAATCATTGAGATGTGCTGGAGAAGACTTTGTGCAGTGATCCGACTCTCCCATCATCATTACAAGATCTTGGTAAAAAAATTAATGCGACACTAGAACGGAAATAAATCTTGTGACACTGCAGAAGTTTATCAAAACAATATGGCAAACAACATGCCAGTGAATGCGTGCTGTAATCAAAGCTAAAGGTGGTCCAACGAAATATTACAGCGCGTGACCTTTTTTTTTGGTGGCAACTATTTTTTTTAGCCAGGCAGTGTACTCTTCTCACTTCTAACAAACATCTGTTCTGCTAAATGTGTTAAAGAGCTGCCTATTTTTAGACCCCACATGCATTAATATTAGTTTGAAGCTGTGTTCACAAACACCTTATTAAGTCTGATCTGTTTGTTGAAGAAAATATCTGGTTCTTTAGTTGTGATCTTCCATGTTTATCCATGAGTCACTAACTAGTTGGGTGATAATGATTGTTCGATGGATATTGATTGGTGCAGCTTTAAAATAAAACAAGTGGTAGTTGGTCCAGGTACTCAGCGAGGGAAATAAGAGAAAATAAAGCAGGACTGGAGTTATTAAATGGCTCTGACTGACCTGCTGGCCTCTTTGATGAGAGCGATGGCGATTAGGATTCTCTTCCTGAGGAAGATGAGGAGCAGGATGATGATGAATTCCACAATAGCAAGGATGATGACTGGAAAATGGGGAAAGAAACATATTAACATGATTCATCAGCAGGTAATATAGAGTTGTATTATAAAGTGAAAGCATAATGAGCGCTCACTGAAGGCCAGCCAAGTCTGTCTGATCTGCAGGTAGACAGAGAAGTCGGTCTGCAGACCCAGGTCACGGATGGTGACGTCAGCACCGGGTTCTCCCTTCAGAGCTTGATATTCCATGACACAGTGGAAAATACCTGAAAACATAAGGAAAATATTTAGTTGTTAAAAAAATCACTTAAAGTAGAACAAACTTAAATATCACCTGTCTTATTTTCAGAGGATAAAGACTTACCATAACCAATGACCAGAATAACCATAACAATCATGACCCAGACCATGACACCAGCCAAGTATCGCAACAGGACGATGAAGATCAAGCTGATGACCATGGCGATCACCAGACCACTAGAGTGGGTATGGAAAATGTTAATTACAATTACAACACTTAACATTTTATTTGTGATCTTTCAACTTTGATGGTGCAGATTTTCTGGTTTCAGCACATTTCAGCTGGTAACTGTATTTTGTCCTTATCCTTGTATCTTATTAACAGTAGACAGTGTGTAGACTTACAGTAATATCCAATGCCATGACTGAGTGTAGTCTTCAAAGATTCTCATGGCTACCTGCCGAGCTTCAACGACCACATTTGATTTTCTGTGACAAAAAGGAAGTTCAAACCATCAACACCTGTGTTTAAAATTACATTGTTTACAGTATGAAACTTACAAAATGTTGTCAGATGTTATCAGACAAAAACAAGCCTATAACTGTACACATGAATAATTTATACAGCGATCTGAATAATCAATAGGGTTAGTAACATCAACATCAACATCAAATGGATCAAATGAAAACATTGTTAGCGAAACACAAAAAACAATCAGCCTCAAGCCTGTGCGC
This sequence comes from Polydactylus sextarius, assembly GCA_016801845.1. Classification (NCBI taxonomy): domain Eukaryota; kingdom Metazoa; phylum Chordata; class Actinopteri; family Polynemidae; genus Polydactylus; species Polydactylus sextarius. Next base: position 6,393,004 of record CM028907.1, on the reverse strand, counting down.
AAATTGATAATATGCTGCATGCTATAGCATCAATGTATAAAATAATAGATAACAGCTAAATCAATTTAACAGGAGCACATTTATATCTTCATAGTCCCACATTCAACATTAAACCCTGTATTGTGTTTATAAATTAAATCACATCAAGTTTAAATATTTCATAAATATGATACATTTTTTCTATTGGAACAAAATATCTAGAGCTACATGGCAGAACTGGTGAAATGAAAAACCCTAAAACGAGTCCCTGAAATAGCTAAAGTCACTTTAAACGAATGCAGACTTTTTCCAAGTCCCTGTTATGTTTCTATAGCTGGGGAACATAGGAATGAGCCGCCGGCAATGTAGCTTCAACAAAGTAGGCTACTTGTCTGACACCGACCTTTAACTTTATGTAGTAATATACATTTTTTACAAATCCTGTTTTTCAATGATGCTGCACAAAATTTACAAAGACTTTAGACTTTTAATCTGAAATATGTTCCTTTATTTAATAGAGCAGTAGTCTGTAATTCAGTCTTGAATGTAATGTGTCACATTGCTTATTAAGATGACAAATGTAATGTGACTCGTTGTGCAGCTCTACACTGAAACACAGCTTGCTGCAAGAACAAAGCGTAACAACAGCAGGCACACTCAACGTCTTGATAAATAACATGCAGCGAGAATTTGCCTCGTGGGAATAACCCTGATAGAAAACAGTAACATAAAGACCCTCCAGGCTGCATACAAATAGATCAGAAGTGAAGCAGACGTAGGCTGTGGCAAGTGTGCAAGAGCATGAGAGAATAAATGCCTTTAAATACCCTGTCACATCGCGCTGTGAGATAGGGCAACAGTGTGATATGCTAGCTGTCACTGACACAACAGCGTGACAGAAGTCTAGAAGAAGAACTAGTTCAATTTATGCATCTAAGAAGAATTTATCCTAGAGCTGAAACCAAGGATTTATACACCTTTAGATTTCAGAAACATAACAAACTTATGTCTTAAAACTGTAGACAGAGAAAACCACTCACTTTGATGCCTCCAGAACGTCGGTGGCATTGATGTTACCACCTTGCCCTGAATCAAGAGTGGTTTCGTTGCCCACTACCACCACCACACCGCCTTTCTTCGTACCCAAGGCAGGAAGGCAGCGACGTGTGACTGTGGAGGAAGCAGATGATCAGTGTTTATGTTGTGTTTGCTTGTTGTGTTTGAGCCAAATCAAAATCTTGAACAAACTTCTCACTTACAGGCTTTACTGGGCATCAGCATGGCAGGACACAAGCCGTCCCGCAGAATCTCAGGAGCACTCTGAGAAATGTGAAACAGTCTTGAATGTAGTTTTCTGTTTAGTTTTTTTGTCGTACATTTTCAATACTTTAGATACATACGGCTTTGTCAAAGTCCACTCCTTCCTTGCAGTATTGTTTGTAGTATTCGCGGTCTTCCATGTTTCCCAACTTGGCTTTGACCAAGGTAAGATGCCTGTTGGGACATTTTTCCACACATAGCTGGACACACACACACAAAAAGAACATTCAATCATGAGAATGAGTTAGAAATGAGACAACAGTCGCATTGAATAGAAAAACATAAACAGATTTAGTGTCTGACCTGTGTAGTGGGACACTGAAACTCCAGGAGCACCAGAGGACTGGCACATTTCAGGATGTTGAAGTAGAAGAGAAGAGGCTTCTTCCTGTTGTGTAAGAACAAAGCTATTATTAGGACGACGTCTTAAATAAATGTCTCTCAGTCTCAAATAAGAGCCATCAGATTACAGTAACACATATTATATATATCCTAAATGTACGCATGTAAAGATAAGCTGCACCTAATTACGTTTACATCATATATCATCTCATTAATGTTAATAATGTTAATGTGACTAACTCCAGACGAGTTCCAGCTTGTCCACAGAACTGCCCCCGGCTGTCTGTGGGATAGATCACCTTCCTGGGGTCACCCTGAGACCACGCTGCACGGAGAGGAGGAAAAAAATCACTCAGGATAAATGAAGACAAATAGATGAAGGCAAAGACATGGGAGGATTTTTTATAGTCTCAGAAAGAAAAATGTGTGACATGTTTTAATAGTATTAGGTCTTAAATTATGTTCACAGTTATCAAAGAAAGGGTTCGTTTAGGACACTAAAGCAATGTTTAGGTGTCTACACCATGAAATAGTAAATGTTACAGTGATGGAGGCTCAGTCTTACCAAGAATACCCACAGCAAAGTAACCCAGCAAGGCCACGAAGAAGAGGATACAGCAGAGGATATCAGTGCAGCCCCTGAGCAGCAGAGATACAGAACAGAGTTAATGACGTCTTCTGCTACAGAAGAAAATAAATCAGTGACTGGTGAGTACAACAGATGTCTCACCTGTTGTGGATCGGTCCTTTGAAGTTTGGATCAAACTTCCTGGACTCTCCTGAGGATAAAATGAGACAATGAGATTATTATTGATGCTTGTTAGAAAATGAATTTTAGGCTTTGGACTTGACAATAGAGCAGAGACACATGGTTGTGATACAAACCCACCTAAAGTCAACATATGTAAATACTGAATGAACTATGTTAAAGCCAGAGTTATTGCACCTTTTCACATTTTGCCCTTGTTACTCAGAGTCATCAAAGTGACACTAAAGCTATATAACTAATAAATGGCAAGTATTTTGATAATAGATTCATGATTTTCATGTGAAAAAATAATTATTCAAACAAAAAAATCCAAACATTCTGAATTCTACCTTGTGAGGACATTTTATCACCTTACTCGTGTGATAATCAGTTGAACATATTTAGATTTTTTTAACTGTTGATTGGACCAAACAAACATTTTAATCACATCCTCCCATTGCTTAACTCACTGTTTATTGTATGTGTATTATATTTGTGTAAAGTTGTGTAATTTTGTTCTTCAGGTTAATATCAACTGATGGTTCATAAAAACTGTTGCATGAAGGTGTCATCATGGCTGTAGTAAACACTCAATTGGAGGATTATTTGGGACATTTGGCTAAATCTAATGTGGTCTGATACAACAGTCCTGTAATAAATCCTCCCTCATTAAAGTTTTAATACTCTGCGTGTTGGCAGTTTGTTATTGTATTTCTTTTAATGACAGTCAAGACACACCCACACATTATCTTTTGATTTCGCACAAAACAAATGTATTTTTCCAATAATTTGCTGCATAAAGTCATAAGCTGAGTGAACCCTGTGTGCACAGAAACTGGACTGTATATCTGAGACACGTGTGAGCCCATGTACTGACAGACACCGGGCAGTCTACAGAACAAAAGGCTTCCTCTGTCTGACTGTCATGCCTAGCAACCTACAAAATGGCTCCCCAGTGATGGAGAGCTCTCTGCGGACACTACTAGCCGCCATGGAAACACCTCAGACGCAGCAGAAGAGAAACATCAACTGAAGCCGCCCTGCCTGCGATGAGATCATCATGAGCTAAGAGTGTGAGTCAACACAGGAACAACACTAGCAAAAATGGATGTCTTCATCGGCATACGCGTGGAGATAGTTTTTTACACAGGAAACCAGCTGTGCAAAGTGTTCCGTGATGCATAATCACGCTCTCTTTTACCTACATCCTTTTTTGTAAGATAAGCAGATGCCAGGCGGTGTAAACATCCTGTTACATTACTCTAACTGCCTGACACTGAAGCCGCATCTATATTTTCGATGAAAAACTTGCCACAGGTTTGTTAGAGACAAAGCCAGCTACAGCTTTTGTACAATATATTTGCTACTACACACACGGAAAATGTTTACTCACAAATATACAAATACACAAGGTGCACAGCCCAGGGCCACACAGCTGAAAGCCGTCAATATTTCTTTTAAAGCACAGTACATCTGCTAGAGATAATATGTGACTAAAAACAGTCCCTTTACTGTCACATTAAACAAAAGATGAGCTGTTATTTAATGTAACACTTGATCGAACAGGCTGAAGTCACATCAAAAGCAACTTTCAGCAACAAATTAAGCTCCACCGTTTAATAAAAAATCAAGCCAGACTGTTACCGTACCTTGTCTTTCATATTTTGTCATTTTTCTGCCGCTATTTCTCTTGGAGTTTCTGTCATTTAATGCTTTTATAGATTCCTCTCTGTGTCGTGTGTAGTCATGCTTTCTTCAAGTCAGCTTCCTGTCTGAGGGCTTGGTTCTCAGCCCTCGAAAATCCTTACTTCCCTCTTTCAACGTACGCTACGTACTCTAATTGTCCTCTCTCTCTCTGGTCCCTCACTTGGGTCAGGGCTCGTCAGGGGAATTGTAACAAAACAATATTGATATGAGAAGTGAGAGAGGAGCTCAAATGTAACAAAGACTTGTGGCGTCTGAGCATGTGAAGCTGCCAAGTTGTCTGTGTTTACACAAACACGTGATTAAAATCATCTGCCAACAGGGATGAAAAACATCAAAACAGTTATTTCAGGATTCAAGTTGATCCATTAAATCCAAACTAAAGTTCTCTTTTTTCTTGTTTGCATGTTTATTGTGTAATTGAATGAGAAGCAGAACTCCCACCTCACTGTAATTGTGAAATAACTGTTGTTTAAATGTTTAAATCTACTATTAATTGAATTAATAATAGATTTAATAATAGAATTATTAAATTATATTAAATTATTAAAAATCTCTCGATCATTGGTGTTACCGTTCGTGTGATTAGTGTCCTTCTCTCTGCATTTTCTCAGCTTCCAGTTTCTACTAAATTATTTCAGCACTTTGACCATATGTCATTTGTAAGTGTTTTCAAATGGAAACTATATCACTGACTTCTTAAACAGTGGACCAAGATTTCGTCAAATGGTTTTGTAAATTCTTAAGAAGACAACTTGAGTTATGACGCGTCAGGCTTGTTGACACATGAGGCGACAAGTTTAAACTGTGCATCAGAGATAAGACCGTCCTACGCGCTCTGTGATAGCACATGACCACGTTCTGGTCTGCCCACCTCCGCTGCCATGTGACGGCAAACACGAAACACAATACTGACTTTTCACCTCACATATGAGCTTATGAGAAGTCTCTTTAACTTATATCAAACCTTGTCAGACACTGAAAAAGAGACATTTTGATTCATGTGCACATTTGCTTTCTTGCTGAAAGTAAGAGGAAAATCAAAATTACTTTCTGTCAACTGTAAAAAGCTACAGCAAGGACAACATGATTTGCCCACCAGCTTTTTTCGTACGCTTGCTAATTAACAGGCTCGTTTTTTAAATCTGTTTACTCAGGATATGTGACAGACTATTTCTTTGCTGGGAGCAGCAACTTCCTGAAGTTACAAACAGTTCAGCAAACTGCAACACTTTGGTGGACCTTGTCACTGGGCATAGTCCAAAGTTTCACCCTGTTTCCAGTCTTTATGCTACGCTAATTACTGTAAGTAGCGATAGGTTCATTCATGTCCATGTGGCCCTGAGAGTTTTTCATGAGAACATAAACATGTACGTTTGTGTTAATGTGTTGTGTTAATGTGTTAAAGGCAGGCAGACATTAACGCAGATCAACATCTTGGATAAGATCTATATACAGTTGTTTTTAAATGGTTTAAAAACAACTGTATGTCATTTTACAGCTGGAAAATTAAATATTATTTTATAAAAAGGTCAAAAAAGTCACCTGTTACAGAGTATGAATGTATATCTTTGTTTAAGACTGAAGCGTTTTAGTCCCATGTACATTGTCTTTGATATGATGACAATTAACACTGAAAGTGATTTTTCCACCAGCTTTTCATTTATGGGACCATTTGCAAATGTGAGAGACATGGTTCCATTAAAAGCTGGGACAACAGGCAGCTCTTTGTCCTGTTTCCGCTTGTGCTGAAAAGCGTTTCAGTACATTTGTTGATGAGGTTGCGTACAAGCTGCCAAATGTCTTGTAAATGCTCTCGTTTGTGTTTGTAATTGTCAGAATGGTTGTGAAAGTGGCTCAGTGATGTTACTCTGCTACGACACATATGGTAACTTTAAAATGAAACCATTTCAGAAGGTGTACATTTTGTTTGTTTTTTTTTGTTTTCTTTACTGTATTTGTTAACCTGGGTTCCTTATGTTGTTCATCACACACCCTGCAGGGAACCTGATGATAAACACTCACAGGACACACCAGACCACCTCTGTCTGGGTTCAGGTCTACGTGGAGCTTAAAACATCTAACAAACTTTGCACAAAAACATTTAACGCCTCAAATAAAATTCTATAATAATTTCCTTATAAATAACCAGAATAATAAATACTAAACTGAAAATAACTGTGTCCTTTCTTCTGCTGACAATAAAATATATTTTTCTTTTTGTGCATGTACGTGTGTGTGCGTTACAGGAAGTGATGATGTCATGACTGATGTGATTCTCTAATGGGCCCAGAGGGGTTATCAGATGAACCCTTCCCTGGCTACTTTAATGGTTTAGTGGCCACTGTGGTTGTGAGCCAGCCTGTATATGTCTGTATGTGCACAGGATGCATGTGCATAAAAACATTATGAACACTACACTTATAGTCTCCTGTGCTCTTAGACTGTAGATAAGGATGATTAATATATTGAAATAATCACTGAAACCACAATATGTACTACTGTTACTCTTAAAAAATGCTCCACTGAGACCACTGGCCTACATACGCTTCATACAAACAGGAAACAGATCGAATTCTCATAAAATACAAAACAAATGACAAATGCTGCTCAGATCATTGTCTCTTTCTGCTACGATCAAACAGCAACAGTTTGTCTCCTTGGACCAAACAATCAGCCAAAGTCCTAATGACAAGCGATCATTGTGAAACGTTTAGCGGTAGCGTCTTTTGTGTCTGTACATGCAGTGTGTGTGTGTGTGTGTGTGTGTGTGTGTGTGTGGAAATGCATCCGAGAATTTTCCGGCTTAATATTGACTGGAAGCTTCTTGACTGTGTCTGCCGAGTGGGTAGAGCAGGCAAGCCTGAACACAGACCAGGCTGCAGCCTGTCTGGATACATGCACACCAGCTTAGGGAAACGTAGTGGTATGAGTAGTAGGTGACAAGACATGGCTCAAATATAAAACTCTGTAGATAAAAACTACGGATAAAAAACACTGGCCAGCCAGATTGTGTGTTTCTATTGAAAACCTCAATGTCCAGTTATAAAGGGCTGTGGTTTTTGACCTTTTAGCCTTGATGGGGGGAGGGGAGTACAGGGGAGAAAAAAAGAGCTGCTTACTTGGAAACAGGAAAGCAACGGGGAAATGCTCCACAGTGGGAGCACCGTGAATGGACTGGAGAGGGAGGGTGTGCACTTAACATCGTGGGTGTGGGCTGTTATAATATCTTACATTGTGAAAGACAATATAACTCATCAGTCAGTCAGACAGATATTAGTGGTGTACCACTACCACTACCACTACCAATACCAACATGGAGACAGTGGTTAGCCTTTCGTGGCATGCCTCTGGTCATCCTGTTGTGTACCGACGCTGACACGGGGGTATCAACGCAAAAATAACAAAACTGTATGGAGACTTCATGACTAAGCAATCCTTATGAGCCACAACACAGACATGAGAAGACCACACTGGGCTGACTTCTGACTGCTGGTGGAGAAAATGAATATGTGACACACGTGATAATCAGCAATGAGTCATATGTTTGTCTGAATGAAAAAAACATAATGTGTGCATGCAAAGGAAAATTAAGATTAACATCTGTGAAGTGCATGTGCTGCTATGACTGTGACTATGAGCATGTGGGTGTGTTCATCTGTGAATTAAACGACCATATGTCAATTTTCAAAACACCAAATAGGATTTGAGCCAAATGAGGAAAAACACAATAAATCAAATATATTATCTATGTATCTGTTTGCTTCCCCTCTGTGGCCTGTTTTTTGTGGGGGGTTTTTTCTGCAGCACAGAGTAACCTGAATATGACATATATGACATATAAAACATAACCACATTAACCTTTGAGAGTTTCATTTTGAACTACATTTGGTTTATGTTATAGGTTGTTAAAATAGGGCAAACCAAGTCAAATTCAGACACGAACCGATTTCTTGCTTTGAAGTCACAGAGCTGTGTGCAAGTGAAAAGTAAAAGAAAAAACAAAAAACAAAAAAAACGAATTAAAAAAAAAAAAAAAATTATCCGAGATTAAAGATTAAATACACTGACTTCTTTAAGGAGGAAAAAAAAAACAAGCCGGCTATGGAGGATGAGGATGCCTTCAGATCTGCATACGATCCATGAGGTCCACACCCATCCATCCATTGCAGTCATTGTTTCCATTTCTTCGCTCGTTAAGACAAAAAAAGAAAAGAAAAAAACAAGGATCGAAGGGAAAAGAGCCACATATGATTGTTCTTACCGTATTTGGAGTCCGGGTTTTTCTCCTCCAGCTCCATTCTCACACTCTGCTGCTGCTGATCAGACCTCAGACAGGACAGTTACCATGGAAATGTCGAGGCAGAAAAAAAAAAACATCAATAACAGTGACCGACCGCTTCTCAGCTACAGAGCAGAGAATCAGCGGGTCCGTCCCTGACCAAAACGAAACGTAGCGCATTCCAGGATAACGGAGAGCAGCCGCAGCCAATCAGAGAGCAGGATCTGGTGACTGACAGCTGCCGCGGCCAATCAGAGAGCGAGTCAACGTGACAAAAACATTGGACTGCTTGGTTTGTCATTGGAATGTGTTGTGTGTTTGTAAGGAGAGCGGTTGTAAATCAAGGCGCTGCTTATTTGTTTGTTTACATATTTATATCAGACTATTATAGGTGAAAGGACATAAACAGTCTGCATAGAGAAGTGGTGGATAAATGAATAAATAAGTAGACGTATGTGCACTGAAGTAGCCTATTTCTTGGAGCTATTTACACTTCAGTTCTGTGTGTCAATTCAAATCTACACTCCAGGGATGCAACACGGAAACTGACAGGTTTTAAACCTCACTTTGCACATATGTTCTTTTTTCTTACTGCAAAATGTTTCAAAAAATTGACAAATGTGGCTACTTTTTGACAAAATACACCAAATTCAGGAAGATAAAGAGTTTTTATTATACTTAGTTTTAATACAAGAGTTTAACTTGTGTGTTTTATTGTACTTAGTCCTACTTAGAGGACAAATGTGTAGGGTTTTTTGTTTTAGTTAGTTTATAATGATCTGAAATTAAATATTGCAGTGTTTTCTTTAGATAAAAACGAGCCCTTCATGTCTACGTATATAGGCTGCCATGTTTCTACAGCAGCCCAGAATAGATAAACTAAAACGTTTGGGGAGTTTCTCACATTTTCATTAAGTGTTAAATAAATAAAAGGATTAATTTCTTCCACTGCTAGATTAACTAGATTAGTCTTTCCTACTCTGAGAAAGAAAAATGGAAACTTTTGCTGTAGCTCTCATGATATATGATGAAGTTAAATAAAAGAAGGATCAGTATTTGTATTGGTGACTCATAATTTATTAATAGGCAGATGATCTGTATTTTTTCATAATATGTTTTTCAAGCGGTTAAACAGGCATCAGTGGAAAATCATTGATCTATAGCAATGTTATGAGTCACTGAGACAAAGAAAAGAAATAAAAAAAAAGTGAAATAAAACTCAATAATATTTCTGTGAAACAAACACATCCATTTTATTTATGTATACATATACACAACAGTAAAAATAAAGTATTGTAAGACAAACTCGGAGAGTTTACACAGATCCTTATGTATCGTCGTTGGCTGGAAGCTGAAGTGTGACAGGAAACAGTGTGGTCAAGTTTAAACCTGCTGGTAAACTGATAAATAATTTATAGTCATGAAATGTTATCAGGGATCTTAAGACATGAGTCATGACATCATGAGAGGCCGTCACACATGTAAATGTAGCTAAATAAAAGAAATAAATATAAAGTTAATGTTTATTTTAACTTGTATTTGTGTGTGTGGATATATGTAACACCATTTTAAAATGCTTTTAGCTTCATGACATTCTTTAAATTTTTTTTTTTTTTTTTTCTATAACCACTTTAACATTTAATAGGCTTAATCTGAAGATTAAATCTACACAGGGTGTTGTTGTTGTTACATTAGTCTGTTGACAGGAGGGTCCAGCAGCAGCAGTATAACTTTCAAAAGTTCAGTACAGTCGCTCAGACACTGAACATGAGTCCTTATTTTAGCAGCCAATAGGCAGGAAAGGCGTCGGCCGACACCCTCCTCACACCCAGGCTGCTCGGCCTCACACATGCGCCATCTTGAGTGAGGACAAGTCTCACAACTTTAATTCACACTCCTACTTCAAGTGAAACAATATATTATATAGAAAGCAGGAACTAAGCTGTAACAACCCAAACAGGTAAAAAAAAAAAATCTTCTCGTTAGTTAAGGTTTGTATCGTGTTGTACCGTAAACACACCCAGGTTGAGGTCGTTGTGTAACTTCCACATGTTGCATAATTTGAGTCGAGCGTTGCTCCAGTGGATTTTGCCACACCTGTCATGGCGGCCAGGAGCGACCACATTCGGTGTTACGTATCCTTGTGACGTATCGCCGAACTATTACTTAAGTAACAGCTCGTGTCACAGCTGAGAAAGTCATCGATTCATCTATTAAATCGTCCAGATAATCTCTCCAAAAAAGGTATAGTACAACGAGATATTCAGGTTTCTCAAAGAAAACTAACGTGTTCTTACATTATTACAAGTTAATGTTTTAAACACTATTTAAAGAACAATATGTTCACTTTGTCTGAAATGTGTTAAACATTATTACAGTCTGCAGTTTGAGTTATGAGACTAGAAACTAACTTTATTCTAACCCTGTACCACATCAATAACAAAGTCCTGTATAATGTTAATTTAATAAAAACACAAATGCACAATTTGCAATGAACTATATTATATTGTGGTTTATATTTCATTTATATATATATATATATATATATATATATATATTTCTAATTAATTTATTCTAGGTAAAATAAACACATGGCTCTCAGAAGTGCAGTCGCTCGTCTTCTCTCCAGCAGCCAAAAATGTGCTGCTATCACAGCATCCAGAGCACAAGGCACGGCTGCTGCATCTCACAAAGGTATTATTGTCTCAATTGTGTCCAGAAAGGTTTTCTTTAAAAAAAAAAAAAAAAAAAATCTGGATACTGGACATGAAATCATGCTTTATTTTTCTTCTCTGTAGATGCTGAGGAAGTCAAGAAACCAGCAAAGGCAGGTAAGTGACATTTTAACAGGTCGGACTTGGTCCATTCAGATTCCTTCACCTGATCTGTTACCACAGATGACGGTGACATAACCAGTCCACGTGTGTTTTTATGTGTGTATGTGTTTTGACCCTCAGCCAAGGTGTCATTCAACTGGCGAGATGCTCTGAATCTGGAGGGTCAGCTGACAGAGGAGGAGATCATGATCCGGGACTCCTTCCGTGACTACTGCCAGGAAAAACTCATGCCCCGCATCCTCATGGCCAACAGACATGAACGTGAGCTAAACATACATCTCTGATGTAGATCAACTTCTGATTAAATAATTACAGCTCTTATGTTGTCTGATTGTCAGTTTCTCAACCTTTCCCATCATGCACTGTGCTACAGATTTCCACCGCGAGATTGTCTCAGAGATGGGAGAGTTGGGCGTCCTAGGCCCAACTATTAAAGGTAAAACTAATTGTCACATATTTGAGTTATAGTCTTCACAGTAATGTGCTTGTACATTTCTGGTATCGATGTTTTTGTCTTAATTGTCAAAACACTGCATGATTCCTCACATCATGTTAACTGATGAGGATTATTTACTCTGCAGGGTACGGCTGCGCTGGTACCAGTTATGTGGCGTACGGTTTAATTGCCAGAGAAGTCGAGAGAGTGGATAGCGGCTATAGATCAGTCATGAGTGTCCAGTCTTCGCTGGTCATGCACCCAATTAATGCCTACGGCACAGACGCTCAGAAGGAGAAATATCTGCCAAGGCTTGGTAAGAAACACATTTTATTTAACCAAAAAATTTAGAGTAAAAACACAAGATGGTTTTAATTTAACCTGTTGGTGTTTGTTTGTTTTTTTCCTGAAGCTCGAGGAGAAATCCTGGGCTGCTTCGGTTTGACGGAGCCCAACCATGGAAGTGATCCCAGCAGCATGGAGACCAAAGCCAAGTACAACCCATCCAGTGGTACTTTTACCATCAGTGGAGCTAAGACCTGGTAGGTGGACAGACACATCCAAGAACCACTAAAGGAGAGTTTGGATAAATTAAATGGGTCATTTACTGATTTTTTTTCAAAAGCTGATTTATTCAGTAGCTTATATTTAATGCTGCTTTTTGTATATCAGGTTTGTCCAAACTATTTTTTCTCACTCTTTTTTCACTGTAAGGATCACAAATTCCCCTGTGGCAGACATTGCAGTGGTCTGGGCCAAGTGTGAGGACGGCAGGGTGAGGGGTTTCATCCTGGAGCGTGGCATGAAGGGCTTCGTCACCCCCAAGATCGAGGGCAAGTTCTCACTGAGGGCGTCAGCCACCGGCATGATCCTGATGGATGAGGTGGAAGTTCCTCAGGAAAACCTGCTGCCCAACGTGTCTGGCCTGGCTGTAAGTGGCTGCTCTCTCACACCAGGTTCAACAAATACCAGCAGTGATGTCAGTGTGTGTCATCATCTTACATTTGTTTTGTTGCTGAACCTCCTGACAGGGTCCCTTTGGCTGTCTCAACAATGCCCGTTATGGCATCGCATGGGGCGCACTGGGAGCTGCTGAATTCTGCTTCCACGCAGCCCGACAGTACACTCTGGACAGGTATGTGTTATCCTGAATAGATCTTGTGTTGGCACAAAAGTCGACATCAGAGGATCTGACAGACGAGACTAAATATAAATCCATTAAAAAATGTGTTAACGTAAGCGTGATCATACTGCGTTGATCCAGATTGTCTCCCTGTGTTGAACCAGCCTCAGCTTTCTTTAGAGAAGGATCAGTTTTCATGTCTTTTTATCGTCCAATCAGAATCCAGTTTGGGGTGCCACTGGCCAGGAATCAGCTGATGCAGAAGAAGATGGCTGACATGCTGACAGAGATCACTATTGGTTTACAGTCATGTCTGACTCTGGGAAGACTTATTGATGAGAAGAAGTGAGTCTTTCTCTTCCTGGTTTTAAATTTCTTTCAGATTTGTTTTGGCTTCTGTTCGTAATTGATCCTGTTTTCCTCTAATGTGCCTGTTTTCATCCTAACAGAGCTGCACCGGAAATGATCTCCATGCTCAAGAGGAATAGCTGTGGCAAGGCTTTAGATATTGCCAGACAAGCCAGAGACATGTTGGGAGGAAATGGCATCGCAGATGAGTATCACATCATCCGTCACGTCATGAACCTGGAGGCCGTCAACACATATGAGGGTAGGCTCACGAAAATGTTTAACTACATCTACATGACACATGTTAAACATTTTGAAAAGCAGCAGCATCTTTTAGTTATATGGCGATAATAGTTAAAACATGTAACTGTAGTTTTTTATATCAACCACTAGAGGTCAGAATTGCACATATGATTACAGGATGATGATAAGTTTATCAGAACTTTCTGCCACATAAGTCAAATAAAAACAGTTTATTAAATAAAAATGTACACTTTGTTGTTTTTGAAATATATTTTTCACTTTAGAATAATGTAAGTATATATTGTTGTAGTCAAAGACGGCTGAATAAGTCTTGTAAAGCATTTTAGTTTAAATAATTTTGATGTAATGCTGTGATTTATAGTGATAACACTCAAACGTTTCTACAAGTTAAAGTAATCTGATGATTATTTTTGTGTTTTTTTTCTTCTACAGGAACTCATGACATTCATGCCTTGATCCTTGGTAGAGCCATCACTGGACTGCAATCTTTCACTGTTGGAAAGTAAAACTTCTCCTCCGTCACTTTAAATTGGACTTTTTCTTGTTGAATAGCTCTTTGTTACCTGTTCATCTTCTCTCTGAGAGACACAGCCTGACAGAGCAAAACTACATTTGCTGAAACACGAGGTGCAATTAATCTGCCTCCCATAAAGAGCTCTGCCTGGTTGAACGTTACAATCACGAAGTTCTTCATCACAATTATGGTTTACAGGTTTTCAACTGTGGGGAACTATCTCTACTACTGGTACTATCTATTACTACCTCTGCTATCTGAATATGTAACAACAACTGCACGAAGGGTCCAACTGAAATATGAGACACATGTACATGCCTGAAATGGGTAATTTAAGGGAATTCATAAGACAACGCAAGTCAAAAAAAAGTGTGGAATTAAGTATTGATTTATTTTGTGATAATTAATAGTTTGTAAATAAATGATTTTGAGTGAAAAGTGGTTATGGATGGATATGCGCAAAATGTTAACAAATAGACTGTAATTAAATTAAATAATTTGTTGACTGTTGCAAACTGTTATAATGTTGGTCACAATTAGTCAAAAGGTTGGATGGAATATGAAAGTATTTAAGACAAAAGGGGACGTGATAATAATGCATAACAAATATAAAATATGAAAATAAACACAAATCATTTGGATCATTGTCTTCTTGTTATTTAGTTTTATTCACTGAATCAAAAGCTACTGAGATTAACCAGAAATTAAACATGGATTCAGCTTTTGTTTTTGTGATACACAGACACAGACAATCGTGTATATTTGGAGAAGAGGAAGAACAACGAGGAAAGAGGAAATCAAAATTAGTAATCGTATCCACTCCAGCATTCGCACGGACAAAGTGAACTATTCTGAATGCTCAGTATAATAATAAACACAAGAACGTATTCAGAATAACACGTTAATCAGTTCCAAATCTCGTGAACATGAGATCAATAATTAGTTTGTACGGATTCTGGTGTCTGGCTAATTACTAAACCGTTTCTGAGACTAGCCAGGGCCTGAGTTGCCTCCATGAGCTCATTGTGGAGCTTAGTGCAGCTCTCGAGCACCTTAGACAGCTCCTGCAACTTCTCCTGCATCTCATTACTGTTCTTCTCATAGACTGTGTACATGTGCTCCTTCATCACCTGACATGTTTCAGTCACCTGCAGGAGGAAAATAATAACTAATAATAACTGAGCAAATCTAAACCTTTTGATTTATGACATGTACAATCACTCATGAAATGTATTCAGACCAACTGTAAAAGTCATGATAGGAGTATTTGGTATGAATATAAACAGCAGGTGACTAGACAGGAAGATACTACACTGGATAAAGCAGGATAACATGCTATAAACAACGCACCTTCTCCAGTAACTTCTCCTGAAAGTTGTCCATCACTTTCTGGTCACTGGTGCGGGAGCCATTAATCTTTTCCACCAGCTCCTGCACTCTTCTGCTGATGTCATCTATACCTGAGCTATGATAGATTTTACCAACAAATGTTGACATAAAATAGTATGTAACTGCATCCGATGCCTGATTTATCTATTAATTTATTGAACAAGTACAGTATTAGGTCTGTAGATGATTGTGTACCTGATATTATGTTCTTGAATCTCAGTCATGCTCACATTTGATGACCTCTCCATAGATGAGTCACGTTCTGAGTCCTCTGTCTGTATCACCAAAGACACATTTTTCATTATCATATGTTTTTTTTTAATACAAGTCTCATAGCTTATGTTGAAAATTACTTGTAATTAAAAGTAAACATAAACAGAACATGTTGCCACATTTTGTCCTTTGTTCTGTTTCATATTTTTGTCAGAGGTATTGTGTCCCCATATGCTGTAATTTTGCTGTCATACTTTTAAAAATATCAAACATATTACATATATACAGTACTGTGTATATATTTATGTGTTCGGTTTACATGATTGGTTTTAGTCGTGCTTTAAAGACCATACAAATGTATCTCTCACTTCCTTTATGCAGATATAATAAGAAAATACAGGAAATGTGTACAAAGTTTTTAGGAACACATAAAATGTACCTTTGATTCTGGATTCAGACTCTGGTCACCCTGAGATTGGCTGCCCCAGCAGTGCTTCAGTGACCAACAATCACAAGGAATAAGCTGTTAACAAAATCATTGTTCCACACCCAGATCACAGACATGTCTGGTCTGCCAGAAACTGTTGGCAAATCTGGATGTGACAGGGGTTTCAGGATCAGCTGCCAATCCCAAGACCTTAAAAGAGATGCTGCAGTGACAAGCATATTTGCCAGGTATTATGAGCTGGAGCCACCTAAAACATGCTTCAGGTCTTTCTTGACCCTCTCTATTGTTCACTGAGGGGAGAATTCTGCCATATTTTGCCTCATCAGGACTCTTTGGACATCATCCATTGGCCTCTGGCTTTTCCCATTTAGACCAAGGTGAGATCAGCAGCTGATGTCGAGGCCCCTGTCACATCTGGATCTGCCAACAGTTTCTGGCAGACCAGACATCTGTCTGTGATCTGAGTGTGGAACAGTGACTCGGCCAACAGCTTTACCCTTATGGTAAACTGAAGCACTGCTGGGGCAATAAATCTGGGGGTGACAAGAGTCTGAATCCAGAATAATTAGTACATTAGTACATTTTATGTGTTCTTAATTACTTTGTACAAATTTCCTGTATTTTCTTATTATATATGCGTAAAGAAGGTGAGAGATAAATATGTATGGTCTTAACAGCGCTGCTAAAACAAAACATGTGGGGTGCCTGTAAATTTTACACACTACTGTAAATGTTTTTGATTTATTTATTTTACCATTCGTGAGTCCTCGTGTCCGGGCTTGGGAGTGGACTGGGAGGTCGATGGCACCGACATGTCGTCAAAGAAAAAATCCATTTGTGTTGAAGTTGACTACGAGTATAAATGTAAAACCACACTTTGTTAGCGATGTATCAGCAACGATGTAATTCAACATTATACAAATACAGTTTGAAGTATAATTTAACAAAAATAAAACGTCTCGATACATTTTTCATTACTAGTTAGCGTTAGCACTGTTAGCTTTAGCTTACACTTAAAAAAATAACATTAGCTTTAGCTACACGCATATAAAACCATATAACCACATAACGAACGACCTTACACATGACTTTATAATTTACTATATGCTGCAAATAAAACATTTATTGTCTTACCTACAAAATTAAGCAGTTATTAGGACTGTACTGCTCAATAAATGTTGTTTCTCCGTACTGAGCTAAGTGCTAACGCCCTGTTAGCTAAATTACCTTTTTTTTATGATACAAAACATTCCCATTAATTACTTTATATATAAAAATATATTTTAAGGTTGTGCTGCTAAAAATCGTACATTGCATATGTATTTTTCATTATTTATTATTTCTAGTTAGGATATCGTCTCACCTGAACACTGGCAGAAGAAGAAGTAAATTATTTAATTAGTGTAATTATATAATTTACTTATTCGTCTGCCAGTCAACTTGTTAATTAATAATTAGTTATATTATATGAATTCTTTGAGAATAATTTATATAATTATTATTCCAGGATATCATTAAGTGTAGAAACTTTTTTTTTAAATAAATAAATAAACTTACATATTTCACTTGAGCAAATAACTTTATAAAGCTATATAATATTATACTAACTATACATGAGTGAAATTCAC
Source organism: Polydactylus sextarius (assembly GCA_016801845.1). Lineage (NCBI taxonomy): Eukaryota > Metazoa > Chordata > Actinopteri > Polynemidae > Polydactylus > Polydactylus sextarius. The sequence continues at coordinate 6,375,429 of CM028907.1, read as the reverse complement.
TGTTTACACTAATTTAACAATAATAACAGAGAACCTCATCATGTATCAATATATTTTTATAGATTCATTAGAAATAAGATCACAGTGATCAATATAGAGACAGATCTGAAAGTGGAACAGGAAGTAATTTAATACAGGATTTATTTCTGATAACTTCAAAACAACAGAAATTTCTTAACAATGTAATTTTTTTTTTCTTTTCTTCATGAATATCTAAGTGTGTGGGTGGTTTTAATGTGTGGGGGTATTATAAAGGAGAAAGCACTCACTCAGATTGCTTTGTTGTGGATTAAATAATCTTTGTGGGGCAGGATGGGAACGGGGATTGGGATGAGGGATTTATTGATCGTTGCTGTGATTGGAAGTATAATCCCTCCCTTCCTCTCTCTCTCTCTCTCTGTCACCGCCCACAGCCTGGATTATTTCAACTTGGAGGACACGGCACGCAGCCGAGAGGATCACAAGCTGTCTGAATTGTCCTGATGTCTACTTGGTGCAGGATGATGGTAGAGCAGGATGATATATCTGAAAGTTATAGTGAAAAATGTTTGTGATATGGCACTGCCAAGATATAAATGTGTTTAATCTGGAAGCTGCAAAAACTTGGTCCTGACAGGTGGGTGAATCTATTCACTGGCCTCTTTTTATGGGGTTGAGAACCAGAAAAGTAGCTTATTGTTCCTTAAACAGTAGGTAGAATAGATGTGCTTTACACTCTTTTAAACAGTAGGAGATCTAACCTTAACCCTGTTTTTCTACATTTAGGAGTGACATCACAACGAGTGGATAGATCAAATGAATAACTGCTTCACTTTCAATATAATGGAATAACTGCTACTCACTCACTGGAGCCTCCTATTTTGGGAATATGGACAGTTTTAATTACACAGACGATGGCGGACAGTCGTTCCAGTTCCTGGTTCACAATGTGGAGCCTTTGTACAAAGAGTACAAACCTCCACCCAGGGACCTCATCCAGCTGCCTAAATCTGTTCTCTACCTTGTGATGGCTGCCCTGGTTGTGGTTGCTGTGGCTTACGCCATCGTGGGTCACCTCATCAAAGACCTAATGCTCGATATAACAGGTAAATACTACAATGCAATGTGATACTAATATTGACAATAAACTGTAGTTTTATGTGGTTTAACTTGCTTTTGTTGTGTTATTGATGTAATCCAGCAATACTTTCAACATAAGGGTTTGAGTTTGACGCACCACTGTAAAATGTATTTTATGTTGTTAAAAGTTAATACATGGCATTCTTGCTACCACATCTGGTTTTCACTTCTGTTTATATTATGAATGAAAATGAAAATGTTTGGCACATTTTTGGGCATGCGTTGACTGTGCTGTGATGAAAAGGTGTTTAATTGTGAGTTGTGCAATGTTTTGATTTTAGTTGAGTTTAAAGAATGTTGATATCCATCAAATAAAAGATAACAGATTTTCCAAATAGTGTTTTAAGTTATTCTGCAAACCTGCTGCAAACAGTTGACGTGTGTTACACTTTAACAAGACAATCAAAAGTTTTCATATAATTGGTAGGAATAACTCTCCTCCTCTGTCCATCCTCAGACTGTTTGCTGGGCCCACTTGATGAGGACCTGAAAAAGGATGGAGACATGGAGGGACTCAGTCCGCTGCACATGCCTCCTAACCTCAGCCACTCCCACCCAAATGCATTTCACGTGTGGGACCAGGATGACGTCATCATCCCCATGCCCCCTCTAGATATGAGCCCGACAGCCAGCCCTCTAATGTCCGTCATCCCGTACATACCTTCGTTTTTCCCCAACTCCCTCAGCATCAGCAGCCCTTCATTCAATCACCCAATCCCAAAGGAGAGTGATGCATGAGGGGGGAAGAGATGAAGACAGTTTCAACAGGGTTAATCTCAACCCCACCACCTCCTCATCTCACTTTGAGTTTCTTATTTAGCTGAACTCCTCGCTTTCACCTGTGAAACACCTGTTACCCATCCGCTGTTTAAAGATGATGGAAAAAGTTAAACAATGTCTGGGGAAGCTCATGAGTGAGTGTCACAGGTCCTTTCCAATTAAGATCTCATGTTTTCCAAATTAAATTGGAAACACAGAAGCAGTGATAGAGGCCAATCTGGACAAATGGATTCACTTGTATTGGAGTGATTGATCTCTGAATTTGACTGAGACAGAAAACTCTCCCTGGGATACTGAGCGGGACAGCCTTCACTTCACTGTTTAATTTTTTCCCAGTGGATTTGTGCCAAGTTAGCACCATGATCATCTTCTCCTTGTGTTAATATCAGACCAAGCTGTTGCACTTATTCAACAAACTTCAGATGTAGTTCAGTTATTATTAGCAGCTTGTGATGTTCAACATAAAATAATCCAAAATGTCTGAGTCATTAACTTCAGTTAAAATTGTGTCTTAAAGCTACAGTTTCGCTGTGTGTTTGTCAAATGTGTTATTCAGTGATATGAACACCTGAAGAGACATAATGAAGGGGTCATTGTGCACATTACAGGAGGTGCATGTTAAATTACTGTGTCAAATAAAGGTGATGAATGCTGTCTGCTAAGATAACGCTTGCTGACACTTTTGTCTCAGTCTTCAAATACTAAATATATACAAATATATTTCCATTCTTAAAGGAGGATCAGACTAACTTAGTAATAGGGTAGGGTTAATTCAGTTAGCGGGGATGACCGCTTTAAAACGTGACTGTGATACCTTTTAAAAACAGGCACAGTGTCTGCAAAGTTATTTTTGTGACCTTAATGTCGGTATCTGACTCTCTCACAACATATGTGATGTCAACATGTGATGACAACATATATGTCATCACATTTGTGTTTCCAAAAGAAAAAGTGCAACTGCAAAAGAGTACAATTCTCTGTACTTGCCTTTTGGCACAAAACACAAATACACTGTTACATAACACGAAAAAGCAGATTTCAGGGTTCAGTTTTAAGCAGGATTTTGGATGAGATACAGAAATCCCGTGGTATTAAAACACATGAAGTGATGTGATATCACTCACATAAATACTATCATTATCTCCCTGTCACAGGAGATTATTCCACCCTTAATGTTTCTCTTCAAACAAACAATGTATTACATTAACATTAACACAATCTTTTTTATTTGCTTATTTAGAAAAAAAAAAAAAAAAAAAAACTCTGGCACTGAGGCAACATTGCTCATTCATCCCCAACCCTGAAACCCAGAGTGCCTGTATTCAGTGAGGGATGGAGATTACAGAGAGAAGATTAGATGAGCAGCTTAGCCTTTAATACGGTGTCCCTTTATTACTTTTGAGCTGTGGAATTAGATAATCAGACAGTAGCAGCCCAACCTGAGTGGACTCAGATTTTAGAAAGTTGTTGTTCCGGTTGTATGACAGGGTTGATTGGATCGAGGCTGGAGTGCACAGAGAGCTAAGTGATACAAGTTACAGTGGATATGTTGTATCTAATGAGCAAAAACTCAATTGCAACAAAATGAGATCAAAACAGATGCAGCGATGAGTGTAGCTGATGTTGCAGCTGCACACATTGAGGGGTGCACTGGTGCAAGGAAAAACAGATGAAACAAACAATGGAGGAGAGTAGTAGGGAGAAGTGAAACAAACAGGTGAAAGAAAAATGTTTTTAAAAATATTTTTTAGCTTCCTAAATGATGAATGTCAGGAGGAAGTAGAGAAACATTAAAATTAGGAAAAAGATTCCTGTTTCCACATTTAGAAAAAGTTACAACCAGTTGTAAGACACAAAGAGCATATTTTTTTATTATAAAACTTGGAAACATCTGAGGATATTATCTTTAAAGATCCTACAACATATTTTCTCTAAACTTCTTACAGTAGATGATGAAGGCCTGTAAAAACATAATGTTATTTTTCCTCATATATACTGTATACTGTATTTTGGTGCCTTAATTTAAGAAAATCGAGGCCCACTAATCCTGTTTCGTCAGGCAGAGGACCTCCGAGCTATAAACTCTACACTGACACTGTGGTTGATGCACTGCTGACATTAGATCTGTCCGACTGGAGCTGAGGGTTCAGGGCTTAAGGCGGAGCCAATAAAGACTTAAAGAAGGTCAAACTGAGAGGAAGTGAAAGGCCGGAAGGTTCCAGACGACAGATCTGTGTGCTGTTACTCCACTAAAATGTTGCATCATGTTTGATCAAAGGGGGAAAAAATGAGAGTAACAGCAACAGCAACTGACTGTTTGTAAATTCAGCCTTTTATTTGTGTTCACCAGAGCTGAGAGACATTTTGGGATTAGTCATTGTCTGGGCTTTGAAGTGGAACATGTGAGTGAGGGATTACTGTGCTTCAGTTTTGGACATTTGGTACCAGGTGGTAAAACCTGAAACCTGTGGCTTATATCAACTCAGGGTTTTTTGGCCAAAGCTGAAAAGATCTGAAAGTATTCTGGATGCGGTAAAAGCTTATTTTAATAAAGAAAACACATTGGACATGGACAAACAGTTCCATGCCGTCATTGTTCACATATTGGCTAAGTTTCAATATGTGAACATGTTCTTCTGATTGTTAGCAGGTGTTTAATGGTCACTGGCCATTTTAACCTGCGATAACTTGCACCCGCATCAGTTTTATAGCTACATTATCATTAATTCAGTGATGTGCCTCTGGAAACATGTTTTACATCCATTTAATATCACTTTTAACTCTGTCTTTGATCTTCAGATCTGGATCCATCATTCAAAGAACCTATGAGTTGACAAACTCAATTCAGAAGGTGTCTAATCATCAGTCTGTCTGGCCTGACGTGAAACCCAGTGAAGCTTTCCTTTGGTCTGCAGGGAAGTGGGTGGGGTGATTACGTCAGTCAAGGTTAAATGAGCCCTTATCCTCAGGTGACGGCTTACCCTCAGCTGATATCTTGTTGGCATTGACTCAGTTCTGTCAGTTTAACTCCTAGTCTGACGATGCATGACACCAGCAGACCATAACTCATCCTAATTGGATCAGGACAACACTCACTAACAGTCAGTAACCCTGTAATGGCCGGACTGTGGTTCACAAGATGAGAAAAGCGTTGATTTGATCTCGCTGTGACACTACATTACATAATACAATAAGAAATGACTTAAGTGTTTTGGCTTTTTGGAGGATTTTAACCTATAAATATTTGTGTTATTTGTGTACATTGATTATTTCTATGAGGAATTAAGATTGCAAAAAAAGTCCCCGTGCATCATACAAACATTCAAGTGAAGCTAAGCAACATGTGAACAGGAGAGAGAACAGAAATCTGTCCTGGTCTGGTCCACGATTTGTTCCCTGGTCTATTGTCATTGGTTGACTGAGTTTATCCTGGACGCAGTCACTGCCAATCTGCTGTCATTTGGTCTAATCCTCTGTTGGCAGGCCAGGTGGTTCTCTGTGGCCGAAAAAAAAAAAGAGCAGTGACTGTGGAAATCTTGACCTGCCCTTCAGCAGCAGCTCAACCATGTCAGTGTTTAAATTTTGCAAACACAGTTGCGGATATATGGAGCATAAAATACTGGAACATAAGAATATTTCTTTACTTTTAGAAGTGAAATCTGTATAGTTCATCATACCAGGTTAACTACTGGGAAAACTAAAACAAATGGCCAACAGCAGGGATTATTTATGGCTCAGATATTACAACTGCAATTTCAAGGCAGTTTTTTTTTTTTTTTTAAGTCATCTAATCAACTAAGCACACAAAGTAGCCACTGTGTTTGAAGTCATTTACAATAGTGGTTGACCCACGTGACCTGTACACATGTGAACAAAGACAGAACACATTTCTCCACATCCTGTTAAGTTTCACACAGGTCTTCAGACAAAACTGTGGTAACTGCACTAACAAAAGTGACAATAGCTGTTCATGTATTGATGTGCAGACATCAAGGGGGATTTAACAGTTGGGACAAATGTGCATCACATCAACAGACCAAGTTGTGACTCTTACTGAACTTGAACACAAGCTCAAGTTCAAACCAGATTAACCCAGGCTGTAGCTGCCTGTAAAACAAAATGTAAAATGTCTGCAGTGATCAAAACAATTTATTTTCCTTGCTAAAAACCTCAATTTCTGGTAGAAATAAAAGACTTTAGTTGTTAAAGTTTAGATATAGATGTGATCACTCTGCATTCAAAGTGAAACAATGAGCCACAAGTCTGAAGTAGAAACATCACAAGACTTGAACAAAAATCAGATAAGACAATATTTACAAACCACATTTATTCTTTTGTCACAGTAAATTCACATGTAAAACTAATTGATTCTTTTAAAAATCAAATGCTTTCAAAATATTAATGCCAAAGTTTAAAATACAGGATTAACAGCCATTATTTTGATCTCAAAATTACACTGCATGTTGATTCTGTATGGGAGACCACTCCCATTAGCAGGTCTAGTTAAACTCCCTCTTAGAGAGGACAGTGCGGTAGAGGGAGGTGCCTTTGGCCTGGTAGAAAGTGACTATCATCTTGTTCTTATTGACTTCTGCATGGACAAAGCCTCCGAGTGTTGAAGCTTGGCCAGTGAAGAACTTCAGAGAACCTTTGGGAACATGGTTCCAGTGACGGACGTCGGGATCCAGGAAGTTTCCAGCACCGCTCACTACATAGCCAACACCAGACTCTTCAATGTACTGTAGAGAAGACAGGAGATAAGATTGAAGCAAATTACAAGAGTTAATGCAGAGAAACGGACAAAACACAGATACACCAACCTGCAGATTGTGGTCATGACCACAAAGGTAGGCAGTGGCCTTGTATTTAAGCAGCAGAGGGTGAAGCCTCTGCAGCAAACATTCGGTGGGTCCGTGTTCAGACACGGACCAGACAGGGTAGTGACCGGCCACCAGCAGGAAGTCTGCCTTAGACTGAGCTAGTCTGCTCTGCAGCCAGGCCAGCTGACGGTTGGCATGAGCTGCATGCAGAGGGCCTCTGGGCTTCTGATCAGCATAGTCATCAGAGTTTCCACACAGCATCACAGTGTCGAGCATAATGATGGTCAGGGTCTTCCCGGTGTTGGGGATGTGGAAGTTCAGCTCGTAATAATACGCAGGAAATTTCCTGAGAAAGAAAGGAACAGCTTAACTTCATGGTTCCCTTTTCTTGTTTTGTTTGAAACTTTTGTGAAGTTGTTTACCATCTGTCAGATTTGCGGCTGTAATCAATCTGAGCCTTGACATTCCCTGCGTGGTCGTGATTACCAGCGAGCACGTACCACGGGACTCTGAGAGACTTTGCAGTGTACACAGACTCAAAAGTGTCCTGAGAGGATGATTCAAAAAAGGAGAAAAAAAAAAAACCTCACATTTGCTATGCTGATTCTTATTTTGCCCTTTATATGATACATTTGATAGTCTTAGCTGACCTTAAACCGAGGAGAATCCACACTGTCCACACCTTTGTAGTAGAAGTTATCACCAAGGGCCAGAACAAAGTCAGCTCCCATCTGCTCTGCTATCTTACTCATCTCTCGAGCAGTAGTCTTCTGCACAGCGGTGATATACGGGGGGTAAGGAACACCACCCCAGTCTCCTATGGCCAGGAACTTAATAGAAGTTCTGTTCTCTGCAACAGAAAACATATTTTTTACTGGAGAATCTGAGGAGCAAACAAAACAACAACAACAACAACAACAACAAAAAAAAGCTTCCCTTAAAATCAAAACAAATGTTAAACATCACTTACTACTGCTTGCTCCCAGGTCTTCAAAGGCAGTAGGATAGCAGTAGGCCACATTGATGGCAGCAATAAAGATGGATACCAGTGCAACTGCCATCTTAAAAGACATAAAAATAAAGAAAACAGATCTTCAGATAACAACCAAAACAGCATAAAGAGCGAGACCGTCAGCCATAACTGAAAGTGGTTACATGCGCAAACAGAAAAAACCAGAAGCGGAACATGCTTAGCCAACCACTGTCAACGCTTACCACGGCAGCCAGTGCTTCCTCGTCACCTTCCCACCCACTTAACTACACAACAACCTTGTTCATTTGCATTTTATGCTGAGAGGTGATTGGTGATTGGCTGCAGCCATGAAGCAGACAAGTCGCAGCTGGAGCTAATAGAAACTGATCACAGTTGCCAAAGTCAACGAGGCTGTGAAGGTCAGAGGTCACAATTTCAGGTTTGTCAAAACATTTTTCAAACAAGAATCAAAAGCTGTTAATGAAACCAGATCAGCCTCAGCAGGGAAATTCCCGAAAACACAAGATCTCAAAATGAAAGTGGCTGACAAGAAAATAAAAACAGCTTAGACGTGTGCAGAGTGTGTCTGTGTGCAGAGATTAAGATCTCAAAGATAAAACACTCACAGCTGATAGACGGTGAGACGTGCTAAAGGATGACCTGATGGGACAGTCTTTGTCCTCGCAGCCGCTCTTCCTGTCCTCCTTTTATCAGCGTTCGTGGAGGAGAGGACAGCCCCGGGACACGACGCTGGGGCATGATCATTGCTCACACCCTGACTAAGTCCTGGGACAAGAGGGTCATCTGGACCATGTGATCAGCTATGGTTATTATAGCTGTTGTCCAGACTCCACTTTTTCCACTTCACTGTTAATGACTATTTTCCTCTCTTTTTTTTTTTTTTTTTTAAATTTGTGCTTCCATATTTTTTGGATAATTTAGGAAAAGGAAATAAACCCTACGTTCCAAGTTTATTTCTGTAGTATAATAGGTCACAACATGGGCAGATTGTTTAGTCTTAGCCTTTATTTTGCTTCTTTAAATCCAACTTCTTTTACTATATTTTCAGGATTTCCATACTTTCTGTCTTTAATGTAAACGTATACATCTATCTTTCATGACTTGTAGTTATGAATTCACTCATATACTAGTGAACTGTATATAATTACTCTTAGATAACATCTTCTGTGATGTCGGAATAACTTTCTCGGGTCAGAGAAAAAAAAAAAAAAAAAAAAATCACACTTCCACTTTTACCAGAAAGACTGTGGACGTATTATGTGTGAAAGATGAACTTGTTTATGAGGCAGAGCTGAATGAAAAAAAGCCATCGAGTGGAATCATGTAAAGTCTTGTCTTTCTAGCGCTTAAAAGTCTGTATTTATCAGCTTCTGTTGCTGCAATTTTGACAAATATTCTAAGAACAGAGAGCAAACTGTAAATGTATGAACATAACAGCTACTCTACGTGGGGAAAAAAAAAAAAAGTTCCATTTTGTTATTTCATTACTTTCCCCTGGAACCCAAGCACCTCTACTGCTCAGCGACCTAATTCCCCCGCTCCAGGGTCAGCGAGGCTTCATTTCATCTTTGCTAACAGCAGAGCTGGACATATAGACCAGTCATGCTACATGGTGATACTACATACTTCAGCTGGCTGACAATGTGAAGCATCTGCAGGGGCCTTTAACACGAATTGTGGGTGTTGCAAAACTTTCCCAGTGACACAGATGTGAGAAATATCTTTTTTTTTTTTTTTTTTTTTTTTTTTAAATGGAAGTTCAAGTTGACCTGCAATCTTTCAAATCCTGTAGATGAGACAGCAGGAGCAGAGTCTGACCTGAGCTGACACTTAATATCAGAGCTTTATCTATTAATATAAATAAAGGTAAAACTTTACAATCTACAAGATCCTGTTAGCAAACTGATGGTCAGAAACTTTTCTCCAAAGTCATTTATTTTTATTTTACGAGAATTATTTTTAGCATTTTATGTGACACAAACGAACAAATCTTCAGTTCCGAACTACGAGCAGCTTCAACTTAAAACCAAATACTGACAGAGAATCAGTATGTTGGATTTAAAAAAAACAAACAAACAAAAATAAAACAAAAACACAACAAACCAAGAAAAAAAGACATAAAGATAAACCAAGTTTTTTTTTTTACATGTCAACATGAATATAAGAGCCGGAGGAGTTAAAAGAAAACAGGGATTTCTATCTAAAATTACCAGACAAGTGAAGTGAAGTGTAACAAAACAAAAACAGCTACTTTCCAGTTTCAGAGACAACACAAGCACTTTTTTCTTTCCTTTTTTTTTTTCTGAAGTGTTATCCCCGGATCGTCACAATCAAGAGTCCAAAGATGGTGTAGTGAGGTGAGGAAGGCTGTATATTACATGGTGATTAATAATTCATGTTGCTGTATCCAGAGTATGAGCTCTGGTTTTGTCCTCCGTAGCCCTGGTACATACCGTACCCCTGCTGGCTCCCCCAGGACGACTGACTGTCCCAACCTGTGGAATAAGATCAAATCAGGTCCTGTTATTTCCTCTGTCAGTATTTGTTTTAATACGGGACATAATGCGGCGGTGGATTATTTATAAATGTTGACAGAAGGGATGGATTTAATCTTGCTACATCCTTACTCACCATAATTATTATATACTTGGCCGCCTGTAACAGAGCTGGGGTAAGCTGTGCTGTACATCGAGTAGTCTCCTTGGCCCTCGTTCTGACCCTGGATTAGCATCTTCTTCTTCTCATCTCCGTAACCATAGCTGTACGGGCTCTCCTGATCGGCAGGCGGAGGCATCGACTGGTAGCTCTCCTCCTTTGTGGTGGTGGTGGAGGTGGAGCTGGAGATGGGTGGAGAGGAGTAGGTGGCGCTGCTCTCAGGATAGAAGGTGCCGTAGCCGATGGTGCTGCTAGAGCCATTGCCTCTGCCTGTTGTGCTACTGGTGTTATTGCCGTAGAGTTTATCTTAAAAACAAAAAAATAATCACTACTGTGTAAATTATTTTTTTAAAATAATTATTTATTTTCCTTTAATGGAAAAAAACATGGTGTAACTATTTAAATAAAACGGGAGATACACAGCAGATTAAACACACACACAAAACATGACAATCAGTAATGTTTACTTACGATAGCCTGTGCTGGTGCTGCTCTCATAACTGTAGTTAGCTTTAAAAATAACAGAAAGAATTGATTTCATCATATATGTATATCTTTGTACCACTAGGTCAACATCAAGCAAGTGTAAAACTCTCTTACTTTTATTATAACTGGGTCCTGGAGGGAAAGGTTTGCCTCGGCCCCTGCCGCGACCTCTGCTGGGACCCCAGCCGCGAGATCCGGAGTCTGAGGGAATACCACGGATAGTACCGAAGCCTGGGATGTGCTGTTGGAACATGGCACGACAGAACAATAAGGGGTCGTGTCATCAGAAATCAGGTCATTTTGAGAATCACTACAAATACATTACCATGTCGGTGTACGTGACCTTCTTCTTAAAAAGACTTCTGTTAGTGTTTGACACTCCACTATCGTCTGGGAAGAGCTTCTCCAGGGCAGCGAGGGCAGCGTAGGCCTTCGCCTCCTTCTTATTAGAGCCTCTACCTTTAAACTTTTGTCCGTCCACCTCCACCTGAGACATGACAGAGAGAAGACATTTATCAAATGATTGTTCTACTGACAATCAGCAAAAATGTCTGGACTCGCGTGGCATTTTTCTGAGATAAACATGTTGAGAGATCACGTATGTATGAATGAATGAATGAATGAATGAATGAATGAATGAATGAATGCCTTTATTGTCATGTACTGTAAAAATACAGTGAGTATATCAAAGCTGTAATGCAGGACAGACCCAAGAACTGCGGTTACCACCTTCAAGGTTCATGTTTGGCTCAATATATACTTAAAAATCAAAGGAGCAGCCTTTTTTCTTGTGTGTGATGGTGCTTACTGACCTCCATGACAAAGCACTTTTCGTGGGAGCCTCCTGTCTCTGCAGACAGCTCGTACTTCAGGCTGCGGCGCTTCTCGTTTAGCTCCATCACAGGGTTCTTGCCGTTTTTTGTCAAGATGGGACCTTGACTGCTCTGTTCATAGCAAAGAGGACAAACAATGGAGATGTTAAGTCAGTGCTACTGTATGAGAGTATGGGAGAAATACAACACTCTGAAGGACGGAGCACATGCACATACATCTTCTGACGTAGTGGGGACTGTAACAGCAGCTTGTATCGATTCAGTGTCGCTAATGGATTCTGGTTTAGACTCTGAGCCTGTTGGGAGACCGAGATCCTGTAGGACCTGTAAATAACATGAGTCAGAATGAGGGGTAAGTTTGTTGCTGAGCAATTAACATGCAGATGTGAATATAAATACAAAGAGCCTCGCCTTGGTGGCTACGTTAAGCTTAGCAGCTCGTTTCGAAGGCCCGGTGGCTTCATACGTCTTCCCATTTAAATCCACCGCCATCGTGAAAACCGGCTCGTGGACCGGACCGGTTTGAGACGTGAGCCGGTACTCAAGGCCGGGTCTATACTGGTTTAGACGCATCACAGCATTCATGTTAAAATCTTCAGTGACTGGAGAGAAAAAGGAAGAGGTACAAAAAAAAAAAAAAAAAAAAAGAAAAACATATGAGGAGTTTTGTACAAGACCAAGTGTCTGTGAGCTGAGTCAAATTATTCAAGGTCAGCATTTACATTGCTGTCTGCATGTATCCACCGAGACACATGATATGCTTCAGGGGAAGTCTGTGATAAAACTGCTGAATTGTTTAATGTGAATATATGAATCAGGGAAGATAAAAAACAGTTTCCACCAGAAAGAAAACAGGACACAAACTCCAGGTTCCTCAGTTTATGAATTGTTTGACCCACTTATATCCCAACAACCTGCTTCAACTTCTCCCTCTACCACTCAGTCCACATTTATTTCTGACTCAGACGTATTATTATAACTATAAATTTTCACGACAGTAAAAACAGCGTACGGGAGAAAACCACACACATTCTGTGTTTGTGATTTAGGAACTGATGGTAAATTCTGTGGTCTAATGTTAATGTGACGCTCATTTGTTATTATTGCTGTGACACTTTAGATGCAGGATCGCTGTGAATAATCTCCATCCTCACTGTACATTCAACATCACAATTTATTGATAAATAGTAAACACTTGTTAATAATTTATTGTATTGATAACACGAGGTAAGGGCTGGGTCCTGATTGAGTTGTCAGATGTGGATTGTGGTCTGAAGTTTCAGAGGCAGTGGCCTCCGATATTCAATACTAACATGATTTCCTCTGAAAGCGTTTCTGGAACTTCAGAAATTTCCTCTGTTTGCTGTTGAGATGAGGTTCGTCGTCCTCTTTATCCACCTCGTCGTAAGATCTCTTCACTGGCAGGCTGAAGATCTGGGCTGCACGAAATGACAGAAATAACAGTAATATTAAGAGATATTTTTCCACAAAAGCACTAAAAGATTCTTGAGCTACATGGGAACCTGGGAAGATAATAAAACGGTACCTGATCCGGTCATCCCCACTGATTTCCGTGGCTTCACGGGTTTGCTGTCCCTCCCCAGCACCTTGTGCATCTGACCAAATGCACACAACCTCAAGGCAAACTAAAAAACAAATACAAGTGTTAGATTCTTTGCCCACGTTTCAAAACTATGTGTGTGCTTATTCTGTCACACATTAGCAGCTTCGTCTTACCTGAGCGCTCTGCGTGATGTCTTCGCGTTGCTGCAGATTTAGACATTCAATGGCATCAATGTCTTCCTTCTCACATGGATCTTTAAGTCCAGGGCCATCTTCAAACACATGCACGTACATAAGTACATCAACAATAATGCCAGTGTATGAACGATAATGCTGATTTGATAAACACACCTTCCAAGAGGATTCCTGAGGCAATACACTCCAAAACCCTGCGGAAGGACTCGCCTGCTCCCATCGGTCTCTCAGACGTGGCAATAGCTTTTTCTACCAACAGTTCAAGAGGCTACGTGGAGGAAGAGTAAAGTATTCATTAAAAAAAAACATACACATATCCCATCTTCGCTGCTGTTACAACAACAGTGTCCTTACCCATCCTGAGAGCGGCGTCCAGGTTGGAACACGGTTACACAAGTCCCTCATGATCCGGATCACGACGACAGCAGAGTTCAGGTCGCTGACTTTAGCCTGGTGAGACAAATAAAAAGCCAGTTCAGTCAGAAAAGCTGCCAACTCTGATGTGACCACACCCCCTGTGTTTTCTGGGTTCTCAGAAAATAAGAGCCCATAAACAAGGCAAGCACAGAAAGGTCAGATTAAAATGAGTCATCTCCAGACCAAGAACTGATAAAACTAACGTATACTGGACATGTATGTCCACATGCTCTTTGTTGAGTTGAGGCAGAGAGAGCTCAGTCTGGCAGATGACATTTTTATAACTCAATCTATATGTTGGTGTCGATGCCAATGATATATTTAATTCTGTCATTGATGCGGATCAACAGATCACTCCTCAACTCTTCTAAAACCTTTGGTATTTTGGGGTTATGAACTACAACAACTACTGCTGAGAGCACAGTTTGACACTGTTACTGCCTCTAAATGGAGAAAAAACAAACAGAAAAAAAAAAAACACAAATAAAAAAACAAAAAAACATTTAAAATCATTCAAAGACACAGTTCAACCTTATGTACAAATAAGGACGTGAATGCAAACCTGGAACCACTTGGCGTGGCGGAGAGACGCCAAGGCAGTTAGGCATTTCTGCCTGTCCAGAACGTCCGGCGGATCGTTGACTGTTCGCGTTTCTATTGACGAGGTGGGGTAAGAAGAAAAGGTACAGTTTGACCAAGGGGGTCAGCTCTGTCTTGCAGCTCAGGGAACAGCAGCTTCCCACAAACCACCAGCGGCGGGGAGAGGGGGTCCCAAATATCAAATATATAAATCTTTCCTCTCAACAAACGTAGACAGATCCATACTTTATCCACAGAGTTTGACAGTGGAGGCAAAAAGACTGTCATAAAGACACGGCAGTGTTTACAACATTGCATAGCATGCAATGATGTAAACACTGAGTTTAAGACTACAGGGAATACCCCCTTCCCTCAGCCTCTCGGCTTGGGTTTGCTACTTTTCCCCCCTTCTGAGACAGTATGTCCAGTTGGTCAAAGGTCCAGCGTTCCTAAAAACTTGACAAACTACAAGGCAGTCAGTTGTGAATCACAAGCATTTAGAGAATCTCCACGTCTGCCCCACTCTGCAGCAAAACTGATAAAGACTCCCTATTCTACAAGACACAAAGAGCCATACCGGCTTTGTGCAGGTTTTAGCTAATTTTCTACACTACAGTTAAAATTCAGCTCATCTATACACATCAACACCTCGGCTATGGCAAGTTGATCACTACACTGGGTCACAATGAATGGTTGAATAGTTATGAGTAGTGAGTAATAATAGCAATAACTGAAAACCTGTCAGTAGTAAAATATGATGTAATAGGGCTGAAAGGCAACAACCAAAATTATCATTAAAAGTATTTATCTAAAAACGAACCAATGAACCTAACTAGAATCTGTAATAATGTTAATAATTGTGATTACAACACAGTAAATGAGGAAGATTCAGTTCAACAAATGTCTGATTTGACATGACAAACACTTTACTAGTTGGCAGCTAAACCTGTGAATACGTGTGTATTTGATGTACATGTGTAGTCCCTAAAATCTAAAACACAGCTAAAGTCGTGATAGTAGTTATTACATAATATGCAGGCTCAATGTGCAGTGTAGCAAATTGAATAAAACTGCAGTGAGACCAGTATGGCTCTGTATGTGGGCCTTCAGCTAACACACACTGATGAAGCTCCACAAACAGTCCGCTAACTAATAAAAATTCGAAAATAAACAGATTATCATTTCGTTGTTCCTATTTTTTCCCTATTTTTAAAGTTTAAAGTCTCCTAAGAGAAAGCGAATGAAACTTCCCATCATCAATCAGTTTTGCTGCAGCTGGTGCCAAATGTACATGTTCAGCATCAAGTACATGCAATGCGCGCTCTAACTTGTTATTCTTGAAAAAGCCTTCACTTTAACCATGAAAACAATTCAACAAGAATACACAGAGTTGTTGTTGTTTTTTTTATGACTGAGGCAAATGTCATTAACAACATGTGCAGAATGAGTCAGCGACTATAAAGGAAATGTGGTCCTGGCAAACGCCAGTTTTGTCGCAAAACGACGGCAGGACTCTCGAGCGAGTGAAGAGCCAACATCTGTTGGTTGTTCACTGGCCTCGGCCTGAGACAGCCACTGTACAAGCTCCACTGAGCTCAATGAGATGTGTGAGGTTTGAACTGTCAGAGCAGAGTAACAGGTCAGTGGAGCAGTATAGTGGCTGCGCACTGAGAACACACAGATCAGCCTTGTGGTAGCTGATGTTTGGCTGGAGGCTGGACCAACGTATGTACCTTCTTCTATTTCACTCTCTCTTTCATCCTCCTGTAGTAGTTGTTCTTCACGTTGTTGTTGTTGTTGTTCTTCCTCTTCAATTTTACTCTCTTTTTCCGTCCTGACAAGTGGTGATGTCATGTGGATAGTGAGAGTCAGGGCCGACTCTTTTGTAGTTGTCACAACAATAGTGGCATCATCTGGACACTCACTTACTGCATAAGAGCCAGCTGAAATATCCTATTAAAAAGAAAAAGAGAAATGTCAGCCATGCAAAGACAAGCAAAAACAAACATCTCTGAAATCGGTTTTCATGTGGGATGACATAAAACATCCGTATCATTCTTACCTCTAACTGTGCAGTTAGCTTTTCAGCCACATCTTTAAGCAAAGTGACAGTCGGCTTGTTGGAACAAAGCAGCACCAGCTCCAGGTCCTTGTCTCCCTTCAACAACAGTCCTTTGGCCACTAGACCGACTCTCATAACACCACGCAGGATGCGGTCTGAAACACTACTTGAATGGCTAGAAGGAAAAAAAATAAATAAAAAATAAAATAATTAAAAAAAAAAAGTCTTAAACTTTATTTCACAACTTTTAGTCGCAAGAACAACTACCACAGTATGTTTAGACGCAATGCTTACCTCTGTTCTTCTGTATTTTCTTTTCCATCTTTTTGTCCATTATCCATCTGGTCAGAAACAGTCTTCAGAGCACACTCCACATGTGAGACAATGTTCTGAACCTCCTCGAGCTCCTCCGGTGAAGGATACACTTCAGAGTGTTTGGCCATCACGTGGCGGTCATATGGAGTGCGCACATGGGACGACGCAGCCTCCTGAAATGGGGAAAAATATACATACAGTATATCAGGAAAAATAAGGTTTGTGTTGGGAAAAACAACAACAATGTAGATGAGACAAGCTCATGCTGTAATCAAATTAACTAAACCAATGCGTAATTATGTTGGAATGAAAAAGAGTTTGAGTGAAAAAAGCCATCCTTATATTACTCAACTATCATTGGTCATGGTTTGGAAGACCATGATGAAAACATACATAAAAACATGCATAAGGTAGATTTTATGCAGAAAGAAGATCAACCTTTTTCAAGCATTATACAACAGCTATGGAAGACAGTAGATGCATCTTAGTGAGATAAAACAACTTCTGAATAATCAGATCAAACAACCTCCTCATAATGTCGTTTATCCTCAATTTCCTCGATAGCAGCGATGTAGTCATGGTATCGTCTCAGCTCCTCCTCGTAGCACAGACAGTCGTACCAGTAACGCAGCTCCTCGTATCTGGAGGGGACGATGCAACGAAATGAAGACAACACACGTGTTAAATGTCATGAATGTTATGCTTTTATTCCACCATGCTGTTCTTGGTGTTTCTGATCGACTATAAAACATGGAGTGGGCTGGTTTGACCATAGCTTAAGTCCTAAGGTGCAGTAGCTTCCAAGACTCACATTTTTGGTAACATGTTGAACATATTGAGTCATGGCTGCTGCACTTTCTACAAATCACTAGATGTCGCTGTGTTTCCTAATATCTAGTCTTCTCATATTTTCTCTGCACTATAAGAAACAAACGTCAGAAACTTCACAAGGTTTCTTCAGTTCAGGTCTATTGATTTATTCTCCTGCACATGTCACATATAGTTGTGTGCATTATCATTTAAAGCCGAGCTTAAGTATGACTACGTATGCAACAGCAACAGTGCTACCACAAGTGTCATTTTATGACATTATTAAGAGTAATTTAAGCCTATGCAGTTAACTCAACATTGCATAGTTTGCATGTGTACCTGTCAAAGTCGTGCGGGAGGAGTCGGTGTCCCTGCTGGATCAGACTATCCCAGTACAGCAGCTCCTCATAAGCCTGGTGCTCATCCCACAATGGCGCTGCAGCGGCGGCCATTCCGTCACGACTCCCAGCCCGAAGCTAACACCTGTTCTGGCAGCATAAAAACGCCTCTATCAGGCAATGTGGAGATAACAGACAACTGTCAGATAATAAACAATAACAACGTTTCTTCTTCTCTACTAATTGGTTGGAAGCTGTGTATTAGCTCGTGTTTACAACACGCACCGTCCACTTAGCGTTTAACAGCGGGCTAATGTTAGCAAAGATGCTCTGACATTACCCAGCATGCCACTGCCATTATTCTCCGCCAGCCGTTAGACGTGGTTGTTTCCCACAAAACCGCTGACTTTACTTTACGATTAAATCGTGCATTTAATAATTATTTACCTTAATGGTCGAACCAGTGCTGCACTCGAGATGAGCGTTTAGCTTTTTTTCTTGTTCGTTTTTCACTGTTTTTCCGTCAGAATGACAACCAGCGTACAGACTCATTACTGCCCCCTAGTGTGTAGGAGGCTGCAGTACCCGAGGTTTTTTTTGTGACACCGCCGCCTAGTGGACTAAATGATCAAAAAAAAAAGATTGGAGTTACCTTTTCTGCAACATTTTAATAAAATAAAATAAAGTAGATAAATACAACAAGATGAAATCAGGCTGTATTTTACCTTGTTGTTTATTATACTTATTTATTTTATTTATAGTGTCCTTGTCCTTGTTTTTCTTTTCATCAGGCTTGATTTTGTTTCAATTTACAATTAAATTAATTTCAATTTACTTGGACAATCTTTTTCAAAATATTCTGAAAATAATTATAGCACAAATTATAATTACAAATTATTATGAAAATAATAGATATAAAAAATATTTATAATAATGGAAATGACTTGAACTTGTCTGGAATTTGAACTTTATTTTATTTTATTTACTTTAATTTTATCATAAAGTTACAGTTAAAAAAGAAATAAGTTTGTGATTTAGTCTCTTTTATATAAAAACCAACAAAACATTTTTCAGCATAGCGTTAGATGAGTGATTTCTCATGTTTAAAAAGTAACAAAGTGGGATTTTACCAGGAGTAAATAGCAGAGAGGATTTATGGACAAACTTGTGAAATCAGAGGAACGTATTGTTACAGCTCTAGTCCACGATGGTGTGGTTGGAAAGAAATGATACACGGGAGGAAAAAGATAAAACAGGAAGATGGAAATAATAGTATTTTTCTGAGATATGACATCTAACATTACTCATGTTACATGCAGACTGTTTGCCAGCACACTTGTCCTCATAAGGAAGAAATTCGTTGGAAACAGTGAGCTACAGAATCAAGCTTGCGTCAAAATTATTACTACAACAATCTACTAGATTTAATATCTTGGCCAGAGTCATTCTGGACAGAATGACTCTGAACATCACCTTCAATAGATGATTATAATGATAATAAACAGATAATAACTTATTAAATCTAGGAACCTGTTGAGTGAATCATTTTGACACAAGCTTGATTCTGTATCTCACTGTTTCCAAAGAGCTTCTTCCTTATGAGGGCAAGTCATAAGGAGGGATGATCAAACCCTCAGAATAAATTCTTAACATTATACTAATGCCCAACACAAAATATAGATATGAAAATGGATATCAAATTAACATTGCCAGGGTTTACAGTTACAGTTTGTAGAAAGAGTATTTTTAGCTACAAGGATATTTATATATTATTTCCAAACTACGCCCCAGCACGCACTGTCGTTTGTTTATTAGCAAAATAAGATATTCGGCTTCTTAACTTGGGTCTTTGTGTCAGGAGAATCACAGAAAAGAAGAATTCACAGCAAAATGTGTATGTACTCATCACTTTGCATTGTTTTATTTACATTCTTTACATTTCCTCAGTAAATCGAGGATACACTTCAAGTATTAACTTATAAAATCTTACACTATTTCACATATAGTACTGTATAAACACATGAAAAGCATATTTTAACCTTTATACATTCAGAAACTTCACAATATTTGAATATCAACATTCCTTTATGAAATACATTCAGCAGAATACAATTACAATAGATATACACTCTAAATATTTCTGGGTTGACTCTGCAGCATTTTTCTAATGTAAGAGCAAGTCACTGTGCAATTTTCAAAGCTGGTGAAGAAAATGAGGTTGAGAAATCATATCAAATAAATCTCACTCCCTCTGAACCCACTGCAGCGTGATTAATACTGCATTCACATCCTGCCGCCTACATCTTGACGGCAGGATATGAATGCATTTCTTTTTTTTCTTTTTGTTATGAGTTTCCAAATGAGAATATAATAATATTACTAAGGAATGTTCACTTATTATAAGTAAACAGTATGAAGTTTATTATATTTTGTGCAAAATCACAGCATTAGCTAGCTTCCATTTGTAAGGTCAAACAATAAAATCTCTCCCGAAAATAATGATGAGAGAGAACTTTTTTTTTCTAAACATTTCTAAAGCGGACCGGCCGAGAAATGTCAAACTTTTTATATCTAAACGGGTCTGCTCCACTATCACAGCCACAAAGCTTGTTCTCTCCATCTGCTGCTCTGTCCACACGTCTTTAAACACTGAGCACATAACTTGGTGGTAAAGTTCATCCACGAAGTTTTAACGTTGATGCTTCTCCTCAGGTCACGCTTGGTTGACCTCTTTCTTCTCTGAGCTGGGATAGGAAGTGGGATCCCAGCGGCCTATCATATTACTCCTCATGCCCACCTGGCACTTAGCGATGAGGTAGATTTTGCGGAGGACGGTGCGGCGCAGCAGTATGTAGACCCAGGGGTCGAGGATCTGATTCCAAGTAGCCAACCTCACGCCCATCACCATCAGGGTTTTATAGCTGGATAGATCGCCTCCGATGGATCCCGTGTAGGAGTGGATCACGGACATCAGGCCAAAGATCTGAAGGCAGAAACACATGCTTCAAGTTATCGCTTGAGGAAAAAATGAGAAAACTGTTTTCATAGTGTAAATAATATTAATTTAAAAAAAAACTCTCAAAGTGATTGTGTTTATTTTACATCAACACAAGACAAGAAATACTCCCATGTTGATTTAGGTGATTTAGTGTTGACCACACTTTAACCAAATGATACAACCGAACTCAAGGTGCCAGTCAGGCCCAAATTTTCCATCTCGGCAAAATGTTTTATCTCTGATGCGCTGGACTAAAATCCTCTCAGTGCCTGGTATTATTTGATTCCTACGTGGTTTCAACCCTAAATGATGACTTGGCATGATCATGAATTGGATGAAGACGATAAAAACTACTTTTATCTCTAAAAAGACGTAAGAGAGAGAGAGAGAGATAACGTATCCTGAGACCACTTAATCAGATGCACGACAAAAAACAAAATGAAAATCACTGAACTGTTCTCTCAACATCTGCGGAAACAGTAAATAAATAAGAGCAAGTGTTCATGTGGCGAGCTAATGTTCGACGAATTAAGTTTTTTCAGATTGATCCCAGTGATGCTAGAACGGATACTGATATTCTGCAGAAGATGATCGATCTGTAAGTTGTGAGGAGCACGCAGAAGAATCTGACATCAGTGTGTGATTACACACCCCTCATCGTGTTTACCATACACTGAAAATATTATTTGCATGTCAATATTTACTATAATCATTGTCATCATACTGCTTCCCTGCTTGTTTTAGGATGTATATTTGAAGTTTATTTGATTTATTTTGACATTTATTGTTTCCAGAGTAAAATCAAATGGAAAATCCAAATCTTTGAGGAAAAAATAAATCATTTAAGAAGCTGAATGTCTTTGTAGACTTTAATGGACTAATTTAGAGGCTGTTGAACATCTGTTGGTAAATCAAAATTTGCATTATAATTAGTTGATGTAATACATCAAAAAAGAGTCTAAAAATATGATTAATTTCCATACAAGTTAGCAGAAAAAATACTTAAAGAGCCTGTGTTTTTTAATAACTCAGGCTAATTAGACCTCAAAGGTCAAAGTTAAGTGCAGCTATGTTGGGAACTGAATGGTGACATTGTTGTCCCAGTGTAAAAGGGTAAAACAAAACTGACAAGGCATTGAGGGAGCTTTCAGTCATGCAAAGAGAAGATCTCTAAATGAGTCTCATCCAAATGTACAGGGGTGTTTATTTATTAAAACGATTGTTTACCACCTCCATTTTTAGAAAAAAAAATCCGCTGAGTTTTTCTTGTTGACGCATCAACACTAAAAGGCGTTTTCTAAAACTCTTCAGCTCTTTTTCAGTGACCTTAGAAAGTATTTGCATGTTGAAGAAAGCCAAAAATACACAGAGGAAACTTTGTATGTGTGGACTAGGCTTTCATGAACTTTTCATGATCCATTAAAAAAAGTTAAAACAATATTAAGTTGACACAAGTTTCTTAAGATGACAATGTTCCCTCTCATTGTACTTCTTGACACTCACCAGCAGAGGGCTCCAGCAGATACACGAGGTGACCATGATACCGACCAGCTGCACAACCATCTCTATGTCGTGGGACTTGGCTGACTGATGGGAGCCGGGCCGCCTTCTGATCCGAGCGAGCACCAGCGTTACTCCACTGATGGTGTTACAAACAAATGCCACAGCCAGCGACGTCAGTCCAAGTCCAGAGAACAACACAACAAAGGCCACATCCACCCCCCCAGTGTCACTGAGCACCTTAATGAAACACCATGTCCCCGGGACCTGGTAGGCATAAGAGCCCAGATGAAAGCAGGGCAGCAAGGCCACACACAGAGCCGCCAGCCAGATGACAGACAGGCAGATCTTTGTACGAGTTTTGGTGACGAGGGATGAGTGCAGCAGCGGTTTGGTGACACCTAGGCAGCGCTCAGCAGCCATGGCACAACCCATGAAGAGGGGGCACAAGCCGAAGAACACCATGCTGCCACCCAGGAAGTTACACATGCCATCCGTAGAGTTGAAATCCTGTGGTGTCACACCTCCCTGAAGGTAGAGTCTGAGAACTAAGGATCCAGGAATCACATGACCAATGAAATCTGTGACCACGAGTGAAGTGGCAAACAGAAGGAATGTGGCTTTGGAGCGCCGGCGTTGGAGGGAGTAGGCATTAGCTAGGATGAAGAGGGCCACAATGTTGGAGATGATGCCCAGCGTCATGGGCAATATAACCACTATCACGCCGCCGGTGGTGTGCGGCAAGTTGTCGTCATTCTGCTGTGACGAGTCCGCAACGGCCACACTGGCCTTCACATGGTCCACGCTGTTGTTAGAGAAATGAGGGAGGAGCGGGGAGGCTGAGGAGTTGTAATGGCTCAAAGCTAACATCACTGAATTCTGACGGTCATGAGGTCCATAATTCATGGAGGCTGGAAGAGAAAAAAGAAGCAAATCTGATTTATAAATAACCAATGAGGTGTTGGTATTAAAAGACCAAACACAGTGTTGGTGTCACAGACGGTGTGATGTGTGCACTCTGCATGGTGGTCACGAATCAAATAACATGACCTTCGTGGCCACCCTTAAACTCAACACCTACGAGAGAATTTGGCAAACACTTTAGTCAGCGCTCCCCCATCATCATCATCATCATCATCATCATCATCATCATCATCATCATCAACAACACACCAAAAGAGGCATGAATCTCCTTAGGAAGAATGCAGCTTATCTGTTCACTAGAATTAAACTAGAGATCTAGAGATGATAACGCGCCTCATTGAGATTCTTTATGACATTTGCCTTCCTTTTATAACTCCCCTATGTTATGTCAAGTGGAAGAGTTAAACACATGCTCCCACGAATTCTTCACCGATGACAATGAAGAGCTGACTATACTTTTATTCTGCAATTCGTCTTCTACATTTACATTTGACCCGACTTGACAGGGTTGGGTCACTGTGTGCATGGTGTTAAAAAAAACAAACACAAAACACATTTGCACCTGAGCATGATAGTATGTTGTGTAACATTTTTATTATAACTATCTGAACTTTTATTTCTTTTTTTGTTTTCTGTTCTGTTTCTCTCAGAATGAATTAGGATTTCTTTGAGACTCTCAGCTGTAAATCAAGTGATTGTTTTTATATATCTAGAAAAATTAAAACTGTCCATGTTCCTCATCTTTATGTGGTTTAATGAAACAGTTTGTCTTGTCCGCACCCGTTTGCAGGACATTTTGTAATACACTAAATGGCAGATTAATGTCAAATACCAAAGCAACTTCTATCAAAATGTAAAAAGGCTATTTTCCTCTGAGGTAAAATTCAACTTTCTTACTTCTATAATTAGATTTTAAAATAAGACATGACTCACCACTGCACAGTTGTGATATCCCTCTCACTCCCTCTCAGAACAAGTTTTCCTTGTCAAGCAAATATCCAGAGACACTTTCAGCAGTCCAGAAACACAAGGAAAAAACTCTTCTTCTCCAGATCAGAAATCATGTTTCCTTGTGATGAAGTGCAGCAGACCGATGTCCTTTGTGTAACGATTTCCATGGCTGCTGCTGTTTCTGCTGCATGGTGAACTCAGGGTTGTAGAGGGTCTCCACTGACTGTGAAATCCCGAAGCAGGTTTTTATAGCGTGTCTTTCAGTCTGTGTGGGCGTCTCTGTCCTCAGCCTCTCCACCTCTCCTCCCCTCTAGCTGCTACTACTGCTGCTGTTCCACTGTGTCGCTTCTGTCTGTTTATATGAAGTGTACATCTTTTTATCCTTACTCACTTTATGTGTGTCACCTACATTTCTCAGAAATTATCTCAAATAGGCCTTCTTTATCTTTATGCAGCATAAATTTACATTGCTGCAGATATTACAGCTATCACAGTTTCATAAACATCATTTTTGGTTTGCAAGATTGGATTACTTGTGGCCTAATCGATTTGTGGTGAAGCCCGAATCGGTGTGAACAGATTCAGTTTCTGAGCCCACATTATTATTATTTTTTTCACTGTTTAAAGCTCAACTATGTGCTCAAAATAACCTCAGAGCTATCAGTTGTCCAGAAAAGTGGACATGTTGTTTATCAGTCTGCTATTAGAGTGGTTTTCTATTTCAGCCGTCTGAATAAATGACCTCAGGGCAAAGGGAGGGGAGGGTAGAAATAACAAGATTGAATTAGGGGAAATTATCTAAATTGTTATTTGTTTTGCAGTTGTATTTTTTGAAATTCCAAATACCTTGAAGATCTGGAAACTCACAGGTAAAGTATGGAAAAGTCATATTTACCCTCATGTAAGATCCAGATGTTCCTCAAGGACGCCGATGTTCGTCCTGAGGGTTTTTATAGCTGCATTTAAAGAAAACACGTCCGATTTTCTTGCTGATTGACAGTCTGAGAGGGAAAACCTGGGAGGAGGCATAATATATCTCTAATATTAATTCTCTTGTTGCATACTGGGGACAGGTGTTCATGTTTGTTTTAATTTTACAAGGACCTGGCAGCCATGCAGGGCACATACTTGCACAACCTGTGGTTTGGAAACAGGAGAAAAGGCAACACATCAAATTGGCTGCTGAGCCACCGTAGGAAAGAGAGTGGACGTAGGTACTGACACTTAAATTGGTTTACAAAAAATTAGAAAGAGGAGCGGCTGAAGGGAGAGGCTCTACTGGTTGGCAGCAGTGCAACAATGCTGTGAACCGACCACTGTGCTTTTTCAGGAGATATTATAGAGTGTCACAAGATGTAAAACAGTTTGGGAACATCACTTTGTACATATTTGCACTCTCACAGTCTTTACTTTGAGCAAACAATCCCCCTAACAGCTCACAAGGTTCCTCAGGTACAACAGTGATTTGAGTTAAATGCTTCTGTCAGCAAATTAACATGTTTTTAAATATAATCTAAAGATGCAAATAGCATGTTAGCACACAATGATTAGCATTTATCACAAACTACAACTGACATATTAAAGAAAAAAATCCAGCATATAATTGAAGTGGTCAGGGTTCATCTTGTGAATATTTCTGCAAATTTTAAAGTAAATCCATTAAACATTTCTTCAGACCATGTGCTACCTGACCTGTGCTTGTCCAATGACTTGCTTCATGTTGTTTCTCTCACTCCTTCATCATTTCACTGTTAAGTCTCTAACACAGGCATAAAATGCAGAGACAGTTTAAGTCTGGTTGCACTTCCTCATTGTGCCAACAATCATCATCTCTAGAAGAACAGTCATTGATAAGAAACTTTCCCCAGGTCCATTCAGTTTGTATTCATTGTGGACATATTAAAGTAAAAATAGAAAACAAACACACATGATATCAGGGAAGTTAAAGTAATTTGCGTCAGAGACTGTGAATGTATGCTCATTAATTTTTGACCAGGCTGTTGTTGATCTCAAAGCCCATATAAGGAATTCAGTATCAAGATCCTATTGTTGTTGTTGTTTTGTTTTTTTTTTTGTTATTTTATTTGCTTCATGCATCATATTAACACATCACAACAGGCATGTTTCAGCGTATGTTGCTCTTGGACCAGAGAGACAGTAATTCGTGTCTGATTGTCTTCCTCCACTGGTGCCCATTTAGACCCTAATGTGCAACAATCAGGCAGTTGGCTGCCATGTGCGTTATTCCTCTGGCTCAGAAAGGAGACCCTGTTGCCCTCGTTTTCCTCATCAATTGCTCTTAAAAACGGTGCCATTTGGCCTCTGCAGACCACTGGTTCTTCCAATATCAAGTCTGGGGTTTATGGGTTTGAGGTTCCTTCTACACCCTTTTTTTACTGACCACAAAGTGAGAAAAAAAACACATGGGCTGCATACCTGATGGTCGTAGAAGCTCCACAACATGGAAGAACTCCTCGGTACTGGAAAAGTTTAGAGTAAGATATCTATCTCCTCTTATAGTTGGAAATGTAAAATTGTAGAAAAAGCTCCAAACGTTTTCTTGCTGCATGTGCACACAAGTATTTCATCTTGGCTTTGAGACAGCAAACTCCTCCACCACAACTGTTCAACGGTTCCTCTCTTTGGCCAATTTGCCAAAACTTTCTACATAGCACATGCCTGTATGTCAGAGAGATTGAGTATTTCTTAACAGTTGGGAGGCTTTGAAGCTGACAGGAGTTTGGTTTGCCAGTAACTGTGCTTTCTAATATCTGCAATATGTGTTTTTTTATTACTGCAAGGAAATTCAGGCCTGTGACAGCAGTTTTTTTTACAGTGACAGTTTGTTACTTTCAGTCAAAAAATTTGACATCATGTAAATGTATTTATTGTGGCAAAGGTAACAGCTGGGTCAAGAAATCCTGCATTCCTTACTGACATTTTAAGGGGATACTGTCTATAATGAGTGGAAAGCCACAGGCTATCTATCTGGGCGCCTCAGTGAAATATTTGCCAAAAATGAAACAGAGGAATGTTTGCATGATAAAATTCAGGGGAGAGGAGAGGAGACAAACAAGCTGTCAAAGGCAGAAACAAGTTCAGCTACTTTCTATTGATGAAACAAACACTTCTTGAAGTGCAAATTGTTTAAAAGCTGCTGTCTGACTGTCTGGCTGAGACCCAGAGGTCATTTCTACATTCAGTTACTGTTTTGCCTACTGTATGTCTCCAGTTGTAATGATGGGAGGGATTGTACTCGCTGTGCCAAGAGAAACAGCAAAATCACAACGGGGGTTAAATCCACACATACTCACAACGAAATTAAAGATAAAACTTGTAGATGAGGATTGTGAGACAAAGTTGTGTTGACACGTGGAGGCGAGTACTTGAATACTGCAGAAATAAAAATGTTTAGACATAAGAGCTTCAATAGTCTGATCTATTCACCCTCTCTTTTCACAGGAACAGAAACACCCTCCTCCTCCTCCTTGATCTGACATGATATGAAAGAAACCAAAGACTTGGATGTGATGTTACAAATGGATGTATTAAGCCCAAGGACCTGGAGCACCTTGCTCTTATTTTAACACTGGGTTTTATTTAGACCTTGCAGAAACACATCCAGGCCAAATATTTTTGCTTGTAGTGTTAAAACAGCTGCAACCGTTGGCTTCGATTTGTTGTGCTTTTCTCTTTTCGCAACCACATTTAGCAACATATTTGTTCTTTTATACATATCTAGCCTCATGAGAAGGTTAAAAAACACATGTATCTGGTGAAATATCGCCATTGACAGACTGGCAACTGAGTCTGTAGCAGACTTTCACTTCATGCTGTTATTGTCCAGCTGTGTGGATATGAGAAAGAACGCAGGATTTGAACTTCTCTTTTATGTCTTTTATTGTGAAAATCTTTTAGGAGAGACATCAGACAAACATGCTTTAACTTTGGTGAGGCTCTGATTTAAACACAGAGTGGGTTGACTACTTTGACATGTTTGGTTTTGCATGAAATGGCTCGCCAACTATTACATGTGTTACCATAAAATGTTGCATTGACATTCATGTTCCCTTCATGGTATCAGAAATGCAAACCAGATATAGACACTGCTGAGTCTGCCAAATATCTATATTGATCGTTTCCTGCAACATTATAGCACAAAGTAGATATCATAACACGCCGTTCTTAGGTTATTTATATGTCTGTACTCAAACATCCGTGCTCACATATTGTTAGTCATAAACCAACAGAGGAAAACCTCAAATGGCTCAGCAATCACAAGGGTTTTTCACAATAAATCCATGTAAATGAAGTTTTTTAACAAATGGTGTTTGTTCTGTGTCTACAGGAAGCCTTTTCCTCTTTATTAAAAAATCCATTGCAATGCTGTCTCTACTGCATTTCCCTCCCAGATTTTCAGCCAGATAGTAACTGTTCAATAAATTAGTATTATTGTGGACGGTGTAGATGTGTTTGATGCCAGATTATGAGAAATTCTCTCCGTTTTTAAAGCCGCATTTCACTTTCTGGTCCATGAAGTAAAACAGGGCAATGACTTCCTGTAGGTATTAGTGTCTGTTGGAGCTGATAAGTCAGCAGTGTTTCTCTGTCTTTCTCACTGAGCTGTAATTCACTGGATACTGGCAGAGATACCATGATGAGCCTGTAAAATTTATGACCTGTGTCAGGACTTAATTGTTGAGGTTGAGGGAGCTGGAGAAGGAAGACACTGGAGGCAGAGGGCTCCACTAGTGACAACGAAACAAATGAAATGTTGAAATGTATGAAGTAAAAGTGATTTGGAAACCAACCTGGCTGCTACAGTCATCCAAACACACATACTCAAGCTGTTTTAGCACTGAATAGTCCATATTTTCAATTTGCCAAGTACAGGCACTGTTTGCTGTTTTCCAGTGACATTTTTGTCTCTTTTCCCCACTGACTTTTCCTGTCATAAAGCATATTTTACAAAGTCTGCACCACTTATTCCTTCAACGGTTCCATTCATAATGAATTAGATATTTGTGCTACTGGTTTTCTGGAAATGAGAATATGCTCCTCCTAATTCTAGAAGTAAAGCAGATTTGGATATTGAAACTAAAGCAATAATTATAATAGTAATAATAATCACTTTTATCAGTTTTGATAAAACAGATTTTATAGTCTTTGGTCAAAGGAAGAACATTGTGATTTCTTTTAACCTGGAGTCCAGCATCATAAAGTCATTGTCAGATTAAAAGATGCAGATGGCAGGAAACACATCCTGTACAGAACCACCATTTTCAACCGACTGCATTTCTCAGAAGTTTAAATACTTAAAACCTCTTTCCTGTTGCAAATCTGCAAAAATGTAACATTTCTGTGGCTTTTTTTTTTTTTTGTCATGAATCTTATATCATAGTGAAGACCAATGACAGGTTTCCATAACAGCATTTAATGGTCTACATCGGATTAAATTTTTCCAGCGCTGCCTCCGCCAATCTAAACTCATGTAATGTCAATACGTGAGTAAATCTACAAGGAGGCTCTGGCTGCATCCAGCTGAGTTGGCTCATTTGGTCAGTTTATTCTGGACAAAGACAGAGAATTTCAATGCAAGGATGACAATGAAAAACATAAATCCTGAGGTAACAGACATACATTTTTCTGTGCTGATTTAAATTGTGAGTGCAACATTATTTATGTGATTTTCAAATCGTCAAAGACCACATCTACTTCCTATGCAGCTCAGTGAAGCCGGCAGAAACTTTGCAGGGAGACTCAACATATCTGGGTGCAGAGAACAATCGAATCCAAGACAACAGCTTCTACCGTCAAACCAAAGGAGTTGCTTTGCTGATGTGTGCGGTAATAAAACTGAAGGGCTCGCCTCTGCATAGTGATTAATGAGAAGTCCTGTCAGTGTGAATAAAAGAGAGGAAGTGGTAATTAAAGAGGGTCTGCAGCAGAGCGAGATTTAAGGAGCACAGCCCGCTAATCAAGTCAGCAGGGATGTTATTAATAGGAGACGGTGACACAAGAGCTCTACAACCCATCATCCCACCGACGCACACAAATAGAGAATTACTCCATCACACACCGTCGCTCACACACATTAACCTTTTCTCTGCAGCCTCAGCAAGCTGCTTTAACTGTTTCCATCCAGAAACAGTGTGCACACTTAAATATTAACATCCAACTATTACTACTAATTACTTAGTAGAATATTTTTGGATTTGGATTTTTGGATTTGAAAAGACAATTTAATTAAATCGAACTATTTGTCTCCAGAAATCTTGATGATTATGAACGTAATGTTCTGTATTTTACTGATTCTTTACTGATATGTTATTGTCCTATATTAGTCGGCAGCCAGATAGCTTAGCTTAGCACAGCTAATGAAACCACAGGGAAACGGTTAACCTGCCTCGATGCAAAGACTACAAAATCTGCTTCCAAACCTAAGTAAATAACATATTGTATCATATATTTTTATGCCCTACAAAAAGTTAAAGGTAAAAAACAACAATTTGCAGTTGCACAGGCGCTAGGGTTAGGGTTAGGGTCAGTGGGTTGAAGAAGCTAATCAACTTCAGTCAAGATGTAGCTTCATGTTTAATACAAACTAGTGCAAGTGGTATTGATTTGTTCATGTAAATCTTGGACGTGTATGTTAAAAACTGCAAAGCTTCTCCTTTAAATATTTGCTTTTCAAAAGGAATCTACTCAGTGAAAATTATTACTATCACCACAGACAGGCTCTGACATTATTCACTTGAATAATCAAGACAACCAGCAAGAGAAGCTTAGAAGACATAAAACCTCATGTAATGAAGACAAACTCGAGCCTGCAAGGATGAAACCATTAGCTAATCCATATGGGGGTGAGCAATGCCAGGAAGTCAAACGAAGAACATTACTCTTGGTTTTTTATTTTTCTCTTGCTCTCTTGTGCTGCCCAGGAAACATTTTAAACCTCATAAACCTTGTAATGAAATTGTGTGTGGCCCAGTATACAAATGTTTTTTGATTTCTGATCAACAGTGAACTGTTAAACTGTTCATGTTCTCACACATCATAACTTTCATCTGTCATAACCAAAGTGACCAAACCGTCATATTTATATATATATATATATATGGTGGAGTGTGATTGGTTCTCACCTGATGATGTCATCGGCGGTTCAGTTTTTAAGGATCTGCAGTGAGTGTAAATTTGTAAACTTTATACTATAAAAACTATATATATATATATATATATATATATATATATATATATATATACATCTCTAATAAACATTTACTGACCATCTTCGTTTAAAGCACAAGTTTGAATCTTGTTTGATGCCTGTGGTCAGATGAAAGGTATTGATTTGGAGATGGGCAGACGGTTATTGATCGGAAATAATCCCTTGAAATTGAAAGTTCAAAGACCTGGTTTAGACTGTAAGTCAGATTTGAAGCTGTGCACAGAGATTTACAATACCCACAATAATTGGTGCAGTTATGGCTGTGGGTTGGGTGAGATTTAAAGCAACCCATCTCCTCACTCTTCGCTCCCTCTCTTGATTTTATTTTCCATTTCATCATCAGTCTCGCAGTCATGATGAAATGTCAGCAGCTGTGAAAAAGGCTGTGGCTTGAGGCTTGAAATCAATGGGATTCAGCTGGACTCACATGTTATTGTAGCAGCTTTCATAAAGTACAGAACTCAAACAATAAAAATCTAACAAACTGTTCCTCATATTCATTAATTAATGACCCAGCAGGGCTACAAGCCTGATTGGTAAAAAATTGCGTAAGAAGCTGGACATTTGCCTCTTGTTATTTCCCCTACATTTATCGTCAGCCTGATCTGTTGTGCAAAGACGACTGTGCTGTGTGACAGATTTAGTACACGCCGCACACAGTGGTGACGTTTCGGGAGACGGTGCAGACAGACGGACCGATAACTCACACTCTCCTGACCTTGAAACTTCTGATGCTTTCATGACTCTAACGTGCTTAGCATAGTTCCCTCTCAAGGTACAAACTGTACTTTGGTGACACAGTGAAAGCAACATGCCAGCTCATTGATTTTAGTTATGACGCTGATAGTTATCCAACTGTGTTTATCTCAAGCCTCGAAACTTTCTGTCTACTGGGCAAAAGGGCTTAAACCTCCAGTCATTCTAGTTTAAACTGTTCTTCCCAACTATGACATATTTCATTAAATCATCAGCTAAATTAAGACATTCATATTTAATAACACTGATACAATGTTTAGCCTTCATGTAGAATTTATAAGTTCTATATAAACACTTAAGCTGACATACAATAATATTCATAAGTGTCTTTTATGTCCCTTTTCTTACTGTCAACAAGTATAACTTCTTTGAAGCCTCTGAAACTGGTGTATTAACAGTTAATAAATGATTTATAGCACAGTACGTATAATCAATTGTACATTGTTGCTCAGAAAGTAGGTTGTTTGAAAAGTTTGTGCTTTAAAAGTCAATCCATGTATATTCATTGGAGATTCGTCTCATAACTATTACCTTGTCAGTCATAATCTGTTTGAATTAAGTAACTGAGGATGATACTGATAAACATTTAACACATGGTTTGTTATAAATCATTTATTAGGTTCTTATGCACTGATTTTATGTTAACGACGTGATCAGAGTAAATGCACTTTAATATAGGAGCATTCAAGATGAAGACAGAGCTAAAATACTGACACACACACACACACACACACACACACACACACACACACACACACACACAAACATACTGGAGCA
The DNA here is from genome assembly GCA_016801845.1 of Polydactylus sextarius. Classification (NCBI taxonomy): domain Eukaryota; kingdom Metazoa; phylum Chordata; class Actinopteri; family Polynemidae; genus Polydactylus; species Polydactylus sextarius. The sequence goes on along the minus strand of CM028907.1, from coordinate 6,342,329 downwards.
TTCAAGACCAGAAGAGCTGATCTCACAGAAATACTTTAGGCTTGGTTTATATTTTTAGGACAGTTTTCATCCTGCTCAGACAGTTTGATTCAAACAAAGACTGGATGCTGTGTGTGTGGTCAGTAAGAGGTCACTGCTCTGCTACAGGTTTACTGCAACTTCTTTATATTTTTCTACTCTTCATTCAGTTCACCAGGTAAAATAACTGTGTAACTGTTCAGTTTTCTAAAAGGGTAATCATTTTCCTTATGAAATAAAGGTGGTTTGATTTGGTTTCCCAGAAGTCACAAATTAGTGGATGATTTTAGACTTGTGTCCAGTTCTACTGAGAGTTTAATCCAGGACACATTTGATGTAACAGCAGCTCCTTCCTTCTTGTTTAGTCATCCAGCCACAAACGCAGACGTATCTCCGTGACTCATCAGGAGAGCTCAGCTGTACTGGTACATACCATTCATGCAAAGTCTCTTATAGATCAATGGGTTTATTCATTATGATTCAGTCACAATACGTATCAATTATTCAGTGGTTTTGTCTTTTTTTAATATCTTTGATACATGAAAGTACAGTTAATCTAGATCACCTGCAATGTGAAGGCAGAGAATTATGCCTTACAAAACCGAACCCCTGAGACGATGAAATTGTACGATAAATTAATGTAATATCTTCACAGAGTTTTCTAAGATTTATTATTCATCTTTTATCCAGTACTGACGATGTTTCTCCTCTGCAGCTGGTGCACAAAGGATCTTGTTTGTTTCCCGTTTCTGTCTCACAGAAAAGAAAAGGCCTGGATGACATAAGAAAGTGATCAGTCAGTGTTCAGGCCTTTTATGAACCTGTTTAGGGTGAACAGATCATCATTGTGCTTTGTTCCAACAATATCACGTCAGTCTTGAGCACAAACTGACATAACGACAACAAAGATTCAGTACGAAACTATGAAAAGTGCTTTTAGGAGCCAACATGAGATAGTGTAGCAAATGATAAAAGACACAGTTGGATGTTTCTATAAAAGGTTTGGTAGAAGAAACATCACGTCATGCAAGAAATTAACAATAATTATAAAGCTAATATTACCCACTGATTAGACCACGCTCCATTAAAGTTGTTGACACAAAACAAGAATATATTTCTTATTATTTCCACATGAGCATATTTTACAATCCTCTGTTCTTTGTGAAAAATTCACCAAACAACACTAAAAATTCAATTTAGTATGAACATGTTTTAGTAACATCATAACTGGATTAGTTGAAACAGCCAATATACTCATTAACACCAAGACATAAACACATGCATTCTCACACTCGTTCACTGATCTTCAATGAACTTTTGTTCCAGTTGTTTGTCTGATGGAAACAATAATGTAAATTTATGGTGTGTAATGTTTACCTTGGTCAGCTCTGTGTAGATGGTCTGGAGCAGCTTCTGCCAAATTATTACAATACCCACTTAAAATGTTTGACAGCTGTAACTGTCACCTCTTCATCTGCTCTGTAACTTTTATGTAACTGCATGTTTTATAGCGATGGTTCAACATGTTGGAAAATACTGAAAATATGTTTGTAAGATTTATGTCAATCTCATATCTGTGTGAAGCTACAGTCGTCTGTTTGCTTGTATGTCATCTGGCTTGCCGTATGTGGCTCACAACCTAACATCACTGAGATCGATGGGCTTTGATGCAGATCCAGACACTAATTTGTGTTTAAAAGATGTGTAGGATTGTTTGTCCTGGGTGGATCTGTGCGTTCTACCGAGAGTCATTCTAGTTTTTATAATGCGTGAACGTAATCCAACTGAAGGACACAACTTTGACTTTTGCCCTTTTGTCTTTTTCACAGTGGAAACTTAAAACATGTGCTCAGTAAAGTATCTCAATGGATGATTTTAACACTCCACCACTACTGGTTCTATGTACAGTATGTCTGTCTGTCTGTGTGTGTTACCACCACAGTTACAGGATGTCGGTTTGCCCTGGCATAATTGTAGACTAAACTTAAACCACATGTTTGGCACCTGATTGTTCTCACCACAACTCGAGTCTGAGCCAGTGACAGTTACATCCATGTAAGCGTAGCACAACTCACATTTTATGTGGTTAAGAGGTTGTTTTAGCTGAGCTTTACTTCTCCGCTTTATGTAAATCCATTTATTTAACTTGTTTTCTTGTAGGTTGGAGTAAATAGGCTGCAGCGTTTGAGTAGATTAAGGAGATTTTTAAATGAATAAAAGTCCAGCAGTTGTTCAAAACACAGATTAGTCCAGACTTCAAAACATCTGGAACAAATGATACAGATGTGCTCATACAAGATCTGGGAAAGATTTGAGATTTTTCACATTTCATTCACACTGTGAGCAGGTGTCAGTGATAAGTACATATTATCATGAATTGTACAAAAACATTCAGGAAAACTGAGAATTTTGAAACTCAAAAATTGAACTCTTGTCATGTCTGTGTGTTTGAATGACCCGTATCACATGTAAAGAAAACACAGAGCTATATTTTAACCCTTAAATCAATGTTCCTCCTTCTATTTTTACTGCTGGTTGGAGGATTCTTCTTTTGTCTAGATTTACTTCTGAATGGTCCTTTGGGATTTCATTGAACTTTTCTCATTGCATGTCTCTGTCTACCTTGCAGATTAACTGCTGAAAAACTGAATGCAAAGGAACAAATATTTAAAAAAAAAACCTTCACAAAAACATCCACACTCAGATGTTATGAGCCACAGGTGTCAATTTTCTGCCAGAATATGACAATTAATATCCCTGTTATTATCCCCACTGTTAGATTAACACTTGTTATGAATCTATCCAATCTAAAATGTGCTGTTGCTGATCACCAAATGTTTTTGGCGACTGCATACGAGTTAATTTATGAGAGGAAACACAATTTTGAGTCTGTCCATTGATACTTTCACATGAAAGATTCATGAGGGTTATTCCAACCAACAGTAATCAAGGCCTCTCTCTTTAGATGCTGAACACATGAGTGGTTTTATGGTGACAGCTCTATTAAACACAAATACTGAAAATACTAAGGGCCTGTTCTGACCACTAACATAATTGTATTATATATAATTTTAAGCCCATAGTGGCAGTCTAGAGGTGAATGTTGGTTGTGTGGTGTTTAAAGGCCACAATGTCTTAAAGCTGCTCTCCTCACATCTTTCTAATGCCTGAGTCGATGTTTTTTTGTTGCTTAAGTGAAATAAAATGACCACAAGTATTTCAAACAAGGATTAGTCAGTTATGTGTGTTCGTGTGTGTTTTGAGGTGAGTAAGTTTACCTCCTGTCTCAAGCTCTGTCCACACATTTTCAACCAACCAGTTTTGTGCATGGCAGTTCAGAAAAGCCATAAACGCCTTCTGCTTCCAGACGAAGCCGGACGACAGGTCATACATATGAGTTCATTTCAAGCCTCAAACACTTCCTCTGTGCCAACTTCCCGTCTACAACTCTGACTGATGTTCTGTCCAGTCCAAAGCAGGCTGCTGGTGAATGCTGGTGTATGCTTCTTTTGACACAGGTGTACTGAGCCTGTCTGCGTTCCTGGTGAATGAACGATGTGTTTGTATGGACTGTCATGATAAACTGCTGCTGCTGGTTAGACCCTGAGAGCAGCCATGACTGGAGGCCAGGACAGTAGAGGAAATCAATATGTGATGACAGAACGACAAAAGACTTCTCTCAGCTTTACCTTTTACATTTTGTTTTCAACTTCTTTAACTACAAATGGCCTTTATATGGTTATGGCTGTTGTCAGGGCATTATTCAAATGAAAACCAAACAAGCTGAAAATGTAATTCCTCTGAAGCCAAGCTGAAGAATCGTCCCTTTGACATTAAGCAGACATTCAAACTGTCTGCTCAACATCTGTGCATTAAGCATCTGGACAGCTCTGGAGAATGTGTTTTTCCTTTGGACTCTGGTCTGTTGTAGCTCTGAGACATTCACTTTTTGATCTTGTTGTACATCATTAATTTTGAATATGCAAATATTATACAAAATATATAATATGGGGGATGGGGGGGGGGCGGGGAGCTGATCTACCTGAGTGATCAGCTTCTTAGTGCAGGAAATGAAATGCACAAATGATACCGTGTATTTTTCTATGTTTTTGTGTGTTCTTATGCCCAGCTGGGTTTATTAAAAGATCTGGAAACTAAATGAAGCTAATATTGAGAAATGAATGAACCAAGTGTTGGACGTTACAGCTACAATCGAGGAGGAAATTGAGCTGGTTTCTGGCTCTCAGTTGCTGCATATCCATGCTATTGCACCAGCTCTTGAAAACCCATTAGATATTTAAATGATGAGTCTATCAGATGCAAAACCCCTGCTGATACACAATAATTGTCATTGATTTCTGAACTGTTGTGACCGTGTCGACAACCTGAGAGACTGTACTTGCAGTTAAATACCATAGCAGATGCTTCCTTTAGTATTTAAGCCCTCTTCATATTCAGTAGACGGCCCACCAAACCTTTCCACCAAACAGTGACACTTATCTAATCCTAACTCATCTGTAATGACACCTGTCAGGATTCAGATCTCTCCATATGCTACAGAAGTGCAGATAGGGTTGAAGTAAGAGCAACACTGTAGTTTAAGAGTTTGAAGGGTGGGGTGAGGAATGGATTAAACATATTCATCTGCTCTAATGTAAGCTGCTGTCTTTAACATGTCTGATTATCCAGCTCACAGAGAAATCAACTCAACATGAAGTTCAATGCCTTTAGTTTTCTATGGGATGTGAATAAATTGCTTCACAAGTTATTGTAGGACTCCTGGCATTCACCTTAAACTGCATATGCAAGTATGCAAGTATGTATATGTGCAGGTGTAACCTCAGTAAGTGGAGGTGACAGGGTTTACAGAGAGATAAGACCCAGATTTCAACCCCCTTTTGTAAAGATGTGAGCCAACATGACTGTGTTCAGCAGGTGCAACGGGGATGGGCTGTATTTTCTCCCTTTGTCCTGCCAGGGAAATTTCAGTCCTTTGTGATCTCAACAATCACAGCACAGTGATTTCTTAACCACAGTAAGCCTCCATTCTGATCTTTGTGCTTCTGAAACACTTGAACCCATGAATCACTGATCCACCAGCGGGAAAAAAAGGGGGAAAGGAAGTAACGAGTGAAAGTGATGATAAAAACCAAGAAATGTCATAGAAGACCGATCCAATGGGTGTGAAGCTGAAAATCAAGATGTTTTATGATTGTTAACAGAGTGTATTCACCTTGGCGTTTTGTCTAATTCATTGGCTGCACTCTCTGTGTTCCCAAACAGTCCAGATGAGATCTGCAATATCGCAATTTCAGATCATGTTTTCTCTTTTTCTCTGTGGGTTCTTGCTGGAAATGGTGTGGGTGGGTTAGTTTTTATATAAATCATTACCATATTTTTAGTCTTTGCAGTTCAGGAGGTGCAGCACGTCCTGAAGTGGTCATTGTGTGAATTTATGGAAAATTTCATGGGCAAATTTAGGATAGCCCAAAGAAACATTATCTAAATGTCGCCCCCAAAAATAGAGCTGCTGATTTTTCCAGCTCAAGGAAATGATTAAACAAAATACCTCTGTGCTAATATGTTGATGTGTACTTCAGTGTACCGTGGGTGGAGAGGACACTGGATTGGTATCATCCAAGCACAAAGGACTGTGGGTGGAGTCTGCTGGATGACTTCCACTACTGTCTAAAAACAGCTCATGAGAGATGTGAAGGATGGCAGCTAAAGATGCATCGCACAGACACACAGACAATAGAGGAGGAGGTCAACTGTTTGTGATTATAATCAGGCTTTTTCCTCTTTTTACACAGTTAATACAAAATCCTGCCTTGAGTCCAGCGATCAGATCGATCTGTTTCTCACCAGCCGCCACTGAAGCGCATCATCAGTTCCACTGACGTGTTTGCCAATAAAGCTCTGCTGTGAGGAAGTAAACAAGATTCATCATGAAAAGGTCATTAGTGTCTGGGTGCAACCTCAAGAGGGTTCAAAAACCATTTATCTTGAGGTTGGTGGCAGTGAGTTATTAAAGTGTGTTAGTTTCTACTCATATGTGATTTATCGATGGTACACAAATAGTTTGTTTCTCCCTGTCATAGTAGCTATGAAACAGTCAGCTTTCACTGGGAAAAATCTTAATCTATCTCATCTAAGTGGCCGACGGCTCCTCTGAGTGTTTTTTTCCTTTTAAACATGTTTTGATTTTTGAATGGACTCCTACTGAGGTAACTCCTGTTCAGTTTAGAGCAGAAAAGGAAAGCGGTAAGACAAATCCGAAGAGGATAGTTTACCGTCCGTTATGAAACAACATGAGTCAGTCGCTGTTCAGCAGCCAAATGCTGCTTGTTCCCCGAGTGGGATCAACACTAGAGCAGCAGGCAGCTAAAACGCCGTCGTTTGCTTCGCTCCTGAACCCAGCACCAGTGTAAACATCAGAAAAAATAAATTCATGCAGCCAGCTTTCTGGAGATTTTGGTCACTTCCCAATATTTCTGGATCCATATTTGGAGCTTGTGCTTGTCCTGTTGAGCATCACAGAGCGGCGGAGGAGTCATGTGTTTATGTGACACAATGAAGACTTACTGAATGTTATGTACAAACTCCAAATGTATACTTTTACCGCTGCTCTGCAAATGATGTGAAGTGGTGAAAAATGTCAGGCAAGGTTTTTATTATTCAGGAAAGTACAGTTAATGCTCAGATTTACATAAGATGACAGATACACTATAAATAAAGAGTGCAGAGTGTATCTTGGGTGCACATGTACGAAATATGAGATTACTGGGGCTGATGTAGCTTTAAAAAAATGCTATATCAGACTTGACTTGAATTAGGTGTTGTTTTTGGAATAATTACATGCAATATTGCATGAATTTACAAAATTAAACATTAAGGAGTCAATTCAATTTTAGACTAGGGTTTTATCTCTAATTATATTAATCAGAATCAGAATCAGAATCAGAATCAGCTTTATTGGCCAAGTATGTGAACACATACAAGGAATTTGGCTACGGTTCTTTTCCTTCGCTCCATTATAGTTTAAACATACAACATAGAAAAACACAGAATAAACATTATATACAGAAAATATAACCATATAAACATTATATAAACATTGAATTTACTGAGCCAGATGACTGCTGTATAGAATAAAATATATATGAATAGTGAATAGAAGTTTAAGAAATATTAGAAGTATTAAGTATACTAGTATAAGTATAGAAGTATTAAGACTTAGTCTGCCTCACTATTTATGTGTAAGTGAGTCTTCTTGAGTGGTTGTACCTTTCTGTGCTGACACTTTGGATGAACCATATTCATCCATATTCTACCATAAGTGAAAAAAAGTAAACATGTAACAGTGTTAATGCTCATTACCGCCAGCTGTACTTCAGCATGTGATTTTACTGGAATTTACTTGTGTGGTTCAGTTGAGTCAGTGAACAGTGTGAGTGCTCATTTTACATCCGTCACCGGCAGAGACTACACAGTCCTAAACACGGCCCTGTGGATTTTAATCCACAAAGTATAAATAGTGAGACGTTAAGCCAGCTATCATTAGTAACAAGAAGCTGGGCCAAGCACGTAAAAAAAACACCTGCAAGAATAAACATGCAGCATTTATCTATTCTCATTGTGTAATTGGCATAATTAGCAAATGTAAATTCTTTACCTTCTCTGGTTTGAACGGATTGAAGAATAAACACAAACATTTTCATATTTGAGCTTTGTATTTTGTGGGAGCTTAGTTGCATCTGTGCATAATCATCGGCGCTTATCAATATATCTCTGGGTGTTTTCCCAGAAGATATTTTATGACGGCTGAATTTGCACTGTTGTGGTTTACTGCAGAGCTCGAAACAGAGCATAGTTAGTCTTAACACTTGAGCTCTTTCCTAAAAATGATGATCATCAAGTCAAAATCTCTATTGTGGAAAAGGCCTTCTGAATTGTGAATCAGCTTTCTTTCTGTAATATTGCACATATTTTCCCAAAATGTTTCTCAACTGTTCCTCACATACACAGCCATAATATTCAGACAACATGCTTGTCATTGTCTAGGTCTTTCTTTTGCCATGAGAAAACGACCATGAGTCTTTGAGATATAGATGTGTATATGAAGCGGTGGTATCTGGCACCAACGTGTTAAACAGCAGATCCTTCAAGTCCAGTAAGTTGTCAGGGGGTGCCTCCATGGATCAGTCTTGTTTGTAAAGCACATCCCACAGATGCTTGATTGGATTGAGATCTGGGGAAATTGGAGCCAATTCCACATCTTGAACTCATTGTTGTTCCTGAAACATTGTTGCAATGTGCCAGGACCATTATTCTACTGAAAGAGGACACTGCCATTAAGGAATATTGTTTCCATGAAGAGGTGTATTTGGTCTGCAACAATGTTTAGGTGGGTGGTACGTGTCAAAGTGGGATTAATGTGAGTGGCAAAAGTCAAGATTTCCAAACAGAATGTTTCCCAAAGTATCACACGTCCTCTGTCACATCACCTTTGGCACACATGCACCCCACTACCTACATGATGTAAAAGAATATGTCCAGATTTGGCCACCTTCTTCCATTGCTCCATGGTTTGCAGGCCCATTATAAGCACTTTTGATGGTGGACAGCATGGATTGTTTTCACCTACACAACAAACTGAGTGCTCTGACACCAATATGAACTTTTTCAACAACTTCAAAACACACAGACAAGCCTTTGGTCTCCATGTGTCTCTCTGAGCCTTGGCTCCAAGTGTCCTGTAGTTCACTGCTCAAACCTCTTTTGTTAGGTAGGAACATCCTCTGACCAAATTGTTTTGTCATCAGAGTTGGACCCTTGTTAAAGTTGTTCACATCCTTTATCCTCCTGATTTTCCTGCTTCCAACATCAGCTTCAAGAAGAAAATGGACACTTCTTGCCTGATATATGCAACCTACTGACAAGTGTTGTATCTTTTATGATTTGTAAACACCTGGCTTGAAAATGAAGAAAGAAGCTTCAGATGATTGGTTGTAGATAAAGTAAAAAGGTTTTAAAGGAGGGATGTTGGTTTGATGGAGCTCTGTAGGCAGATCTGGGGTTGAGCCCCAAATTGTCAAAGGCAGATTTGGCACGATGGCCAGAGTTATGGAGATGAGGCATGAGTTTGGATCAAACAAAACACCAGGAGAACAGACTTAGAACAAAAGTAAGAGGTTGGCTTCAGCTGTTCCTGCACTGGCAAACAAAACAAGCTGGCAAAGACCTGAGTTAAGAACTAGGGCTTAAACACTGGCCCAAGTAGAAGAGCTGATGAGGAGATGAGGCTCAGATGTGCAAGTGAATTGGCTGAAAGAGGACGTAACCACCCCTAGCTCTAGACATACACACAGCCACGGATACAAACAGGCCAGAGGTAAACAAACCACAGAGAGAAGGTGGGAAAAACCAGAAAGGGAAGTCAACTTGATTTTGACAGTAACCTCTATCCTTAATGTTGTGCTTGGGATCTTTGAGACCCCAGACCCTCTTTAACAACCCAATGACATAATGTTATTGAGTTGTAGTTTCACTCCTTAATACTTAAAGGACTGTCATAATTTTATGGGAACTGCCAACATGTTTTTCAACACAATGCCATGTTTCAGAAGTCCTCTGCACAAAATGACTCACTACTTCTATTTGGATTCTCAGAAACCTCAGCTGTAAAATGTGGTTGAATCTAGTGGACTGAATGAATTTCATATGCTCTATCTGTGAGTCCTGCTGACAGTACTTTTTAAACAGTACTATCCTTCCCAGATTCCAAATAAGTCTACTTGGATTTTCATTCTTTCTTTTTCTTTCTTTTCTTTTCTTTTGGACATTTTTAACGAAGAACCCAAATACTCTGTGCAAAATATGTCGAGTCTAATTTGTGGCAAAATAAAGGGATAACACTTTAAAACTTTTCTTCACATATTCTAAAGTCAAGAGAGAAGAAAAAATCCATATGTGTGTATTATTCTTAGACATTCAACAGTGAGATTTGAGGTGGGAAAGCCAGTGACAGCCAACAGCTAACCTCTGACAGCAATACGAAGTGTCTTGCCTAATGGGTCTCAGTTAGTTCTGTTTTTAGGATTGGAGGTGAAGTATCTATTTTACATGGCTGACACCTGATGGCTCAAGAGCCACATTGGCCTGGAGCAGAGTGTGTTTGGCCTGGGAACTTGGCGGTGAAGATCATAGCTGCTGCGTGTCCTGTCACTGTATCCTACAGAGTTAAAAATGGTTCATGTAAGGTTATACAGTGTTACAAGGGGGAGGAACCACATTTTCACTAAACTGTTGGTCGTTGGTGGAAATTCAAGGACTTTGATGATTTGCTTTGAATTTCAAAGATCTCTCAGCCCATTCATCTGAAATGCAGTACTCTCCCATTCACACTATGTGGTTAATGTGGACGGGTGCTCTGTTAGGGGGGAGGCAACTATGTATAAATCAGAAACCCATGATTCAGAGCTAGTTTAGGGGGGTGGATGGGATGGAAAATGCCAGGGATCACACTCAGCAAAACTGTTGGGACATGTTGTTGTCCAGGTTGGAGGAGGTGTGAAATTTCAACACACTCAGATTAGTCATTAACAAGAGTGACACTTAGACCCTGCACTCTGTTAAAGAGAGCAGCAACTGCTTTTTTTCTATTTCCCGAGAGAAGAAATGTTATGCTTTATCCATTATTTCTATATGTTCCCAGTGAATATTAATGTGGATCGTATTTTGTCGATTTGTGTTAGTGCTGTGATGAACTGGCAGCGGGACCCAGCTCCTCTAATGTAATGCAGCAGAGTATTTCCTAGTCTTTGCACCGTAAAAATGTCAACATCAACCCTTTCCAGATGGACAGCAAATGAATTTGCAGGCCAGATAATTTCACTGGCACCTTCTTTATGTGCTGGTACTGATAATCTTCAAGTTCGTGTTTTACACTTTAATGCAAAAAAACAATCACGGGCTAATAAGGCATGGCAGCTAAATTAATAAATTATGTTTTGGTATCCTGTGGTAAACTCCAGTGAGTGAAATATGGCAGTGAAAGCCTGAATTGTGCAGACATGCCCCTGAGAAATAACCTACAACAACTGTAATTGGGTACACGGTTTTCTCTCAGATTAAAACAGGCAGTATGATTGATTTTGTTTGTTGAAATTCCTCTCAACTGTTAACTATACTGCAGTTGTACCAAAATAAAAACGCCTGAGCTGCACTTTTGAGCCAATTCATCTGTGGAACCAAAACCACTCCCTGAAAGAAATATGCATTTCATTTAAATGACCCAGTGATGAAAATGACCTACTATGGCAATGCCACATAGTTTTAGAAATAGCATTGTGGAACATTGTGTGACAAGTTAATGATCACAGAAGAAATTCCTGAAAGATTCTAGTTACAGTCAAGTATTTAGATGTTATTTGCTCCAGGGTAAGTGGAAAGTGAACAATCAAAATTATCCATTCAAATAACACTATGTCCTCATTTTAGCAGCATTTTCATAATTAGTGATGAAAATAGCGGTGGTGAATCCTCTGGAGATGCAGTGATTCAGTGCCTCTGCTCAGGGGTTGAGATTATACATTTAGCATATTATGAATTATGAGGGTTTATCAAAGTTTCAGCAAAAAAAAACAAAAAAACAAAAACAAAATGACCAAATTGACCAAAATAATAAAAAGTACACACATGGTAACCACTTGTAAACTGAATGATTAATAACATTCCCCGAATTAGTCATACATCACATGTGACATACTGACCATACTTTGCCAAAAAAGTCCATGATTATTGGTTTGATTAACAACCCTCAGAGCACAGGTCGCTCCCCACCCATCAGGAAAAACCACACAGGAAGGGACACTTTTCATCTTGGGCTCGATTTGTTCTCATTTGGCAGCCATGCATGTGATTCAGTCCTTACAGGAAATAAAAGGGGGTCATCCCATTACTACTGTACTTCCCTGCTGATTTTTTTCTTTTCTTTTACACAGTTGATTTGGAGCAGAGGGCTGATCCCTGAGGCCCAGTGTTGACTGATGTGAAGGGATTTACTGAAATGTCACATGACTGACTTTCAGTAAAAATGAGAGGGGGAACTCTTGGGTACATTACATGTGTTAGATTTATTAGAAGGGAAATTCTGCCATTCTGAAAATAGTTATAATAACAATATGAAGGGGAAATAACACATAGTGACATAACAATTTTTACCTGAATTTGCAGTATTCCCACCCTCTTCCCACTTGACATTAGACCTGGTTCATCATCACTGCTCTCAAAGAGTTGTTTCCTGTGAAAAAGCTCTAGAAAAATTAGTTCATAAGGTTTATAAGATGCTGGTGAAGAGCAAAACAGAGATAAAACAGGGTGAATAACTTCATAATGTTATGTAGTTTATTTTCAGTATGAGTCATTTCCTGTTTTACTTTGAAATTGTTTTTTCATTATGTCTTGTCTTCTACTTGTTGTATTTCCCCTCCCTAGTATTGTATCAGAGCTTGTTTCTAATGCCTCTGTAGGATTAAAAAAAGTTTGGGTAAATGGGTCAAATTGCCCAACATGCAAGGTTTTATTTTGGAGGATTCAGGTGTGATGTGGTTGTAGCAGGTAGTGGAGCCCCAAGGAGAGCTGAGAAGTAAAACAGTCTTCAGACTCAACTGACACAAGCCGTTTCTCAAAACTGAGGGAGTTTCTTTTGGCAATACTCATCTAGGAAGCTGTTACGAGATGAGGCTACACACCTCGCTAGCATTCGAATTGTGTACAATGGAACAGACTAGTAAGTGTGGAAGTACACGTCATCCCTGCAAAAAAAAAAAAAAAACATATATAAAAATACATATGTGGAATGTCACATGGTTGATAAGCTATTAGTCATGGTATGACTGAGTAAGATAATGGATGTGTGAATCCTCGAAGTTTTATAAACGTCAATAATGGCAACGCAAACAAAAACCAGTACAATCAAGCAATTTATTAGCAATCTATGTTTGTATTCATAGTTAAATTGACATAAAAAAAAAAAATCACACAATAAATACCATACTTATATTTGAATGAATATATTTGCTGCTTCTCTTCCGCTATTATTGTGCAGTGGAGGATTGTGGGTATTTTAAGAACATGGAGGAAATCCTCAGTCCTCGATGGGATTTTGAATTATCCTCGACATTGAAATAGTGCTTGGTGAGACTCGATGATGTGGCATCCTCAAAAAAGCAGCAGCTAAGGATGATTCCTAAACTTTGAGAAACGGCTACTGACTCAAGGGACCTGCGATCGTTTTTCAGATTTTTGTTTACACATTTTTCATGTGCTGTTTGTCTCCAAGACCTTGAAACAGACTTACATGTGTGTAAAATTACTCTACTTCCCCTTTAGGTGGCCAAAAAAGAAAATCTATTATTACAAGTTTAATATTTGTTGGCAAATTAGATATTTGGATCTTAATTTTTGGCCAGTACTGACACACTGTGTAAAAGTATAACACTAAATAAAAAATAACAAGTGAAACCACAACATTAGGAAACAGTATGATAGGAAAGATTGATAGCACACAACCAAAGACATTGTTTGTGCTTGGTCTCTTCTCTCTAGTGTCTCATACTATTATTTCCTTCTTGCTTTACCCTTGAGTTATGGGAACATTTTTTATTGTGTGTTCGTTTTAAAACGACATTAAAAAGCTCCGTGTAATAGCTTCTGTCTCTATTTCCTGTAACTGAGGTGACGCTGGTGTTAAAGGTTTCCCAAACGATCAAACGGTCGCTGTGGCTGACTGTGATTTATGTTGATGTTCTTCCTCCACCACCATGTGTTTGTTTTGTGTGTTGACCCTGAGGTCCTGCATGCCTTCGTACACATACATGCTGTTGCCATGTGACAGGGCAGATTACACACGGAGAAACATCGAGCATCCTGCTACACACACACACACACTCATGCACACAAAGCAAATGTGAACCTCACTCTGTATTCCCCAGCGGTGTCTGAGATCTCCAAATCTCTTGGTTAGTATTATATTAATAATGATCTTAAACACTGATATAATCACAAACTGTAGAGAGTTTTAATCAGGGCTGTGATAAATAGTCTGTTTCAAATTTTTTGCTTTCTTGAGAACTTGTTTGGCATTTTCATCAAAATAAAACCTTTTAAATTTAAATTACATAAATAATAATACTAGGTCATCAAAACTGGTTTAAAATCTAATTTTCTTTATTAAATTAACTTTCATAGATTGACAACCTATCGTGCATGTTTGCAGATGCAAGTTTATAATTGCAAACACCCTGTGTGTTTTTTTTGTGCTCTGTGTTGGGGGTCAGATGTAGAGTCGTGCTGTAGTGTGACGTGTGGTGCTGCTGCGTCTTTTTTAATCAGCTGGTGAGCTTGTGTCTTGTTTTCTTCTCCAGCCTTGCACAGCTTTTGCTTGTTAACTTCTTGTAAAGCTGCGTTGTAATAGACAAATATGAGTCTGGGCTAGATTTCCAAAAAGCATCCTGGCAGCGGGTCATGTATTTGTTCCACTGTAAATCACTGCAGTGATTGTTGCAAATAGGCAAGTGGCAAATAGGTTTCAGATTGTGTTTGACTGATTCAGGGTCTGTGGTGACCTCAACCTGGGAGTTATGTAAGGTCAGTTTGAAGAGCACTTGCACGGTGACGACCTCCCGGCTGCAGCAGGAGCAGCATGACATCTTGGAAGAGACGCTGTGCTCATCGCTGGTGTCTGGTATCAGCTGCAAAAGACACAGAGTAGCAAAGTGCATTAATGATGATCTAATCATAACCTGGCTGCTTGTAAAACGCTGAATCACACCATTTGATCCAAAGGACTGATCACTTTACTTTTGGTAGCAAAGTCCGAGAAGAAGCCAGATAGTTTCATTACTAATAAGTCAGATTTATAATTGCACGCTGATGTGTGGATCTATGTTAGATACTTTCCTGGAGGCACAGTCACACATTAGAAACAAGGAGAAAGCTGAAACGGAAAAGTACAAATGAAACAATGCCAGAGTTGCACAGTCTTGGGGAATCTGTCCTCTCTGAGGGATGATTGCGAAGCCACAAGTTATGTGATAAAACTCTGTCTTCTGCCAAGCCCCCAAAATGTACTATAAATCATACTGGAGATGCTGGAAGAATTTACTTCCAGACACATGAGTCATACACAAACTCGAGGCAGGGGAGAAAGCCTCATTCCCTTTTGATCCCCTCCTTTGTTTCCTCCCAAAAAATAAACCAACAGTTATAAACTTCTACCTTAACCTTCCTTTAAATGGACAAACTACGCTTAACCTAAAAATGATTTAATAGGCTGTTATTAGTTACACGTGAAGACTGGATATTAAATGGAAATGTATTTTTTTCGTTAAGATATATCAGGTGTTTTCAGATATTGCTCTGACTATCTGCATTTCATTAGTCTGGCAGATGGAGTGAGGACGGACCATCTGGTAACGGTACAAACACGACACAGCCGTCCTCATTTAGATTGTTAATTCTGATCAAAGCAGACTACAACACACTGTGGTGCAGGGTGACATGTTTTGAATCATAGTACGTGTTCCTCAGAAGTGTTTACCAGTTACAGGTATTATGACTATGCATAGGATTTAATCCCATATCTGAGTGTTTTAGATTAATCAGAATGGTTTGACTGGTGATGCCTGTTGCTAATCTAGATATTATTGTTTTATTTTATTTTTTTATTTCATTGGTATTGTTTTTCAAAGCTTTGAAAAACTAAATAATAATAATAAAAAAAACTGTGCTGAGTTAAGTTTTGCTTTGGTAATTTTGATGTCTTTGTTTTTTGCACGAGAACACGAGAGTTGACTCAAAAATCAAAAGCTCATTAAATTGTATTTAGCAAAGATGTTTTCTTTAAAAAGCAGTCAAAACATCACGAAACTGTAAAATCTTGACATTTTTCATCATATAAAGGCATGGTAGCCAGTTTTCATATTACACAGCAACATTAGTATTTATCAGGAGCCATTTTTAAGAGGCTAAATAAATAGTTCATTAATATGTTTGACTCCTGAGGTTTTATGTTTTCAGGTTGTTTGATTGTTCGTGTTGATGTAACATCTCAAGACTGTCTTCAAGCTACTGATTAGCTTTTTGGCCAAAGGTCAGAATCACTGTAACAATGCAAAGCACCTATTTGTTCTTTTTTAACAAGGCCCCGGGGGAATTTGTTCTAATTTTTGATGCAAACTTTCACTTAGACTCCAGGTTGAACTCATTAAAAAAAAAAAATGAAATGGAGCTATACAACCACAAGGTAATTCTGGTTTATTTCATGTTTCCCCTTGGAGGCTGAAAAAAAAAAAAAAGAAAAAAGAAAATCACAATAACACATCAGAGGCTTTTACTTTCACTGGCCTGTGAAAAACTAACAGCTGTTTTTATTTTTTATTTCATGCTGCGTTGAGTCACTGTCGCAATGCGGCATCACAACATGGAGTTTGACAAGCTGGTTGACATGTTACATTTTAGAGGAGCAAAAAAAAAAAATGAAAAGACAAAACAAACAAAAATAAAACAAAAACAAAAACAAGAATCTGCACGACTGTTGCTTTCTAGCAATGGACACAGCTCTGAGTGAGTAAAGACATTAAGTTTGATGCTAAAATTATATATAACACTTGAAAGTTGGCAAGAAATAGTAACATGATGCTTTAGAAATTAAGTTGTTCGTTATTTTAAAAAGAATAAAAAATGTGGAAAATCCTCAAAAACTCACTTCTGAATTCATTTATTCATCCTTTAACTGTTCCTTAAACGAGCCCATAAATTTTGCCTTTATAAAGTCGTCATTAATGAGAAAATGATTTGTTTTTTAACGCCTACAGTCTTGGTAAGTGTATACCAATAAGGATTGTACTGAATAATTGTACTAGACTGTCAGTTTTCTTACAAAATGGATCCATAATAAAGCCACGATAGATTTAAAAACCACAGTCAAAAACCCCAAAATGATTATGCCAGATCCTCTAAATCCTACAGCCCTGGAAGACAGATGTGCTCCTAATTTGGGCTCTTACTTCAATAAGCGCTTTGAAATCCCCACTCCGAGTCCCTCGTGTCTTTGTTTCAAACTCCAGGCACTGGTAGCTCTGAGCTTTCGGCCTGATCACATTTTGTCAGGTGGGATGGTTCGTTCACTCTGTAAACGCCTTAGTATTCCAGCAGAAGAGCAGACATCATATTCATCCATCAGTGGCAGAATCCCTCTGGCAATAAATTACACAGAATGAGACTCCGGGGACCAAAACTGTGACTGGAATAAGTAAGACAGGCAGTGACAGAGAGACGATGAGACCATACACTCTCCATGGTAGAGGCAGATGAGAAAATAGAAAGTGTTGCGCTGCATGGAAACCTATTATGGATTAATATTTCAACTCCTGCACATCTCATTCTCCTCATTGAAATGTATTTTCTATTTTATTTCATGCAGCTTTTGAAAAAAAAATGTCACTCTTCACTACAAATGACCTTCGTTTTCAACCCGAACAAGAAGAAAGGGAAGAAAAGCACTTGAGCTGTTTCCACTCTGATCCCACACATAATCGTGGACATGCATACTAATAAAGAACCCTGAATAATAATGTGTTGGGAAATTTATTTTCTAGCTTCTAGTGAGGTAAAAAAAATTATATAATGTATTGTATAAGAGAGTCTAAAGAGACAGAGGAGGTGCAGGGTTCTTTATGGTTGAATGGTTCACCTTCCATCTAAGAGCAATAAAAGATGGAGGACTCTCTGCTAAAGCCATGTGGGCTGAAAGATTAATGCCCCCCTCAACATATTGATGTCTACAACCCTAGAGAGTGGAGGAAATCAAATCAGTGGCCACACTACAAACACAATGGACCTGAGTAACAACGTCTTAGAGGTGACATACTCTGAAAAACAGACTTAAAGTCAGAACTGGCATCAAGATGAATAATTTGTACCAAAACATTTCCAGACCTAAAGAGTGCAGAAACACATGCTCATGTTGGTGAGGTCCTGGTTTACAACCACAACATCAAGATGACTCATAACTTTTTGTTGTTGACTGTGCAGTTTTTTCTGTCCCTGATCTCAACATTTTTAAGACAACAAGTGAAATATTATCTCTGTCCGTGTGCATGAGGTTGTTGGTTTACACAAAGGAGAGATATGGTGATGACAACACGGCAGACGAGGAACATTCACGCTTGCTTGTTTTTTTTTTTTTTTTTTTAAGGAATGTGTAAACAAATGAACGTTTTTTTTTTTCCTGCTAAAACTTCAGGCACCATCAGATAAGTAGCAGGAGGAACTGCAGGAAGACTGTAGAGAAACAGTGTTATCTCTCAACACAGTGCTGCTAGGAGAGAAAGGACTAACGTCCTTAAAGGTTAAAAGGTAAAATATTGAACATGAGAACGATATAACTTAGAGTCAAAATGAAAAGAAAAATAGACAAAATGACGTAAAAGTGCGAGTTCTCATAAGCGATGTGTTACGTAACTTACTGAATGTCTGTTAAAAATACACACATATTCACATGGGACCATTTCTCATTTCCGGTAATTGCTCCATTTTATGATTTTAAAAACATAAAATCCCCCAAAAATCAATTCTAGACTTTTACAACTGACCACAAATTATGATTTGTAAACGAAAAGTATTTTTTTTTTTTAGACATAAGACAGTTTAAGTTACATAAGTGTTAAAAAAAAAAAAAAAAAAAAAAAAGAAATTTAAAAAGGCCAAAAACAAACAAAAAAACAAAATAGTTTGTTTAGCAGTTCAACCTGAAGAAGACAGCAACAAAAGAAACACAGTGTGTCCAAGGTCAAGATGGCTGAGGCGATTATTTGTTTTTTAGCCTGTTACATTACAACCAAGAAACCAAGATACATAAAACCCTTAAAAAGTACAATTATAAAACAAGGCTTGATTTAAAGGCTTTTAAAGGAGAGAAAGGAAGTCACAGTGACATGGCTACCATACCAGTCTACTCAGTAGAACAAAAACAAAGAGAAATATAGTTTGGCTAGTATCACTGTCTCAGTGAGGGACATTTTATCTGTTAATGACAAACGCTGAATCATGTTTAAAGGCATTTAACGTTAGTACAAATGGAAGGAATGTATGAGGGGGGGTTGTCGTCCAGTAATTGGTTCTACTGCATCTACTGCATCTAGTAAACGTTACCCGAGTAGATTGCATTATTCGGCCTCCCTAATATGAACCATGTTTTGTCTTTCAAGGGTGACTAAGACAGAGAGAGAAACATTTCCATCACTGTCCGACACAATGATGCTGAAAATGAAGACAGAATTTAACGTGAACTGCAGAAAGTTTTCATGAACTACACCGCGACAGGATGCACGAGAGCCGGAGCTTCGACCGGTGCAGCGGGAGGAGACGCTTTGCCCTTGTAGCCCAGAGACAGGATGTGTTTCTGTAGATGTGTGATCCACTGCTCTTGAACAGACAGAGGTCCGTGGAAAACTTCTTCACAGAACCTGAAGAGCGAAGCAGAGAGAGGCAGGAAACTGGATTACATGTAGTGCAAACATTTCTTTGATAATGTAATTAAATAACAGGACGCATCTCGTAAACAGCTGAGGCACAAATTATCATTCAGCATTACTCATTTATCTCTGTGAACCACAATATGTTGCATAGCTTTAAGCTTTTTAATCTCATCATATTCCCAGAAGTCTGATTTCATTACATATATTCTTTATCTTCTCCTTGTTTCAGTTCTATATTTAGCTGTGTAATGTTTCCAGTGTGTGAAATATATAAAACTTTTTGTTTCTTAATGGAAATACTCCCAATTTCTTGCGCATCGTTTTCTTGTAATCTGAGTAATCTGAGCCTCATCAATACTGATCCATCTGTTTTTATTTAATTTTCTTTTTAAATATAAACTCGAACCCCTTTTGCTCATTTAATACCATGGGAATGTAGTGTTTTAGACTGTAGTTACTGACCTGCACTTGAGGGAGTAAATCTTCCCCACTAGTTTGACGAGTGGAGTTAGCGGAGGTTTTGGCAGCAGAGCGGGGATGCTGCCGGTCCGTGGCGGCTGCTGGGAGCTGGTGTCCTGACCTTCCTCTCCTGTAGGCACTGAGTGTTTTGGTGGATGGACCCCTGTAAATTTGTAGAGAGGCAATTACAGTAACATGCAAAAATTAAAAAAAAAAATATTTCCATCGGGTACAGACTAACTTCTTTCATTTCTCACCACGTGGTGTGCGCACACTAGCGTTGCCATGGCCACCGATACTGCGTAAGTGACCTTGTGACTGTCTGGATGAGCCAGCAATAACACCCGAGTCGTCTCTGCTGACTTTGTGTTCAATCTTCAAGCTGCTGCCTGGCACAGAGTCAGAGTCTGTGGACAAAGAAGGCGAGGCAGCGCTTCTCTGAGACTGAAAGAAAAATAATGTTCTGTGAGATAGATTGTGTTTAATATATGTTTTGGTGCTTCCTGATATGACCAGAAACACATTTAAGCATGTTTTAAGATGACAGACACCTTTTTGATATACAGATCTCCAGTACGGTATCGGCGAGTTATTGTTGCCACTTTATCTGGGTCCCTCCGGATCAACTCACTGAGGAGCTCGATTGGCGACGTTGCTCCATCTGCCTTCCACTCGATGATGCCAAGTTGTCGGAGATGGGCTCGTGCATGACTTGCCAAGGCCTTACGGTTTTCAAAACTAAAGCCACAAAGCTCACAAGATGTGCCTGAAACAAAGATGATGAGACATATTTAAACTAGTATTTATCAGGTAGTACTTCTTTAGTGAGTTGTACAAGTCACTATCTTGTCATTTTTCCTTCAACTGAGAGCTTTAGTCTCTGACACAAACATCTTTACAGTGTTAACATCTTACTGTTGTGAAAGCCTCCACTCTTTCCAGATGGAGATTTCTCTCTCATGGAATAATCCAGAGGTACAGTGTAGCTGTTGGCTGACGACGATTCCTTCGACTGGCTGCGATCTGGGGACCGTTTAGAGCTCTGTGGGGTCCATGTGGCTTTGCCTGATGATGCTGCAGACCCTTTCCTGCCTTCGTCACTATGCAACATGACCTCTCTAAGGAGGTCGATCGGTGATGTATTTATGGACCAGGTGAGACCGAGCTGGCGCAGATGGGCACGGACGTGGCATGACAGGGCTTTACGGGTCTCGAACAGCTGACCACAGAAGTCACAGAGGACTGTTGGAGGTGACTGTATGTCTGTGGACAAAGACAGACACAGAAGTGTACAAATTTATTTAATATGAGCATCTATTAGCAATGTAATGATACTGAACAACTGGCCTATGTCAAGCACAGATATAGAGATGTGGCTTCCTGGTTTACCTGCATTAAAAGGCTTTGCAGTGGGCGACTTCATGGTGGGGGAGCTGGTGCTAGAGCTGGAGGACTTAGGTTGAAGAGTCACCTCAATCTCCACAGGTTCAGGTTTCAGCTTCCTAAGTAGGGGATCCACTGCAAGTCGGAAACCTTTCTTGGCCTTTGGGGCCCTGTTAACACTATTATGAGGAGACTTAACAGAGCTGGGAGTAACGGAGGTGGAGGGAACTGGACTAAGACCTGGAGACAGAGACAGAGATCCAGCTGAGGCTGTAGATGGCACTGGAGATGAGCTGGACATCCTGCTTTTTTTAGTGGGATGCATGGCCTTTATCATGCCACTTTTGACCAGCTCCTCGATGGTGTCGATTGCAGAAGTTTTCCCCATCAAGTCAGTCACCCCCATCTGACGCAGGTGACAGCGACAGTGACAGGCGAGGCCTTTACGATTCTCAAACTCTTCCCCACACAGAATACAGATACACTCGTCTGATGTTTTGGGCCGTTTATTGTGGGGAGATGCGGATGGAGAGGGCAGATCAGAGGAATGTTTAGAGGAGGACCTGGGGGGACTGTCAGAGGGGAGTGGCTGCTTGCTGATGATGGGCTTGAGGTCTTCTTCCTCCATGATCTGGTACAGAAAATCAATAGGACTGCCCTTAATGTCATTATCAGGGATTCCTATCTGACGCAGATGAGCCCGAGCGTGACTGGACAGACCTTTGCGTGTCTCGTACCAGCAGCCACAAAGCTGGCAAACATGGACCTCACCACTGGTATCTGAAGTAGGAAAAATGAAGAGAATGGTATGAACAAGATTAGTCAGCAAGAGACAGCTTTAATATATTTTTGAACAAAAATTCAACATTTACAGCAAAGTAATTACATAGAATAAGTTAAGTTAAACTTTACCTAAAGTAATAGGGGCATCTGTTTCCAGCGGTGCCCATAGTGGTTTGGTTGGAGACTGGTTTTCTACGGAACTGCCACTTTCATCAAGTCTTAGAGGAGGAGATGACGTGAGGAGAGTGGCTGCTGATTCTTTTAATCGAACTGGAGATGCCTGATGATCCATCCTCTGTGTAGTTGTCATGATTTTAACCCCCGACTTGTGGGAGGCACTTTTCTCCTCCGATACCGAGGGACTCCTGGACTCCTGCGTGGTTGTCTTTTTAACAGCTGTCAGCTCAGGTGTAGAAGAGTCTGCTTTCAAATCCGGAAGGGAGCCGTCTCTTCCCTGGACGAGCTGGTAGAGAAGCTCTATGGGAGCGCCGCTGTTTTCTGACAACGTCACACCGAGCTGCCGTAGATGGAGGCGGGCGTGACTGGAGAGTCCTCGTCTTGACTCGAAGTACGTTCCACAGACTTCACACACAACTGGCTGTGAGGTCGCTGTAAGAAAATTCACCATATAGTCACCATACATTTTGTTTCCATCCATTGGAGCCTATCCCAGCTGCTTACGGGCGCAGGCAGGGTACACCCTGGATGGTCACCAGCTAGTCACAGGGCTACATACAGACGAACAACCATTCGCACTCACATCCAAACCTAGGACCAATTAAACATGCTCAATTCACCTATCCCCAATGTATCCCCAAGGAAACTGGAGATCCCAGACGAAACCAACGCAGACACGGGGAGAACATGCAAACTCCACACAGAAAGACCCTGCGCCCGACCCGGGAGTCGAACCTAGGACCTTCTTGCTGTGAGGCAACAGCGATAACATTTTGTTTCTGATCAAGAAACATCAATTTATCTCTTTAAAATGTGCAACACATGTAACCTGTAGACAATCTGAATCACACTGAATGTAATGAATGAAGACGTCTGATGAAACAAACATTAAACTTTATAATGACATAACTGAACCGAGTGTATTTTGTGTAAATTGGTCACATGATCGAATTAAGTTGATGCCTGCCTTAATAAAGATTATCAAAACTACTTCTATTCTATATGAAACTATTCAAGAAACATTTCTACTGTAATTCTGGTGATAAATAATCAAATAAAACGAACAAGGATAGACAACAGTGTCAGCAAATGCTGTTTTTTTGTACAAACATAACATGTAAAATAACATGAGCAGTGATAATGTATTTCTAAATGTCTCTCTTACCTGGTGAATCCATGAATGTTTGGGTTGACTTCTCTCAGATCCTGTGAATTGATTGAAATCAGTCCCGTTAAAAAAAAAACAAAGAGAAATAAGATAATCACTTGCAGATCAATATGAAGTTTTAGCTTTAAAAACATTTCAAAGTGCAGAAAAAAAAACATGATACATGACTTGTGCTGAAAGTCTAATGCTGATAACAAACTACAGCTCTGACAGAGAAGCAGCTTTAAACCCGCGGCAACAAGCAGCTCATTGAGAAATACCTCTCCGCACTGATGTTATCAGTTTGAGAAACGTAACCACAAGTCTCGCTTTTCAACAAACTCACAGTCTCACTGTGCTAAGCCGAGCAGACTAATTATAAAACTGTAAGTGGCTGAAACATGTCTGAGAGCTAACTTGAGCTACATCTGCTGCACCCTTTGTATGAATCTATGAGCATGCTAATGCTACATGCTACATGCTAACTGTTTGTTTGTTTGTTTTATAAATTAATATAAATAACAACTACTACACATAACGCGCCATCGATTACAAACTAAACGTAAAAGTGACGAAGAAGAGTAGATTTACCTAAAAGCCTGACACGTTGTATCAAAGTAAAACATCAGTGTTTGATAGAAACAAGCTCAGCGGAAGTAGCGACCCGCACTTTCCTTGTTTTTTCATAACAAAAGCCCCGAGGATGAATCAGGACTGTTTCAGGTGTTCAAACCTGCCACCTAGTGACCCTCCACCAACACATAACACTGATCAACTTCAGCCAGACAATTAAAACCAACAAAACATTAAACACGAGTCTTTAATTTAGTTTGTAGTTGTTTATTATTGCCCTACTTTATGCCTTTTTCTATTGTTTTATGTGTAAAATACATTAAGAGCGATGGCTTCAAATTAGACAATAGAGCTGATTCTGATTGTATTAACAAATAAAACCAGTCTCAAATAAACATGAATATAAACAATAAGAAAATAATGTAAGAAACTAATTTACGGAAAACATTGAGTGGAATTATTAAATTCTGTCTAATAAAATCTGATTAATATTAGTTATTACTCTATTTAATATGTCTTTGAGTAATTAGCTATTGTTGCACTTAAAATTGCAGATTTTAATATTACTTGTATGTTAATACATTTTTCTCTCAGTAAAACAAGTCAATCAGAATCAGTCTCACCTATTGGTGAAAACTTTCTTTTAACTGCAACTCCTGCGCAGGCAAAATAGTTATTAAGTTCCTATTCTATCTCATATGCTCACAATTGTACATCTACAGTTTTTTAATAATGTTCAAAAAAATGAAAAAAAGAGAAATAGTACTACAAACAAAAATATAGTTCTTTATTCTGAAAAATGTGAAGTTGAATTTCTGCTACATGGTGACGTTGTTTAGACTTTAATCATAAATATATGAATTACTCATCAGTCTTAAATTGTAAAATTGTATCAATTAATTGGTGTAAAGCGAAAAGACGAGGCTTTTCTGTAGAACAGGATTACACTGACACCAAGTGGACTGTCATCAGAATTATATATCACTTGTGCCGTGCACTTCCTCATTGAAGAAAGTCAATGATTCAATTAAAAACCTGAGAGAGAAAAGAGCAGGAGTTGTATGTTTGGACTAAGTCATGGCCAACGACTTCTGGTCCATGTGACCTATTCTCATGAAAATTATGAATGAGTTAATGGAGATAAAAATTATT
Source organism: Polydactylus sextarius (assembly GCA_016801845.1). NCBI lineage: Eukaryota > Metazoa > Chordata > Actinopteri > Polynemidae > Polydactylus > Polydactylus sextarius. The sequence goes on along the minus strand of CM028907.1, from coordinate 6,317,093 downwards.
TTCTGGTTTCGTTTGAAATGTGCCATGGTTTTCACATATGATGTTTATGAATTTTAAAGATAATTTTTGACATTGAGAGAGAATTTTGGTGAGAGCAGTTTTTGACATCAGGCAGCAAACGTTACTTTAGGTTTAGTGTGAGACCATGTAGCGGACTACAACGCTCATCTGGCAAAATTTACATCACCATCAAACTCTGACAGTTAACGTTAGCTCAACAGGTAGCTACGCAGCCTAGGAAAATATCTCACCTAAGTTTAAAGTAAGTTTTATCCACCTACTCCTCACTCTCCCTTCAGAGGGGGAAAAAAATTCAGTGAAAAGTTTGTGAAGAGAAATCCTGACGTGATGTCACCTACGCGACTATTTTGTTTATAGTCTAACCAATTATATATTTTCATAAGCACAATAATCAACAATTACATGACAAACAGCCTTGACAAGGTCCCAGTTGGGACAACCAGAAGGGACGTGACTTGATATAAATGAAAGAAAAGTGAAAATGATAGTGATCATTGAGCACACGGCACACCACACCATGCACACAATGAAATTAACCCTCTGCATTTAACCCATCGCCTAAGTGAGCAGGGTGCAGCCTAGACAGCGTGTGGGGACGGTACCTTGCTCAAGGGTACCTCAGTGGGACCCGGTAGCTGGTGGATTCAAACCCGGGACCTTCCGGACTCAAGTCTGCTTCATTTAAATGTAAAGACAGACTGACGTGGAATCAGCTGTTAACATCATACGGACGTCTGTCATGTGACCGGGACTACGTCACAGAAGCCAAAACTATTTTAATCTGTGACAACAGATTACTAATGTGAAATTAACTTGAAAATAACTGGTGAATATATGTAACTGAATGAAAAATACAATACTGAGATATACAAAATACACAAAAAATACTCTATTTATTTAGTTTATTTGTGGAAAATAAATTTTCATATTGTTAAAAAAGTCAATTAGATAATAAAAAAATAAAATAATAATGTTAGATGATGACTCAGCCATAATCAGTGAAGATGAGGAGACAGAAACTTTAACATCTGCAATGATGATTTATTTTATCAACACTTTTATGGATCAAACAAACTCTTTATGCCTTTAAACCCTTATTCAGAGTTTAAGGGTTGACTGTGTGGGTCAATTTTTGACAAGTAGCCACCGTAGTTCTCTAGACTCATACCAGGGGGCCATTTGAGGACACAGGAAGCACAAGTAGGTAATTGTTTGTTGGTTACCTCTTGAGACTGCACACTCAGACCTAAAGCATATTCACTTATATAGTTCCAACATAAACCTGGGGAAGTGAGAAACACTTACAGGAAGTAAGGCAGGAAGCTGGGGTGGTAGGGTGATGGGGGGACGGTAACGATGACTTCTGAATCAGCGAGGTATGAAGTGCAGATAGATCTGTGAAAGGTGGAGACAGAGAGAAGAAAATCTATTTATTGCTCTACATTTTTACACCATATTATAATGCAAATAAAAGCGTAATTAAACTAATGCACTCACCATTATAACGAGCTCCTGTGACACGGTGGGTTATGATTTAAGAGGAACTGCAGAGATGTGGAGGGCAGCAGGGTGGAGGGTGTCTGTTCGAGGTGGTGGTTGTATTTAGCTGAAACCTCCACCCACTGAAAGCTGCTTTCCCAGAAGCTCAACCTCATTTCACATTTGCCTGTGACGGTTGGGAAGAAACATGATACGTTTATTGACTGTGAGAAACCCAAGCGGCAACCTAAATACAACCGATGTGACAAACACAACAGGTTTTGTGGTGAGACAATAGCTGGCCGCTCTGCCGCTGTTTTATTTTGCAGGACATGTTCATACAAATGATACAGCAGATTTAAACTGTTAGACCTGTTGCTTTAATTGTTGTTTGTGGACTATGATCCCACTGTGGCAGTGGATGATGCTGACATCTGCCTGTTGCAGCATGCTCATGATCTCCTGGATGGTAATGATGACACAGTGATTATTATGTTTTTTTTGTTTGTTTTTTTCCCAGTGCTTTTGACACTGTCTAACTATTCTGCAGGGCCAGTGTACCTTAGATCTGATTATCTGTCAGATAGGCCTTAGTTCTTGCAGCTGCTCCTAGTCTGTGGTGGTTAGTAACACAGAAGCACCACAGGAGACTGTCTTGAATCTGATTTATGGAGCCTGCAGATGTTTTCTGATGCCACTGTGGTGGAGGGTGGATTAGAGATGGACAGGAGCCTTAATTTGTCACCATTGCAGGTTGAAGTTGTGGTACACTACATGTACTTGGGTGTCTACTTGAACGACACACTGGAGACCAACACTGACTTTACTGAGAAAGGTCAAATCATCCAACATTAAAGCAAGATGTTGGTGATCTGAGAGCAAGTGCCATCTACTATGAAACATGTGCTCATCATAGGCAATAAACTGGAGAAATCTGAGTCAGTGAGTAATCAACTAAAGTGATCAACTAAAAATGACCAAGGAAACTGGAGATCCCAGACGAAACCAACGCAGACATGGGGAGAACATGCAAACTCCACACAGAAAGACCCTGCGCCCGACCCGGGAGTCAAACCTAGGACCTTCTTACTGTGAGGCAACAGCGATAACATTTTATTTCTGATCAAGAAACATCAATTTATCTCTTTAAAATGTGCAACACATGTAACCTGTAGACAATCTGAATCACACTGAATGTAATGAATGAAGACGTCTGATGAAACAAACATTAAACTTTATAATGACATAACTGAACCGAGTGTATTTTGTGTAAATTGGTCACATGATCGAATTAAGTTGATGCCTGCCTTAATAAAGATTATCAAAACTACTTCTATTCTATATGAAACTATTCAAGAAACATTTCTACTGTAATTCTGGTGATAAATAATCAAATAAAACGAACAAGGATAGACAACAGTGTCAGCAAATGCTGTTTTTTTGTAGAAACATAACATGTAAAATAACATGAGCAGTGATAATGTATTTCTAAATGTCTCTCTTACCTGGTGAATCCATGAATGTTTGGGTTGACTTCTCTCAGATCCTGTGAATTGATTGAAATTAGTCCCGTTAAAAAAAAACAAAGAGAAATAAGATAATCACTTGCAGATCAATATGAAGTTTTAGCTTTAAAAACATTTCAAAGTGCAGAAAAAAACATGATACATGACTCGTGCTGAAAGTCTAATGCTGATAACAAACTACAGCTCTGACACTTTTGACACTGTCTAACTATTCTGCAGGGCCAGTGTACCTTAGATCTGATTATCTGTCAGATAGGCCTTAGTTCTTGCAGCCGCTCCTAGTCTGTGGTGGTTAGTAACACAGAAGCACCACAGGAGACTGTCTTGAATCTGATTTATGGAGCCTGCAGATGTTTTCTGATGCCACTGTGGTGGAGGGTGAATTAGAGATGGACAGGAGCCTTAATTTGTCACCATTGCAGGTTGAAGTTGTGGTGCACTACATGTACTTGGGTGTCCACTTGAACGACACACTGGAGACCAACACTGACTTTACTGAGAAAGGTCAAATCATCCAACATTGAAGCAAGATGTTGGTGATCTGAGAGCAAGTGCCATCTACTATGAAACATGTGCTCATCATAGGCAATAAACTGGAGAAATCTGAGTCAGTGAGTAATCAACTTAAGTAATTTAAAGCTCCATGAGGCTCATTTGATGAACTCCAGCGAGACATAATAAATTCAAAACCCGACTTTTACTTTGAAAGATGTATTTTTAACTTCCGGAGATCCTGCTTACTTCTCCCTCCTTCGCCGCCTCTTTCTTCCTGCCATCTGCACACCCCCGCTCCGGCAACTTCTCCACGGCATAACTCAAAGACAGGTGAGTCACAAATACATGTTTGCGTCGTGTTTCACTTTCAGTATTTTCACATAACAAATAACAAACTGTCCAGACGGAGGATAAAGAGCCGCTGAAGGAGGCGGTGTGGTGGGTTAAGCTAACATTAAGCTAGCCGGGCGGTGCGGGTCAGTCGCTCCCCTCCTGCTCAAGAGTTTGGGCCTGTTTCTGGCTCTTTCTTTGTCCTTGTGTTGCAGCTCGCAGAAAGGACTGAATCAGTGCCCACCTCGCTTTGTTCATGTCTATTTGAACCAGTAGTTTTTTAAAGATGTAAAGCCATGAGCTGCACCGATGAACTTTGACCGAGCTACGTTTGCTGCGTGTAGACACATATAAAACAGTCAAGACGACAAAGGAGCTTTTGTCTGATTTTCTGACTTTTGTCGATGGCAAATGAATAATTCATCTGCACAAACTCAGCTGCAGCAGTTTTAAATAATCAACCAGGCACGGATCCATTCATTGAAAGCTGGTTTTATTACACACATGTCAATACTTAAAACTTAATAATATTCTGTATTTCTAATAACATATCTTTATAATTATAGAGTTTAACTGCAGGCAGGAAACTTTGATAAATATTTACTTGAACACTATTCATTTACAACATGCACATGTCTTCTAAGTATCCCCCTTAGTGTTTTGCCTTATCATGGTTATATAACCCCCACCCCCCTATTAGACTATTGTTCCCTACTAGCCGAACATGACCTGCATGTGACTTTCCAGGGATTTGAACTAAGCACCAAAGTGCTGCAGCGCGTAAATATCAGTTTAACCCTCAGGTATTTGAGCCTTTTAGACAAAATGTTGTATTTGCTATTTAGCACAAGTTGCCAAGTTTTTTTTTTTTTTTTTTTTTTTTTCCTATTACTATCAGAGCTCCAAGGGGCGCTTCAAGCTCCACCCAGCTGCGTTTATCTATGATGGGCCGTGAACATCAGGAATTTTCTAGTAACTGTTTCTGCTTTCTGGCTTCCTTTCAGTAACTTACAACCACCACCATGTCTGCTGGAAACGCTAAGATTGGTCAGCCTGCCCCAGACTTCGCAGCCACAGCTGTAGTGAACGGACAGTTTAAGGACATCAAGCTGTCAGACTACAAAGGTAACATGACAAATGTGTATTTGCATTTACAGTAAATATAGATTAATTCTTCTGTATTAATGTAGACTATGTAGACGTTTCCCTTATATGTCCCTTTGCTCTGCAGGAAAGTATGTGATCTTCTTCTTCTACCCTTTGGACTTCACGTTCGTGTGCCCCACTGAGATTGTGGCCTTCAGTGACAGGGCCGAGGAGTTCCGCAATATCGGCTGTGAAGTGATCGGCTGCTCAATTGACTCTCACTTCAGTCACTTGGCATGGTGAGACTCCTCGCTAGGCTCAAAGGACATAATGACTTGAGTTTAACTGTAATGGTACGTTGTGGGATCGTGACTACTTAAATGGTCCTGAGCCAGCACTTTAGAAATAATAACATTCACACAGCTGCTGTGTGTCTGCAGCTGGTGTAAGGAGAGACACAGCAACAAAAGATTTCATTACGCCAGTGCTGTGGTTTAAACTTTAAGAGCTTTAACTTACTCAGCTGATGGATATATCTTGCGTAGATTGGTTGTGACTATTTTTGATCTCGGTGCACTCAAGGGTTTTGCACACTAGGAAGCTCTGTTATGTTGGAAAATAAAAACTGTTAGATGAGGACTTTATGTCATGAGATCATTAAATGACTCACATCAGGACGTTAACATTTTCTAATTACGCCGTTAGTGATGAGGATTTCTGACATCTGAAGCAACACCCACCCTCTTATCAGTTTATCTCCTGCCACTTAGCATCTCTGTGTGGTCGTGATAAGTTCTGAGGTAACGGTTTCTGAATCAAACTGTACATTGTTCATAGAAATTCAAAGATGTGAGGAATTTTTTGGGGGCCATGAATCACGCCTGTACAATTCTAGATGTAGTTCGTTGTTTTGATGTATGCTATTCAATGTGATTGATGTTATGGGAATTTTTTTTCTTAGGTCACTTTACTGGTTTATAGACACAACCTTTATTCTTGGGTAGCAACATAAAAGATTGAAATTATAAAAGTCATGTTTCTGATCTGTACTTTCTTCTGTTGATGATCTTAAAAGTGTTTCACACCAACTGAAATATCCTTTTCAAGCCTAGACTGTGTGTAACATAACTTATGATTTGTTAATTGTACTGTATTTCTTTTCCTATAGGATCAACACACCAAGGAAGCAGGGAGGTCTGGGTAACATGAACATTCCCCTCGTGGCAGATCTCACCAAGTCAATCTCCAGAGATTATGGTGTGCTGAAGGAGGACGATGGCATTGCATACAGGTCAGGCAGACTGCTTGGTTTGTGTCATCTAAATAGAAGGTTTTACTGCAAAAGTGCAGTCGTCACTGTTTAGTCGGCGCTCGGTAGCCGTGTATTATCTCCGCTCTGTGATTACTGTAATAACTAAGCAATGAAAGAGAGACTGGATGATAGAGCTGTTAAAACTATTTCTGTGTTGTATTATAACATGGGTTTTTGCCTCTCAGGGGGCTGTTTGTGATCGACGACAAGGGCATCTTGAGGCAGATAACCATCAACGATTTGCCCGTTGGTCGTTCTGTCGACGAAACTCTGCGTCTGGTCCAGGCTTTCCAGCACACCGACAAATACGGAGAGGGTGAGTATACGCTCAGTTCAGTGTTCTGGCATTTGTTAATATGACACTACACTCTAAATAATGTGGAAAACTTCAGTCATTATCTAAACTTTCTTTTACAGGATGTGATATGTTGTTTGTCTAATAGACAGTGTTCGTAGTTTTATGTACTGAACACTTAACACCTCATATCTAACATGTTAACCTTTGCCTGTAGCTTTAAACTGACTTAGATGATTCAGTTTATAGACTTGGCCTTTCATTATTAGTTTATCCTCCTGGGTATTTACACTTGTACTTTGCCCTTAGGGTTAGTAAACTTCATTGTGTGCTATTGACAGCTTATGGTGAACTTTGTCCTTTCCTTCTTTCTCTACACTCAGTGTGCCCCGCTGGCTGGAAACCCGGGAGCGACACAATCGTCCCTGATGTCGAGAAGAGCAAAGCGTTCTTCTCCAAGCAGTAAATGTGAAGGTCTTCTAGCTGACTTCTTTACCCATAGCACTTGCCTTCAGAAGAGAGATTTCCCAGCGAAGCAGTATCATGGCGTCCAGTCTATTAAAACACAACAATGTCAGAAATTGTTTGGAAGAAAAGAAAAAAAAAAAACAATCCCTTGTTGCAACTCTTGTATTTGTACGTCCAGGGTACAATTGGTTGTGCGACCTCATAGTCTCAAGCACTGAAAAGTATAGTTGTTTTGTTCCTTTTTCAGAAAAAAGTATTGATATTTTTCCTTGCTGTTGAGAATAATTCATGTTACCATCTGTATTAAACCAGTGGGAAAATTGCAACATTGTGTGTTTTGTCTGAAACAAAGCAGGAAGATTTGCGGTTGGTGGTTTATCATGAATGCTGTTGCAGTTGTGACCTGTAGGTGGAACCATAAATCTATCTAAGCCTGTTCTTCTGTTTTGTCTGACATTTGGGAAGTGTGGTGTGCCAACAGACGTTTTTGAAATGAACTTGGTTTGTGAGTCCACCTGGCCCTGGTGTCTGACAAAGTCTCCAAGTACGTCATGAGGCTGCGAAGTCTTGGTTAATGTTGGAGTTGCTGTGGTGGTTGACTCAGCATAACAACCTGATGTTGCCAAATGATGCTGACGCTCATTGGGAAAGATTGGATTGTTGGGAATAATGTAACACAGACCTGCATGACTGTCCAAACCACCCACACCTATCACCAATAGAGAGTTGTTACTAGTGTATACGCTCACTATGTTTATGTTTTTCTATTGTAATTATTCCTAATAATTTCCATGAGTAAGTTATGATTATTTATTTAAAAAGTGAAGATTATCAGACATGGTAGTCTTCACCTATACCCACGTTTACACAGCTTGTTAAGCACTTTCTATTACATAAGTTGTTGCCTTTCACTACTGTTTCTTGGCACCAATTCTTGTAATTTCATACTAATTCTTAACCCTCAAACAGAAAGTCTACTCTGCATGTTTGTCTGGAACTTTTCGCAACCATTCTTTCCTGAACAAGTGTTCTCACGGCTTGTTTTGGGAAATTGAAAGCAGAATGGGGAAACTCCCTTTAAGTCGAATAAACCACTCATTGACAAACATTCATTTACACACGCGCGCACACACACACATTGTGGTGTAAAAGGGGCGTGAAGGGGAGAGCGCAGCATTTCTGACTGGCAATGTGGGAGGGAGTTTCCCGGAAACCTTTTCGTGATGTGACGCTTGTACGAGAAATTGACCATATATGGAGGGACGTATTTACGTCAATAGGGAAACAATCCTACTCCTCCTACAACGTCGAGCTACAGCAACTGCCGTGAACTTAAGCGCTGATCAGAAAGATCCCTGACAACAATGCGGTTGTGGTAACGAGACTTACAGTAATAATTCAATTCCTTAGAAGTGTCAGCATCATACCACACACGATCTTAATAATAATAAATAAATAAATAAACAACACCAGATAGATCTTAGTTTCATAATTTCATTTACTTAAATATACTGTACAAGTAAAAAAAAAAAAGACACATCAGGGTCAACCTGATGATTTTAACACACAAATAACTTACATAAGAAGCATCACAAATTCAATGAAAGAAAAAAAAATGTAAACAGGCAAAGTCAAGACGACACTTTTAAAAACGTATTCAAAAATGCCCTAAGTGTTTTAGTCTTGTGTAATTTCTGTGTCGGCTACTTTTTTTGTTTTGTTTTTCAGCCAAAGAAACCACAATGATCCAGTTGTCTTGTACTGAGTGTCAGTACAGTTGTCAGTGCAGTTCTTGTCCAGTGTTTGTAAAAGTGCATTGTTTCTTCAATAAGACTTCACTTTGGGCGCTAACATGAGCTGGCAGCCACTGCTCACATGTGTCATGACTTTCTGTTTGAGTTGAGCCACCTGCTCCCGCAGTAGAGAGGCCGTGTTTGACAGTCCGGCGTTGTCTGTTTTCAACACTTTCACTTTGTCTTCCAGACGAGCGATGCGCTCCAATTTGCGCCTTCGACATTTGGACGCAGCGAGCCGGTTCCTCAGCCGCTTGCGCTCCGCTTTGATCCGCTCCTGGTCCTCCATATCGAGTGGGGACATCGGCGGAGAACCATTGTCGCTGCTCTGCATGTCGGGGACTGTCTGAGGCTCCTCTTTCAACCCACCGTACCGCTGCGAGTGGATGCCGGCATTGGCCAGGGAGTGCTGGAAATGGTGCGATCCGTGCGCAACGGCCTGAGGATGCTGGTGGTACTGGTGATGGGGCAGGTAGCTGATGGTGGTGGATGGGTAACTGGATGTGGATGACAGGCTGGGGTTTGTGGTGCAGCTGTTCAGGGTGGTGTACTCGAGCGGTTCTGGCTGCATGGATGAACCGTACACGGAGGCTGGAGCCGAACAGGCGACGCCGCCGGTGCCGATGGACACGTTTGGAGGCGCTATGTGGTTCATCTTGTGCAGGTCGTCCAAAGCTTTCACAAAACCTTCGGCGAAACCCTCCTGCTCCTCTGTGATGCTGCGGTTGTACGGGTACTGTGGAGGTGTCGGTGTTGTAGTGATGACCCCGTTGCTGTTCTGGATGATCAGTCGCTCCAGTTCAGAAGAAGCGAGCTTGAGTGATCCCACGTCCGGAGCAGCCGCTGAATAGAAATCACTGTCGGCGCGCAGGTGCTGTGACTTGAAGTTTGGGTTCCGATATGATTCGGAGAAGTTCAAGTTCATATTCTGCTTTAGCAACTTGTAGTCTGGCAGGGCTGCGTAAGCAGAGAGAAACGAGTCGTCATAAAATGGTTCCATTATTGTGGACATATTATTGTGGACATATCAGTGTCCCTGATTCAATGTCCAAGTACAAAGTCCCGCTGTATTATTTTATATTGAAGATCAAACTTATGAAAAAAAAACAGAGCAAAACTTCCAAAATAGTGGAACTGTACTGTACCAAGTCGTCGGTTTGTACCTTTAGTCGGATTCCAGTGACTAATTCAGATGTTTTCAATCCACTCGTGTGTAGGAGTCTTTTCTTGTTTTGAGCTCCACTTCTGTTTCCTCTCAACTGACAAGCGGCCAAGCCCTCAGTTATATTTATACCCTCCTCTTCTGACTAGAGCTGCTTCCTGATTGGTTGATGTGTCTTCCCGTCTCCAAGTGAACTAATGACGTGGTTACCAAGAAGGACTGTAAACAAGACGAAGCCTATTTGGCGTGTGTATGGAAACTGAACCCAGGTAAAAACACACACACACAGAAAAATACCACAAGTAGGCCTACGTATCCACGCTGCTTTTTTTTCTTTTACAAAGTAAGTTAAAAATATTCTTCCACTGCTCACAGCTGTTTGAGACAGTTTTCTGTGCTTTTCTTTTACTCTTTCATGAGACTCTTAGAACACTCCACCGGTCTTGTTGTTTACCCAGTTTCCTTCAACAATCCCAGGATATATAGTCTCCTCTGGTGCTGAGTCATGCGATCCAAACTGATATCGACCTGTCCATATTTGGGTATCCTGGCGCAACCAGTTCCTCCCTGACAGGAGCGGGAAGCCAATCCCATCCTGGCGCGCCTCCAGCTTCTCGGTGGGGACGTGGGAGGCAGAGGAGGCGGTGGTGTAGACGCACCGCTGCCCTCCTTCAGCCTGCAGGCAGGGAGAGGATGGTTAACTCTTCAGCCGTGATGTCTTCAAAAATACATGAAGCATAATGGGTGTCTGGCAAGAGAATAGACATGCTCAGACAGAGCAATATATTCATGTGATTAAAACACATTTATAAAGATGTCAGACAGATGTAATGATCAATAATAGAAAGAGGTCATATAGTAATTAGAAGTGCTTTTAATCAGACTAATCCTGTATGAATTAGGAAGCTGTGAAGTTGTCATAGCTCATAAGTTACTGGACTTTATTCTGAGTTTGTTATGGGTGCTCACTACGTTCCTATAGAAATCACACAAGCACAAACACATGACAGAGCCTCCAAGGTATGTGAGAGTACAGACATGTTCTCTGAACACCTGTTTGATAGAAAGACGTCTCTGTCTCTTCTGTATGGTAATGACCTGTGAATCACTAACCAGAGGGTCATGTGCGCATGCACGTAAGTATCTTATAATATGATTTTATGACCTTTGGGCTTTCTGTCCTCGTGTCATGCTTGTATGTGGATTTTTTTTTTGATTGACAGAACCTTTTCAGCATATATAATCAGTTAACTCAAAGGATCTCCAAAGAAAACAAAAGTCATAAAGTTTTCATGCATATCAACACTAGATACAAAGTTAATTGAATTGATTATCTCCTGTGGTTTGTTTTTTTTTTTTTTTCACAGTGACAGAAACTTCTACGACCCAAACAGACGTCAGAGAGGAAAGTCTTTGTGGAGTTTTTGGAGCCACTATGGACAATCTACATGTGTCATCATGGCAAAATGTGATGCTGAAGACACCTACTTTAGCAGGAACTGCCACAGAGGCGGTTTTTCAATAATTTGGCAAGTATATATCTGTCTGTCTGCATGTCTGTGGACAAGTTTTGTCACAACACGCAGTCAGAAAACTTTATATTCGTGTAGGAAAGGCAGAATTCAAAGATAGATGTGGTGTGAGACTTACAGAATATTCATGAAATAGCGTATAACAACCACAGAGTGCTCATGGGTCAGAATGACAGTGTGATCGCTGTCGCTGCTGGTGTGTTTCCATCAAACGACGGTCTCCAGTTTTAATTAACTTGTCACAGTAATTTCCAGAAACACAGAGTCCCACATTTCCCTTAATGCAAGTGAAAAGCATCTTTCTTTAGAAACACCTTGCCTCCTAAATGCCCACTTCTGTCAAAACCCCCACCTCCAGTCAGAAATACAGGTTTATTGATACCACTTTCTCTCATAGAAATAACTTATGACATCGTTTTGACATTATCATTTACCAGACAAGCAAAGTGAATATAAACTGTTTGATGTGGACTTTATTGCTGGATACCTGGTCATGGCTAGTGGTCATGCAAAGTTCAACAGTTTCACCTGATTCTGACATTTTACATTATAAGTTATTTTTTTCTTTTTAGTATGAGTATGGGGGTTTTCCCTCATTCAGTAAGACTACTTCTTCTTTTAAACCTTTGCCATTGTCTTTGCGCCAACTACCTCACTTACATTCAATGTTATATTAAGGGTAGCAGTTACTTTAGACCTCAGAAAAGTGGTTGCATTTTAGGAATTAAAAAAGTTATTCGGAACACGCTTCCTCATTTTGTGGTGGAGTGAAATATGTGCAAAGGTTGGACCAGCTGTCGCACCATGGTCATTTCAGGATGAGCTCCACCCACTCTAACAGTGGTGTGATGCTGCAGGCAGAGAAGAGGAGAGAGAAACAGAAACAGAAGTTGTTTCAGGGAAACAGTGTGAAGTATCACTCAGTGGTCAGTTCCAGTTTCAGAGTGACCTCATCCATACACTAAAGGTCACTAGAATCACTGTTTAATGATATCTCAGAAGTTTAAAGTCTAATTGCACTAATAACACTTCCTAGGAATATTTCATTGAATTTACATATTGTTATTGTTTATCTGACTAAGAATCTTTTATCTTATTATTATTAAATTTGCAAAAAATCACTAAAGGAGCAACAGTAGAAACATGAATAAGCTTCAACCTTTCTAGTAGTGTAGTCGGTGCCTGTGGTGGCACCATGTAAAGACACTTTTTCTGTTCTTTATTGGCCATTAGCACATCAGTGGGGTACATGTTGACTACTGGCTGTGCCTTGGACAGAAACTGAGGGCAAATGAAATGAACTGTAGGAGGTGGAAGCCCACAATAGCATATGTGAGAGGAATTAACTGAGTTTGAGACCTTGTATTGTACAACTGTGTCATTTATAGGAAAGAGTCTAATGTCAGCCGCAGTTCTGTACATGTTCAGTTATGAATCATGCTTCCAAAATATGTTTTTATACTGAGAATTCAAACTGTCTGGAAGCGGCCTGCTGACTGAGCTGATTTCATTGCACTGTGATGTAAACTGCAAAGCCGTGAAGTCAGGATGAGTTTGCTGGAAAGCAAAGTTAGTCAGTCAAATTGGTGATTTGGAATTTTACAGAATTGCAGTCGTCTTTAATCTCCAGAGGAATTGTAGTGCTCTAAATACGCACTGTTTGGTTTTTGTCCTCTCTGACCGTTTTCTGTAATTACTTTGCTGACTTCAAACACAAAACTTTAGTCAGAAAAGGACAAAAGTGAAGAACGCCTTAAAGCTGCTGATGTTCATTTGGCCTTCATCATGGCTTTAACTCCTTGCTTTTTCCTTCTTGCCTCTACAACCGCAACCTCTGCAGCTCATTCGGGCACTAAAACCACTGGTCGTCTTTTATTAAATGAACCAGAAGTAATGTTTCTTCTACATCTTTGGCAAGGTCTTCGACGTTGGAAGCTTGATGACCTGGAAGCGGCCTGTAGGTGCGGTGAGTCAGGTAAGGGTGTTCGTCAAGGCGAAAAGCTGGCTGTCCCCGCGAGGAGAGGACAGCTCACTCCCTCACACAGCATATTAAGTCAGAAGACTGTTAGTCAGTCCTGGAAGTGTGTGTGGGCCACTTAAATCAATGCTAACAAGCAGCCATTGTCAATTTCTCCTCGTCCTCTCCTCTTCTCTCCCAACTGAATCCCCATCTGCACCAAAAGCCTTTTTTCCTTTGTCGTCTTCCCCCTTCATCGTTATTTGGCCGCCCGTGGGAAATTGAACCGCCTTGTGCATGTAATCGCTTTAATGAAGGCATGTTTAATCAGCATATTCTTCGTCTGTAGCTCCCAGATAGTGCCAAGGACCCTTTTAGCGACGAGAGACCTTTAGCACAAGACAAGATGATTGCTGGGGCCAAATGAGTGTGGCAGGAAAAGGCAGTTGGACCCAGCTGTCCCCTCGGGCAGACATAACGCATATGGAGCTGTCCTTCCCACTTCCCCTCCATCTTACATGGATGCTTAAACTCCCTGTCACTTTGTCAGTCTATAAAAAAGGCAAACAGCAGGAAGTGGGGGGTTAATTAGTTCTAATCTGATTTCACATGCCCATTTGGTTTATTAATTGTTTCCTTTTTTGTCTGGAAAAAGACAAAAATGTGAACTTAATTGTGTGTGGGTTGGTGATACTGTGAATATAATGGTGTTATGTATTAGGTCAGGAATTTGTTTCATATATTTTTATTAGAGTTTATTTGTGGTGCCTTGTTTTGCCCTGATCAAATAATAGTAACAAGATTTTATAACTATGCTGATGGATCCGTGAGGCTGAATTTAAGCACAGTGGTGTCTAATGCAAACATGACAGCATCCTCATAATGAGAGTTGTAGGTTGTTGGAAGTTCCCGTCATAGTTGAGTGTTAGTGAGTTAACATTTACAAATTAGCACTAATCACACAGTGTGGCAGAGCACAAGAAGTGCAGATGGTTTCTCTGTTGATTGACTGAGCGATGGTTGAAAAGCTGATGGATCACCAAACTTATTGCAGTTTATTTTGCAGGAAAACATAAATGTCTGCACCAGATATGTGAGACAAACACATCCAGATATCTTTATAGATATGTGTCCTGACATTATTAAAGAAAATTTCCATCCAATAAAAATAGGATTGTTGTTTTGTTGGTTTTCATGACTGTCATGGTGAAAGTGACTGAAGTGGATAATACAATAACAAAAATAGTAAGTGCTAGACAAACACAGAATGGTGTCAAATGAAAAAAAAAAGTGACAAAGGTGAGGGAAAGGCTGAATACACCCTTTTCTGCAAATTCACCCAAATAAGAGTCATCACACATTTGCTGTGAAACTATGGGGGTTGATATACTGTAAGTGACTAAAAAGTTACTCACAGGTCTTTGACATAGTTTAGTTTTTATATATATATTTATTTTTGTTTTAAAGTGACGGATTAGGAAAGAGACATGAGGTGTTACAGATGTTTGAGTCCTCCGTCTGATGCTAGAGTTCCTCTTTGTTAAAATAAGAGAAGTGAGTGTGAGGTGGCAGGAGGCCAGGGTGTGGAGGATTTGGGTACTCCACATTTTCATTTCCTCAGTAAGTTGTGGTAAAGTGCCAGCTGCGGCTGCCGGTGTGGCAACAGCAACCTTGAAAAGCTTCAGGTCAAGATTAAAGTGAACGGATGCACCACATCAGCAGATATCCGGTACTAATAGACCAATATCTCTTCATACAGGATGTATTAAAATTATGTCAGATAGTAGTGGTTTTAAATCATACCACTACTACCTTGATTAACCTTGTTTCAGTTACACGGTCGTTGCTGAGTTATGATATCTGATAATATGTATCACATGGTCATTATACAACTGTGAACAAAAATCTGTAGAAAAAAAAATTATACAAGATGTGATTTCAAATTGGTCTGGGAGCCAGACTCATGCTCTGTTAGTCACAGCTGGTTGGAAACACATAGTGACCATAGTAAGTTAAACTAACCATCTCGTGGCTCTGGTTTTGTATTCACTGCTCAGATGTGAAGGTGAAATCTGTCTTCTCAATTAACTCTCAACAAGTCTAGTTTTTTCAAAATGTTGTTTTCATTAAAATTCATTGATGAAGACAAAACCCCCTTCCCTCCCCCTAAAACACTAAAACACTTCATCTATTGACCTGTGAGAAAAAGCTCATTCACATGAGGGCAGATTGTAATATTAATCACAGTAGCTGGTAAATGACTAGTCTTATTTACTCTCGACATGTTAAGATGAGCTGTGGTATTGGTTTGAGGTTAGAGCCTCACGACGGCCTACACAATTTCCCAGCAGGAAATTTAAATGAGAAATGGTAGCTATGTTTATCTTTCGGTGCAGAGACAGTGTAGCTAATGGTAGATTATCTTACTGATGTAGGTTTTCACAATGGTAAAATGTGCATATTGAGTTACTAGTAGAAGATAGGAACCCAAACAATACACCCAAGAAAATGATTTCCAAGAATTTCTCAGACTCTGTCTAGTTTATCTCTAACATCTTTCTGTCTACTTGTGTTCAGGGCTCAGACTTTAACCGTTTCAGATTTATTTACATAAACATCAATAGTTTTCTCAAATACCAGCCTGTACCGTTATTGGTGTCTCTGGAGTCTATCTAAAACTGTCACTTCTTTTTTTTTTTTTTTGTTTTTCTGTGTGTGTGTGTGTGTGTGTGTGTGTGTGTGTGTGTGTGTGTATGTATGTGCGTGTGTGTTAACGATATTCCTGCCTTCATCTGAGAGCCTATGTATTATGAGAAATGTTTACCAAAGAGACACTACGTAGATACAGGGAAAGGACAGTGTCTAATCGTGTGGTTACTGGCGAGATCAATGGTGCGACTTGGGGCTGAAACTGTGTAGGCGCCTGAAGCACATTTGATGCTCTCACTGCTGCTGATGATCATTGACACTCAGCACTTCTAGGCATCGTTGCTTCCTGGAAATAAAGCAGAGATGTGCGAACAGAAGTGGATGCCATGATATGGCTGCCCGAGAAACACTTTGTTATCGTGAAAGTCACAGCCCTGAATGACTGGTGTCACAAATGAACACAAGGAGGAGGATATAGAGCATGTGTGGATTTATGTAGCTCAACTGTTTCAGTTTTCAAGATTTAACTCTTCTAAACATCCCACGCAACAGAGGAGCACTTCAAAGATAGTTTCCCACCCATTTATCCATTTATTCATTAGAACAGCGAGTGCATCACACTGTACTCAACAGTGATGTACATTTTGATAACCAAGAAGTCTGATGATGCCTACACTGTCCCAGTTTACTGGTTTCGCAGTTTTCTGAGAGATTTGGTCATACTTTAAAAGCTACATCTGGCTGTTTCACTCCCTAATGCAGTTTTATCACAAAGTATCAGTGGTATAATATTCAGCACACAGAACAACAGTAACATAATATTAATCTCATAATCAAATTCTACACTGAGAGGGATTACAGTCATAAGACATGCTAACTTCATCTCCTAATTAGTCATTCAAGCCCCTCAAACTTTCATTTGAATTCAGCAGTCAGAGGCAGCTCACTCATCCTCATTATTTACTGTGTTTCAGAGGACTGTGGAGCGAGCAAAGCCCACTTCTATTTTATTTACCAGAAGTGGTTCACCAGCTTGGGTTTTCACACACACTCAATTATATGTGTGCACTAACACAGGCTCGCACACACAGACTTTAAACTTCCTGTCAAAGGATAGTTGTTGTCTTACTAAGAAAGCCAAGCATGTGACAACAAACACAGTCAAAGGCAGCTGCTTTTTATATCTATGAGCACACCCTGTTCAGATCTTTGTGTGGGATCAGAGGAAATTGACACCCGCCTGTGAATGAATATCTAACTGTGAGGAAAGGCGTTTTGGTTATTGGTTGTCTGATTATGTTTTCTATTTTTTCCATCATTTACTGTATCTGCTGTTTTCAAGTCCTTACTGACATGTATGTATCAGTGTGAAAATTAGGCATGAGCCACTTGTGCTCAGATGTCTTTTATCTGATGTAAAACAGAATTTCCTGCTAAATTAGTCACCTTCATATTCCAGCCTACAGACCTTTGAGTACATTTTGTGCGTAAAGGTGAAGCGTTAGGCGTCATCTGTGGTAGTGGTGGACTGCCACACAAATGACAGAATGCAGATCAAAGGGAAAGATATGAAAATTGTCAAATTACATTTTACAAACATTGATGAGATATTTTTTTGCAGAAAACATGACACATTTAATGGCTCAAATGCAGCAAACCACGTTCTGTGCTCAGTCCCCACAGTAACATGACACATACGTGTGCACTCACACGAATATGCACAGGGGACATTTTGTGTTTTGCATGTTTTGACTTTTTGTAGATTCCACAGTGGTCAGTCCTGTGCAGGGTGAAACTGAAAGGACACACTGCTCACATACATTTGTTTACAGCAAGGTCAGTTCACTTTTTTTCGAGGGGGGTGGGTGGGTGGGGGGTTGGTGGGGGGGCAGGAAACAGGGAGGAAATTGGGGGAAAGACACTCAATAAAGGTCAGGACTCGAACCAGGGAGCAAGTTTGTATTATCAAGTTTATATCACTTTTAAAACGTAAATTTAGTCAATCTTAATTGTGTTGTCTTGTTTTAGTACAGGTTTTTTGGCTCCCACCAACTTAACTGACCTCAACTGACCAGTAGTTTTTGCTAATTTTTGGCTGTGTAACTGTTTTGCTGAGTAAGTCTGGTGATCTTCGCAGTGTAGCATCTGATATTATTAAAAATTGTCACTTTGTGGACACAGAAAACGTTTAAAAAAAGAACTAATGATAAGGGTTAAACCAGTCTTTAAATGTTTAACTAAAACCATTTTTATGAAGATGTTGTAAACTGGCTGATGTCTTTTTTCCATGACCACACAGCGGTAGTATTTGAACATATCTTACAAAGTTTGTGTCTTTAACTCTTTATCAAAAAAGCTGCAATGTGCTATTCATCACTTAAGCACTAAAAAAACTGAGACAGTGTACATGCCATGATTCCTCATCATTTAATGATACAGCAAGGATTTTTTCAATCAAATCTATCCTGTTTCTTTCTAAGTGCTAATTTATCAGTTCAGGTTTGGTTGCTGTATTCATATGTGTTTAATGTTTAATTCACTTTAGTCACTGTTCTCATCTGCTGTTAATCACATAATTTTGGTGAGTTTCACCCCTCATATTTACTCCCCTTACATTCCCATGAGAGCAAAGGGGAAAGAGAGACACAGCAGGGGGGAAATGCAGAGTCATTTTGTAGTCATAAGTTCGACAAAAAACATCCCCCTGTGTTCAAGTACTGAAATCCAGAAGTGGTGTTCACTCCTTTTTAAGTATCTCCACAAGAGATGGACCACAAATGCTTGTATCATGAATTAAAACAGCCTCATCAGAAAATTAGGTTTCGTTTCATAACAGTGAACACTGTACAGACACGCACTAATTACTATTAGTGAGATAGTTTGAGATGTGCCCATGTAATGCTCAGTTATGTGTCAGGTAGTGGTAGAGACAGGCGTGACTGGGAGAGGTCTGGTGACACTTTCATCGGTACTCATTGGAGTGAAACCACTAATATATAGAGACTGAGACCGTGAGCTTTTAGTCAGAGAACCACAGCCAGCTCAATTCTGTCTGGCAGTGAAACGGTTAAACTGCACTTTTGCTTTTTTTGCCTCCCAGCTGTCTGGTATTACTGGTGGAGTCTTGTGCCCAGAAATGAGGTGGAGGGTATTATCTCTCAGAGAGATGGGTACGATAGTAACCATCAGGCAATGTGTAAAAAGATCTATTCTTGGCTTCAAGTTTTTCTCTGTAAGACAGCTTCCTTTTGTTCTTTGTAGCTCGTCTTCTTCCTTTGTCTAACTGTCTATCTGTGTCTGCCTTCATATGTTCATGCATGCATTATGCGTGCTTTGCTGAACATGCTGTCTGACCTCAGGGTGTTTTTTTTTCTTTTTTTTTTCCTTCATGCAGAAATTCTTGGCACAAGCACTTTATTTAAATATTCTGCCCCATGGTCACACTTGACCCTTGTTTACAATGTAGGCACATGTACTGTAGGTGCACGCACCATAATGATGAGACAAAGTCGTCTTGTCATGCAGCCGCTCCATCAGAGCAAACACATGCGAGTACACATGAACATGCACTGTCGTTCTCCAACAGCTCGGTTAATTAATGCTACGTGTGGTTCTGTCATAGAAAATAAGGTCTTGACAGTGATAATCCTGGAAAAAGCTTAGTAATTTTTGAAACAAAGATAAATGAAACAGAAGCAGGTTTCATATATCTAAACAACTTGTATCAGATATGTTGGCTGTAATGAGGACTGCAGCTAGCGAGCAGACATCAACAAGAAAAACTGATGCTACCTTTGTAAACTGGTTGCTGAAATACCTGCAGCATCTCAGTGTTTCAGGACAACTCTAACCCTAACCAGTTACTGAAAACCTAAAGTCTTCATGTCCTCTTGTTTAAGACGGGTTTAAATTAGCTGGACCTTTCATATTTGCAGAACCTGTTTGCCCTAGTATAATAGGATCAGGCCAAAATCACTAACAAAACGTTGTTAGAAAGAGCAAGTAAGCGTTAGTAATGATATAATTAACTAGCAAGTTTTTCCATAATGCAACCTACCTCATGAAATAAAAGTAGAAATGGCATCCTCCTCAGCCTTAGAGGTAAGACTAGGTTGCAGGTAATATGCTAATTAGCATGACATGCTAATGAATGCATCTTACTTTAGTATAACATTACCATTACCACATAGTGCATATGCATAAATTGTGGCTTATTGGCTTCATATTTTTGCATGCAAACTCTTTGTGCAAACTCATGCAAACTCTTTTGTTTTTCCAAGCAAATCACATGTTTCACATGTTTCCTTTTTTATATTTTAAATCACTGCATGAAGAACAAACAGCACAGCATCACAAGTTGATTTAATTAACTGTGGTATTGCTCCAGCTTTTAAACTGTTTGAGAATCGCAAATTGCTTCTCTCAGCGTGCATCCTGTGTTTAATGTACCGTCTTATATTTTTTTTTTATAGTCATATAAGTAAACATCCGTGCCATTGAGGCCTTTTTATAAATCCCAGATGTTCATCACCAAATGTGTGTGGGTGGAGAATCGCATAAATATGATCACGACTGATATAGTACTTCAGAAGTGCTGCGAGTGAGACTGTGGTCCACAGTGAGAGTGGCTCTCATTCATAATACTCTGAAACATGCTAACACTAACATCCTGTGCTAAATGCAGCAGGAAATGCTTGATTTCCTGTAGTGAAGAGTAGGTGGGGGCTATTGTGTGTGTCTGTTGTGTGTACTTGTGTGTCTATGTATACTGTGACATTGGCAGTGTGAGTTTGTATGTAAGTGTCACGATTTCATTAACATATGAAGATCTATCAGGCAGAATATACTTTTCTTAGAAGCATTCTCTGAGGACAGCCCTTAATTAAATACGATAAATTAGAACATCCTGTTTATTTTCGGGAATAATGACTTCCTGTTGATTATTATTAGGTCCACGCAGATGTGTTAGGGGTCATTAGCATTTTCAGAAATTGCAGAGAAGTGTGAAGTTCCTTCTTAACAGCAAATCTTACTCAACCATCAAACAGTACAGGAAACACATCTTATAACGACATTGTCGTATCCATTCAGGTTTGTCTTTAATTCATTATCTCTGTCCCTAAATGACAGGAACGGACTTCTGAGCACTTAAATGATCTGAGGTTTAAAACACTGAAATATTATCTGTGAGTGTGAAAAACAAATAATTCAAAGCTCTTCTTCATTTGAAGGGCCTTTAAAACCTCTCCTCTGCTTCTCTATTCCTTATTTTGCACACACTCTTTACTTGGTATTGTATTAAGGAAGTGTGAAGAAAGTAATTGTTCAGCAAGTGACGCAGATCTGTTCAATTCACCAGAATAAATTACCTTGTTTTGCAATTTTGGCCACATCCCTCCTGACGAATGAGCTTTTAACAGCTGTGCCTAACACACACACACACACACACACACACACACACAAACACACACACACACACATACACACATGGATCAAACATACATACACAGATCAAACACTGTATGTGTACAAGTACCACTTCTGATGCTTCCAAAACAAAATACTGTTGTCAAGGAAACAAGTGTGTGTGTGTGTGTGTGTGTGTGTGTGTGTGTGTGTGTGTGTGTGTGTGTGGAGAGAGAGTGGCATCTTGGAATAGTTTCAGTGACGCATACATTTGCTCGCAAAAATCACGCCAGCTAAACGCCCTCTATCACCTCCCCATTCGGTGTTACACCATACATCCATCTGTTCTCCAATCTTCTCCTTTTTTTCTTTTGTTTTTTTTCTTTTCTTTGATTTTTTTTTTTTCACCTCTCTTCTACCCCTCCATTTCTCAGGGCATGTATTCAGTGCTGTTATAAAACATCCACCCTTTTCCTCTTCATGGAAAATATGCTTATGATCCTATTTCCCCTAAAGCATTAATTGATTCTTTGAATCCCACCAAAACAGATGAAATATAATGAATCAATG
Organism: Polydactylus sextarius; assembly: GCA_016801845.1. Lineage (NCBI taxonomy): Eukaryota > Metazoa > Chordata > Actinopteri > Polynemidae > Polydactylus > Polydactylus sextarius. The sequence continues at coordinate 6,295,012 of CM028907.1, read as the reverse complement.
CTGCTCATTTTTGGTTTGATTTGATCAAGCGGTCCTGTTTTTTTTTTGTTTTTTTTAACAAACAAATTCTTAACAAAGAAAAGAAGTATGCGCTACAAGCTGCCAAATGCTTGTTGGTTCGTGATATCAGTGTTAGCAAGTCTGCTTAAGAGGCATGTACGGTTTATTTTTACAGGCAGTAAAATCCCATGAGGGAGCGATGACTTCATATTGTCTCTGATTAATGGTTGTTGTACACGAGGATGGGGGCTGGATGGAAAACTCAGCCAAAATCCTTTCATCCCTTCAAGGCATCCACAACCTACATTTATATTAACTTAAATCATATTTTTGTATCTCGCTGCTGAATGATGCCCAGCTGGTGACTGTTTATTTTGTTACTGACTGTTGAGTGATTTAAAACGTGACACCGACCTCATTACTGTTGCTCTTTTTATCATTATACTCACAAATAGATTTTAAAAATATATATTATATAACACTTTTGGCATTTTCACTAATCTGGATTATATTTTTTGAGATGACAATAGCTATATTTACATACTAATCCTTAATCCACCATCAAAGAACATTAGGATTGAGGTTTTTAATTGATGATAAATATAAACTTTTGCTCAGTTTTTACATTTTTATTTTATTTTTTTGTGGCTTATGATCACAGTCAGTCAGATTCATGTGATTGATTGTTTCTGAGGGGAAAAAATGAAGGCAAGAAGAATGATATCTATCCGCATGTGATAACAGATCACAAGGTGACACATCATCATCATCAGATTTCCCAGAATTCCTTATAAATGAGATCAGGAAAAGGGTTTTTTTTTCCGCTGGTATGAGTCCTTTAATCTTCATCCCAAATATAACAACACTGACTGACCACGTTGAGTCTACGGGAGCTCAGAGGACTGTGACATTTAATGAAGTTTGCCACAGTTTGGTATTTTGACAAGTGTTTGCGTGTATGTAAGAGTTTATGGACAATGTGTGATCTCTCTCTCTCTCTCTCTCTCTCTCTCTCTCTCTCTCTGTGTGTGTGTGTGTGTGTGTGTGTTTGTATGTATGACTCGTTGTGAGTCACTGTTGTCCCCCTGGGTGCACAGCCAGGGCAATGCAGAAAGGTTTTTATGTGTGAGTGTGTGTTTGTGTGATTATGTTCATGTCTGTATGCATGTGTTCATATTAGCATTCGTACATGTGTGTATCTGTGTGTTGGTGCTGTGTGTGTGTGTGTGTGTGTTTATTTGTCCAATGGAGCAGCCCAGACCTGAACACCCTCTACTGATGACTCAAGTCTATGACTGCATCCAACACTGAATATTTTTTTAAATTTATTTTGAACTGTCCAAATATATGTTCTTTTGAAATATTGTTAAATAGTCCAACCTTGTAATGTGGTGATGTTCTATATTTTCCTTATTGATATCACATATGATCTTATGGAAAAACCAAATACACACAAGTCTGACGTGTGTCACTCCTCGTTGTCACTTATCTTTTATCAATGTCCAAAATCTATTAAGATCACGTCAGTGCGACACACTGTTGCTCTATGTCACATGTTCACTCATTACCATGTAGTTTATTTTCAACTGATCCCACGTACAGCGTCCTGCTGCTCTGAAATTGCATATTAATCCACAGCTGAAAATAGTCCCCAACAGATGCTCCTTTTCCTCTTGTTTGAGAAACATTTGCTAAAAATAACAATGGCCACCTGTTCGGTATGTACCTGTGTCTGTGACCTGTTTTTAAGGATTTGTCTCCTCACAGGTCCCAGAGTTATAATTAAAGTTAATAACAAAGAAGGATTGAATGCGAGTGCTTGTTCAGCTTCTCTAGTTCTGTCCTGAGGCGTCCAGACTCTGGCAATTCAAGATAAGTAGAAGAAGAAGGAGGAAAAAAGAAAAAAGAAAAAGATGACTTAACAACGCCAAAACAGCAAAAACAAGAAGCCATGAGCCAGCTGGTCTAAATCATGTGATCTGCCATTAATCAGGCCGCCTGTTGAGTGTGAACGACTGATAGCTGATCCACCTGAACTTGAGCGTGTGAGTCAGACCCACCAGCAGGGGAGTTGATAGAGAACAGATACGATGGACTCTTCCTCAGTGGAGCCAATTAAGCTGTCAGTGTGTGTGTGATTGGAGCGGGACTCGCTGACTGTGACTCAGGATGCTGCTGCCTGTGAAACCAAATGGAAAACCGACATCATTTCAGGGGGTTTGAGTCTGTTTTTTCGGGGGGCCTCTGTCTGGACTGACGCGAGGAGACGGAAAGATGAAAAGATTGAAAGAAGGAGGGTTTATTCCCATAATGATGGTGTTCTTGAATTTGCAGTAAAATCTTTTCCTGGCAGCATTATGGGGGGAAGAAAACATGATAGAGGTCTATTCCAGGCATCCAGCTAAGATTAAATGTGTGGCTTTCTTCATGGGAGCGTACATTATGTGTGTACTTTTGCGGTTTTTACATGTGTGTTAAGTGTTTAAACCCCCTGACCATTAAGGATCATTAAACAGATATTTGGCAAACTGTGTTATAACAGCTTATCTAGGACATACGGTGTCCATATGACCTGCAGCTGAACTGAGCAGATGAGAGCATTGATCACTTTCAGATGAGCTTTTATGTCCCACAGTCAGTGAATGAGTTGTTTTAGTGGCAGCTGAACAAATAGCGGGCGGTGGGATGAAGGGGGAGAGGGTAGCACCAATCAACAACGTTTGACTGAGAGGACCCATGGCGGTTAAAGACTCCACGTGTAGACGTTCAAAGACGACACGTCTGAAACTAAAAAGGACCCGTTTCAAACTGCTCCTGTGACTCACTGCCCGTTCTCCCAGATTTACGGGAACTGGAATGTGTTTTTGATTCTTCAGTTTTTTTTCTACCTCCTCCTCTTCCCCCTCCTCCTTCTACTTGAGTTGGCAAATTAGAAGAGGGTCAGACCATGGGTTAATGTTTGTCTGTCTGTGTGAATGCTGCGGTGTGTCTGTTTGTTCATGTTGGTCTTTCAAGGTTTATGCATGATGGCAAATTACCCAAATTATCTCACTGGTTGTCTAAAGAGAGAGACTCAGCAAAGCCACTCAAACTGAAAGTGCTGCTTTTTGTGGGTCAACTGACTCCAAAACACACATTTAAACAAAATCAAATTTTGACATTGATCAGTTATTTAGAACAATAATTAAATTTCTTACAGAAACTTAATAAATTATCATGTCTATATGGTAAATATAATAATAATATATAGCTAGGAGTGAGTTTGCTCACCTTAGTTTAGTTCTCTGAAGCTACAAATAGCTACAGAGATCACCATAACATATCATATATCTCATTAGTTTATCCAGTTCAAACACTGAAGTGTAAAATCAAGTAGGTGCAGATTTTAATGAGATGTTATGTTGCTTGTTTCTGATGTTTCCTTGGCTGGAGGCCATAACATAATAAAAGTCATCACTGGTTCCATGTCAGCATTGATGAGACTTGTCAAACTATTTGATGCAGCTAATTCACGGAATAGGATTTAAAACCACAGAGCATCAATTACCGACAGACCTGAGATACCGGTTAACCATTTCAGTCCCAATATCAAACAGTTTATCTGCCAAATTAACCTCAGATATGGTGGAATTTGTCTTTTTTTTCAGAATAAAAGCATTTTATTTATATACTATACGTATGTAAAGTCAATATATCATCCTTTCTGAGGAAAGTCATTGACACTGACATATTGACATACGATGATTAATGAGTTAACAACACACCTCAAAACAAAGTGATGTAAGCGCGACAACAAACATTTACTTGAAACTTTTACTCAGTGTTAAGTCAAACCTGCACACCCTGACGCTACAAGGGTTAACACTTTTGACTGTGTGAGAAATTACAAATTCACAAGAAAGAAAGGTGCTTTTTTTTTTCTTAAACATTACAAAACCCCATGAGTCAAGTTTGTGACTCTGTGATATATGAATAGGAATGACGTGAGTGCTTTTGACCTATTTCTTCTTTGACCTTCAAGATAACAAATCAGAAATAATACGACTAATTACCTAAATTACCGTTTAAATTACTGGTCTTTGATGCCATTTATCTAGGGTTTCAAATAAACACAACAAACTTTCATCATATACTACCTTTCTAAAGATCAAATTGTTGCGTTGCTCTGGTTTGTGTTGTGGTCTAAAGACGTTTCTGTCAATACTGTTGTTTTTCAGCAACTCAAGATTAAGAAGAGCTTTTTATTATATTTGCCTCTAACTGTCACCTTACAGCAGTAGATACAGAGCCTTGTTCTGTTGCCCTGTGGCTGTGTCAGTCAAAAGCATCATCCAGACTGCCTTCCTTGGAAACTCTTGGCCTATTTCTGTTTGTCTTGACGAGGGTTTTTCCAGCCTGAGGTGGCTATTTTGGTCAGATAAATACAATGTTGTTTTGGGAGCGGGGGTTGAGGAGCAAGACACGAATGAGATCACTTCTTAAGGCTCCTGAGCAGCTAAACAACAGAGAGCAAGACAAGACAAGAAACTGCCACGAACGGAGGCGGAAAATAAACGGCTTTGAGAAATTATTGACATCCCGTTGTGGATTCAGGTTGGCTGGGGAGAGATGGGGGGGGGTGGGAGAGAACCTGTCCGACCGTCTTTCAGATGCACTTGAAAACATATGAGAATAAATCACCAAAGAATCAAAAGTCAGCCATGTTTGCTTTGTGCTGTGGAAAAGAAGCAGGAAACACGTTTAATAGCTGCTGAGCATATTTTCAGGCCTTCACCACAGAGCAGACCAGACACGTCTGTATTTTGTTACACGGTTAGTTTTGTTTGTGGGTGGCTGTGAGACCATGGGAAAATAAACCTCTCTACCTCACTTTTTGTTTGTTTTATTTTTGGTTTTGGGCTGGAGGCAGCACACAACAGTAGATTTAATATCTGTTTGGTGAGAACATCTGTCTTTCCTGCTGGCTCACTGTCTGTCTCTCCATCTGTCTGTTTGTGTGTTTGTCTGTGTTTTGACAATGGTCATGACTTGTGCTGCAGTTATCTTCTGATCACTACCTACAAGTGAGTGTGTGTGCGTTTCCCTCTACACTCATATCTGTGCGTGTGTGTGAAAACGACTTTATTGCCATGTGGTTGTCTGCGGTTCCAGCCAGGTGTGGTGGAAGTTGGACGGGTGTTTGGCTTCACTGCCAGGTACAACACCTGCATGATCGCTCATACAACAACCACTGTATACAACACGCAGTGCGTGTGTGTATGTGTGTCCATTACTGGAAGCTTTGTAGTTCTACCTCACTACATCTCAAAGGGAAGTTGTATTTTTAATTGCACCGCTTTTATCTAATATTAAAATTATAGCCTTGTTACTTTTGAAATATAGTTTTTATTTTACTCCAGGAAGTCACTGCTCCCAGTCAGACTCACTGTTACCCCCAGTTTCCAGTCACTGAGCTGAACCTAACAGACTGGTTGCAGACAATAGTTTCGTATTTACCATAAAGACAAACGCACGGTGTCCTAATTTTCCAAACTGCTGAACTATTACTTTTAGTAAGTATGAGGAGTATACAGAATATTTTTTTTAATTATTGGTATTACTGGTATTTTTACTTATGCAATGAATCTGAGTATTTTTCCACCTCAGACTGGTTTAGTAAGTGTGTGTGTGTGTGTGTGTGTGTGTGTATTATTCCAGGGTTAGAAAGTGTAACAGGTCACTCCCTGCTGTTATCGTAATTGACCGACATTATTATTTTTACTTGTTTACTCTAATTGTGCTGAAAGAAAAACAGCAACCATTAGTGTACACATATTTGTTAGATGTGTGTGTGGTGTGTGGTTGTGTGTGTAGTGTGTGTGTGTGTGTGTGTGTGTGTGTGTGTGTGTGTGTGTGTGTGCGCGCATCCTTATGCATCTGGAGCTCCTTAAAGAGTGTGTGGGCGCAGGGAGCTATGCGGTAAAATGAGGTCATCATTGCTGCTGATTTATGTGACACACGCTATTACTTACACTCCTGTGATTTCAATGTGTCCACTGACAGCATGAATAATACATGTCCCCACCGAAATATGACATCCTCCACTTTTTTCTCTTTCTTTCTCATCTGCTGTTTTAAAAAGTTTACTTCATCATTACTGACCCGTGTCAATGTGTGTGTGTGTGTGTGTGTGTGTGTGTGTGTGTGTGTGTGTGTGTGTGTGTGTGTGTGTGTTTGTAGTGTCCGCCCCAGTTTTATTTCCATGTTCTTTTCTGTGTTGATTACCTGCCATCTTCCATCCAGTTCAACAAGTTCAACCTTCATATCGGTAGTTTATGAAATTGCACAACAGGAAGTGGGAACGAGTACGTGCATGTATGAGTGTTGTGTATGTATGAGTGTGTGTGTGTGTGTGTGTGTGTGTGTGTGTGTGTGTGTGTGTGTGTGTGTGTGTGTGTGTGTGCAAGCACAATGCCACACCCTGTTTTAGAGGAGGTGATTGGAGTGATAATTTCACTTGCAGTTTGTTGTGCAACCGTTGCGTTATGTGAGCACAGGTGTCAAACTGACTTACTGCAAAAAAATTCTCTTATGTTTCATTTTAGTCGAGTCATGACACACAAACTGATACATGCAGTGCTTCGTTTTAGTTTTTTTTGTTTTGTTTTCAGAGACATGTAGTGATTTGCCTGTGGCGTTGAGAAACACAACAGATTAATAGTCATAGATGGGTGGCACATCACATCCTAGATGTGCTTTTGACAGTCGGGCTCAGACGGTTTCTGCGAGAAGCTCAGAGCTGAGCCGTAGGACGACATCTTCAAAGCTGGGTCACTATGGTCAGCGGTGAACAGGCAAGAGCGAGGGGGGAGGAGGTGGGGGTGTGGATGCATGGGTGAGGGTGAGTGTGCGGGGGGTGGTTGATGAGTTAGGGGACGGAGGACAGCAGTTACTGTCAGGATCCATCAGGAAGCCCACGGGTGACACGAGAGCAGGCGAGAGAGGAGGAATAAAGGGAGGAGGGGGGCGGGGGGCGGGGAGGTCAGGGCAGGGAATCGCACCATAACTAGTCACCCCTCAGCCCTAGAGTACACACCACCTCCTCCCCTCCCCTCCACTCCCATCTCCATCTGGTCTTGGTGCAGATGTGCAGCCCTGCAGCTGTTGGATTTCTCAACATGTTCTACTTTACGGGAATAGTGTTATTAATTTAACTACAAATCATTAACATTTCTTGTTATATTACTGCTACTATTGTTTGCCAGAACATATCTTGATAACCTGAAGAACTGAAAGTTCATTTAGGTGTAATTGTCTTTGAAGTCATAGTTTGACATTTTGAATGATTGGCCAGTTCGACTGAGGTGTGAAAACTATTGCAATGGAGCTGGAACCAGCATCCGGTCGCCTTGGCTTAGCTTAGCTTAGCATGTAGACTGGTAATCGAAGAAACAGATCTGATGATGTGATCCTTTAATTGGCAAAGTTTCCTCTGGACAAAGCCCTGTTTCTTGCCTTTAAGATATGCTAACGAGCTGTAGCTTTGTGTTTATTTCACAAACATGAGAACGGTTTTAATCTTTTCATTTAACTTAACACATGGAACTGGTCCCATAGATAAGGATGAAACAAAGCATTAACGCACATTATATCCTGGCTGTTTCCAGTTTACATAAACATGAAAACAGTCGTCTACAGTATCTTCTAATCTTATCAAAGCAAATTTCCCAAAATGATGAACAATGGCTACAATGGCAATAAACAAACAAAAGAAGGTAAAAACAAAAAGGAAATATAAAAATTGTCATGGTGTCATGGTGAACGTTTAGTTCAAATACATCATAGTCATATGATCAGCAGGGACTATTTGGAAAACTGTCCCTCCCTGTTGTTGTTGCTGGTGTGTTCAGGGAAAGTCCAACATCTGAATTTCAACAGTCAACAGCTTTTAAAGTTATTTTATATTTTATTTTTGTGTTATGCACACATAAGTGCCAACCTTCTTCTGTTTGACATTATACTACAAACAAGTAAATGAATTCACTGCTCTAAAATCTCCCTTTCCCCCTAATACCTACATCTAAAAACCAGTTCTGAATGTCCCAAGAAAATCATCCTTTAAAGACCATTTTGCTCACAGTGTGGTAAAAATCCTTCCCGTCTCTAAACCTCTGCACCTCACCCGCAGAAATAATAACATCCTCAAGTTGACTTAGATAATAACCTGCAGTCTGACTGCGGAGACGTTGTCTGCCCAGTTTTTCAGATCCTCCATGGAAAAACATGTTTTGCTGCTGTTGCTGCTGTTGCTGCTGGCCGCTGCTGAGGCCTCTGCAGCCCAGACATAAACAGTGGTGTGGCTGAACACAGGAAGCTGTGATGATGCTGCTGCTGCTGCTGCTGCTGCTGCAGGTGGCTGCTGGCGGTCAACCACACAGTGGTCGACATGTCTCCTTCACCGGTGGGAACACTGACGACTCATTTTTTAACACACACTTGTTGTGGCTCTATCATTCATGACAAATCAGAACTTTTTATTTCTATATAACAAATATAGATTGTATGAATGTTTTTAAATCATTTTCCTATCAAAGATGCTTCACCTCCACCCCCAGTTCACCTACTGCCAAATTAAAAAAAAAAAAAATTATCCGCATTAGACCATGGACTTTGTTTAATTAGATTTCTTAAAATGATCCCTTGGAACCACATCTGAGAAGATTGTTTTTGTGGTAAATATAACTTGGTACAGAATTATATAACGGTGAGCCGATGCCAACAGAGAGAAGAACAAAACATAACAATCCATATTTGTACATTTTGTGATTAAGCTCTGTGAGTTTTAGTCTGGAAACCTGATGCTCAACTTCAGGGTACTCCTGGACACAACTTTGGCAACTATATTGCTTAAATATTATTGATACTATTTATACAAAGCCAGATAATACTTGTAAATGTGTAAACACAGACCTGAAATACAATATGTTATAAAAGTCTTTCATTTTTAAAAAAAATATGAAATAGAGGAGAAAATTTTGCCGTGTTGTATGGTAAAGACGTGATTTTACTTTACTACTGTACATAAGTATGTTTTGGGAGTGTCTGTGCTTTACCTGACTTTTTTCAATTCTATCAACTTTCACTTTTACTTAACAACATTTCCTAACTTAAAGGGGAACTCCAGCACAGTATGAAATCTCTGCTATGTTGGTGGAGATGTGGCAGTAGCGGTGAGCATGGTCAGGCAGTTAATAAGTGATCTGGGCAGATTTCTAACGTCAAAGTAAACAAGTATTTTTGTGCCACTAAAGAGGCTGTATATCTCTTTCTAAATCCTGCACAGCACAACCAGGAGCCTTACTAACATAACACTATGTCTGTTTTACTCAGTAGTGGTAAAGAAACGGTAGAAATCAAGTGTTTAAGCTGTTGATTCCTGACCTGTTCGTGAAAGTCCAAAATGGACAGAAAAAGTTTCACTAGACGGTGATTTGAACTTCCACCAAGGTCTTTTTTTTTGTTGAGTATCTGTACTTCTACTCAAGTGTGACTTTCAGGTACTTTATGCAACGCAGCAATTTAGGGAAAAGTTTGCTTGGCCATTTCCAAAAGTACCTAAATCTACGTTCCAGTATTCAAATTTTGCTCGTTAATGCTCAGTATCTTAATTGTTTTGGTTGTTTTTGTGGCTGTTAAATGCTCAGCTTAAATCACTGCACTGGTATTGTATTTGCTGGTTGCCTGGCAACCTCACAGTGACATCATGACCAGCTCATAACCCCCTTTCCCTGTAAAACCTCTAATTGTTGTTTTTATACTAAAGCTTCTGTACAAGTTAAACAAACAAGATATAACACATTAATTTGTGAGCTGCAGTGGTGCTGGTAGGCAGAGTCGTCTACCCTCAGATAGAGCTGGGCTAGCTGCTCCAACCTGTTTTTGGTCCAGTCATTTAACGCTAAGCTAAGATAACCGACAGCTGGCTGTAGTTTCCATAGAGACATGAAAGAGGAGATCTTCTTATCTAACACTCATCAACATTAGAGTAAATGTTGAACTGTGAAGGAAAGACAATTAACGAAAATGCAGTGTGTTTTTATCTCCTGGGTGGTTTAAACACACACTTCAGATCATTGTAGACACTTTGTAGACACACACAAACGCACACACACACACTTCACCAGCCTCCAGGACTCAGTCTGTGATAGCATCTTACTGTCAGACAGACCATTAGCAAACAATTGATTCATTCAGGGTCAGACAACACGCACGAAGTGCACTTGTTTAAACAAAGTTAGTGTGACAAACAACTGCAAAGATACAGCGTGTGTGAGACAGGATGAGAGAGAACAAGTCTGTAAGACACACATGCACACACACACACACACACAGAGGGGGAGAACCAGACAGACAGGTCTCTTTTGTATAGAATACTTCTTCATGAAGCAGGGTGTGTAACACAGGGAGTGCCTGAAACACTCACACACTGTACAGACACACGTGCACACGCGCACGCACGCACACACACACACACACACACACACACACACACACACGCCAGACAAAAACAAATGTGAAAATACAGGGTTAGAAATGGTACAAAACACTGGTGTGTGTGTTTGCTCAGTTGAAAGAGAACATTAGATTCTGTTATTACGTGATAAGTGTGCAAATAAAGACAACAAGTTCAAGTTGTAAACAGAGTGTGTGGAGTGTATTTGACTAAACAATCAACAGAAATACCTTTACAGTCTTAGTAGTTGTAAAGCTACATATAAATGTGGGTATAAATATATTATATGTTTTTATATATAAATAATCTTAAACATTATGAAAATATAACGGTAAATACATTGTATGTGTGTTGTAATCTGAGTTTCTCTGGTTCTTGTTCATCCAGATATAGTTTACCTGAGTCCCTGCCAGTGAAACCTTTGGCCTTCCTGTATTTACAGAGACACAGAGAGTGACCACCCACACTGCAGAGTCCAGTGTGATGCAGTACAAGGTAAAAATGGGCTTTTTACAGATTTTATTCCACTAAAAGCAAAACAAAACAAAACATGTTCTTTATCTAAAATGCCTCTGATAAAGAAATAGATAGAACCAGAACACAGTGAGGTCGGACATTAATTAAATCCCGGTGCGGCTTTAGTGGAAGAGCATCAGAAACTTTACAACTTTACATTGTTTTAGGTAACTCTGAACATTTCTCTCTATGATACATAAGTAACTTGATGAAGATATATTATGTGATCAGCTAGAGTACGTATGATAATTTTTGCTAACTTGCTGTTTTGTTCAGTAAATGTTGCTGACAGCAGAGCACAACAATGCTAACATAGTGTAATGGTTGTGACTTTTTTAGCTTCTCTTCAGTCGTCGCTTTCACATGGTTCTGAAACTGTATCGACAAAACGACGGCCAGAGCTGTGACCCACAAAATATTATTAGCATTGATTTGAGGTGCAGCGAGTATTGTTCATGTAACCTTTAAGGATCGTGAATGTTTTAGTGTAATTTAGTTTCCAGTCTTTGTTTCTATTTAGTATCTAATGTGTGGTTTGAACATTACAATTACAATTTTCTTTTTCACTTCACTGTGACCAGGCGTCAGACGGAACAAGAAACACAAGTCAGGTGATCAGACAGTGTAATTACCCCCCAGACGTGTTTGGAAGAGAAACATAAAGAAGAATAGTTGAATTATAACCCAACCTGTCTGTCTGTGATCTGTAGTTAAAAGTCCAAAAGTAGGTTGGCTTTGATCTACTGTGACATGAGCACAGTTTTCTACTACGACTGACGTGTGTGTGTGTGCGCGAAAAATCTTGTTGATGTGACGGTGGAAGTCAATGCGTGGAAACTGTTGTTGATGCAGCAGAAATCTTTATAAATCTGTGTTTTGTGGGACTTGCAGCTCAGAAACTGCACCTGTAGGAGGAAACTTTCACAGCAGATGTTTTGGGCTCTGCTCGCTCACAGGAATCTACAGCACTTTATGCGTGTGTTGTAGCCTTTTGATCTGCATCTCTTTCATAACAAAATAAACACTCACAGGTTTCAGATGAGGCAAATTCCAAGAAACTCATCTGTGAAAGTTTTTTTGTCCTACATCAGTTTGTTTCTTTCACTTGTTTCCCTTTCACGAGTGCAGGTCGCACAAACTGAAATTACAAACAATGGCAAATGCAAAAGTGGCCAATGTGACAAGTAAAAGGTGGAAAACACACACATGTGCATGCACTCGCAAACACACATTATCGTGTGGTAAATGTGGTTGCATCGTTCGTGTGGAGTTGCAGAGCAGACTTGAGTCTTAAATTAGACACTTTCAGTAAGCCTGCCTGCTGACCTCAGTACTCCTGGTTCCAGAGAAACTGGCTCGCACAAACATACACACACACAGTTCTTTGAAATCCTCCCCCACACTTGTGTTTTCACACTTAATGACAAAAACATAAACCACATTTCCCCCGAAGTCAGTGCAAAGACTGGAATCGGTTGACCTTTGTTAAAAAAAAAAAAAAAAAAAAAAGAAAAAAAGACTCTGGGAGACAGGAAACAGAGAGCTCCACTAGACAATGAACCATAAGTGGACAGTGTTTTTCTCCGTCACTTAATCTCGCTTGATTTGCTGATATGGCTTTACGGCCTTTGATGCTGGTCAAGTGATAATTAGGGGAACTACAGGCTTTCTGGGTCAATGAAAGTGGTAATGACTCAATTAAACAGTTAAACATGCATGCATCTCATGGATCCATCCATGAGTGAAAACATTAAACACAACTGAGAGAGAGGAATAGTCAGAAATCCTGCTCCTCGTCACAATAATACTCTGTCGACGTTCACAGTCCTACATTTCAACATATCTATTGTCAAACTGACTTTATTGTGTTACTGTACTCACCTACTAATCCCCAACCCGATCACTGACTGTCAAACAGTGAATGTGCTGGAGTCAGCAGGATGGTGTCTTTGACTGTGGCGAGGAGCCAGAGCGCTTTAAGCCCCGAAGTACCTCTTCATATTGTCGCGTCTACCACGCAACAAAACCAGGGCCTCCGCTGCAGAACGCAGCCGAGAGCAGCGGTAGGCTGCAGACACACGGGGACAGGTCAGTCAGTCACATTAACACTTCTTTGGCGATGCTCTGGTCAGATTTGTCTGTGTTGTGATATATTTTAATAATGACCACAAACAAAGATTTCAAACTGTTTGATACCAACATGGCAGCTTCCTCACAGGTGAGTTAATGTATTTTCAAAGTCTGTAACTTCTTTGAAGTGTTTCTTATCTTATTGTGCCAAACTAACCTGGTAAAACACTTCCTGGTGTGTTAAATGTCACAGGAATCTCTGGGAGGTAATGCGAGGTCTAGACAGGAAAAAGAGGAGAAACTGATCCTTACGGCCTGGAAAAGCATGGTAAGAACATAAGAAAGAATATCCTCAGTTTCAGTCAGTTTCAGTGAAGCACTGCTCATCAGAACCATATCAAAGGACAGTGTGCTGTGTCGTATGTGATAAAATGCACATTCTGAATCATGGTGAATCAAACAGTTCAACCAAACACTGTTGTGACGCAGTTGTGCCTTTGAAAGCATGTGTTTTTGTTGCATCTGTCGCAAGTGCAAAATATAATGTCTTACATTCATTCTAGAAAACATACAAGCAACACCTCTGAAAACTTACGAGCAGCTACACATTAAGTTTCCCAGCTCTAGATAAGCTGAGACTTTCTGGTGAATTATTCCTCTCAGACCCTTTGATTCTTCCCTATTTGGTATGTTATGACCTACACAGCTGCACTGAAGTCTTTGTCAATGATAATCCCTCTTTTAGTCACAGAGAGGATGTGGAGAAACCGATGCCTTCGCTGATAAACGATCTTACTTTGAGCAGCAAACATGGAGATGCACAAGGAGCTTAGACACAGATTCACATCATGAACAAGTTTCTTTAGGGGGTTGAGCACTTGTTTGTGTTAATCATGTGGTTGTTTATCAAAAATATAGATTCTTGATATAGCTCTAAGGAAAGTGTTAGGATCTAAACGTCAATGAACGCTGGTATTGTAGTGTAATAATAGACGCAGCTGTGCATTTTTATTACTAGTAATAGTCTGTTACTGTGACTTATTGTAACACTAAAGAGTTGAATGTTGTTTGTGTCCGTTGCAGTCCTTCGCTCTGCAGCAGCACAGTCTGTGTGATGACTCTGGAGCTGCAGCTCAGTCTTTTCTGGCCAAGCAGAGGCAGTTGTTCTGCCAGGTCAGGAGAGCTCTGCCCCTCCAGCTGCAGCCCAGGTAGGAGTGGAAACACAGAGTGGCCCAGGATGGAGAGCAACATTGTGGGAGAAGGTGTGAATTTTCAGCCTTTTTTCTCCATTGACTGTGGCTTTTTGGTTTGGTGCTATCGCCCCCATCTGGTCATTACTGGTACTGAAGTGAAGTTTAGGTATAGAGTAAGCATCACATATTAATGTGTTTATTTGTATTTTAATTAAATATGTGCTTGTAAATAATAACTAGATTGTCTGATCCGTGCTTCATTGTATCATATTTATAAATTTATTCATCGCAAATAAGATACAGTTCCATTAGAAATAATATCTGTTCATTTAATTCAGTATTTGTTTAAATTAAAGTTTGTAAAGTTTTGAAAATATACATGATAATGTGTCAGAAATCCTTATATTTACACTTGTTTTTAATAATCAAGGTGAAGAAAGTGAACAGAGATAACTACTTAACCTACTTTGGTCCTTTTAGCATCCGTCTTTTGCGTTGCACTGCGCGGAAACTTATTTAGCCTAGCTGAGCACAAACATGCAATGTCTGCATTGACTGTACAGAGATTAAATATTTAACACTAAGTAATGAATCTCATAAAAAAAATTCACCTTCTCAGAAATATGGAGAGTTATTGGTTCAGAATTGGGCGTGTGTTTCTAACAATCTTATTTCTAAAAACTGTTTGGTCTTCTTGTGGTCCCAAAGATACTGTAGACTCAAAATAAAAGTGGAAGCACACATTTATAGTTATGACTAATTTCACTCATGACAACGTGCACTGATTGTAGTGTTGCATTTTCAAACAGTCAAAAACTCATGAGAACCTAAGACCCAGTGAGCTCAGACCCCATGCTCACGCTGCGAAAACGCTGAGGCTCGTCGAACGACGGCACAGTGAGGAAGGACATTTTGTTTCTGCCGTAGGGAGGTTTGGGGATGGAGGGTACAGCTCTGTTCTGGTTGATGGCTGGCTGAGAGCTGCAGTGCTCCAGACTGGAGTGGGCAGTGGGGTGGAACAGGAAGGCGGAGGGGTGATGAGAGGTGATGGGAATAGTGGAGGCTGGTCGAGCAGCCTTTGCTGTGGAGAACTGAGGGGGAGGAGGAAGCAGTGACACCGGAGCTTGGGTCTCCCTCTCTGTAACCTCTGCTCTCCCTCCATCCTTCCTCTCTATGCCAATCGCCCCTTTCTTCCCACTGACGTCAGGGTGCTTTCCAGTCTTCTCCTGCTCTGCACCAAACTGAATCTCCAGCAGAGGTGTTCTGTTGCTCTTCTCCTCCCTGAAACTGCACACAGTGCTCTGAGTTTCTTGCCCCAGTCCCGATGGCAGGGATCCCCCCTTCCCTATCTTACAACTTTCAGTGTCATCATCATCATCGCTGGTGCACTGGTCAATGCTGGGGGAGTGACGTAGCCTCTGGAGCTGGGCCGATGTGCGACGAAGGGCTCCTCCCATGAGGCCGGTCGGAGATGGAGCTGCATTTAGGAGACGGTTGAAAAGAGCCATGTTGGGATGACGACTGCCCGACTCCTCCAAGTTCTCAGCAATGTCCTCCAGAGGCTGGAAGTGCATCTCCTCCTTAGGTATCCTGTCAAGTGATGAATCACGTGATTTATGTGCAATTTCCTCTTTACATTAATTTAAGCAGAGTACTTTCATTTCTTCTTCAGCCATATTTTTCTTGTGAAGCTCAGCAATTCAAACCGAAAGTGTTACATTCACAAGGTCACACGTATAATGACAAGGTGAGAACCAAAAAACTCACGCCATGTCAAACGTGGACCCCTGAAAGGAAGGTTTGCGGAGAACAAAGAGCGTGGCAGCGGTGTAGGGTGGTCGGGGGTTTGAATCGTTCCAGTATCGATCTCTCTCCATCATCGGCAGATCTCCATACATCTCATCCACTGCCATCATAGACACCTGCAGACACACACCCACAGAAAAGCTACAGTACAAAACGAAAATGAACTTACAAACTATTTTTAGTTGACAGAATGGAAACAATGTTATTATAGTGGTCTGACTGCAGCAACATGTGGTTAATTGTGGTTTAGATATGAAACATTGATGCAGCAGTTTTTGGTAATATGGCCTTAAAATTTCCTTTTAGAAACATTGGGGAGACAAAAAAAGAAGCAGTTTTGACAAACCTGAAAATTTCGGTCTATGAGCCAGTTGGTTTCAAAGTCATCATCATCTTCTCCAAAGGGGTTGATCAGCTGCTCTGCAACCTTCAGGACAAAACAGAAAAGTTAACAGGCAGATTAGAGAAATGGTTCATAGTGTTAAAACTTAACATTGTGCTTAAATGTTTAAACATCCTTCTGACCTTGAGCCATCCAGCATAAAAGAAGAACTGAAGAAGGGTGAAGATGGGAACATAGAGGTCGAGGTCATGACCTGGATAACCTTGACTGGGGTCCAGGAACTGACGACCGATTAAACACACCAGGAAGAAACTGTACACGGCCAAAGTCACCACCTGAGGAACAGATGAAGGTAAATGGATAAATGTTAAATTTATCTTTTGATCTTTTAAAACATTGATCTACAGCTCTGCAGGTGACGGTGTTCTCCATCCACATTCGTGTGAAAGCAACACTTTGAGTGAATCATTTAAAATAAAGTTTGACACAAACATTGATTTGGACTCAGTGTGACCTGACAAATCATGTTTTTGGTCTTTTGAACATGATATCTCATAGACTAAAAATAATACAAGGACCCTAGAAATGAAACAGCTAAACTGAAATTCATTCATTTAGTGTGTTCCTATATTTCTTTATTTCTGTGGTTAAACTTCTGGTGCCTGAACTGTTAATAATACAACAACAGTAAGAGGCTTAAATCAAATCAAAATGTTTTGACTGTGACTATAACAAGTTTCCCCTATAAGGTAATTGTCCTACAGGCTAGAGGCTCTTAGGAACTGTAGTATTTAGAGCTACGGCAAATAGTGTGATGAAGGAACAACAAATATGATTCTTTCGGAGAAAATATGATATGAAATATGATCAAAATGACTCATGCTGTCTAATAACAACAGACAATGTGAAAAATTCAACTTAAATTCCATTAAAAGATATGACGCTTCGCAGCTACCTGGGTATAGACCAGGGGAACGCTGATCATGTCATAATGAAACAACATGCTGCACTTCCCGCGGAACGCATTCAGCTCCTGTTGACACAGAAAAAGAGGTGAGCTTTGCAGCATTAATCCCAACTTCTCTTTCTCTCTCTCCCTGTCTTTGCATCTTTGTGTGTGTGTGTGTGCACCTCCAGCAGCAGCTTGAGCGTGTGATCATCTTTGATCCTGCCTTCACAGCGTGCAACAGCAGCCAGGTTGGTGAACCAGACACAGGGGATCCAGTATTTGTTATAAGGAGAGTGGAGACTCTCGAACTTCTTCCGTTCCTCTCTCGACATGAATCCTGCATTAAAAAGCACAAAAGAAAGAGGCCAGACAAGGGGGGTCAACTTCCCGTGTGGTTTCACCTGTGGTTACTTAAACTTTCCTTTCAGTTGAGATTTCCAAATAACTCATTATCTAGTGAGTGAGAACCATTTCAGTGTGTGTCAAGAAATGACACCAGCGCTATCATTTAGGAAACCACATGTGAAAATTTACTATAATTGATTTTCGGTGTTGATTCCACCAAACTCTACCGCATGTTTAATTCAGAAAACAGAGAGGACAGGGTTGCTACAGCAGTGTCTTATGATTTTGTTACAGGCATAAAGATAACTTCCTTTTATTATCTACAAGTTTCAGGATGTGCCTGTCCTTGTGATTTCTCTTGCACTCTGTGGTGTAGAGAATGTACAGAAGAAGAAACAACAAACCCTCATGACGTGCGAGTGTGACTGATCACAGTCACCTCTTGACCAAAGCAAGAGGAGAAAAGTCAAGCAGCTATAAAATTTAAAATTAGTGACAAGTGCAAAAGTCTAATTGAAGTTTGATTCATTTAAAACTGCTGTATGAGTAGGAGGATGAGTGTATAGATCATACCTCACTTCCTGTGGATGAAGTAGGTGTCAACTCACCAGCCTCCACCACATGGTCCATGGTAGGGAAACGTTTGAAGACGGCGGTGCTGACTGAGCGAAGGATCAGCAGAGCTGACAGGCTGGCGTAGCGCATCATGGTGCGTCTCAGCAGACGGCCTCGCTCGTCGTTCCCCTGGAGGCCGCCCGACAGGACGCACATGAGCCTGTCGGGGAGTGGGATGCTGGTGTACTGGCTCCACCACCGGTTCACCACCAGGGTCACGTAGAAACCTGGAGACAGGAGAGGAGACATGGGTGATCAATCTGGAGATGTGGGTCAGAAAAAGAGGAAGAAGAAATTGTGTTTTTATTTTGGTCAGATTTTATTCTTTGGACTCCCTTATGAAGTCCAGGGCCTAGAAGTTTACCTCTACTGTTACATAAGTTATACAATAGAGCCAAACTTACATGTCAAAGAGCCAATACTGTTAGGTAATCTTGCCATATCACTCACTTATCACTGTGTATGTAAGCTTTATCAAATGTTTTAAATGATGTGATGTACATGCATGAAGAAAAACATATCAAAAGGAGATTAAATTATAAAAACAGTGCACTGCATTTTGTAAAACAGTCAAGCTGGTTTCATATTATATGTAGAAATGTTGCCCATAATATATTTCTCTCCAAAACTAAAATATTGGCAAGATGAGTTCCCACAGATTTTTAATTTGAATATTATAAATAGTCTGTGCTACTTACATATCTACAGTGGAATCATGTGCTAATGTTTCCCTAAGCTATAAACATATCAGAGGTCTACAGGTCTACAAGTTTATTCATATAGAACCAAATCATAAAAACATTTATGTCAAGGAACTTTACATTATATGTGTCACTCATCATCTGCACCAATGTCTGTGACATAGTGAAGCTCAATTCCTGTTCTGTTTCCTCCAGACAAGACACAAACAAACATGACCAAAACTTACCCAGAACAAAGGACATAGGGATGAGACTGGCATAGTGGTTGCAGTAAATTGCCAGTTTTTCAAAATATCTCTTCTGGTCATCATAGAGGAAAAATCTAAAATGCGACAAAACGATTTGTGAGTCAAAAAAATGTTAATGTTTGTGTTAAAAAAAGAAAAAAAGAAAAAGAAATTATCCATAGAGCTGCTGTCTCACCTGTAAGTGATGCTGATGGCGCTGTACATGGCAAAGAAAGCCAGAAACTCTTTGTACAACACCTTGTAGATGCTTCCTTTCCACACCAGAAGCAGCTTAGAGAAGCCACAGAATCGGGCGTTTGCGACTCTGGCCGTGTAGGTGACGGTCATTGGTGACGCTCACAGTTCAGGTCTTCAGGGTAAAAGTTGTTACACCTGCGCCAAACACTCTATGGTCACTTTAAATTTAATTTGATCCACAGATGAAGATTTTTTTTTTCATTTGCTTGTGACACAGTATTAACTTTTAAAAAAAAAAATCGTCTTCTTACCTTAGTGTGTTTTCTCTTCTTGTGCCAGTCGCTCAGCGCATCTCCGTGCGTAATTGGCACCGCTGGACAAGTGAATTCATATTTGCACTTAGCCTTAGTCTTCTCACTGCTTTCTTATTATGTTTTCATTTTTTTCACCCCTTAAAGAGCTCATAACCCCGGTATCCCCTGGCGTCAGCTCGGTTGACTCGAGGCCGGCTCGGCTGCATGGCAGTAATCCTCGGAGCCTCCGCGGTGCGTCCACTTGTCAGTGCGCCCCGGGGTAAATCCCCAAAATGAGAAGGAGGAGCTCGTTAGCGCGGCCCCCGACCGGGACAGCGCGGCTCGGTGATGGACCACAAGCGACAGGGCCGCGGCGCCGGGGCACAGGGAGCGCACAGGACCGTGGATTACAGTGGACACGTTATGAAACAGGAGCAAGTGGACCATAGCAAACTTTCGTGTTAAGCGATATGAAAACAACAACCAATTTCTCCGGTTATAGGTCTATATAATGGCTTCAATAACAAACAACTTATCTAACGATATACTGACAGGATGGGAAGAAAAAACCTTTTATATCAATGCGCCTACTTCACTTTTTCAAACATTAATATTAGAAAAGGATTTGATTTTTGCATCATGTTTTATGGCAAAACTCATTCATTGTAAAAGAACAAATAAATAAAGGACTTGTTTGTTGCTCCTGAGCTGCTTTTCCCGAGGTCAACAAGAGGTTCTGTCAGAGACAATCAAGACAAATTGCCAATTAACAGACGGATTAACAGAAGAGCAAACAGATCAAAAGAAAGACCACAGACGACCTCAGGGCTGAGGCAAGTTTGTTTTAATTAACACTTGCAACATAATTTAAAGAAAATTTATAGAAAACAGCTTCTTGTTGACTCAAAAGCTTCAGTAACAGAGAAGAGAAATTACGCTTTTGCTCAAAGATGAATGTCTGTGTGAGTGTTAATCAATTCTCTAAATGTTTCTGTAGAGATGTGAAAGCATCAGGTGAGCAAATCAGAATCCAGTCTTACACTGACCAGAGCATCATTCGTTGGTTTAACATTTCATCAAGCAACATTCAATATATGTTTCATTAACAATGCACTAAAATAGTTTATTAATGCTTTTCAATAGTGTTCCCATATAGTTCTCAGTGAAGAGAATGAACACGCCGTGTTTGACAGAGTATAATATTTAATGGGTTTGATGGGAACTGTATGGGAACTTGCACTGGGAGTTGAGCAGCATCAATAACAAACTCTTTTCTGTTCCATCTTCTCAAACATCAAGAGTCTTATCTCATATTCTGCCTGAAAGAAAATCTCAAAAGTGGTGCAGTCTCCACACTTTGTACCACCTGAAGCCATCACAGCAGCGATCTAATATATTTAAGACTGTTCAGTTGTAACTCTAACGTAGCCATCAAGGATATAAAGCTCCCAATTTGACTCGATTCAAAATCTCATTGACATTAGGTAACTGCATTTACATCATAATCACACGGAGAGTCGAGGTCTAAAGATCTGACAAATGGTAAAAGACACACTTTAGACTACTTCAGTTTTCTTTATTGCAATAACAAGGATGGTCTTGGTCAAAAACAAAAAAAGACCATATTCAGGCCATATTACTTTTTTCTTTTTTAGTATTCTACTTTTAAAGTGTCTTTTTTCACTGCCCTGCCGTCGCACCCTGAATCTGTAGAAATTTTGGATGGAGATTCCCGATGTGTGTGTGTGTGTGTGTGTGTGTTTGTGTGTGAGTGAGAGATGAGTTGGTGTGAAATTTTTTTTTGTCAAAAGTCAAACTGGACAACGGACAGAACAGCCACCAAAACCACACAGAATAAACAAAGCATAAACACCAACCATCGGAAATATGGAATACGCAGCACCGTCACGGGAAACATTTCTGTTTTTCACAACTGAGGCTGGAAACTGTGTATGATGGATAAGGAGGGAGGAGAGGAAGGGAGGGGTGAATTATTCTGTTGAGAAAAAGTTAAATGCTTTTAAATAGGAATAGTACAACTGCCACACAGAGGACATGAAGACAAGAGGATGAGGAATGAGCTAAAGCAGCACAAACCTGCACTGCCGCATCATAGCACAACATAGCAGAATACATATATGTGTGTGCGATTTCATCAGCCTTCGTTAGGGGCGTGTGTCTTGCCGTAGAAGTGTTCTGCTTTGGATGACGGGCTGAGGACTGAGTGGATCATTTGAGGCTGGTTTGTGGGGAAGGGTGTGAGTTCAGACTGTAGATACAGGTGTGGTCTATATGCGGAGCGACATCACTTTTTCGGGGGTTTGTACGGTTCCAGAAGTTGCTTAGAGAAAGTGTTGACCTTGTCGGCACCTCGAACTTCATGGGGCAGCAGCGGTAACTTGACTATGTGGAAATCTTCATAAAGGTCCTCCATCTGTGGGGGAGAAGACACATAAATGTGAACAATATCATGTGACGTTCAATTTAATTGAATTTAAAATATTTTAAATATGAATGATGTTGCTGTCAATTATGACCAACTCATACCTGGTCTAAATACTTGGACTGAATTTTATGGCGGGCTTCACACATTTTACACGGCCTCTCTGCGTCAGGGAAAACAAGTTGGTTGACGATGATGTTGTGCGTGTCGATGCGGCATTTGGCCAGTTCCTGGATCAGTCGCTCCGTCTCATATAAGGAGAGGAACTCGGCGATACACACGCATATGAAGGTGGTTTGTTCCTGATGAATGTGAGGAAAAGTAAAGAAAGGTTACAACACCAGAGGATAAGATGAAATGGAAATGAAACAATCTAGCAGTGGCTGAGGAAAAAAAGCTCTTGAATAACAGGATTCAGTAAATGTGAAAATCTTACATATCAACCAGAAATGTGAAACTGTTGCTGACACTCATCCTGTCACAATACTATACATCTCCCTCATTGTGGAGAGGCGTACAGTGAGATGGGCTGAGATGCTGCACAACTAAAGCACGCTTACGTACATGTGCAAAACAGTCACGTTGTATAGATGCACACAGTGTAGGAACTAATGTACAGTGAAGAGAATGTTTGCAGTAGAAATGGTTGTTACATCACAAAACATTAAACTATTCTGTTCTCCCTCTGCTTTATGTCACATTTTCACTGTCGACAAATTTTCTTAACAACATAAAAGCTACTGCCCAGGAGCACTGGTTATCTTGAGGAGACCAGTATTGTGTATTTGTATGTTTGTGAGACTTACGGGGTCTTTGAACTGCTCACTGACGGAGCGGATGACAGGCAGGGTCTCCTCAAGCTTAGAGGCAAGTTGGTCTGCGTTCATGTCGCCCAGACCGAGCATGTTACACATCTGTAAACAATGAGACAAACATATGCAAAGTCTTCAGGCACTATATGTGATGCACAGGTTTAAAAAATTGACCTATTGCTAAGCCACAGCCTCAAATGTGACAAGACAATCATATTTCCTGCACTCTGACTTTTTGCTTATAGACCTCCATACAAAAGCGTGAAAATGTTTTATTTTCCTGCAGTTTAATCCACTCCTATAACCTAAATAATATGCATAAGGTAAATACAACTGATACTGAAAAAACTGACTGCATGTCATTGCCGCTTTTCTATTCACCTATTTGCTTTACAGCTTCTCTTCAAAGCAACAACAGCACCTGTGTGGATTTTCCACTCAAATTTTGGTAAAGCTCCCGTGAATTTTCAGATCTGTTTGTTTCTCCTCACCTGAGAGATAAAAGGACTGATCTGATTCTTGATCTGCATGAGGCGGCCCAGTCCACGCTCCACAATAGTGGGGAAGTTAAGCAGCCGCAGTGTGTGTCCAGTGGGGGCAGTGTCAAAGACGACCACTGAGAAGTTCATTCCTTTCACTAACCTGAGTTCACATGAGGACAACGGTGATAAGTTGGTAAACTCATAATTGGTTATAGTTTCCTAATTTTTCTTTTCTTTTTCCTTCAGACAGTTTTACCTCATGACTTCAGCGTAGCTCATGGCCTCGTCGATGCCAGGGAAGGCGCTCATGGCTTCCTGCATCATCTTCTTGCCCATGCTGAGCATGTTGTCCTCCTCGAAGAACTCATCAGGCAGCTCCGCCACACCCAGGCTTGGGTCAATCTCCTGCACTCACACACACACACACACACACACACAAATTAAAACATTACAGACCGACTGCAAACACCATATGGTAACTGATTTTGTTACACAATGATAACATATGTGGAACTGAAATCTCATACAATAAACATCACTTTCCAAAAAACAGCAGAGTCAAATACATTTGTCAAACACATTTTAAGAGATTTTTGAAAAACTACACAAAGGAAAACAGCTTCAGTTTCAGGGCAGTGGTGTTGTGTTTACTGGGTCACTGTCATGATTTACTGGGATGCTTGACTAGACCAGAACAGTGTTAATGTTTGCATTTTTTGCCTCCGTGATAATTTTAATCTGGTAACTTGGTAACTTGGAGACTTTGGGGCTTTTCTCTTGGTGATGGCCCTTCTACAACGTGCGGTGGTAAAAGCTACTGTCGTTATGATCAAGACACACTCAAATATAGTGATTTTGTCTTTGCGACGGTATTGCCAACATTAATACCATTTAGGAACGCTCAGCAGACAAAGTTGGCAAATACCACTTTAATTTAACTGTTGATTTATAATGTTACCAATTATCTCTAATGCAACAAATTGCAGAACTTCCACTCCTCTTACACACACGTTTAACCCTTATTTGACATCTTCCCTTGCAAAATCTCTGGTTAGTGAACAATTTCTTGTTTTTCTTCTTTTTCTTACCATTGCAAATAGGTTGTCATAGCCTTTGACCTTTGTAGGCACCTTTGAAAACTTCTGGTCAAAAGCATCAGAGATGTTGTGGGCAGGATCTGTGGAGATGATAAGGACGCTCTCCCTCACCGCAGCCAGCTGGACAGCCAAACTACAACTGCACAAATCACACAGAGGAGAGACAGGTTTGGGTTTAGACAACAGACGAACAGGACGATGGTTTACGTGCTTCACAAGAGCTCCTCGTGTCAACAACACTACCACTTGGCTGTTTATATAAACAGCATTGATAACCAGAATAATAACATTTTTGTAATACTGTTATGTTTCCTAAATGATTAAACATGGAAATGTCTGACTTTGCACCATCTCCGTCAATGTCACCTTTTAAACACTGGACACTCCTTGATGTATATTCCTAATGATTATTTCAAGCACTAATTGGTTCTATAAGAGTTATATGAAGGTTAATGTGCATGTTTTTTTATGTAACATTGACGACTCGCATTAACACAAGGTAGATAGCTAGAGTGCTCTTTACCCCAGGGGAGTGGTGGTCCATTAAAGTAGATTAGCTACAAGCTAACGCTTAAGTTACGCAGCAGAGGGTAGGAGGTTCTTCTGCTAAACGTGAGAAGAAATGTGAGAACAAGCTGGCTGTCAGTGTCATCCTGCACCGTAATAATCACACAAGATGAGGGAGTCATAGCTCCATGTGTCAAGTTAGCTAACGTTAGCCAGTGACACTGCTAGACACTATTCAATTAGCCGCCGGCAAACTGACAACTAGCTTAGCTTTGCTGTTATAAATGCATCTACTAGCAACTATAATCATATCTGAAAGCTGACACGTCTTAAGATATTGAGATAAAGCTTTGTTGATTGTTGTAGTTTAAAATCACCGCACCTTTTTTCGTTTTCTGACTCCACGTCAACATAGTAACCCGCTAAGCTAAGCTAAGCTAAGCTAAGTTAGCTAGCTACTTGAGTCAACGCCAGGAGGCAAAACGACCTCGTCCCTTCAACTTACCTACATGTCGTTTTACCAACTCCACCTTTTCCGCCTACAAATATCCATTTCAAAGATTTCTGTTCGATAATATTCTTCAGAGTTGGTTCTAACGGCTCCACATCAGGTGCATCTTCAAATTCGTCTTCCAATGAAGCTGCCATCTTGTCTGTGTACACTGAAACGTACAGCGCAGGTGGGACGAACCCGCACTGCTGCCTTCATGTACACTCGGAGATTTGAGCTTCAGTCGATATTTGACAAACATGACAAAAAAGGAGGGATATGATTCTTATTATACTACAGTATTAATGTTTATAATAATCTGCCTCTAATCATTTTTTTAAATTGAAATTTAAAGAACTAGATGGCAGCAGTGTGTATTTTTCTTTTAGAAATAATAATATTTAAAACAATCAAAAAGTTGAATTAATCTTTTTATTGATATTTATATTATTTCAAACAAAACCAAAAGAGAAAATGTGGACAAATGTGAGATAATTTGCTAAAACACAAGTTTTTCCTCTAATGCTGAACAATCACATAGCTATGAAAAAATGTAAATTTTAGACAGAAAACAAAAACATTTGTTACAAAAGTATATTTGAAATTATACAACAGGTCAAATGTTTCTTGTCTTGTTTATTTGCTAATTGAGTTTTACAATATAATATGAAACATAGACTAATTCTTATGGCAATAAAAGAAGCAAGAGCATTATAAAGTCTTTTGTGTTTCAACGTCACATTGAAAATCATCCATACATCAAAGATTTCAAACATTATTTGAATGCAGCGCAGCCTGGGCTAAAGCAGGGACAGTTTACTGACAATAGACTTTTAAAGATGAAAACACGATAGAAAAGTTTAGTTATTTAAAACATAGCAAGAATGTGTAGTTTAGACAGTTCTTCATCACCACATCACTACATACACACCAGATGCAAATGCTTCAGCTTCAGTGACTGTAAAAATATATTTGCCATATTGAAAGTCAGCTGCAGATGAGGATTGAAAATCTATTAAGAAAAACATTCATTTACATGAACATTTACAGGCTGTGACCACAGGATAAGGCACTTTCCTCCATAAACATTTTTTTTTCACAGCATCACCTGCCCCCACTTCAGCGCTGCTGTTGTGCTTTTCACTCTTCATCTGTCTGGTTTCATCTCCTCCGCCTCTGATTTCCAGGCAGTGCCAAGCAAGGATCTTTATATGTGTTGTTTGAGCTCTCACACACTCCATCCCACTGGGAAAAGAGCAACTACGTGCTCCATCTGAGGTTTCACAATCAGTCTGCCGCAGCCAGCGAGGCCAGAAAGCTGGGCCCAGATCCATCCACTGGTAGTATAATTCACATGTGGCAGAGCGCACCAGCCAGGATCGAACTGAACTGGCAACATCTGGAGGCAAAGAGCCAAAGTCCAGACCTGCAGCTTCTTCTTCCAGCTTCAGCTCCAGAGAGGAACTCAGGTTAGACCTCTCTTTGATGGTGGTGGAGGGGGGTAGTTTGACAGGTAGTGTGGTCTCACCCGAGGCCTCTGACGGCTGCTCTATGGACATCCAGAACGAGTTGAAAGAAGATCCCAGAAGATGCAGAAGACGAGAAGGTCGATAGTGTCTTGGTTTGGGCATGTAGTAGTAATCTTCAGTGTTTGTCAGCAAAGTGTAAGGTCGTATCGGCTGCGAGAAAGAAGGTAAACTGGTCCTCAGCTGAAGAAACGGTGAATCCCACCTTGTATCCTCCTGGTCTAGAGGGACAGTCACATTTTGTAGTTGATTCTTTGTTGAAATGTTAGAGGTAAAAACTTCAGATCCACATAGAAGAACTGATGCAGAAATCCAACAGAGACAAACACAGCTCAGTGATGTAAACATGGTTTTAGGTCTGGATGGAGAAACAGAAGAATGAAAAGTTGTACGTCAAGTTTCCTTTTCACCCGTTCAGTTACAGGTTGTGCTCTGACTGCATCAGGGACTTCATGTACCCAAAACCAGACATCCTTGAGCACTTAGATAATAATACACTGAAATTAGCACCTTATCACACAAACTGCAGACATATGGATCATGGCGAGGACACACCTGAGTTTCCACTTCTCACTCAAGGTTCTGATGTTTTGGCTAACTCACAAAAATACAGGACAAATCTGCTTTAGTTAAGCTGAATGTAAGTTTGTGATTTTCACGTTTTAGCTACTTAGTGACAGATTTACAATGCATAGTTGACAGATCTTTCCCTGAATGCCTCAGTGATGACCCCTTTAACAGCATTAAAATAGCCTTAATTAGTGTTTTTAATTAAATTTACATGGTCACTGTATCATCCAATATTACAACCCTTTTCTTACTGGATGGTAGTGCTACTTTTGACACTGTTAATCGTTCAATATTACCAGACGTGCTGGAAAATTGGGTTTCCATTGGCAATGAACAAGTTAATATGATGTGTGGAGTACTGCAAGGTTCAATTCAGGTTATTTAACCTGCATTTGTTCCTTCTAGGCCAAACTATGCTTCATAACAACATTGCTTGGACACTCAATAATTCCCAGCATTGGTGTATTGGCCAAATGAATGAATGGAAGTGCCAAACCTTTAAACGAAATAATTTTGCTCTAAAGATCATTTCCAATTCATTCAAACTTAAATTCAGGTCAGAAATCTTGGTGTTATCATTGAGTCTGGGTTAAAGTTTAACTCCCACAACAAGTAAATTGACCTATTGTCATCTTAAAGATATTCAGTTCAATTCATTTATATAGCGCCAGATTATAAAAACATTTAAATCAAGGCACTTTACATAGAGAAGCCCAACATTTCCACAATGAGCAAGCGTTTGGCGGCGGTGGAGAGGAAAAACTCCCTATATATATATATATATATATATATATATATATATATATATATATATATATATATATATATATATATATATATATATATATATATATATATATATATATTGCTCTTTCCCTCTTTTCCCTTATATCTTTATATAAGATATAACGATATAGAAAGAACACGTTCTAGAAAAACTAGTCCACTTTGTTTAGAGTTTTATCAAAGACCAAGAAAAACAAACACATTACAACACTCAGACCTCTGTATTGTCTACAATTCAGTTGGTGGCTTAGGGTCTTGTTACATGTGTGACCTGTTTGTGCAACAAAGAAACCTCCAGACCTCTCAGGTCACGAGGAATCTGCTTAATGACCCCAGATTAAAACCAAACAGGATGAAGTTGCTTTCACAGTTGGAATAAATGTAGGAACTAACACACTTTATATCAACCTCTGCTTTGTGTTTTATTCTTTGTCATTTTATTATATGTATGACAATACTGTCATATTAGTAGTATATAATAGTCATTGTATGAAAAGAATGTGAAATATAAATAGACTTATATAAATAGACTTGCCTTGTCTTGCCTCTACATCTTTAATAGATTTAAAAAACAAGTACTGAACAAGAGTTTGACCTTGATTTAGTGAAGCTGTATCAGTGACCTCACACTCAACACTTTCAAAAACAATTATTCTCTCACAAATAAATATCACAAATAATCACTTCATGGCAGCTTAAGATATTAACATAGCTGAGAAAAAGAGAACAGGTGGAACAAGTTTTAGAGACAACGGCCCCGTTTATTCTCATCTACACAAAAATCAGCTGTTTCAGTCAAAGGCACACAATGATGTAATATCAAATATATTTTCAGCTTTTATACTTAATGTTGCTTTTGTTCACAATAATATGATAATACAGTCCATAAATACATCCACATACAGTTGTTTATACTTACACAAAGATACAAAAAGCAGAATTCAACACAGACTGAATGAATGCAACAAGTGGATCAGGCAGCAGTTCTGTAGTGTCAGGTTTTATTAAGTGTGTGTGTGTGTGTGTGTGTGTGTGTGCTTTCAGAGGAAACCTGACTTGGCACAGCATGTCTCTGATTGCAGATACTGTACGCTTTATACTGATGGTGTGTGTACATTGACCTTTACACCTACCCATTCCTCTATGTGTCTACACTCAGAGTGAAAAAAGGTTGTCATGTGATTTCTCCTGCTGCCGGGAAGACTGTGGTGGCGGTCTTGACGTGGTAGGCGGCACGCTGCAAATCCCCTGGCTGCTGTGGTCTGCTGCCTTCGCCCGATCCTCCAGAAATTTATCAAATTCTGAAATAGACAATTACAGTTAAAGACCCATGTGCATGAAGACGCAGTGCATAACAGAAGGAACCACAAATTATCACTGACATACCTTCACTGGAAACTCCCTCACAAACAGAAGACTGCCCTTCCTGCATTTCCAAACACAAGAATATATTAAAAACTTTTATCACACAATCTTCTTCCCAACACACATAGTTGTTATTTCAAACAAAACTTTACATTAAAAGTCTTACCACATCACTCGATAACCATTTGTCAATGTCGTTCTCCACAGTGTTTTTTGCTGGTGGCATCTAACAGAAAGAAAAGTATTATTATAAGGATCATTTCACATTTTGTTGTAGTTAATCATTAGATCTATACATTATGATTTCACAGGCAATGTCCAGTCTGTGTATTGTCGGTGTACACTCACTCCTCCTGTGACCTGCAACCTTGTGTCCAGAGCTCCGGCGAGGCCCTCAACGGCTCCTGGATCCTCATATCGGACACTGGACACAAACAACAGATGAGTTTTAATGACGTGATGAAATGCAGGCTACAGCAAATGTATAATGTATAAGAAATGACCAAATTTGAAAAATAAAACTGAAAAGGCTTTGGCTCTTTATGTGATGCCATGCACTAAATACATTCAAAAATCATGTAAAATATAAATTATCTAAATTAATTCTAACATCAGTATTAAAGTTTGCTAACTTAATTGGTTAAGACATATTGATATAGTGTCCACTTATACTCTATATTGCACATAAATAGACACAACACGTGCACTGACAGCATCAGTATCATGATGCATGTCACCAGCTCCACTCACCATTTCCTCTGTTCAGCCAGGGAGCTGCCTCTGGTCTGAGCAAACATGTCAAACTCTTCCTCTTCTTCTGCAAAGCAGAGGACATGACTCATCACATCAACTCATCACTCGTCTTCACACTGTTTGAACAGCACAGACTCGAGGTAAACAGAGTTTACTCACTGTGATTGACTGACTGCCTTGGTGTGGTCCAGGTGCTGACTGCTGGTTGGCTGGATGTTGTGATCACTGCAGGTTGGGAGGTGGGAGGTTCTGGGCTGAAGTTGATGAGGCTCGTGTTGTTGGTAGAGTTCTGCTGATAGGAGGACACACCGAGGTGGGTGTCACAATTAACTATTGTAGGAGTATCCTATTACAACTTTAATAAAAAGAAAAAAACGATAAGATCTGTCTTACCTGCTGAGTATTTGTAATTTGTGCCTTGTTAAGTCTGTCAAACCTAAAACATAAGCACAACATGAATGTGAAGTTTCGCAAAATTCTTAAAATGAGCACTTTGTCACAAACAAAATCACAGTAACAAAGCTCAAGCGCAGCCCACCTCTCATATCTAATGAAGATGTTGTTGAGGTCGTCGTTGACTACAAGCAGCTCTTCAATAAATCCTTCATCCAGCAGCCGAGAGATGAGCTCCACCACCCGAGTCTGCATGTTCTTACACACCGTGTACAGCTGCTGCTCATAGAGACAGAGAGAGAGAGATGAAAATCATTCTTGTTTAATGTTAAATCTGGACATAGAAAGGTCTTTAATAATCAAATGTAAGTTATTTACTCAGCACAAACAGTTTTCATCTTCCTGTCACATCTACTTTCACTTCAATCACTGGCTTCATACATTTCTCGGTAGTCTGACAACACGAGACGCAACCTAGTACAAGCAGCATGAGAATAACAGGAACCAAGATAGGAAGGTGTCAAAAGAAAACTGCAAAAATGTTTCCTGCAGTGGAGTATTAGTGCCAGACATAATGGAAAAAATATTAGAGAAAATTCCCTTATTCAATACCTGGCATAAGAAGAAATAAACAATTAAATGGAAATGTTGAGAACAAAGTCAGTAGTTTTCTGTTACTTTCAATCATTCTGTAGGCTTCAATCCACAAAATATAGTGACTAAAACCAACATATTATACTATCTATAGACTACAATGTGTTGGCAGTTATAAATATCAGATGGCACAAGCACCTGTCTTATTGTATCTTCTGTTTTTCAAGCAGGTGTAACCATCTATACTCTCACATCTACTCATTAGCAGAACAGAAGTATTTCAGTTTGCTCAATATCAGCTGCCTCTTCAGAGTTTCCCTTTCTGTTATACCACGTTGTGTTTGTGGCTAAAAGAGAAGTAGTAGTTTGTAAAAGACAACCATATACTCTAACACCAGTAGTTTGAGTTATTCTCAAAAGTCTGACTTTGAATGAGACCAGAAATATATACCTCATCTTATCAGTGAGGATTTAAAAAAAAATAATAATACAGACACAGTTAAAGACACAGTAGATACAAACCTGTAGCAGCTCTGTGTCATCCGGCTTGCTCTGTCCAGGAACCAGCTCATTCAGCATTTCAGACATCACTGTGAGATTTCCTTTCACCAGCGCCAGCTCACTCCTCAGCTTCTGTTCCTGGATTAAAAAAGAAGACAGAGAGAGAAAAAAAACAGCTGTTACCCAGTGAGGTCCCTTTTATTTTGTTACCACCTGCTCTTGTTACAGTTACAGTTATGTTATGTTTTAGTTTATTTTGTCTCATTGCATCACTTTTTCTAATATCTCTGTGTTTTGCCATAATGGTCAGGCAAAAATAAGTCATTGCATTGGGTTGTGGGATATTTTTCAACTTTTTCTAAATAAGTTAACAGTTAATTATGTAAAAAATACAGGTTTTACAAGCTTTTTGCGATTTTACAGATGTAAGGATGCTGAATAAACTATTAAGAGTCTTTCATGTTTAATAGTTTTGCAAATATGAATCATACAGGATGTTATGACGACTTTGACGAAAGGTGCTGCCATACTGACATGAAAACAAGCTGTTATCTGTCAGTGTTACCTGTTCAGCAGTGAGTGACACTGCTCTGTCACTGGGCACCGGGTTTGGAGGTGAAGTATTTTGAATGGGAGCATCTGAAGGAGTTTGTGATTGTGACAACTGCTGTGTGGGAGGAGTGACAGATGTCGACTCAGAAGTCCCGTTCTCTGGGGTACTCTGAGAAATGAAGGCAGGATAGATAGAGTGAATATCTTTAGATCCATTTTGATATGGTGTATGTGCTACAGTTCGGTTTGCAGACATCCTCACCCTGTTTGGAGTGTGGATCGGAGACAACGCGTCCAGGTCGGTCATGGGAAATTCCAGACCTCGTTTCCTCAGGTCGTCGTATACATGTACCACCCCTGACAATGACGGAGAGCTGCGAAATGCATCAGCCCACGACTAGAGATGGGAGGGAGAACATATCATAATGTATAATGAGGATAACTTAATTATATCCTTATTCAACACACAGTTAACAACAGTCAAAAAGAAAGATAACATGAGAAAAAACAAGAACGCTGAGAGAGAACAGAGAGAACATCCACTGTTATCATTCCTGCCAAGTCTGTGACAGGAATGCATGGACATATTTAAATAACAATGAATACTAAAGATAACATTGTTGTACACATCCATAGACACAATAGAGTTGAGCTTATGTAAACTTGAAAAGCTCTGGGATGTCAACACACCACTGAATGTTCTCATGACACAGGTGACGACATCGTTAAACACACTGAGAGAGAAATATGAAATGTCAAAACTTCTTTGGTTTCAGGCTCAAATGTGAAGATTTATTAGTTTTATATGACACTGAAGTGATTATCATTGAGGTTTTAACTGTTGAATTAATATAAAGAACGAATGATCTTGATCTTGAGATTAGGGGAAATGTGATGGGTATATCTTTTTACATGTAGACACCACCACTGACTTAATTAATAATAAATTTAGTCATTACTACTGACTTACAATACCAGTTCAGACGGTCTGTATCATATTGTCTCTTGTAGGAGCGTCCACATACCTGTATGAGGCTGAGGACTCTGTCATGGAGGGCTGTTGGTGGGTTAAATTTAGGCAGAATGCAGCGAACCAAAACCCCCTGAACAAAATCCTCTGATGCCACAAGAACGTGGAAACGATGGCCGCAGTTTTTCACACAAGCCTCAAGAACCTGTGGGATCCATTTCAAAATGTTAACAAAAGGAAAAAAATTTAAAAAAATCACTTCAAGCTGCTCTAAATTAGCCACTTGTCCAAAGACCAGAAACCAATAAATTCAAAGGTCAATCAGGTCTTCAGATCACATGTCACATGCTGCAATAAATATAAATTTTTCCATAAAATGACCTGTTGTTAACTCACAGTCAGGGCCAACATGATCTCTCTGAAGTTCTTGTTTCCTACAATCCTCTTCTTAATAGCTTTTACTGCATCTCTGGGACTGCCGGAGGGGACAAACATCAAATGATCAGTTAGCTAGTTTGTCCATCTTAACAAAAACAAAAAGAAAACTATGAAATATGAAACATAAATATGTAAATCAATCAAAAGTCAGTTGTATGGTGATGAAAACAGAAAGAACCAAACCATAAAGGAAGTGACAGTGACTCAGAAATAAAACATGGAGACCCACATACTGTACAGTGTCAGACAAAAAACTGGTTACTTGATGAAATTGTGTCATTTTCATCTTTTTCAAGTGATAAAAAATAAATAAATAAACTCTACCCTTCATCCGTCTCATTGATGATATCACATATCTCTATGTTGAGGCCCCAGTCCTCCGCCTGCAGAGAGCCGATGGTTGCTCGCTCTTTTAATAGAAACAAAATTAAACAACATCAAAATAATGAAGTAACACTGACACATATCATAAATAACATCCAGTCCAGTATGGAGATATGAACGTGATAATAGGGAATCATCCTGAGCTGTTTTCTTTTAAATTATGCGTCAATTTATAAAGAAATATGTGTCATGAGTCACACAACATGTTGACCTCATGATCATTACAGGGTGTGCGAGCTGTTATGTCCATGGATCTTCATAAACAAAGCTTCACATTTGCAGAACTGATAACTAGAACACATGACAATAGATCTCAAATCTTTAAAATGTTTTTTTTTTTTTTTTTTATTAAATAAGCAACAGTTCTAGGTTGTTTAACCACATGAGGGCAGTGTAAAGCAGCTGTGAAGAGACCCTGAGGCTTTGAAACATTTCATGGAGACAAATTCAACATTAGATTTTATTTCAAGTTGTGTTTCTGGACATGTGATGGATGTATGTGTGATACTCAGCTGTGTTTGTGGTCTCAGTCAGCTCTTTATCAGCTGAATGCTCCACTACTGATCTAACTCGTGATCTAACTGTCACTTATTTTTTACAGGACAGGTAGCGTATGTTCACTTCTTATCATCGTACTGTGTCAAACATTATAGTTTGTAGACCAGAAAGACAGAGACAGACAGAGTTTATCTCTACTAGAGACATCATTTATATTACACACAAATGTTGGATACAACATTTCCCACAATGCAACATCATATCACCTTCTCTACTCTGTCAGCTCCATTGTTTTTAATATATGGTATGGCATTTTATTTAAAAAAAAATAAAATAAAATAAAACATCTGAGCCCATGCTAAGATAACCTGAGCTACAGAAGGAGTTATAACGCCGTCTTTTTCCCACAGCCAATCTTAAACCAGTGACTGAAGCACAGATGAAAATGAAAAGTGTAGTAAAAGAGAGGTTCCCGTCAGATAACATTGTTTTCATAAGAGCTCAGGGCTGATTAAGAAAATAGTTTTTCACCTCTAACATGTCTTTTCCTCTAAAGTATTTAGTAATCAAAGGCAGCTTTCTTTACACTCCCCCTCCTCACTGGTTACTCATAAGTCTCCAAGTCTCCTTAATTCCTTTCCACCAACAACCCCCCCCCCCCCCTCTCAATCCCATCCACTCCCTCTCCTCCTCCTCCTCCTCCTCCCTCCACTTCATGTGACTGTCAGCTGCTTCTGTTCTCCTTCGCCTCAGAAGTGGCTGAAGCTTCTCTGACATTTATGTGTTAGAAATTGTGTGGCTGAGATAAGGGGAAGGAAGGTTTGTGATGGGTGTGTAACATTGTCTCACTCACTCCCAACTGTCCTGATTACCACATGTTTCCTGGCATCAGTGGCTGTAGCTCAAAGCCTGGTTGTTATACATGTGAGATTTGTAGTTGGTGGTGTCAAAGAAATCAGAAGAAAAAAATAATAATAACCCAACTGTAAATATGAGGAAGCTCTTCTTTAAAACTCATATCTGCTTGTTGCAGAAGAGCAGAAACATTTACGTACGGAGTGTGATTGAGGAAGTGAGAGAAACATAGAGCTGCTTCCTGATTGGCCAAGCGAGGTGTCACTTAACACAGAGCGACCAATAATATGAGAGCTTGGGGTTGTTAAGCCCCGCCCATGTCACGTCATTGGTTCTCGAGGCTATGTTTTTTAATGTTTCTGACAACTTTGAAGTTTATCATTAAACATTTTTCAAATGATTTAAAAATTAAAAACACATTTGTGCTAATTTACACCTCGTGCAGTTTAGCAGTAAAACCGTGACAATAATTGATCATTTAAATTAAAAAAAAAAAAAAAAAAAAAGACTAATGAAGTGAAATTAATCCAACGGGGCAGAAACTTCTAAGGCAGAAAATATCGTTTTGAAAAACGACTTACCGATTCTCTGACCGACCGGGGTTGAAAAGGGGTTTCCTATGAGAAACTCCATCTTCTCCCCGAGTGAAAACATCCTGAAGAAAACAGTTGAGCGCGTCCACTGTGAATTTAAGTGAACCGACTTATTATTGAGCGGTAGACGGAAAAGTTTCCTTTTAGTTTCAGTCAACGGTATGTTGAAGCTGCTGTTGCTTCACTGGCGCACTGGCTCACTGAGCGGTCACGTGAAACACACACGCACGCACGCACGCGCACACAGGAAACCGCTACTGTTGCCTTTAACGCATCTGTCTTCAGGAAATAAATAAATAAGAATAAATAAAAATAAAAGCCCCGCACTCAAAAACTTAACTAAAAAGTATTATTGACAAAAAAGTAAATGACATCTCCTTTTAATTGGAAAATGTTGGGGTTTTTATGTAAAGTGCCTTGTTACGATTCGATGTTATATAAATAGAATTGACTTAAATGAAGATAAGGGAAGATACTTGCATCGCATTGGTGTAAAGCAGATGTGTGCCTATTTAATGTATCAAAAGTGGAAGTATTCTTCCTGCAAAATGCGCGAATGTAATGTTGTCAAATCAGAACAAATCTCATCAGAATCTATAACAAACTGAATTCTACGAACTTTTATTTTCCAGAGATGTTTTCTTTTCTTTCCTTTTTCAGATTTTTTTTTTTTCAGATTTCCTTTTTCCACAATATTGTTTTCTAAAATGTTTTTCTTAAAAGCAGACGTGTGATATTGTTAAGGCAGTAAATCTTATCATAATCTATAACAAACTGTATTTTATCAACTGGATTTTTTGGAACTTTTTAATCTGAATTCCTGTATTTACATTTATACAACTATTTACTCCTGTTGAAACATTAAATTCATACGGTTTAAAATACAGACTTCATCCTAAACGCAGGTGTTTCACTTCAACTTTTCCCCTCTTTGGAACCAGAAACCAGAACCAATTAACATCTGTCTTTTATTTCTTTTCATCCCCATCTCAAACTGTTTTGGGTTTACAGGAGACATATATTATTTTTGCAGAAATCCAAGCATATGATGAACTGTCTTCTCTCCACTTGCATTTTCGAAAACGAGGCCAAACTGGAAATGAAAAAGTGATGTGCTCTCTCAGCCTGAGGAAGGTATATTTCAAAGAAACCTTAAACAGGCTGTAACTGGCTGGTGGGCTTCTATATCATATTATAATGTGAACAATGTGACACCTAATATCTCCTAACTGATCATTTTATTTGTTTTATGTTTATTTCATATTTGTGTTTTCTTGAACTAGATTTGTTTAATGTATGTATTTTACTTTCCCTACTGTTATACCCTCCTTTACAGCACTTTTAAAGGGTTTTGTAAAAAAAAGTTTGAGTTGAGTTGACTGATAATATGTGCTGGGCTTCTCTTTACGTACGTATTCAGTAGAGCTCCAGCCCCGATACCAACTTTGCAACAACCTAAAACAAAGTATATGAAGACATTTACCATCATATCATCCTAATTTTTAGCCTTTTCTCTGGCAGGAGAAGCAAAAGTTCTTGTACATGGGATTACCAGAGTTTTACTCATCTATTAAATATAATAAAAAGAGATAATTGTGAAATCTTTTCACTCACAACTTGTACTCTGTTGTAATTCTGTACCATCTTACAAAACAACTGGATTCTTCTGGGAATAAGCTCCATTGCAAAAAAAAAAAAAAACCTGATGAAATTCATTATGAAATGTGTTGTTGTGGTTTTGTTTTTAAGTGAACCCTCGTCATAAGAAAATTTGATGAAGACAAGCTAAAGAAACTTATGAAGACATGTGGATATTGAATCACTTGTTTTAAGCTTAAGGGTGAAATCTCTGTGAGAGAAAGAGTCAACCTTGAGATTCAATCTGTTCAGAACTGGTTCATTGGAAAAGTATGAATTCCATGTGTATTTCCATTCAGGGTGGAATCCCTCCCACCCCTTCCCCCCTCCAAGGTTTATATCTCGATCTCTGGGGGATTAAGCCTCCCACAGCTTGAGGACATTCGGCCGATAAGAAATCAACAGTGGTAAAGGTCACGATGAACATTACACACATCAGGGATAACCAGCTGTTTACTCTAGTTAGTTTGCTGAAATTCCCCACACCAGTATCTGAAACTGTAGATAAACATCTGACGGTTGAGAGGTTCTGGCTCAGTTAGATACTTTTATGAAAGCAGCACCACCTTGTGTTTTTGATGTAGTCTACATCACATCGGGGAGAAAAACTGAAAATCTACATTTTGCGGAAAATCACTGTGATTTTAATTTGTTCTTGATATTTATCCTTTTCATCAATAAGAGCGGTCACTCTCTAAAACCTGTTAAAATATATTAGTTTATGACTTTATTTATGAACTTCTTATTTGCTTGTGTCTCGTCTTTACAATAATTTTGCAACACGATTGTTGAGGTGCATGTGATCTGTCATCTGATTTTCATTTTACAGTAATACAGTACAGCCAATAACAGAAAATGAAGGGAGAGAGCATTAAAAGCATTAGATATATTAAAAGTAATCAACTCAAAGAAATAATATATGTTATATGATTTATTTTTTTACTCATTTATTTACATGTTGATTGTTTGATTTGTCAAATTATATAAATGATTATAATTTATGTGTCCATTGTGATTTGACCAGAATACAAAGTGACATCAATATGTTTTTATTTTCAATAGTGAAAACCTGCAAATTAGAGTAACAAATAATTATTAAATTTAACAAATAGAAATGTTTTTTTCTGTCTTCTGTTGTCTTTTTGTATTTATAAATTATCGCCACTAGGTGGAAGCATTGACCCTTAAAGGTTGACAGATAGCGATTGATCTTTGATCTGTCTGACTGTTTTTTGTTGTTCAGACACG
Organism: Polydactylus sextarius; assembly: GCA_016801845.1. Taxonomy (NCBI): domain Eukaryota; kingdom Metazoa; phylum Chordata; class Actinopteri; family Polynemidae; genus Polydactylus; species Polydactylus sextarius. The sequence goes on along the minus strand of CM028907.1, from coordinate 6,255,769 downwards.
CAACCTCTCATTGACAACTAACAAACTATGTGCTGGGGGATGAGCAAACATCCAAACTGTCTCTTTAGTTGTGGATTTCCCACTGATATGGTCCTAATAGAGGAGTTGGTAGGAGTCTGTGGTAGGAGTCTATGACACAACTTACAAACATAACTTATACCTCTGACAGGACAATACAGCTAAATGATGCATTGTAGTATGACAATACTTATATAATTACAGTATGTAGTTATTTTGTAATAATAGCCCTGCAGCTCTCACTTATGTGGCTACTCAGATCAGACCACACCTCTTGTATTAATCACTACTTCTGATTGAGGTCATTTAGGTTGTACCTGTCTTCAAACCAGCTTCCTGTTTCTCATGGGTAATAACAACAGTGTGAAAAATCAAATGCAGATTGGTGTGATTGATTTCCTGTCTGAACATGCACTGTTAACAAAAATGTCTGCCGCTTAGAAACAAATGCAGTCCAGTATTAAATCATATGAAGAGCAAATGAGACATTCTGATTGATGCTGTGACTTGACACTTTTTATTAGTGGGTGTGAAGATGAAAGTTTGTAACCTTTGACTTCCTCAGTCCACAGATCCCCTTGGGCCTCTCTGTAATGATTTTATGACTCAAAATTTGCAAAGTGAAAGTACTTCTTTGAATTTATTATTGTCAGTTTTCACATTCATGAATGCCTGAACTATATCAACTAAAGATGCAACTTTCACATCATCTTTATAGATATGCTCTTCTCTCTCTCTCTCTCTCTCTCTTTTTGTAGACACCCGTCTCTGCTCAAAGCATTGTGTGTTCACTAGATCAAAGAGTGAGATTAGAAAGCCCAGAGGGATGCTGGGTCACAGCGTGGCCATGCAGAGGAGAAAACCAGTGTGTTATCTCTTTTCTCCAGGCTGTAAGACCCAGCATAATGCAACAATTTAAAAACCCCTCATGCCATTGTTCACACAACAAGAGGTCTATATCAGGCCTCTGTGGCCAATGGCATTCATGCTTCCTGACAACACATTTGCCAGCAGCACATGAAACAGCTGTATAGCAGACAATCATGAAGAGGAAATGTTTACTTATTACTCTGCTCATTCATGTTTAAAGAGGATTAAATATTTCTAGATGTTTTCAATAGATTCTCACTCACTGACATTAAGTGTGGTTATTGTGCCTGAAGGGAAATGTGAAGAAAACCACACATGAGCACGTTTTAATCCAGAAAGTGCCACACATTAAATGACATAACCATGCGTAATTTCAGAGGGACTACGCAAAGGAAATTGCATGAATGTATGTATAAACGCACTTATGTGTGAATGTGTGTGTGGTTGCGCTGGTTGTAAATTGATCCCTCCTACTCTCGCTGGTTCGTTGTGCAGAGGAGGGGCGAGGAGGAGGAGGAGGAAGAGGAGGAGGAGGAGGGAGTCGAAGCAGGAAGGAAGGCAGGCAGAGAGGGAAGGGAGGCAGGCTGTGAATGCTAACGAGCTCCGTCGTAATCATACAGCTCCGTAGGTAGGGTTTGGTAAAACATCTTTGCAATGGAGAGGAACGACGACCACTATTAAACACCTACTATGCGCCAGTGCCGCGTTCGCCCTGTGCGCGTGCAGCAGCCTCACCGTCGTCGGCACGTTTGATCACAAAAAACCGTCTTTTTCCGCTGAGTGAAATGTATCGCGACTGCTCGGGATTCACATTCTGACAATGGAGATTGAAAATATCGTGGCCAACACGGTTCTCCTGAAGGCAAGGGAAGGTAAGCTGTTGCACTGTGGCGAAACGAATAATTTAATTGCATTTATTTTATTTTATTATTATTTTTTTAACCCACCTTCAACGACATGGTCACGGACGAGCCCGAGCTGTCGGCAGTCCATGGGATTTATGCTTTCTCTCTCTCACATCCCCCTTGCGCAGCGCTTTGTCTCCGGGCAAACAAACCAAACATATTCCATTGAAATCAACTGTTTGTACACCAGCAACACATATATTTTATTATCATCAGTATTTTTATTTTTATTTTTACCGCCGGGCAGGTTAACGTAGGGGCCCAACAGGCTGGAGATGAACAACGCAGGGAGTGTTTGCAGCATCGCGCTTAGATGGCAGCGTTGCATTAGAGGCTGTCGAGCAAATTTTTTCACACAAGCACCAGCGGTTTTGTGGATGTTTACAATTTACGGTGGCATAACGGATGTTTAGTGGTATTCTCATTACATGACACTGGCTGTAGGGAGAAATATAGCTGCGCAGTGGGGCTCTGAACCCGAAAACAGCCTCTTCTTACCTGTCATTGTAGGTTTCGATATGTTTAAAGCTTAATTAGGAGGGTAAAGTGAACGTGTGGTGTTTATCTGACGCAGAAATATGTCTCTGCATTGTCGTTTGGTTATTGTTTTGAACTCCTGGGATGAAATATTGATGTTATGGTGGAGGGTTTATAGATTTTTTTTTTTAGAGGGACATTATAGGAAAGATGGCCCACAATGTATCCCGGCGGCCCAGGCGCTACAGCCCCGTGTGTGCACGCTGCTCAGTGGGCCGGTGATCCCTCTGCAGCTCACCTGGAGGTGGAAAAAAAAGAGGCGAGTATCCATCTGTTTTCCAGGAGGTGGCAGAGCAGAGAGGCTACTTTGTAGCTTATGAGTGGGCGCAAGGTGGGTGTGCAACACTGTATCAGCAGCCAGAGAAGAGGAAAAGGTGTTATTACTGCTCAACAATTCACCTCTCGCTCTCTCTTGCAATCTGACTGGACACTACCGCCACCAGCAGCAGTAGCAGCAGCAGCAACAGCAGCGTCTGTGGTCCCGGAGGATAGTGTGGTAGTTGATCCGTTTTAATCGCTCACGGCGCGGACACGGCTCCGGGGGTCGCGGTTCATTGCGCGTATGCAGAGGCCTTCTCTGCTTATGGTTTTGCATTATATTCAGTCTGCGTTTTCAGGTCAAGACCAAACGCCAACAATGCTGTGAAATGGATTATTCGCAGCAGCAGTGAATCCATTTCATAGCAGCAACAGCAGCAACACTAGCTCCTTAGGAGGCATCAAGCTTTCATTTACCTGCCGTTAAATGGTGCCAGGCTTTGTCGTGAGTGTTATTGTGTCCTGATCAGAACCACTGGCTCAGTCTCTGGCCCCCAGCGACACATCTACCTGTGTGAACCATGCAGAGTGTGGAAGGAGCCTGATATATATCACTATTTTGCTCAAAAACACCCTCAAGCCTGAGACCTATATCATTTTATTTATTTATTTATTTATTTTTTACTATTTTTGTTTTCGCTGATATGCAATTGATGAATTATGTGAATTACAGTATTGATTTAGTTGGTATAACATATACACATATACATATTTCCCCCTGCTATTTTATTCACTGTCTTAATTATCGTAGAGATTAAAACAGCTCTATCCCTGTAAGGTGCACAGGAGATTCATTTAATTTTAATTCACCCCTCCCGTGGTGGGTGTTTGTAGCTGTCAAAGTATGTTAATATGTCACAGTGACAGTTGTGTCTCAAGCTGCAGAGCAGAGACCACTTTTAATCACACAAAACCAGTTCCCATCACTCTGAGGTCAGGAGTACTGTATCTGAGTTTCTCTTCAGTTACTGTCATGCTAAATGTCATAATGCTGCACAGACATGTTTTTTTTTTTTTTTTGGTTGCAGGAGCTGAATCTTAGTTTGAGTTTGTCATGTTGATGTGTCTTAGCAGTACATCAGATCAGTTGTTCTGTAACTCTCTGACCAGGTTGCATAGAGGGAAAATGACAGACAGTTTTCTAGCTTTGTGTTTACGAAGAATACATTGTGCACACAGAATACCAGGTTTTCATCTCAGAATTAACAATCGTCTGATAGTACCATCCTGTATGTTAGTGCTTGGGAAAATTTGGAGTCTGGTCATAAGTTTCGAAACTTTGACTTGTTAGCCACATTGACATACCTGTTGATGTGAAACTGGGTGGTCAGAGTGAGAAGTGCTGTGACGGGGTGTGTCCACTTTGCCACAGTTGAAATGACACGTCAAGGGAAGTGGTTAGAGATGACACTGCTCCCAGCCCTCCCCACCCCCGCATCTATGAATTTTACACATACGTTCGGCTCAAAATGTGGAAGGGAAAACCACCACATTTACATTGTTTAGATGTTTTCTTTGCCTTAGACGGGGTCAGGCTGCATTTGGAGATAGTCCTCTACTGTCGAAGGATGTTATTGCTAAAAAATAATTGTTAGAATATTTTTTTAATTAAATTAGTGTTTGTAAGACTGTAATCTTTGCAAACTGCAAAAAGCTCAGCCAAGTGTAGTTATATCCAACATTGTAGTATTTTTCTGATTCATCTTATTCAGTACAACATCAGAAGTATTTTTTAAAAAATAAAAAGTTTTTGTACTGTGAGTTTACCCCTTTTCATACTGTTAAGTGCCTGTAAATGTTACAGACTATTACAGACACACAATACTGCACATATAGGCTGATTAACAGAGAAGCTAGGGTGCATTATACAGTTTGAAACACTTGAAATAATCCAGAAACAGCCTTATCATAGTTTGTTCTAAAGACTCCAGTGTTTATAATACTTTGTAGCATCTGAACTGGTGGCGTGAAGTCTGTTAGAACAAATTATGTTTACTGTTTAGGTGTAATACATCCTGCCTCCATTACATTTATCAGCCAGAGCTATTTAATAACAGCACAGGAAGGTCCTTTAAAAAAAGCAATTGTTGATATATATCAGTGTGTTTAATATGCAGTTTTATCTCAGTGAGAAGCATGTTGTGTTGAACAGCCACTGGAAAATTATACAAGACTTATTTTCCCTTTGCAGACCTCGAAAATAATGTCAACGCATACTAACGCTAATCTCCCTGCTGATAATGTAAACAATTAAAACTGACCTTATTAGTTATCAGCTGCTTGTATGTTACAGGAATTATTTTGTGAGACTGTTGCAGTTTGTTGTCTGATCAGGTTTGACACACTTTTTAACTGACATTGAAATGAAATTATCTAGTCGAGAATGTTTTTCTGTTTAATAGCACTTCCAGGTTTGAACTCACCACAAAGGAATGAGACTGATCTGGGTGTTGTAGTTTGTAGGTGACATCTCTCCAAACACCTGAGGAAGTTATTTGAACTGAACAATGACATAATCAGGTCAGTTGGTATCAGATAAATTTGTGGCTTATTTTCTTTATTGTAGTTAGATGTTGACTACTTTTGAAAGAATGCCCTTTGAAAGCCTTTGTTTACTGATGTAGAAATTATTGGAAAAGTTTTATAGGATGAAATCTAAAAATTAAATCTTGAATTTATTAATAATGGCCAGCTTTCTTGCGTAATAAACTGGTGAATTGTTGTTGACACGTCTTTGTTCTTAAGATTCAGGTTTTGTAAGACTAATGTCGGTGTGAAGCAGTAAAATGATCTGACAACCAGAGAGAAACAGGACTAACTGGTGCAGCTGAGTGACTTTAGACATTTTTTTTACTTTGTGCTTATCTACAACATTTACATCGAATTGCTGATGTCCTGATTAGTGGACAACCTGCTCTACAACCTGAGCTAAAGCACCAGAAATAGATCACATATTTTATTTCCACATATTTACTTTCATAATCAAAATGTAACGACTGACTGAACAAAAATGGTGTTTCACTAATTTAACCTCTCTTCCAGATTTCATTAGATCCGTTCCTGCTGTGTTTCTGTTATAAAATGGGAGAAATACACACAACCTAGTGCTCACATTCCTCTGATAAACAGAAGAAATGTTTATCCAGCTTATATAACTCATTTCCACCTTACAAGTTGAAAGCTTTGATTATTATTATTTTTTGTAGTATAACATGGAAGTGGATGTACATGTAATGTTGATGTTACTAACCTCCCTGTGCTCTCTGCCCCCTTCTCCACCACACTTCAAATTGTAGGCTAGCAGGTCCTCTCACACCACTTGTGAGGGTTTTCCTGTGACGTTAGCCAGCGTAGCTTTATTAGTTTTGTGGTCATAGCTGGGCTAACACTTGTTGTCATCACTCCGGGGTGTTGCCTCCAGCTGAGGCTCATAAAACACATTGCTTTGTGACTGTCGCTTGATGTGGGACTCATTTTACAGTTATGACACCCACAAATGGGCTGTGCGGAGAATGAAACTCGTCGTGTTGCGTACGCAGCTCTAGATGCATGACACTAGTACTGATGCTTAGCTGGGGTGGCTACTGGGATGTTCATTAGCACAATTTCTTGGCAGGCTGACCATACCGACCGTAAAGAGCCACTTTTTGAAGCAGTTTGTGAACATCATAGGGACGTTGTTCCAGCTGCCTTATTAAATGTTAAATGGGCGTTCTTCCTATGAGAAACCAGCTGTCAGCCTGATTTTAACAATTTGTATGGTTGAGTGTATTTACAAGTTCTTATGGTTCAAATAAAGATTTTGTTCCCTTAAAAAGACTTTTTAGAAGTTGTGCAGAGTCAGAGTCTAGTAGCAAGTGTATTAAATGCCAGAGGTCCCTCATGTTTTATCAGTTTACCTTAAAAAAAAAAAAAGTCACAATTTTAATGTCTGCCCTTGGTTAAATTTGATGTCAGTTCTGGCTTCAAATGCAGCCTGAAGGTGTTGTCTTATCAAAGATAATATTATCAAAGATAATATTCAAGGTGTAATATGTGCTATGTGTTCCACACTCAAGGGCTCGGTGCTGGAGAGGCTGCTTTTTCTGTTCCCGTTCTTTCAATGTGGCCATGAAATTAACCAGTGGGCCCTTCATCTGAGAGACAACTGGAGATAACGTACAGATGATTAACCTTTCAGTTTGTGCTCTTACACACTTGAACTCTGTGCGTCTTGCTCAAGTTTAGTCTCGTCGTGCCCCCCCCCCCCTTCTCCCTCAAGACACTGTAAAAACAAGGGTCAGTTTTCAAGCATGTCTCTGCGAGATTTAATGGAATATCTCAAACACAGAGAGATGTGGCAGAGGAAGGAAAGGTCTTGCAAAACACCACAGCACGCTGCTGGAATGAGCAGGAGTGCATGTTTATATGCTGTGTGTGAGCGCGTGTGTGTGTGTCTGTGTCCATGTGAAAAACTGCATGTCCCACCTCGTGGGAGACGCTCTGACCCACCACCACCACCACCCCGCCTGATCCTGCCACCGAGCTCGAGCTCGTTTGTTGTCCTGTCCTGGAATTTACTCTGATGTTGTACTGTTGTTTCACATTTTTGCACGTGATTTGTGCCCTTTTTCTTAGGGCAGAGAGAGGGAGAGAGAGAGAAAAGTCTGCCCATAAAGAATTAACGAAAGAAAGAAAGCTATTTATATGGGGGAGGGGAACAAGAAGCTGAAGTCAGAGAGAGGATGAAAAAGGGAACGAGGCATGTGAGAGAGGTGAGGATTAGAGCAGAGCATTGCTGCCTGATATTCACATGTTTCTCTTTCCTCTCTCTCAGCTGATGTGTGTCTTTCAGTGCGAGTATACAGACGGATTACCTTGTGCAAACACTGGGCCTTTGCTTTGAATAGGAAACACAGATACTCGCAGCTAATGTTTTCCTTATCAGGGGCTACTCCAGCCAATCACACACTGTATGGGAGAGTGACTGGGAAAGCAGCAGGCCATTCATTTATCATGGCCAGGCTCCATTATGCCTATGTGCGTGTGCATGCTCATATTACAATGGGTCTAAACTATGCGTGACCCTCTCTCATTTCCTACCATTTAAGTCATGTTTTTGGGAGAGTACCGCACGGCCGTCCAATCCGATCCTCCACCTATGTGACTGCTGCAGGGTGGGGGTCAAATCAGACGAGGCATGGGCTGGCACTAAATATTCAGGCTACGATTACCTTGGCCAAAAATATCTTGGTAAACACTGTTATCAGTGTTTTGAAAGTTAGAAAAATTGCTCTCACTGCCAAAATGTGGTGCAGTTACTTAAGAGCATGTTTGTCTCTTTACCTTTTCCCTTAATTTCTTCTTCGTCTCATGGTCAGAATAATTTTTTTTAAGTGTACACCAGTGCTAAACTTTCACCTCCTCTGTGTTTTTTGAGTCTGACTTCTAGGAATTGAACCTCCGCTTGATCTGAGTCACTATATTTAAGGGTGTAGTCGAACTTCCTGAAGCATATGGCTGGTCTGTCACTGTCACAGACGAGCTGGATTTTCTGGCCTTGTGGCTGTTATTCTGAGTGTCAGCATGTGACATGTGTTCAGCAGCTTCTTCCATATGGCGACGCAAAATAAGGACGGGTTGTGAAGACGGCATCGTCGCACTGCTCTGTGTTCTCGCTAACATCTGAAAAAGCTGGGAATCACAGCACAAGAAGTTGCCAGTGATGCTCTTCTTCCTTCCAAATGTTTTTTCTTTTTTTCTTTTTTTTCTCAGTTATCTCTTTCATTATCACAGAACAACATTTTTTGGATTATATAATGACTTCATGCATTCACATTTTTGCCACATAGCAGAATTAAAATGAAGTAATCCTAATGAATGACTAAATAAAAACTAATTAGTATTTACATTATGGAATAATCCACCAGTTATTTTATTGATTAAGTGCATTACAAGTTCCCAGAGCCCAAGAAAAAAAAGATCTTTTATTATGGCCATCAGTTGATTTTGCAATTCTTTCTGTAAAGTAATTGACGACCAATTTTCATTCCCTTTTGTATAGAGATTCAAGAGGAAGTGTTTCTATTTTACATATCTGGGAAAATATGCAAATAAACCTGAAACTTCACTAAAATATTTTAGTAGGTGAAAGCTGACTGAGAGCCAGTGCAGTCACTGTCTATATTTGAGTTTAAAACATCAGATAACTGGCCAAGATAGCATTACTTTCACTACACCATAATATACAGTACTTACCCGTTAATGCTATCTGATAATCATAATGTTTCTATATTATGTGAAATGAATCATCTGCAGACAAGATACATACGCTGATACGACGTGATTAGCTAAGATCGGTCGATTTATTGGTTAGTCTAGTTTTCTTGTTTCTAGACATAAATTCAACAGACAGAAAGACATTTAAATGCATTTTAAGGAGCAATTAAGTTATTGTGTTATAATTATTTATTTAATATTAATATTTATCACAGAGAAATTTTTGTGTAAAGTCTGTCTGTCTTCTTTTCCACCGACATGTGAGATTATAAATAAGTTGTTTGAATTGACATTAAGAAAAACTAAATCTGAAATGTGACTTGGTGGAAGCTGTATGAACTCTGATATGGTCGGGGGCGGGGTACCCTCTCTGAGATGATACTGCTACAGTCTACTGTGTGCGACCTTCAGTCTGGCTCCTTTTCCCACTTGAGATGAAAGAAAGAGGAAAGGGAGAGGAACATATTTGGGATGGTGTTGGACTGCTTTTGGCCCGCACACACACACTTAAAGAGCATGTGAAAACTGCTACTGATCACAGGGGAGGAAACGTAGCAGAGTTGGAGACAGAAGAGAGCCATGAACGTACATTCATTAATAGTCATAGCTCATGTCAGACAGACAGAATTGTCAAAACAAAAGTTGCGACAAAATGCTCTGTCTGTGTGTGTGTGACTGTGGTTTCATAAAGTTGTCTCAGACGAGTTTAACTTTATGTTGGGTCATCAGTTCATCTGTGGCCAAAGCTGTCAGGAAGTTTTTTACGGCCTTCTTTGTAGCATCTTACTTTTGTTGGATAGTCGACAGTAGTGAGCAACAGGAAACATGGGGAAGTGGAGAAGGGGATGATACGAGGTGGTGGTGGCCAGCGTGACTCAAACCCAGACATGTTGTTGGTAACATGTTACACATCTGACTGGTGTGCGAAAAGAGGGACCCCGCTGTCTGCAAATCTTTTAAGGAAAGGAATGTGCATCCCCCGTAGTTGGGCAGCATGTGTCATGCTTTGACATCAGTCTTTTCTCAATAATGTGTTCCAACTTTTGAATCTCGTCACTGCCGCACATGCGCAGACGTCTCACGAGATCCTGTGTGATGATCTCAGCGCTGGCTGCAGCTCGGCTATGACTGAGCGAAACGGCTCTGAAGTCGGTGTTTATGGAGGGCCCCGTTCTCTCGAAGGGGAGAACCAAAGTTAAATAAATACTTGCTCCATCCTGTCTGCATTAAGGGCCTGCACACATGGCTTTGACGTCAGAGTGACATTAAACAGGGTGGGGTGGCCCAGCCGGCTCTGACGGGCATGTGCACACACGCACACGCTCATATACACACTGACACACTCGTCCATAGCTTGCTCCTAAAAATCTGTATTTCTGTTCTCGGCAGTGTCTTTGTCAGTATTGCTGGTTTTTCTCCAGTCTTTCCATTTGTCTTTGTTCTATCTGACCTCAAGTTTTGGTGACATTTCAGCCCCAGGTCTTTTGTATAGTATACAAGCACTGACACTGCCAACCTTTGTTGCTGCATGTCCAGATGCTTCAAACCCTCCCGCTCATAATATCAGCTCCTGGGAAGCAGCTAATAACTGACGGTTTGTTATTTTTTGTTGAGACAGTTTGATTACATTCATCAATCATTTTATGTTTTTGGCTCAAGTGCATGAAAGGATTTCTCCTGCAAAATACTCAGCCAGGTGTAACTGGCTATCATCACACAGTGTGTACAAAAGCCAATTCAACATTCAACTCCAGAGTTTATCTTTGCTGCTCTTCCTCTTTATTTTTCTCTTTTCCTGCCTTGAAGAGAGTGCATTTTTGTGCATGCACTTATGTCTGCACCTGCACACGTGTGTGTTTATCTACATGCCCTGCAGTCCCATAACAGGTTTGTCAACATGCCTGTCAACACTGATAGCATGAGACTAGAGGGATCGAATAAGCTTTAACACAACATCAACAGGTAGCTGCTCATATCGCTCTCGTCCAAGCATTCAAGGCGTGACACACTTTAACAAAATATGTCCTTTTATTTTGAATGCATGTACTACTTATGGACAAATAGAAATAAACAAATGATACGTGAGGAGTTGCTGAGTTGTTTTTGTTATTGTTTGCTTAAAACAGAGCGTGATTGGTTTACAAAAGTGATATGTTGCTGTAGATGAGAGACATTTTCTGTAGAAGTGTAAGCACACAGACTGTACATATAATGTGTGTGTTTGCGGGGTCTTGTTTTGCAGGTGTTTGGCCGCCCTTGTATGAGTTTGTGTTAAAGCAGTCACATGTCACTGCCGGACCAGCTGGTGTCCTGTGAACTTAGGGGACAGAGGATTTCCCTCTCTGTTGTCCTCAAACTGTCACAGTCTGTATGGTTCAGTCGAGCTTGTGCCAGTTTGTTGACCCAGTCTCTTAAAATATAGAACTGAAGCGAATAGATAAACAGCAATGTGCGTGATAGTTGAGGGTTTAAATATTACGACTCTGAAACCACATGTGTATCTATGGAGCAAGAAATTTCAGTTCTGCACTTACTCTCATTCTAGTGTTTAATCTCATAATGATAAACAGCCAGAAGGAAGTCAAGTACTAAAAACTGGCAGTGATTTTTATGCAGTTTTAGATACTTTGCATAGATGCCACTTGGCACTTTGAGACTCCCTTGAAGTAATAACAACCATTGGATTTAAGCTACAGTGAAGATATTTTTCGTGATATTTTGTTTTATAATCTTCTTATAGGTGTAGTTTTGTATTTTATTGTCAAAAATATCATTAAATTTCCATATCTCCTTACTACAGATGTCTTACAAAGCTTGTTCTTGTCTGATGTGATGAACCATGTAAAGAAATTACATGTGAAAATCCATTTAACAAACTGTCGTTAATTTTTCTCATGACCTCATTCAAACACACACAGACACTTTTCTCTTTACATGCCCACTGTGTGTGTTTTTGTGTGTGTGTGTGTGTGTGTAAAAACTGCCTTTGTGCAAATAAGAGCAACATCTCATCAGAATGCCCTACTGACTTCTTCAGCTTCAGTACCCTGGCTGCCTCAGGGAGAAAAGACCTCAATTCACCCCTAATGAGACTATTTCTTGAAACTCAGATACACTCTCACACTCACACGCACGCACGTACACACACAAACACACACTCACTCACTCCCTTGCTGTTGCTGGAATGTGCCTTTTAGTAAAGTATATGGAGTAGCCCCCTCTCCCCCTCATGGTTGTGCCTAGAGGTCACTCACCTCTCACATTGGGGTCATCTGATCCGCGAAGACGACTGCCCAGTACCACTTTCAACGTAAATGTGTAGGAGATAACCCCTTGAATGTTATGATGAACTTATGTTTGGGTAATGTTTGACTGAGCTCCAGGGAAAGAGCCCACTGTATGTGTGTGTGTGAGTGTGTGTGTGCATGAGTGTGTGTGTGTGTGTGTGTGTGTGTGTGTGTGTGTGTGTGTGTGTGTCCGATGATCTTTGAAGCTGTCAACATTCTTCACCACATGCTCTGTCATGATGCATAGAGGCGACTGGTGAGATGAACCAGCTGTCCCTGCCTGTGGTTACTGCAAGGTCACCATGCTCGTGTTCACACACACGCGCACACACACACACAAACACACAAAACACGAAAGAGCCCCCACACACTTCTTGTGTTGTGAAAATGACACTAGAGGGATGTGGTTAAAGACACCAAGTGCAACGAACGCTGAAATGGTGACTTGATCGATGTTCTGATTTAAATCTCGCTCTGTGTCTCTCAGGTGGAGGAGGGAAGAGAAATGGTCGCAGTAAGAAATGGAAGGAGATGCTAAAACTCCCGCACATCAGCCAGTGTGAGGAGCTACGTCGCACCATAGGTAAGAAGTGGTGGAGTGTGTGTGTATGTATTGGGTGGGTGGGTGGGAGTGCTGTGAGGCAAAAAGATAACATGCCATGCTGTGTCGTTGGGGTGTGTCTTACTGTGGTAGGAAGTTCAGATTGGACTTCCTTCCTGTTTTACCCGTCTCCACCCGCTGTTACAGGCAGGGGACAGGAAACACTGTGTGTGTATGTATACGTGAGTGTGTCTGACTCGGGGAATCTGTTTGCAAGCGGTTTCTTGATCTCCAAGTCTCTCTGTTAGCATTACGTGTATGTCTCCTTATCTGTCTGCTCACATACCAAATCAAAATGTCTTAAGTCCAGCTCCCTTCCTGTTCTCCACTTCCAGGTTTGACTTTCATGTAGAGGCAATGTTTTGTCTTTGTGGCCCAAACAAGCGCTCTACTCCTGGGCTACATTATGTCCTTGTCCCCTCCACACACCCTGGTTGTCTGAATGCCATAGCACTCTGGGTGTGTGTGTGTGTGTGTGTGTGTGTGTGTGTGTGTGTGTGTGTGTGTGTGTGTGTGTGTGTGTGTGTGTGTGTGTGTGTGTGTGTGTGTGGGTGCCTGTATGTGTGTGTAATAGTGCGTCACAGCTATCTCTGCCAGAGATTGCAGTGCTACCCTCCCCCACATACTCTCCCTCCCTCTTTTCTATCTTCATGCCTCCCCCTCCCACTATCTGTATCGCTCTTTCTCTCTCTCTCTTCATCTCCCTCCCTCTTTCCACCACTTCAGAGCAACATAAGAGTGTCAGAACAGGAGAGTTATGGAGAGAGTGAGTGAAAAACAGAAACGAGAGAGAGAGAGAGAGAGAGAGAGAGATAGGCTATTACAACGGGAGGAAAGATCTCTTAAGGACAGGGAAGAGGGAGAGAAACAGCAGGAGGAAAAGAGGGAGGCTGAGTGATAGAGATGTAGATGCACATACTCCCTACGGTGATATCTCATATGCAGCGTCGATTGTGTTCCTTGTGGTTGTGTCTTCATGTCACAAATCATCACCCACAGATCTAATTATCATAAACTTCAACATATCTGTCGTCAGCCGTGATAGATTACCTGCTTCAAAACAGCACATAAATGTCACCTTAAGTGAGAAGGAGCATGGTACTTGTCATATCTTACATATTTATTACCATTTGGATTATAACTTTGCAGAGGATTCTAAAAAGAGGCTGTGTGTGTGTGTGTGTGTGTGTGTGTGTGTGTGTGTGTGTGTGTGTGTGTGTGTGTGTGTGTGTGTGTGTGTGTGTGTGTGTGTGTGTGTGTGTGTGTGTGTGTGTGTGTGTGTGTGTGTGTGTGTGTGTGTGTGTGTGTGTGTGTGTGTGTGTGTATTGTGTGTGTGTGTATCAGATTGTACCGAGCACAGGATTGAGGGTTAATAATCCCTTGGAGTACATACACACAGTATTGCGTAACCCTATCACATGAGCACAGGATCACACACATCCCCTTGGACACACACACACACACACACACACACACACACACACACACACACACAAAACCGTAAGACACACACTCAAGCCCATGCCCAGGATACAGTATAGATACTGATAGCTGTGTCTTTGTTGTGTCTTGATAATGTCAGGCATTTGACCTTAGCCTTGACAAGTGTGCCGAAGAAGCAAAGATTACATTATGTGGTCTGTAGCCACTTTGTCTGCACCCGTAGACCACTCTCCCTCTCTGTTCCTTTCCTTCTGTCCCCTTCTTTCACTTTTTTCCCTTTTCCTGGTATCCATCCAATACACACAGAACATGTGGAGCCATTACTTTTGATCACTGACAGGTTATTATTTTTTTTTTTTTTTAACTTGGTCCTGAAACCAGACGTAGTTTGGGACTGAGGCTAACATCGCTTGCTAAGTAGCAGCAGTGAGCGTTGGCTTTAAAACCGTGCACGCAAAACACACACATGCAATTATTGCACACCCTCACATTTGTGCACGTTTCTGGCCATTCCCTGTCTCACTAACTTGATCTGTCTTGGCCTAAATTAGAGTTTTAATTAAGCTGCAGCTTACTCCACTGGCGCAACAGTTGCTCATCAAGACTAATTCAAGCTTTACAATGTTTCTCACTCTCTCTTTTCAATCATCTTACTTTCCTGGCTCACTTTTCTCTAACACCTTGCCTGTCTTGTACACACACATACACTCTCTGTTTCCCCTCTTTCTTTCACAGTAGTTTATCTTCAAGACCAGGGAGCAAGAGGGTGCTCTTACGCAAAGAGGAAAGTTTTCATTGGTGGAATGCTGGCCTATGTTCTCAAATTCAAATAACTTAGCGTCTGGAATCAGCTTGGACACACACACACACACACACACACACACACACACACACACACACACACACACACACACACACACACACGTATGCTCTCTCACACTAACACGTAGCTGGGTAAAATAAACTTTCTCTTTTGGTCTTTGCTCACCTGCAAACTTAAAATCTTTTTACATAATGTAGATGTCAGATATATGAGCTTAAAGACTTGAGATGTAGCATTATTTCTATTTCTTTAGGTGGACATAGACACATATCAGTGTCTGACCTACTAAAGCTTTATGTAGCTGTTTTATTTTAACATCTATTTGCATTTAAAATATTGCATTGCATTCTTCTTTATTTTTGGATTAATATAATCACCTTTACCATCAAGTTATGGAAACATAGATGCTCAAATCATTCATGTTTCTGCAGACTCTGTTCTCTTTGTGCTGTTAAAATGTACACACACTCCATGTACCTGAAGGCTTCTCTCTTCTAGGTTTAGGTAGGAAGTCAAGATGGTGTGTGATAGATGAGGCTTGTCGTCAAAGCAAATAGACTTATTTTTATACCCTCTGATAACAGATTAACTAACTGTTTCACTAGTACAAGTGTTGACACAAATGTGTCTGCATATGATAGGCTGTATTTTACATTATATATTTCCTATCTGGGATACAGATGCTTTACTCTTTTATATAAAAGTATAAATATATACATATAGCCTGAAGTTCAAAAACTTAGATAATGTTAACATTAATGATCATGAAACCATCACTCTTCTTTATTTAGGTTGTTATTGTTGTCCCCTCAGACATGAATCATGTTGCCAAACAGTTTCTGGGAGTTTTATTGTACTAATTCTATGTGTCACATCAAACAGTGACCGGTTTTGTGATTTAGCAGAGGGTGGAATCTAATGGCCACTGGAGTGACGAGGACTCAAGTAATTAGATGGAAACTCTTAAAACCAGTTCTTAAACAAGATGGTGAAACCGTATCAGGAGTCTTGTTGTTGTTGTCACCTAGAGCATCAAACCCAATCTCTTCAGATCTGTTGCTGTAATTATTCGCAATACAAGCAAAGCTCCCGAAACTAAAAACTACAATCTGTATTCTTCAGGTTCAGGTTTTTGTTCAGAGTAGCAGATGCTAACAATTCAAGTCGAGAGAAGTTTCCAAGTTCATTTCCTGTTGAACCAGAGTGGAAAAGTTGACTTTGTTTAGGTTCACACTGCCCAGTTACAAACAAACCAGCTCATAAACAGGACTCACATTTATCAACAAGTGGCTTCTTCCCTGGGTGAAGTGTTGGTAATATGTCCTGTGATTTGGCATTGTGTTTTCAGCCACTGTAAGGCAGTTATTTGATTATAACACAGCTCAGACAGCTTTGGTTTCCCAGCTCTGGGTCACAGCTGAACACAGCTGATAGGGAAACGCCAAAGCAAGATTCCAAAAACTCGGTCATCAAAGATTAAAGGCAATGTTTGAGTGCAAAGTGCAAGGCAATGGAGTTATAGATCTAGCAGAGAGATTCTCCAAAAGGACTTTTGTTGTTCAGATTTGAAACACAGTAGTTACACAGTGGAAAGGGAAGCAATAAAAATATCATATCTCTTCACTCTTCTGTTTGCTAACAAACAGATAACTTAGCTTTTGTGGTTGTATAAGTGGCAAGTCTGAATGAGAAGTGCTGAGCTGCAGAGCGGAGGGGAATGCTGTGTAATAAACAGTGCAGCTGGGAGGGCTGTTGTGAAGATTTGATTTATGGTTGGAGGTTGTCCTGTAGCTGTCACCACTCAGAAATTTTCATCCCATGCATCCCTCCTGCTCCTCCTATTCACAAGTGTGTGTGTATGTGAACGTGTGTGGCCTATTTTTGTTTGCATGTTTATCTAGAATGTCTGTGTATGTGTGTCCTTACTGTCAACCAGTGATGGAAAACGTCCTGGGTCTTCTTCCTCATTTGGTACCAGAGGAAATATGACTCAAATGGATGCCATTAGTCCTAATAAGCTGGGGCCAGCTGCACAAAGACACACATGCAGAGAAAACACAACTACAGAAACTATGTACACACTTATACAGTCTATTTTGTTGGTAGCATATTGTTGAAAATGTATTATTTTTAAAAGGTTTAGCTTTGGAGGGACGTTTGGGTAATGAAATGCACAAACTTCACCAAACTACAAAGACTCAAGCTGTCACAAGGCTTTTATAGGATGGTGACTCATGTGATTATTATTTTTATATAGTTAAAACATCAACTTCTACAAGCAGTGTCTTTTGTCTGCAAATGTATTATTTTAGGCTTCTACACAGATAGATTGTTGGTCCTCTCTAAATAAAATACACATTGTAACACTATAAAGGTTTATTATGTGATTTTACATTATTGTGATTTTTATATCAGGTTTGTTAACTTGTTGAACTATGGTGAGTTTTATTGCAGTTTCTTTCATGGGTCTTTCTGAAAAGTTGAACAGATGTCACATGGGATTTCTGTCTATATTTTGATTTACAAGTCAAGAGCAGTGTTATTGGAGGCTATCCTGTTGTTGTCATAAGCCAACTACAAAAAAAAAAAACCCAACATCTACTGCAGTGCAGTAAGCATTGGTTTAGCTTGGAGGCTGACTAAGAAGGTTAGGTTAGTGCTGCAAATCAACTTTGTTTGAACAGTAATGTATTTTTTAGGATGCAACATAAGAAATCAAAGCAAGCTTTAAATAAAGCAGAAAGCTGGTTAAGCTTGTGAGCTTATCCCATATAATAGGCCCTTTATACCCACTGACATACTTGTGCAGTGAAGTGCTTTATTAAGATTATAAAACAAAATCGACTCAGTCATTTTACTCTATGGATTTGTTTTATTTTGATAAATTCAACATTCCTGAAATATTAGACGGAATTCAGAAAATATAGATAATTTTATGTTGAAGTTTGTTTTATGTTTATAGGATTACTGACTCTGGGTTTGATTCTTCTGCTGTATAGTGCATAGTTGTGCATAGTTTTTCATTTTCATTTACATGTCTCCCCCTCTTATCTTTCTCTCTCTCCTGTCTTCCTCTCAGAGAGGGACTACACCAGTCTATGTGAGAAGCAGCCCATTGGTCGGCTGTTATTCCGTCAGTACTGTGACACCAGGCCAGAGCTGAAGCGCTGCATTGAGTTTATGGATGCTGTGGTAAGACTTTGAAAAACAGCCTACTGCCATTGCTTTGCTTATTCTTTGCTAACAACACTCCTTTCACACGTTGTCCTCTCTTACTTTCCTGTGTACTCTCCTTACTGTTCCTGTGTTTTCTCCCTTGGGGCTGATTCAGGCCTCGCAGAGTAAGGACGAGGAGAGGAAAGTCGAGGCTTGGGCTTTTGCCTGCTCTTGGCGTTAGCACGATGTAGTGGGTGGGGTGGGCGTAGGGGGTGATTAGCGACTTAGACAGGCTGTCAGAGAGTAGACCCCTCCTCTTCCTCCATGCACTCCTCCATGAGGTCAAGCCCACGTCAGAGACAGGTCCCCTGGGTGAGCAGGCAAACACAGGCCTGAGCTTGTGTCTAGGCCCCTGGAGGTATGCGAGAAAGGAAAACAGGGGGGAATCATGCTTATTTAATAAGAACCCACATTAGTCTTTCTCAAGGTAGGTAGACAGGCACGTATGTACCCACACTGAGAGTCACACATACTTACACTGGCTGACAAAAATGCAAAACATTGAAACAAGAAACATTTTAGTGCTTAATATGCTGTTAGTCCCACTGAGAACTTCATCCCTTGGCTGTGAGGCGTAATGGCACAGCTTGGTCCCATTCCTCTCTGCCGACCTTGTTTTCAAACAAAACATACGACTCAAAGCAGTTAAACTCCAGACCATCTCCCTGCCTACAGCCATATTTGACCAAAAACACAATCTGTGATGGTGCGATGGGGTGAAATTTGAGGCGTCATCCTGGTATGTGACAGATGTAATGGGCAAAGTGTGAATACGAACATGGCTGCCAGTTTGCTGCTTTGACTAAGAGATGATATTTTGTTATCAGTAACATCTCTCTGTTTATCTGTGGTCCCACGTTTCAAAATACAGAATACAGAGGGGTGTGGGTTCATGGGTTATGGAGACGCCTACCTATGTAACAGAAACGTCGGTTGCGAGTACTTTGGCAGGTGTTTCTCTGTCTGTCAGTCTGACAAATTTCTTCAAAGCCAATATGAAGGCCAAGTTTGCAGATAGGTGTGGTCCGGCCCATGAGTCCCCACTACTCTTGTTATGATGTAGTAGGTAGTCGGTCCGGTAAATATTTCTTTCACCCTCTAGTTTCTTATTAACCACCCACTGCCCTTTCATCTCGCTCTTCCTGCTTGTCACAAACTTCCTTTATCCTCTTGCCTTCTGGTAACTGTGTCTCTCTCTCTGACCTTATTTGGAGAGATATTAAAAATGTCTGAGGGGTATGCTCACACGTCTGTTGTTCTCTGACAGGCCATGTATCAGCTAGCTCCTGATGAGAAGAGGAGGGACTGTGGACTGAATGTTTTAGACACATACTTTAATAATGGGGTAAAACGCACAAGCACACACTCGCACGCACACACACAAACCTACTTACTAGCGGAACTGGTTGTACATCTCAAATCTTCTCATTCAGTCATATACTTATATATGATATAAGTCATATACTATAATATCATGCAGTTTAAAGAGATAAACAATGCAAATATAAAAAAAATGCAAATGTAATAATGAGCAATAAACATATATATCAGTTTTCTTATAATACATCCTCTGCATCAGTACAAACCACCCCCATGTTTTTTTTTACACCTGTCTGGTTCAACACTCAGGATTTCCGTTGTTGCAAAAAAAGATAAAACACATCTAGAAATGTAGACTGTTGATTTCTTTTACTGCAATAAAGCGGAAATGGTTTGATTCATACTGTTCATTTTTTTTTCTGATGTCACATAGATATCACAACCCTATGTGGTATCGCTTGTGTTCTCACTGTAACCACACTGAGACATCTGTCTGCCAGCTTAGTAGAGTTCACACAGTTCCCAGTACTCTAAATGAATTACAACAAACTGGCAAATGAACCAGAATTTGTTTTAAAACCAGACCACAGATGCAAAGTTTAACCACAACCTTGAAGGTCCTCTATTAGAGAGACAATGCAGATTCTTAAAGTGAAAAAGTCGCAGGCTTTTTGATCTATATTCTTAGCCTTGACTGTCTGTGTGCTATTACATCAACATCTCACTTTCTGTCTCCATTCTCTGTTTCTGTATCTTTTACCCTAAAGTCTGCAGCCCATTTGCCAGATATACCCCAGGATGTAGTTGCTGGGTGCCGGGAGAGGCTGGAGCAGAGTCCGTGTAAGGAACTCTTCAATGACTGCACCAAGTAAGCCTCTATCTTTTCCACACATCTGGCACAGTGGGTCAATGTAATACTCTCTTACTCCATGAACTACCCCACATCTCTCACTGAGATGCTTGTTAGTCAGACACGTATAGATATTGTGTTTTTCTTCATGATTGAGTCTTCTCAAAAAATGCCATGGCTCTAACAGAACCATGTTTCTTTAGACACCGTGCATGTGTGTGTCTGTGGACTAGTGTGCCCTGTCACTAGTGATGATGAGGCAGCTGGCACCTGGAGAGCAGTAACACACGCACACAGACTTGCAAAAACACATGCGCAGTGAAGGTGAATGAAAAAAAGCAGTGGGCAGAGAGAGCATCCGGATGGCTGGCATGAAAACAACAGCCACCTCAGTGTTCCCCACACTCGCATGCGTACACACACACACACACACACACACACACACACACACACACACACACACACACACACACACACACACACACACACACACACAAACTTGCAGGTGTTTCTGCTTCCTGCTCTGAGAGCCAGGAGCAGCAAACAGACTGGGGATTATTACCCCCAAATGTACTTCTTGTTGCACAGACACACACAAATGCACACACACACCTCAACGTAACTTTGTATTAGCCCAATAATTTTACTCTGTCACCATTAGTTTCTGTTGCCTAAGACTTCAGTTTCTTGATATATTGTGAAATGTATATCATTTCCCCCTCATCTTTCCTTTTTTGTGTTATTGTTGTTGCTGTTGTTTGATATTGGTTGTTGTATTAAAATGATTAATTTAAAGGAAATTTTGACTCTTAATGGATAATTATAATGTGAAGGAAGAAGCTCGTAATGTGTGTGAAATTAAACATTTCCTTTAACATCAGCCTCTACACAGGAACTATTGCATCAAATAAAGAAGATAAAACCTGTTTGTTTGCAATTGATGTTAGAAAAACATTCTGAAGGAGGAAGTTGATGAATCTAAAAATATGTGTAGCATGTCTGTGCTCAGATTCAATTGAAGTTCAATTCTGCTACTACGGATTCTGATAAAATTGTACAGTTTGAGTCCATATAGCACATTTCAAAACAAGAAGTATATCACATCAGTATTTAGGATTTAAACTGGAATCCACCCTGATTTTATCAGTAGAAACTCAAGAAACTTCAAATAACTCTTGTTTCTTAAGCACCAGCACAAATCTCAACATTTATTCACACGGACAAACATATTTTCACTGGAAATAACTGTGACCAGTGTTTGATTCACTGGAGATTCTCCGGGGTAAACCAGAATGTGCTCGACGGAGTTTGGGAGAAATGGGAATAATTGATGGGAAAAGTTATGTTCTCTGCGCTCATGTTTTGGCAATCAGATGTGGAGATCTGTTCCAGAGTCAAAGGATTTATAAAATCAGTGACCCACATGTTTCAGAAGACTTAGTCAGCCTTTAATGGTGCTGTGACAGACAGAAACATTCCTGCCAAAAAAACATTTCCCACGTGTGTTGTAACTGTAATTTTCGGAACCAGGTGATTTTCATTGAGTGGGATGTTATACTCATTTTCTTGTTTGTCGGTGAGATTTGTTTAAACAAATAAAGACACACACACACACACACACACACACACACACAGAGTTTTGGTCCCTCGGGTCATGGTCTGATGGGTCAGTTTACGTCTGCATGCTTCTCTATTTTAACACCTCTGTGTAGCCAGAAGGGCATTGACGAGGGCAAAGAAGTGGTGTGACAGAGAGGAGAACTGCAACATTATAACACTTAAGTTTTACACTTTGTTGATACGAGAGTCAAAACATCAGCTCCATTCAAACTTTGTTAATAGATAAAAACAAAATAGAGCGAGGGATGAAGTGATATAAAGGCAGTAAGGACAGTGTGAGGAGCCAAGTTGGAAAACCTTCAGAGAGCAGAACGATGAAAGGAGAGGGAAAAAAGAAAAGAAAAAAGGAGAAATTGGGGAAAAATGAGGAGAAATGGAAAGAAAGTGTTAAGGAGAGTAGAGGAAAACAGCAAAACGTACAAACACAGAACAACACAGGCACGTGTTTGTTGGTTAAAGCCTCACAGCAGCAACAGGTCAGATGTGTTTGAATGGGATTCCTGTTCAAGTTCTGTCATCAGTCCTTCCTCTATCATTATTATTTATATTCCGCTTTGGAATTTTGATTTTCTTTGATATATTTTTATTCCAATACGTAATTCTTGCTGAAGGCAAGTTTTTTGTTTTTTTTTCTCAAAGGGAAAGCCTGTAGGAAAGCATGGTACTGCACGTGGAAACGTGACTTTTGGCAGAGTCATACACCCACTAGCAGAGATGTATTAGCTCACTCATGGTTTTTTTTTCTGCTGCAGTGGAACATATGATTATGTCATACCAAGAGTAGAGCGTGGCTGTTCAGTACATGTGTATCATGATGTTTTGTACATCTTAACAAAGGTCTCTGCTGGTTTTTCTCCTCTTTTTCTTCTCTTCTTCCCTTTGTGTAACAAAAGCCATATTGTAGCTTTGTTTATTTCTGCTCCAGTGGTGTCTGTCTGAGCCTCGAGACCAAGCCAGGCACTGCTAGGCTCCTGCCTTTCTGGAGGCTCTTTCTTTAAGTGTCCGGGAACAGATTTGCCTCCAAGATGGAGAGAAGTTCATTGTCCTGATAAGTGAAACATGGATGAAAACCTCTGATGAAAAAAACTTAAACGCAAACCCAAAAAGCTAATACAAAGAAAAAGACTGTTTTTTCCTGAAAAAAAAGTTTAGCACACACTCTTCTCTCCTCTGCAGGAGCTGCAGAGGAGAGAATAAAAAAATCCTTTAAACTCTGTGTTACTTTGATAAAGAATCGGGATCTCATCAGGACAGATGATGGTGATAGACGCTCAGCTCATGTGCCGAGCAACTGGGTCCTATGATGACATAATTCAGCTTTCTTTTACACAGCAGAGGGTGCTCCCCTTGTGGAAACTCTCTACTCTTGAGCATTTTTGCCAAGAACAGCCACCCCAGCGCTGTTGGTAACCACAGGCAGCTTTCCTCATCCTCCTTAGTGATGAAGTAATATGGTCAAGGAAAAATCTCCAGGCCAAATATGAGCATCTCTTCAGCGTTTTGGGTGGTAGAGGAGGGAACTTTGGTTTGTAACTTTGGTTTTTAGTTATGTGTTGTAAGCTGGCAGAGAAAACGGTGATCGCACCGGTCAGCAGTAGAGAAAGTGCAGCGGCACAATTTTTTTATTTGTTTGTTTTGTAACCACAGTGTTGTGGCTCATAATACAGTATGTTGCCTCTTTGTTAAATGTGTCATCTAATTCGCGGAATCACTTGCTTGTGTTATGAAAATATGATCTTATGGTAATTATAGGACCTTCCCTGTGGTTGGGATGGCCTTCAAACCACAGACTTTTTACTAGTTAATACAAGTTCTTGCTTGCTATCGTTAAAGAGCTCCAATTAGACAATTTAAAACAACATTAAACAAATTTGTCATGTGAATTGACTAATATCTAAGCAGAGTACAAATCCAGACGTGCTATGAAGGTTAAACTTTTTTGAAATCCCTTTCTTAAGGTAATTGCGTGTTACAAGTACTTGCCTCTGGCCTTTTGGCTCGCTATCAGCGCTACTACATAAAGCAGAAACATGGATTTCTTTAATCCTGTTTTTCTTCTCTCCAATGTGAATTTGCTCTCTGAAGGTTGACCAGAGCAGAAATGCAATGAATTGTATTTGCAATTTCCCCACACTAAGAACAGTAACTAAGGAAAAGCTTAAAGGTTTCCTGCTGTATTTTCTTCTTTAAACAAGCAACATTTGTGTTTTGTATATACCCAAATGTGCTGAATTTATATATAAATATATATATAACAAATGTGAAAAAAAACACTGTAAATTCTGCAGTGTTTACATCCATACCTCGGTGCCAGCAGGTTTCTTCTTCATCTCTGTTTTCCAAATATCAAATGTCAGAATAATATGAATCTGATGGCAGGGCGTGGACCCAATGTACACGATACAAACAAAAGTGGAGACTCGATTGTAAAAACATTTCTCAGTAGCACTGCTATTGGTTAAAATTCCACAGGGTCAGGATCTTTAATTTGGCGGATTAAATCAAATGTGGAAACTTTAAGTAAAAAGGAAAAGTGTACTTCATCTGTAAAATATGTAACTGACTTTGAACGACTTTGTTTTTTTTTTTTTTTTTTTTTTTTTTTTTACAAGATCTTTTTGATACAATCTTTTTGTTTCTCTCCTCTTTCTGGCTCCTCCTGCAGCTTGAATATTTTCATTTGTCAACAACACTGACACCAAGGACAGTAGATTTTTAAGACGCTGTTAAAAACTTATGAATATATTTTAAACGAAGCTTGAAGTAACTGTAGATGTTTCTTCTAGTGTACAGCTCAGCTCATGTCTGTTTGGTACAACAGTGTTAAAGAGGACGTATTTAGTGTAACGTGTTTAAGTCAAACAACATCTGCGGTGAAGTAGGCGTTAAAAAGGACACTAATATCAGGAGCTGGCAGGGTCATGTCAAAGAGTCATGTTCTAACAACTCTCAGTGGACTGACGGTTGACATATGGTCAGGAGACGATGAGGCTGTGACCTTTAACGACCCCTCCTTTCCTCAAACAACTTTATTTTACTGTCGTCATGGGTCTTAGGGCAGGAATTTTTAAGGTTTTTGGTTGCTAACGTCCGTGCACATGACATAATCGGACAGAATCAGACAAACTCGTGACTGCATTCTCGTTTCATGTAAGGTGAGATTAGATGTTCCGCTCAACCCCTTGCTCATTGAAAAAAAAAAAAAAACGGTTTCCCCAAAATCCCCCGTTTCCTGGTTGAGTTCAGTGGAATGTTTCTGTTCAAAGGCATTTTTTCATTTTTCATGGTGAGTTTTTTTTTTTTTTTTTTTTTCCATCTTTCCACTGAAAGCCGCTTTGAACCATAACACAGCCAGCAATGCCTAAACACACACGCAAACATGCGCATATTTACAAACATACACACATATGTGTTTCAGGGAGTGGTCAGATTGGGGAGGATGTGTTTGTAGGTGTCTGCTGGGGAACGCAGGCCAGCTGTTTGTCTGGAAGTTTTCTTACCCAAGTTTATTTATTTATTTATTTGTAATAAAATGTGCATAGCAACAATCTTGTTAACTTGTTCTTAAGACGATAACCACTCCTCTTTCTCCCTCTCTTCCTGCAGAATAGTTCGTGATCATCTGAGTGGAACTCCATTTTCCTCATACCAGGAGTCCATGTATTTCTCTCGCTTCCTGCAGTGGAAATGGTTGGAGAGGTGGGTGTCTGTGTAGATTACATACTTGGTGAAGCAAACTATCACTCTTCCTCACATAAAAAAACATATCTATGATCTTTTACAAATTGAATATTCACTCTGTAGGTTAATATCCCTCATTCTACTTTGTGATCTGTCACATTTAAACTCCCAGCGCATGTCAACACAGATAATGAAGTCAGTAAATATATTAAAACAGCGCTGACAGTCTATTAATAAAATGACAATAGAGACGATTACAGCAAAGCAAAAATATTAAATGCGCAAACAAAAAATAAACATTACAGTATACAGTGTATACTGACCTGCAGCAGGAGCGGTGTTTGCACCAAAAACACAATGGTGGCACTGCCAATCAGCGGATTTTATGTGACTGGTAAATAATTGATGATGCTTTGCATAATGGCGGGGTGGAAAAAGCAGTCATCAGGGTGGATTAATAATATATTAGAGCATTACTCTGTCTGCTACATCACATGGTCTGTGAGAGCGACATAACCTATCAGTTATTTTGTGTCTTCTTATTTTGTCTCTCTCTTTATCAATTCTCTCCTTTGTCTCTTTGTCACTTCTGTTCATCCCTGCAGGCAACCAGTAACCAAAAATACCTTCCGACATTATAGAGTACTAGGAAAAGGTGGATTTGGCGAGGTAAGTGTCACAACAATCAGGCAATAAAGTTGGAATAACTGTGCCAGCTTACCCTGGTGTTATGGTTAATACAGTTTTTATGACGGAAACTGAACCAGCATCATGTTCCTCTACACATTAAGTCTGGAAATTAGATGTTAATGTTTTAAGTGATTTAAGTTGCTTCAAGTAACCTTTAACACTTGGTTAATGTGGTGCTGTTTATGTCTCTGCTCCAGTGATGTTTGGTGGAGTATTCTGTGGTGTGACACATTAACTTCCATTAGTTACAGTTTTAGAGGGTGTTTTTCATGTGTAAGTGCATGTGATAATGTTTCCTCGTTGCTTGTTTTCCAGGTTTGTGCCTGCCAAGTACGTGCCACCGGTAAGATGTACGCCTGTAAAAAGCTGGAAAAGAAACGAGTGAAGAAAAGAAAAGGTGAAGCAATGGCACTAAACGAAAAACGCATTTTAGAAAAAGTTAACAGTAGTTTTGTAGTAAGTACTACTTTTTTCTTATTCAACCTTTCATCAGAATTGTACCTGTTTGTCTGTGTCCGTCTGTCTGAGTGTGTGTGTGCATGTTTGTGTGCGAACGTACGTACTGTCTGTGCATTGTTTGTTATGGCTCCAGGATCCTGCAAATGAAATTGAGTGGTGTGTTTGCAAAGGCTGTCGATCTGCTTTTGAAGACTGTAGTTCTGTTTGTTTAATGACGTCCACACCAGGTGGAGTAGCCTGTTAGTCGCAGTGGAAAGAGGCATGATGGGATAAAACTACTAAAGAAGGGGTGGGGGGGGTGTGGGGAGAGAAAAATTTAGACAAGCTCATCTGAGCAGCTTGCATATGCTGCAGCGATCGAAACCAAATGTTGTTTATTTTCCTGACAAACTTGCTGCTTTGCAAACACGCCACATTTGATTTTATTTGGAGCATGCTGTCAGCGTTGAATCATTTGACTGAAATGTGCTTTTATTTTTTTATTTTGCTGCCATGCTGTTTTTGATACAGATGTGTTTAAAACGCAACAAATACACAGACTGATTTTGACACACACAAAAAAAACACACCTATACATCTAGTTTGGTCACATACTTTTAAATGTTTGACTCATCCTGACTTCACCAAGTGATTGATGACTTAGCTAACTACTCTAAACTTTACAAATAAAAGTGAGTCACAGTTTATTTAGATCATTTTAAGTCTCTCCAGTACAAAAACATAAATGTAAACAAGTCAAAACTGCATGTTACAGAAATAATCTGAGCATGGAATTTAGGGAACTGTTACATCTCTAACAGGGTTCTGAGGAAATCAGAGGAACCATATACATGACACTTTCACAATATCATCAGCAGCTTTATTATTAGGAAACAAAAAAAAAGCTCTTCTTAGTCACCCGACCAAATTAAGTAACTGGGGCAATGGTCATTAGGCGTTTTGAGTTAAACTTTATGGTGTTAAACTACAGCTGCCTGGGTTCATGTCTCACACATGTAAATATACATTTTGATGAAAATCTTTGGCACAAATAACATCTTCTAGTAGAGCAGCTAAATGAAAGAAGGTAGTACAGTGTCCTGCTCTGAGTACATGTGCCAAAAAAAAAAAAAAAAAATCATTACCCTGCCACTGTACAGCCATGCCTCAAGCCCTTAATGGTGGCATTGCTCTTGGCTGATTTTCCTGTGGAGGATTTCTATAAATTGAGACATAGTCATGAGTAAGCGGTGGTTTTTGGCCGGTGCTCTAATGCCAAGCATGAACGCTTTTTAGGGAGTCACCTAGTTTTTCATTTCTTCCATGCTGCACCAAAAGCACAGAAGGGCTGACATTTACAGCTGACAGTATATTAACATGTAAGATTATACGTTATAGGAAAAGTTCACAACCTTAAAGGGAAATATCTAGAATTTTTATGGGGCATTTATTAGATGTAAGACTGGTAATCTGTCAAAAAAAATACTACACAAGTAGTGAGGGTTATCATTTATCAGTAGCTCCCTTCACCTCTCACTGTGTGTACATTGTGTAAGAGTTGACACTGATGAATCTTTCTCATTGAATTTTCATCCTCCTCAACTGTGCGTGTTAACATCAGGACTCAAACGCTTTTGGAAAGTTAGTGATGTGTGCCTCTCTTTCCATTTCGTCCAACTGTACGCACAAAAACATCTCAGGTGCTCAAGCAGGAAAAGAAAACTTAGCTTTGGCTCAGTCCTCTGCTTCTCTAAAAAAATGATTGTTCCAAAGACAAGAAAATTATAGCAAGTGTTCGTTTAACATTCTTGGAACATTTTGAGGAGCAAATGGAGGGATAATTTCTGGTCTGTGGGTCCGTGTGCAGTGTGTACTCTTTATATTTGTACATACAGTAGAACACGGTGTGACTATTTAACTGTACAGAGCTGTGTGTTATTGATTTGTAGCACAGTGACCTGGACTGTAACGGAGCAGAAGAAGAAGAAGAGCCTCCGAGCTTCTCTGCATTCTCCATTTGAAGCTAATGGTCGCGTTTGAGTTGTACTATGTGTTGGATTAGTTGTTAGGTTTCTGATGCAGCGTGAGCTTTGCTGCTTTTTTTTGAGTGAGTCATGGCAGAAACGTGTATAGGCATGCACACACACACATATATATACACACACACACACACACAGATGCTGGAGTGGGCTTGTTACAGAACCTCAGACTTGCAGCTCTTGTCACCTGGGATTGGCACATGATTGTGTGTGTGTGTGTTCGTTCGTGTGTTTGTGTGTGTGTGTGTGTATGTTCATTCTCTGTGCTGCAGGCAGAACTGATGACTCTTCATGTGCCTCTCTACCTACAAGAGCAGCTCTGTTGCCTAGCAACACTGACCAAACAGCAGTAGAAAGGAGAAGAGTCAAGTGCTCTCTCAAACCCCTCATTTCTCTCTCTCTCGCTATTCTTCTTTACCTTTTTGTGATCACTGCATACTTTTAGTCGATACATACTGTTAGCCTCCTGCTTGGTTTTAACCAGGAACCCATCATCCACATGTTTAGTGTGTGTGGGTGTATATGTGTATGTGAGACACAGGGCAGGGTCACCCTGCTCTAAAGTCTCCATCAGATGAGACAGGTAGAGCTGCCTCGCTCTGATGCAGAACAGGCTGCTTATCATGAAATTTCCAGCGTGAAAAAGAACGGAAACCTTTTTAATCATTACATGTTGTTTCCATTTAACAGCTAAAACACTGAAATTAATCATCTGATAACATATTATTACCAGAAATAGTGATTTTAAATTTGATTTAATTATCTGATTAGAGAACAAAGGAGCAGGACAAATGTTCAAACCTGTCCTGTCCATTATATGAGGAGATTAAAATCTAGATG
Source organism: Polydactylus sextarius (assembly GCA_016801845.1). Classification (NCBI taxonomy): domain Eukaryota; kingdom Metazoa; phylum Chordata; class Actinopteri; family Polynemidae; genus Polydactylus; species Polydactylus sextarius. The sequence continues at coordinate 6,226,015 of CM028907.1, read as the reverse complement.
TGATGATGTTGTGATTCACCTCCTTTGACAGTAAAGTGATTTACAGTTAGCTGTTTGCCTTGGGTTCTCTCAGTTTATGATAATTAATCATTTTGTTGCATCAGTACAGGTGTGTACACTGTGTAACACTATGAGCTTGTTTCAATATCATGTGGCTTTCTGGAAAACTATTTATACTATTTATTTTTACAGAAAATTTTAATTGAATCCCAGGATTCGTGGTGCCAAATTCAATAGATTTGTCAATCCCTTATGAATAAACATGATTTTTCGGAAGTGTCTATAAGACTATTTGATTTGGCGTATAGTTTATACTTTATAGTGTATACTGTACTTTATGTTTATTTATGTACAGTGTATATATATGTGTGTGTGTGTGTGTGTGTGTGTGTGTGTGTGTGTGTGTGGTTGTGTTGTTCACTTGGCCCAAAAGAATTTTCCCATCTCCCCTTGTGGTCTGTATCTGACTACATTCTCTGTAGCAGATGGGAGTCCTCCTGATGGCAGCAACATCCTGCTTATACACAACAGCACATGCACACTGACTATACTCTGAGTGTCACTGACCCACAGGGAGGGGGAGGAAGGAGGGGGGGAAACTGGTGGGAATTAACCGAGAAAAGAGAGATAGATGTTGGGATTAGGGGAAAGGACATGAGGCAATAGACTGAGGAGTGGGGAGAAAGCTTCTGGTTTTCCAGATCTGTGATATATCCCCCTTTTGTTCCTCTTTGTATACATTCTTGAGATGGTGATGTGGGATAATTGATGATTATTGGAGACCTTTAAACAAATAACTCTCTCCTTTCTCATGTACATTGACGTCTTTCTTCTGGACCGGTCTCTCACCTCCACTGTTACCACTTCCCCAAATTTTCCTGCCTTTCCAGGTTAGTCTAGCATATGCCTATGAGACCAAGGATGCGCTGTGCCTGGTGTTGACCATAATGAATGGCGGTGACTTAAAGTTTCACATCTACAACATGGGCAACTCTGGCTTCGACGAGCAGAGGGCCATCTTCTATGCTGCTGAGATCTGCTGCGGCCTCGAGGACCTGCACCGTGAGAGGATAGTATACAGGTTAGGTCACATGGATGTCAGAAACTAACTGGATCAGATGTAACTGAGATATTTTAATGACAGTATTTGTCTTTAGCGGGTTAGCCATCTTTATTGTTTCAAGGCAACATTAAGCATAGAGGCTTTAGGAAAAAATTCAGGGATATTTTGAGGATCTTTGTCTCTGAGGACTGATGTTGTGAGGTTTACAGTCCCAGAACCACATTATGTAAGCTTGTTTTTGTACAAGAGAATTTGCCTTCAACTGACTAAATGTCCTGGCATTTCCCAAGTCCCTCCACCAGTTTTACACACCAAGTTTAAGTTACTTAAGTCATGAAGATTACTACTCTGTCTGTGAAAAACATTTGGATAAATTCTTTTGTGGCTCTAAGGAAATTTTCTGAGAAAATAATTCTGTTACTGAACTTTTACCAGGCAATGAGGGTTAAATCAAAATATACTTTGTAGTTGCATCATGGAAAATGTACGATCTGAGATCTTGAAGCTTGACCCACTGTACTGAGTAAAGTTCAAGATATCTTTCTTGGAAGTACATAAAATAAAACGCTGGAATAATCCTGTAACTTAAAGGTCTAATTTAAGATCTAGAACAAACCATCAACTAAGTGAACATCTAACTCTTTGTCTCACTGCTGGTGTTAATGAGAGACACATTCAATAGACGAGTGTTTGCGGTCGTGTAATACTAGAACAAGTGCAAATAGAAAGTCCCGGATGATGAAGTGTGACTGGATTAATGGTGTACTGATTTCACTGAGGTGTAATGGACCAGTCACACACAACTGAGGCTCAAATGAATGCTAACATAAACACTGATGTTCTTGAAAGACACATGCGCCCACATACACACAGCCCACAGAGTCACATAAACACACACTGTTCCTTGATCTCTGTATGTATTGCAGGAACTTCACAGTTGGCATTGGCATCAGTCAAGTGTCCCAGTTTTCACTGGTAGTGGAGTAAAACAAACAAGTTTGTTATTTAGCACTTTTAAAAGACAAATAAAACAGGGTTCAGATAAAGAAAAAAGACAACATGACATGTGGATTAAAAACTGAACAGAAAAATGGTCGTGACGCGGATGAATTTTGAAAAGTTTTAATAAAAAAGACGATGACCTCACTAGTCTGAAATCCTCAGTCATGAAGTTCTTTTGCAGTGCTGTTGAATGCAGAAATTACAGCTCGGTACGATACATTACATGATAACAAATAAAGCAAATAAAAATATGTGAGCAGATAAGCATCTATTAATCCACATGAAAGACTGTAAAACACACCGGCAATAAAAGACAATGAAATGTCAACAGAATGACAGGTTAATAAAGAATACAAATATTTATCCAGGATTTCATTGTTATATCCTTGTTCTCAAATGTAACTTCTATTTTTAAACGAACACATTGTCTGAGTTATGACTCTTAATCTGTTCTTTTTTGGGCAGGGATTTGAAACCTGAAAACATCCTTCTGGATGATCGTGGTATGTTCCAACTCTTTTTTTTTTTTTTTTTTTACTTCTTATGTGAGCCCATATTCTCCCTGACTGAGGGATATTATTTGTTTTCCACTGTTAATTTGATGTAACTTGTAACAGTTTTCAAAACAAATGAATTCGTAAGTAGTCCACTTGATAATGTATGAGCCCAGCAGCTGAGTGTCTCCATCTTCACAGACGGAAAAGTCATCTCTTCTCATCACACCATCTTCTCTGACTCATACTCCTTTATCATCTATTCTCTGTTACATGGTCTTATCATCAAAAAGAGGGATCTCCTCCACTTTTTTTCTGAAATTCTTCTCTTCTTATTATTTTTCTTTATTGCTTTTATCAAAACAATTTAATTTCAGTGTAACATGACTGATGATTTGATATTTGCTTTGAAATATTTTCTTCTTTAAGTCACTAAAACAAAGTGTGAATTAATTCATCTGTGGTTCTTGTGTTAGGACACATCCGAATTTCAGACCTGGGCCTTGCTGTTCAAATCCCTGAGGGAGAGACGATACGAGGGAGAGTGGGAACGGTTGGATACATGGGTAAGAATTTGAAAAAGCTACAAGTCAAAAACAAGCTCCACCACTTATGGTCATTTTTATTGCAAGGAAAGTTTTGGTCAAACTCTGAAACTCTCCATCTAGTTCTCTTAGTAAAACTTTTTTTTTTTTTTTACGTCAGTACAAAACAACCATGCCTCACTCTGTACATATCTTAACTTTCTACCCTTTCTTATGACCTACATTAATCGTTTTCTTACTCCTGATCTTTCCCTCAGCTCCTGAAGTGATCCAGAATGAGAGCTACACCTTCAGCCCGGACTGGTGGGGCCTAGGCTGCCTGATCTTTGAGATGATACAGGGACAGTCGCCTTTCCGCAAGCGCAAGGAGCGTGTCAAGCGGGAAGAGGTGGACAGAAGAGTGCGCGAGGACCAGGAGGAGTACTCTGATAAATTCTCAGAGGAGGCGAAGGATATCTGCAGACAGGTGAGAGCGAAGAGATGGAGGTGATGGATGATTGTAGGATTAAGACACTGGTGGAAAAAGGACAAAGGGAATAAAACATTGAGAACATTCTTTGGCACTGGTGTCAGATGAGGGATGTGGCTGGAGAGATCGTCAGACCCAAGAAGAATATGGAGAAAAATTTTGTTCTGTTGGCATGAGATTCCAGATTTCATTTATGCATTTTGAGATTTGACTGAGTATGTTCTATAGCAATGAACCTAATCTTGATCTTGTTCCAGACAAATCTGTACACAAACGGAAACACTTTTTTAAAATGCTGAACTTTTGCCGTTAGTTACGTTATGTTATACTCACGTTGTACAAGAGTTGTTTTAAAGTCTATATTTGTTATTACATCAGTGAAAGCTGAAATGTTTACTTCATCAAATATCATTATACTTTCAGCCAAGAGCCATTCGTAAACTTTTTTCTACACCCACTCATCCCGTTCAGGGTTGTTGGGAGTGCATGCGAAGGGTGAGGCAGGCCAGTATAATCATACTGTACATTTTTTTGTATCAGCACATGCTGTGCTCTCTCTTTAGCTCAATAATATTTCCATACAACTGGGAAACTACAAATCTACAAGAAAAGGTTGTTTTTCAAATGTATCCTATTCCTAAACAAATTTACTTTGAAACTTTTATCAGCTTTAGCATTTGAAATGGCAAACAGTTGCCTGTTTGCACATCTAGCAGACACAAAGCAACATTAGCCGTAGTTTCTCTGACCTTTAGATTCACCGATACTAACTTTGTCTCTCTGCTGTTTGGTACTGAGCCATAAATGCGTAGTGATTTTATTGGAGCTTTTTTGCTGCAATGAGAACTGCCAGACTAGGTGATAATACTCTGTGGGTTGACATTATGAATACTCACATCAGAGTTAATATAGATATATTGAAGGGCAGCTTTAAGGCGATCAGAGCTTCGATCTGCCTTTCACCCCCTCTGTGTCACTACTCTGTGCTCCAAGAGGGAACCAATGAGCTGCTCTGCCTGTGAGGGTACGGGACATTTTTTTTGTCTGTGATGTGGTGGAACATTTTGACCTGAGGTTCAGCAGATTCAAAGACTCCCCAGGGAGAGGAAGAGTGGAGGGGGGGCAGCGAGAAGAAAGGTTTCTGCAAGAAATGGGGGAAAGATAATAAAGAAGAAGAAAGAGAGAATGCTGCTGGGGGGAGGAAAGTGGGTTGGTCTCTGTCTCTGCCATGCTGGAGGGATGGCCGTTACCACAGCCCAAAATAGACGAGATCTGAGTTGTCAAGAGCAGAAAGTGAGAGTGAGAGTTAGCTTTGAACCCTGAGGTAAGTAGGTAAGAGTTGCACAGGGACAAGAGAAAAAAGGGGAATGAGAATGAGATGTGTTGAGGAAGTGAGAAGTTCAGTACTTGTTTGTTGATAGTAGAAGTCATCATATTTCAGGCGACAAAAGGACCAGTGATGGTTTGTGATAGTAGCCAAACCACTAAACTAAATTTATCCACTTCATGAACCTGCTGTACTGCAGGTGGTGCGGAGGTAATATTATCCAGAAACTCTCTCTCTTAATACCATTCATGATGGAGTTGCATTAACCCCTGAGTGTATGGATTTGTATTGGTCTTTATTAGATTATGTGAGGTCAGGAACATAAAGTCAAGAGGCTTACATGCAAACTACATCCATGTGTGTGTTTTGTCTACATAAAACTGGAGTGATTGGTCATAAAACTGTCAGGATTTCACAGGAATCCTCCTCTCCACAATTTATTGATGGAGAAAAAAGCTTAAATAGAGGTCTGTTTTATGTTCTTCTTGTGAGAAATTTGAAACATGTTGAACTGTAATTTATCAGTCAGAGGCCTTTAAGCTAATGCAAACATCTTTAGAGAATTACAATATCACAATCCCTTCTTCCTCTTCCTCTTCCTCCTGCTGTGTGGTAGCTCCTGGCTAAGGATCCTAAGGAGCGCCTCGGTTGTCAGGGCCGTGGGGCCATTGAGGTCAAGCAGCATCCCATCTTCAGAAACATCAACTTCAAAAGGCTGGAGGCCAACATGCTGGACCCTCCCTTCAGCCCAGATGTAAGAGCTACACAGACACAAATCCACAGTACACACTGTACATACAGGCTGGATTCACAGCTTGTAGTCTGAAACCTTGGCAGGCTGCAAATCAGCATACAGGAAATACCATTGTCACAAGTAAACAAACACTTCCAGTGTAAGCCAGAGCTATCATATTAGCCAGAGGGGTGGTGAGAGTCAGACGTGTGATTGCAGTGTTGTATGAAATCTCAAAATGTCTGATAAAATGGAAAATGCTCTTTGTTTAGCATTTAAAGCAGACTTTCCATGTTTTATGGCAGGCATCACAAATACCTGCAGTGGAGCGTTTTAATGATAAACAGTATTGCTGTGGTCATGCTGGGAAACTCCAGTGTGAATATGTATTAACACAGAGTGCAATAGATGAAAACTACACTACCTGGATAAATGTAGTTGAACCTAAGTCACTATATTCCTTTATATTGTGCTACGCTTGTATACACAGACCTTTATTTGGAATGACAAAGCTGTGCTGTTCATAAAGGGATTCTTTACATTTTCAGTGTCATAAATAGACCCAGTGAGGGAGAGAGACTGACCTGTGAGGTTAAATCAATAGATGAAAGTAGATAGTGTTATCTCCGTTTCTATTTTGGGATATTCAGGTCAGTAGGGCCACACTGTGGTAAACAGCAACAAAGAGTCCTCAGGCGTATGAGGAGCTCAATGTTAGTCAAATATCCATTTTATATGAAGTATTACAAGTTCAGTATTTGGCTCTTTTATCCAAAGTAATTACACAACTAACAGTTGTGTTTTTTTGTTTCCTCTATCTCCATTTCTCTCTCTGTCTCTCTCAGCCTCGAGCTGTCTACTGTAAAGATGTCCTGGACATCGAGCAGTTCTCCACTGTCAAAGGCGTAAACCTTGACCCCACAGATGATGACTTCTACCACAAGTTTGTCACAGGCAGTGTCTCCATCCCATGGCAGAACGAGGTACTGCACCCTCTCGCATGCACTGAGATGATGTCATCATTCAGTCCCACAGCCGACGTATACAGTGTAATGCAGTAGAGCATTGGTGGTGACAGAGGAGTACTTATATCACAGACTCCTAAATTGAAAAGTATCAGGTTGGATAATCTCACCTCTTGTCTTACGTAGATGATTGAGATGGAGTGCTTTAAAGAAATCAACGTCTACGAGACAGATGGAACGCTGTGCCCAGACCTGGACGTGAACCGGCCTAACCCTCCACCAAAGAGAGGCTTCTTCTACCGTCTGTTCAGAAGAGAGGCAAGTGCTAGTGCTCCAGCAACTGTTCGAGGGGGTGGGGGCTAAGGTACTTCCTCTCTTCCTTCTTTTCCTCCCTTTATTTTTCCAGGCCTTGTCCAAACTCAACATGTGAAAACCCAAACTGATGTGAAAATAGTCATTTTCATATCATTTGCGTTGGTTAGAATAAGGCCGCCCTTTATCTTGTTTTGAAATTTAATTATTTTAGTACATTTACGTTTAACCGTTTGTATATTCTTTCCTGTATTTTCCCTTGTATACCTCTTTCCTTTAGGGGATCAGACATAAGGAATATTTCCCTGAGAGGGTTGTGGTTGTGGAATGACTTGAATATTTTAACGTGGTAACAGAAAAACGCTGGTGATGAAATTGTTCTAACACCCTTTATTTCTTGCAGGAACTTCTCAGCTAACAGGTTCTGTATTACTAAGACTCTTTATTGTGCTCTGTACTTCCCTTGATGTTAATGTCGTAGTTTCCACTGGGGGAAAAAAGGGGACATCCTCCCTTTTACTCAAAAATCAAACTTGTTGTCCTCCACATCTGTGCAATTTGAGTTTGATTACATCAGTCTCATAATGTTCAGCTGCCAAAATCCAGATGAGCTGAGTTGATTAAACATCATTATGCTCATCAGTCACCTCTTAATCACTGTGTACTCACAACAATGAGTTTTATGAGCAAAAGCAACTGCTCTGTGGATGTTTTTAGTCGTGTGTTTTGCCTCTCATGTACCTTACTGGTGAAAGGTGTTGGGGGAATATACACCATGACTGAAAGACCTGCAGGTGCTCTTAAAAATTCTCGTCATGATTAAAAATACACCATCAATTGAATATATGGTTATATGAATATATAAATAAATGCCTTTGTATGTTATATATGTATTAAATATATAACACACAAATGCAATTCTATTAAAAAATTGCACAGGGTTTGTACATCAACAGATTTAAACTGCATTTTAAAAATTTAATATTACAATAAATTTGGTACTGCATATCTTTTAATTTGCTCACAGTTTTCTGTTTTGAGTGCAGAACGGCAGCTTCGGGCGCTTGTCACGTGGTGAAGATGTTAAATGAGGCATCATCTTACACATCACAGGTGATGAATCGAATGTAAGTTGCTAATCTCCTCATTGTTTTGGTTCTTCCCAGGTCTGTTTTAAGAGCGGTTACAGTGACGATGAGACAGAAGGGCCCTCGCGACTTTAAACCACTCCCTCCACCTGCCCGCCCTCTCCACCCCCACCCCCACCCCCACCTCACCCTTGCCGCTGAACTTCACCACAAACTTCAACCGAGCGCAAATCTTAGGAACTCAGTGAATGTTGACCTGTATTTATGAGCTGTATTAAAAGTGTATTATAATTAAAGAAAAAAGTATGAGTTTAAAGATTTTGTACATTTGTACTTGAATTTATGTCTAGATGTATATTTTCACTAAAGGTTGTATTGTACAAAAAGCCATAAAAGTACCACTTGAATGCATACATTACATTTTTATTTCCTTTTTACTTTCTTTTGGAACGAGTATGGAAAATGTGTAATGGGGAGTTTTTTTTAAGAAGCACAGTACCAATAGTCTTTTTATTTTCTTATGTAGCATATGGCCTTTTTGTTTTTATATGTGCTGTATGTTTGTCCAACGTGACGTGTTGTTAGCACATCAGATACACCCCATCCCAAACTGACCATTAGCCTCCGTGTCCCTCAAGGCTCAGGTAGATCTGAATGAAGGGCGTAGATCCAAATGAATCCTGTCTAACATCGCTGTGTTGATGCCATGCTGCTTTTAAACTTCCCATATGTTTCCCAGCTCTCCACCCCCCCTCCCCTAAACCCATGTCACTTCCCTTAGGCTAGTTAGGCATTTTTCATTGAAATAGAGGACATGTGCAGTAAACAGTCTTCTTGATGAATCCTAGCAGAGATGACATGGATTTAATTCTGTCAACCTTTTAGTCAGCATGTACAACATTAGGTGTACAAAGGAAATATGATGGAGGCCATTTTCATTGACACAAGCCCTGATGATTATCCTTCCTGGATCTCTCTTAAACTCTGTCAAGACTTGCAAAAGGCTCAGATCATTAACTTCAGATGCCAGACTATGTTTCTTTTGGGTGTTAAATAAATGTCTGTTACATTATTCACTCAGGCAGAATATTTTTTTTTTTGGTGATAGTTTTCTTTCTGCTTTTCTTGTGCTACCTGGCTTTTCCCTATTATGAATGTGTTTTATGTTTAGAGCGAATCCTTTCCCTTAAAAAATTCTTAGTAAATTGCTCCCATTTTTTTTAATAAAGTAGAGAGCCTGTGACTGGTTGACCAGAGAATGACTTGTGACATAGATGAGGATGGCACTGTATCAGAGATCTGACCTGCAGCTGACAATGGCTTCATCTAGATAACAGATTGCTGTTGTATCGAACTAACTTTTATTGATTCAGCTGTCAGCAGTTATTAGACTCTGCACTGAGTCAAAACACAGCCTGCTTTGGCCTCTGTGCCTGCTGCTGATCATAGATAGCACTGTGCCTGTCGGCCACTTATCCTGCTAGTCGACCTCCAGTTAGATCCCGTGGCTTCAACTGTGTTTGTGATTAAAAGAAAATAAAAATAAAATTACTTCATTGTAATAGCGCCCACCTTTAACTACTCATTGAAATCCTGTATGTTGTTCTTGGTAGGAATGACATGAGACAGTTGCTTGTATGTGTGTAGACCAGTAGGAATGGGGGGATGATGTTTAAACTCCTGCCTGCAGAGCTGCCATCATCTGTGCACGGGAACACTCGACCACTTGCAGAACAGCCATTGTTGTCCATTTTTGTTTTTATCATAGAAGAAGTGTTTCCTTCCAGTTATCAACAAATGTGTTCTGTACATTTCCCAAACATGTTCTAGCATAATTAGGATCCATTATGTTCACTATTTGTTTGTTCTCATTGGCATTTCAGAGGCATTTGAAGCCATTTTGCTTTTGAATTTTGCTTTTGAGGCAGTTGCTGTTTACTCCCCACCACCTGTTTTAATGCTGTGAATATCCGATCTGGACATGTTAGCTTTGTGCGTGTATATTACACTGTATGCTAATGCAGCTTTTGTTCAGTCTAATGCATTGAAGTAAACTAGCTATGCCCTGGTGCAGTAAGAATTCAGTTACCTAAAGGATTAATTCATTATAATGTTTTTTTTTTTTTTAAACAAAACAAAACAAAGCAAAAAAAAACAAAAACAAAACCCAAAAAAAAAAAAAAAAAAAGCAAACAAACAAACAAAAAAACGAAACAGACAAACAATGTCTGTATTTTATTAGTACAGTAGTTCAACATTGTGAAGGGGTTTGAGTGTCACTTAATTGAATTTCTGACATTCAAGACTGCATACATTTAAAATGGTACTCATATTATTCCCCATCTAATTTGGAAAAGATTAAATTTTGTCCCATGTTGCACTCTTCATCATCAAAATCAGGAATCAAATGTGTGCATCTACCTGTTGCTGGCTTTTTGTCACTTGAGTTTCTAAATGTCTTTATGTTTTTTTTTCTTTTTGTTGCTCTCAGGCACATTTGAAGCTGAATTCTCTTGCCAGTGTAGATTTTAGCCTTTTAGCTCTTTAGCCTCAAAAACCTTGTAAATTATGTATTTCTAACATGTAACTAAGCTCTAACACACATTCACTCACTCACACAGGGAAACAAAGCTGTGTTTGCCACCCATGCCTCTGTCATATTTTGGAGTAACTTTACTCTTATACCATCCATATAGCAGTAAAGATGTTCTGTTCAGTCTCATTGCACTATGGTGTGTTTTGACAATGATTATATAGGAAGTGTCTTTAATCTTTTTGCCAATGATACCAAAAGCAACATTTAAGTAAATCAAACTAGCCGAAGAATATACTGAAGAAAGACTGACAGCCTTTGTTATATGTGCCAGTTACCAATTTAATTTCTGACATCCCATCTTTTTTTCAGCCTCTATCCTTCCGTCCGTTCTGAAATTCCTTCACATAAAGGAACTTTAAACAGCTCAACAGTTTTGAATGTCCGCACTAAGTGCATTTTAATGCCTGTTTTAAAAAAAAAAATACATATGTTTTATTACTCAAGCATGTATTGGTTTGTAATACTTCAGGTTCCTTATATATGTAAATGATGACCTTCTAGTGCCAACATTATCTCACTGGTATATGAGGACGATCTTTATAAATGGCAAGGTGACCAGCTGAGTTGGCCCGGTTTGAAAACATAATGTGCATTCCTCATTTCCTGACTTTCTTTAAGGCACTCAAGTTCCTTAATGTCACCTGAGTCTAGTTTTTGGGAAAACCACCAATGCAAGTCTGGATGTTCTCCAGAGTTTCACAGTCTTCTGTTCAGTGATATTTTCAAGGAAAGGAAGAAGTGGAAATGCATTATTGGTCTTCAAACTGGGCTTGGGACTTCTTGATTTTTCTTTCTTTTTTGTATCTGTACAGTCATGTTGTTCAACCACTGCAGTCATTGTTAATTCTTGTACAAGTTGTATCACTGGTTGTTGTACCATATCTGACATTTGTAATTATGAAATAATACACTGCCATTTGTATAAAAAAAAGTGTCTTGACTTATTTGTGTCATATTCTTTGTTGTAAATATATGTAATGTATATAATGTGAGGAGTAATAAATAGAGCCATTATATATATACACACACACATACACACACATACATAAATAAAACGGGTGACATTTTCTGTAGGTAATGATAATATATATAATATGATATATAAAATATACGAAGGCCCTCCTCCTACTTCCTTCACCCTTTACATATGAATTAATTATAGATCAGTAAATTATATATATCATTCTATTGGACTATTAGCTTTTCTCCATTCACTCTCTGACACTCCCACTAGGTCAGAGGTTGATATAATTAGCAACCATCATTAATGTACATGTGAATCTGAGACATAACATTAGCATACACGTGTTTTTCTCTAAACTTATTACCATGAGGCTTTGACAGCCTTCTCACTCTCACACATCTTTTTCATTTCTATTTGTTAACTAATAAAAACAAACAAACACAAAGATATAATAACGGTTCTGCAGGAATCAGGTTTTACAATCTGGGTCTTAGCGGTCCCGTGACAGCAACAATAACAACAAAAGAAAAAAAATTGCAGTCGCTCATTGGTTACGTCTTGTGTCATTCAACACAAACTCGCAATCTGATTGGCCACGGCAGCGGCGCACCCTCCCCTCGCTGTCAAGCTGTCACATACTCCACTTCCTGGTGTGATTTTGTCGGGGAAACGCATCACTGCTTCAAAGATGGCTTGTAGTCAACCAACGTTTCGTTCGTTTAGGAATAATATTTTTAAAGAATAAGAGAACTTCTGCACGAAGAGAAAGCGGAGAGCTGGTGGTAGCTGTCGCGAGCAGTGTTAGCACTCTCGTCGCTCTACGCACCCCTTTGCTCTCTCTGTGCGTTAACTTGTCCCCACTGTGCTAGCTAGTTAGCTCGCATAGTAAATATTAGCTAGCCAGCTAGCGTGCTTACTGTTGATTGCTAAAATGGCCACCATGGAGAAACTGATGAAGGCCTTTGAGTCTCTGAAGTCATTCCAACAACAACAGGGACCACCAACTGCCGAGGAGCTCGTACAGAGGCAGTAAGTCGATTTTAGTCCTGCGGTTATTGCATGGCAAGCTAAGTAACAGTAACGCAGCTCACTAGCTAACGTTAGCACCTCAGAGGTAACCAGGTCTTATCAGCTAGCTTGAAGCTAGTTACGCTAACATACAAGCCAGCAGCCAGAGTCCAATGTGTTATTTATGCTTCTCAGATATATTAGACCTGCATATTGCCAGACATTGCAGTTGTACCTAGCGAAGCTTCTTGCCTTGATAATTATGTTACTATTACTCAGGTAGATATTTAGGGTCACTATTAACTGGATGATAGAGTCATAGAGGACGTCTGCCGATTGATGCCCACGCACATTCAAAAAGGGTCAGGGACCAATTAAGTGGTTCACTGTCTTCCTAATAAGTTGATCTCAGCTTAGCCATTCAGTTTGAAAAGCAAAGTTAATAGTTTGACTGAGGCAGTGTACAGTTAATTACACTGAAGGGCAGATGTTATTACTACTTTAGCCAATGACAAGGTGAATTAATAGTCGTATTGATGCACCTAGGTTAACATCATTGACACTAATGGAGATTAAGGGTTGTGTGTCTTGTTTTTGGTGTTCTCCTCTTAAAGTAACCAAGTAATTCATGGGGCACATTTCATATGCCTTCAGTTACAACAACACTACTATGTCAAACTTATTATTCATCTTGGTCAGTTGTGTCAAGAGGATCTGTCATGTTGTCTTTACTTCAGTTTTTGGGATCCTTGTGGTGTTTGAAATGCACCAATAGATTTAACAGACTCACCTGTCAGTCTAAAGGTCAGGACCCTGAGAGTTTCACCTCTCACACACTCACGCTCTCTACAATGTCACACTCATGTATTGATGTGATATACTGAAGTTACACTTTTGTTGCATGATAAAATGAAACCTCTATTCTATTTAACAGTGTGAGGCCTAAATCCTAAAATTCAATGTGTTTAAAATTGGTGAGTCAGTAAGGACTTAGCTCAGGGGAAAACCAGGTCCCTCCTGCTCTGAGCTGTTGCTGTCGGTGGAAAGCAGCTGAGGTGCCAAAGCTCTTGTAAGATTATAATTCCATTGTGTGACAGTGCAGCAAATCGCAATCAAGTCAGATGAAATTTAATTTATGATCATGTGTAATCAATACAGTAGTTGTTGTCAACACATAGTCACTATTGATCAAATATGTAAACACGGATAACATTGCTGCTTATTTGCGCAAAAGGATTTATTTTAAATTTCTGGTGTAAATTGGTGCATAGACTGTTTTATGATGATAAAACCATGAAGTCTGGTGCTGTGATTCCTACTGTGGCATCGTGGGGATCTCTTTTTGTTGGTGTGTTTCCAGTGTTATTTTGAGAAGTAAGCTCTGCAGTGTTTTATGGGTTAGCACAGACTTACATATAGTATTCCATTCATTGTGCTGTTTGGGTATTTGCAAGAGATTCAATTAAGATCCTGTTCAGAGCTGGAATGATTTCCTGCACTCGACTTTCACAAAGGCACTGCCTCAGCCTCTGGTCGTTCTGTCCGACCCTTCTCTCCCTCTCTCTGCCTCTGTTTTCCTTTTCTTTCACTGCCTCTTTCTCTCTGTTACTTCTCCTAATGTTCCCCCTCTTTTTTGTCTTTCACAGGAAAAAGGAGCAGGCCACCACAAAGAAGGACAGAGTGACACACTGTCTGACAATATGTGAAAACATTGTGGCTCAATCTCTGAGGTATTGTTAATTAGCATTTTCTTCTTATGTTCCTCAACTTATGTAAATGTAATAATTGCCATAATGATAATTTAAGTTAGTTTCGATTGAGGGGAAACACGAAGAATGAAATGTAGAAGACTTGAAACTTGTATTTCCATCTACATATAAACAAATTATATAAGAGGTATAGCTTCAGTTGCCAGCTTTCAAAGACACATTTCCTGTGTGTTTTTCATAAGCACAATTAGCAGTGACTGTATTTTTGTGCTAATAAAAAATGTTGGTACTTGTTGGTACTTGGTGCTGCCTGTGGTTTTCAGCAGGGATGCAGTTTAGAATCAGGCCTGATCATGATCATTATTCTCTTTTTAAAAATTAATCTCATTACATTAAGTTGCTGCCAAGCTACTCCAGAACTAATGTGATGTGTTTCTACAAAACTAATCTGTGTGTTTGTGTAAGTTGTGTGTGTGTGTAAAGTCCCCAGAATGCTTTGTGTTTTTCCTATATTGTGGGGACTTTACACACTCACGTTATGGGGACAAAAAGCAGGTCCCCACAATGTAAAAAACAAGAAATAAAGGTGAAGACATGATTTAAGGTTTGGGTCAGGCTTAGAGGTTTAGATAAAGGTGAAAGAGCTGAATGGAAGAATGTCACTTGTGTGGGCATTTTCATTTGAGTGTTTTATTTATGAACGGTTGAGTAACTGCCATACACAAATAATGTCTGCTGAAAGTTAAATTTGCGTGTGTGTATAATGACATTTGTCTGGATTTTGTTCTCTGTGGTCTTGGGAGCAGAACATCACCAGAGTTTCAGAAATTGCTCGGCATCGCCATGGAGATGTTCCTGCTCTGCAGCGACGATAGCGAATCAGATGTTCGAATGGTAGCCGATGAGTGCCTGAACAAAATCATCAAAGTGAGTGGGAATCTTATCTTTCTAACAGGCTTCCTTGTTGAATCAACAATGTTGCTCACGCTGCTTTTTTCATATTTATCTTCAGGCGCTGATGGACTCCAACCTGCCTCGACTGCAGCTGGAGCTGTATAAAGAAATAAAAAAGGTATCAAGATAGATAGTATTATTATTACAGACTAATGACCTGGGTGAAGTGCTGGGGTTATAAGATATCAGTGTAAATGTAGAAATGGTAATAAAATGGTTGATGATATTAATGAGTGTTATTGTAACTGTAGAACGGTGCCTCTCGGAGTCTGAGGGCTGCTTTGTGGAGGTTTGCTGAGCTCGCCCACCTCATCAGACCACAGAAATGCAGGTATACATGCATATACTGTGCTATTCGTCAAATATTAATTCATATTAAATATTAATGAAGAATATGGGTTCCTTATTAAAATTAAATGCATTCTTTTTTTAAATTAATTTTGAAGCAATTGCTATTACATGCCTCAAATGATGTGGTAAAACAACATTGTTGGACTTGGCCCTTAACTCATCTTTTGTTTTTGTGCATTGTCACCTTTTCCTCCATCCATGTCCACTCCGGGGGTGCAGACCCTACCTGGTCAACCTGCTGCCGTGCCTCACCAGAATCACCAAGCGACAGGAGGAGACTGTGCAGGAGACTTTGGCTGCAGCAATGCCCAAGATTATGGCAGCTTTGGGACACTTTGCCAATGATAGCGAGATCAAGGTATACTTGGACTTTATCAGATTTTTGTCTTTCTGGTTTCCTCCTCTGTTCTAATCTAACAAACACATGCTCTACTTAGTTGATCTGTAATTTTTTGGACTAGCTGAGGTTAATTTGTTTCTCATGGATCCCCTGAATTCAAAAGTATGTATTCCACATAGTTTAACTGTTCTCATCCAATTAGTTAAAAATATGAAATGATTACTGTCAATAGTCACGCTATAACACCACCCTCTGTACTTGCCAGGGCAGGAAAAGTTTAGAAAGTAACTGGACACCACTTACATGAGGAGATATACATCTTTGTACATTTTTGTTGACATTTACTTCAGGTGCTGCTGAAGTCATTTGTGGCGAACCTGAAGTCCAGCTCACCAACCATCAGACGAACAGCAGCAAGTTCAGCAGTCAGTGTGTGCCAACACTCCAGACGTGCCAGCTACTTCTACACCTGGCTCCTTAATGTGCTGCTGGGTAGGACACACATGACACACCAAGCCCCACGTTCACATTGATGAACTTTTATTTACAGTAACCAGAAGGCAGATTTCCAGCTAGTTAGAAATGTTGACCCTGACCTTTTGTCCTTTTCCAGGACTGTTGGTTCCAGTAGATGAAGAGCACCCCAGTCACTTAATTCTGGGAGTGCTGTTAACTCTTCGCTACATGATGCCTCTGCTGCAGCAGCAAGTCAACACAACCAGCCTGAAAGGAAGCTTTGGAGTCATGAGGAAGGAGGCTGACGTACAGCCGACACCTGAACAGCTTCTACAGGTAAAGTGAAGAGTGTGTTTGTGTTTGTGTGGTGAGTAAATAAATATAAACTTTTCACTCGCTCACTGTTTGTGTGTTTGTGGAGGTGTACGAGCTGACCCTACACTACACTCAGCACTGGGATCACAACGTGGTCACAGCTGCTCTGGAGCTGTTGCAGCAGGTGTTCAGGACTCCGCCGCCAGAGCTCCTGCACATGCTCATCACCGCCGGCAGTATTCCACATGCCACCGTGTTTCGCCAGGACAGTGAGAGCCGCGCACGCTCTGGCAGCATCCTTGAGCTCATTGGTACACACATTAGTCCACTGGGACTTTGTTCATACATTATGTTTTCCCTTTTCCACAATATAAGACGGACCTTGCAGTAGCTTACATTAACCCACACTGACTTTGCTAAGACATTAGTTGACCAAACCGTGTTGGTGCTTTTCTCTAATTTCTGCTCTGGTCTGTGGTTTGTGGGCTTTTTCTTTGCTTGCCAACTCATTCCCTGTTGCCTGTAACCGTCTCAGCTTTAGCTGCTTTTCTCTTCTTCACTTCCTGTTTCTATTTCCTGTTTTCCTGCCATTTGCAGCGGGGGGAGGGTCTTCCTGCAGTCCACTCCTTCTCAGGAAACAGAGAGGTGACTTGTCTATTTATCTCAGTTCACCTCTACCGTTGTACTGATGTTTCAGTCAGGGTTTGGGCAAATTTACCTTTAACTGGGCCACTTGATTTTTATGCTCAATTTGCGATAAATAATACGGTATTTAAATTTAAATATATGCCCAGTAACAAAATACCAGTGATATATGAGGCAATTATTGGTTAATATTGAATGGCTCACTTTGAAGTAAATTTCCCACACCCAGGTTTTCCCTCTTTTAAGATGGTGTTAAAGACAGTGTTTTTTATTGACATTAAACTTAATGTTTTCAGGTAAAATGCTTTCTGGAGAGGAGGATGGGTTGGAAGATGATCCTGAGAGGACAGAGGTGACCAGCGGGGCCTTCACAGGTGAGATACATCAACCAAGAAGCAGTGGTTAGCAAATGTTATTAACTATATGCTACAATTAAAACACAAAAAGCAGTAAAAGTCAATTTTGACATGTATTTCTTTTTCTTCTGTTGGTGCAGAGAGCTCCTCCACAGCCCAGGTCGACATTATCACTGAGCAGCCTCGCTCCTCCCAGCATACCCTACAGCCCGGGGACTCTGTGGACATCAGTGCTTCCTCAGAACAGGGTGGGGGTGGAGGAGGGACATCTGCTTCAGACACCCCTGAATCACCCAACGAAAATGAGGAGGAAATGCTGAGTCGCAGCTCCAGCGGTGGAGCCAATGTTACACCAGAGACGGCTGATTACACCACACCAGAAAACGCCACGCCGGAGGGCGGGCCCTTAGGAGAGGGAGGAACTCTGTTAGGCACCAATGATCGCTCGCTCCCACCCAGCGACTCCTCGCAGACCACCACAGAGGGCCCCGACTCAGCTGTCACTCCCTCAGATGTAGCAGAACTGGTCAGTATGACTGCACAAGCATGCAAGTGAGATTGAAGGGGCGTGTACGTGGCACAGTGTATGTTCTTCTCTCGATGCTGAAAGACTCAAATACATGTAACTATTATCACCTTGGAGCCCGGAGCCCTATTCGGTTTATGAGTGATGGTACAATACACGTCATAGAACTAGGATTTGTAGAATGGACAAGAATGTATTTCTATTATTTTGGGTTTCTAGCAGGTGATTATTAAACTAATTTCAGTCTGGTTTGGGGAGATTTGGGACTGAGATTTTGTTGTTGTATATTAGCACCTGAATGACTTGTAAATACCTGTTGGTATTTGGTTTGTGATGAAGTGCCACAGTTTGTTTTTATATTTATATTATTTATATCAAAAATGTAATTTCTTCTGGTTGTAGTTCATTATTTCAAGCAAGGCAGGCACCTCCATTATAAAAGTCTGTGGGTACCAGAATCTTTCTGGTTGTAGTCTTGTCCCACTAGTCTGCTGTAGCATAAAGTCTTGGACACGCTGTGTTTGACAGTTATGTTTGAAATATTGGTTTTTAGTATTAATGCATTGATACGAAATGAAATGTCACAACCCAGATTGAATCCACTGAGTTTTTTGAAAGCAGGTCATGTTTACCCGCCACCTTTTGGAGACATTTTGTTTTGAGATTGTCCATTCTAACAATTCTACCTCTATGATCTCGCCCCATCTCCTTTATCCCTCTGCCCACTTGGCCACAGTCACGCACTCCATTGCCGCGGGTGATTGAGCCGTCCCCACCCTCGCCAACTTCCACCGAGGGTCCCGATGCCTCAGACAGCGACTCTTCTGTCTGCACTGCTTCTTCTTCGTCTTCTTCTTTCTCTTTCTCCTCCTCCTCTTCCTCTTTCTATGCCACCTCCTCCTCTTCTAGCAGTAGTGACAAGGTCAGCCAATTGGACATTGTGAAAACAAGTGTGAGGGGTTTGCTTGTCTGGAAACTTTTGGCTTTCTTAATTATTTTTCCTTTCGTTCGCTTGTTCGTCTCAACCTGTACAGTTTGCCCCGCTTATTGCAACGTCTCCCCTCTGTACTATCAGTGACAATACATTATGTCTCTGATTTCCTTGTTTCCAGTGATTTCCCACCTAAAAATTAAAATCCTTTGAAAGACCTTTAGGAAAAACAAGCAACCCTGATATTCCATGTTACTGGCTTGCCATGAGGTTCAAAGATAGAAGCATGAAGACCATTTGTTCCTTAATTGTTTTCCCTCCACCCTTTCGAGAGGCTTCGACGGGCTTTTGTTCCAGCGGAAGCCAAAACCACAAGATAAAAAAAAAAAACGTATTTCAAATTCCTCAAGAGTACTTCATTAATCCATCTGCTCAGGAGGAAGTCGTTGCCAAGCTATTTCTTTAAAAATCACATGTACTTCGAGTAGTTTATGTTAAGTAAAATAATACTTAATAGGGGGAATGATTACATTTCACAGTGGAATAGTTTGGATCAAAAGCTTGCTCTTCCTCTGACGGATTGAGGCAACGACAATCGAAGAACTCTCACGCCTGTGCTTTTTTCCCATATGCAGTTGATTTGCTGTGAATTGTGTTGGACCCAAGCATGATTGACTAGATTTTTCAAAGATGAAGCAGGTTTTGACTTGCAATTAGTCATTTGTTGTGCTGTGTCTTTGTCTTCAACCCAGCAAATCTAACTCAGAACTCTTCTGGTGTCCGTTGCATGCGGTTGCATTTCAATCTGAGACAGTTTGCTAGTTTGTTTAGTTCCTTTGTTGAGATATTTGTTCTGTGTTTGTATGTATAAGGTACTGGACGGCAGTGAGAGTCAGTACTCTGGGATGCAGATCGGAACACTACAGGATGAAGAAGATGAAGGTGCAGCAACATCCTCCCAAGAAGAACCAACAGAACCATTCCTGCAGTCTGCACTGGGTATGTTTGTACATATAAACACAGACAGTCTCTGTCTGTTGATAGAAAACCTTGACGGTGATTATTGTTTCTGTCTTCTTGTGCAGCTCTGAGCAAACCTCACCTCTTCGAAGGACGAGGTCACAACCGACAGGGCTCAGACAGCAGTGTTGACCGCTTCATACCAAAGGACGAACCCGCTGATCCTGAACCTGACAACAAGGTACAGACACACTAACAGCTTCATGACAGGGTTTCATATATGAAGTGTAGACATCAATTTATTTGATTTATACATCTTTCCTGCTTCTTAGCTGTCACGGATAAAAGGTCCTATTGGACATTATACTGACCAGGGGAAGGAACCACTGGTTCACTGTGTTCGGCTTCTTGCTGCTTCCTTCCTACTGACAGGACAGAAGAATGGTGAGTAAAAACTCTTCAAAACTTTTTAAAATTTGGATTTTAAAAAGGTGGGGACATTTAAAACTCAATGTGTTTAAAAATATATGGCCACTTATTGTGGCCATACAATAACTGTAGACTCACTGGTATTTACTAAACCTGGTGAATAATATTAAAATCATCATTTGGGGTTTATGTTTTAAAAAAATGAAAATATAAATGTAATGCTGGTTCATTGTATGATATTTAGTTTGTCATTATTTCATAATAATTTAATTCCCTCTGTCTTTTTCTTTATTTAATCATTTGAGATGTGATCAAAGTTGTATGAATAACTGGAGTTAAAAATACATAAGGCTTACCTACTAACGTCTTCTCTGTTATGCTTAAGGCCTGATCCCTGACAAGGAGGTGCGAGTGAGTGTGAAGGCCCTGGCGGTGAGCTGCGTTGGAGCAGCAGCAGCGCTACATCCTGAAGCCTTCTTTAATTCCCTCTATCTGGAGCCGCTGGACGGCATTCCAGCAGAAGGTAGGATCCATAAGAAATTCAGACAGGCCTAATTAGATGATCTTTGACCCTGGAGTAGGTTGGTATTAGGGTAATGCAACCTAAAGTAGGGGTGTGCTTTAGAAGACAGAGGTAATTTTAAAGTTAGGTTAAGTCCTGTTTCCGCAGTCATATGGTTTTTATTAGTATTTAGTACAATAATGTAATTATTTCCAGGCAGAAAACATAAATATTTAGAGGTCCTGCAAATTACAAGAATGTTTTCATTGGTTAGCTGAGTAGCTCTCAAGGTGGGTGGAGCTAAAATGAAACAAGATCATTGGACTGAATCCCAGTTTCTCCACATCCACACAGTCCTGCTAAGAGGTGTAATCAGGCAATAAGTGAAAACATACGTGTGGGTGGAGCATTTATATTTAAGCTCTCACACTGTGACTTTGGGATGACATGAGGATGTGTATTGTGCAATGTGCAAATTAAGAATTTGGTATGATGTAGTTCAGTTTATGATGATAAAATTATACCACAGTTTAAAAAAGTGAGACTGACTCTAGGTGTTGGTGCAAGGGAGTGAAATGTCCAGCATGATGCAGGTTCAGGTTTCACCAAACAGCAGCATTTATTCCTGCACCTGTGTGTTGTTGCAGGTAAATGCTGTGGATTGTTTCTAATGTACATTTATCATAAATGTGGAACATTTTATTTAAATAGCTTTATGTTATTATAGAATTTAATCCAAAGTTTTTCGGAACACAGTAAACATCTCCACAGTGGATATGATGCTGAAACTTGAAATGAATTCAGTTTTACCACAGTCTTTGACCTCTTTGTCTCTGTCCTCTTACAGAGCAGCAGTATATCAGTGATGTGCTGTGTCTCATTGACCACGGAGATCCTCAGATCAGAGGGGCCACAGCCATCCTCTGTGGAGCCATCCTACAGGCAGCGCTCACCAAAACCCGTTACAATGTACACACCTGGCTGGCCGGTGTGCAGAGTGCAACAGGTTAGAGTGTGTGTGTTCTCAGGGTAATTGCAGATGAGTGTTGTCTGCCTGCATTGTATTTAATGCTGCTGTGCTCACCTGTTTGTGATGTCCAGGTAACCCTCTGTCCCTGGTGGACTTGGTGCCTTTGCTTCAGAAAACTCTCAAAGATGAATCTTCGGTCACCTGTAAGATGGCTTGCTCTGCAGTACGGGTAAGCTGGACTCGGATCTACACGAGTGTGTTAATCATTTTTATGTTTGTTTTAGAGGCTTAACTTTTTTCTGTAATGTGTGTTTCAGCATTGCATCATGACAGTGTGCAGCAGTACTCTGAGTGAGCTTGGCCTGCAGCTGGTGATAGACCTGCTGGCTCTCAGAGATTTGTCTTATTGGCTTGTACGCACTGAACTCTTGGACACTCTGGCAGAGATGGACTTCAGGTAGGACACATTTTGATCTTTTAATTTCCATTTGTATTCATTATCACAATTTTCTGTTGTGAATGTTCTGTGCACTTAGTGTCACCGTATCTTAAAGTTAACAATCGCTGTTTTAAACATTCACTTGTTCCTGTTTTAGATTAATTAATTTCCTGGAAAGAAAAACTGAGACTTTGCACAAAGGAACTCATCACTACACTGGGGTAAATTCACCATTTAATCTTCCATATATTCTTTGCTCTGTTCAACTTTCATTGTATCGGACACCGACGTAGACTGTGATACCTAAACTGTCCATATTCTTCTCCATCCAGCGGCTGCGGCTGCAGGAGAGAATCCTACATGACGTTGTCATCCGTTTGTTGGGAGATGATGATCCAAGAGTGCGACATGTGGCTGCTGCCACTGTCGGCAGGTACGCTGTTTTAGTCACATGGTGTATTATCAGTGTCACTAATCTTGGGTGTAATGGACTTAACTCTAGAAAGGCACATTATTTGATTTTTAGTAAATGGTATTTTGTCTTAGCTGATTCTTTTCCTTTAATGTCCCTGGTCTTATCTCTCTACCAGGCTGGTTCCCAAGTTGTTCTACGACTGTGATCAGGGTCAGGTGGACCCAGTGGTCGCTATCGCCCGTGACCAGAGTTCAGTCTACCTGCAGCTACTTATGCATGAGACTCAGCCCCCCTCCCAGTTTACTGTCAGCACAATTACAAGGTACATACCCATTCATACTCTTTCATTTGGTGTCATATCTCATAGTGAGTATTGTTCTATTAAGTCTCACACTTAGAACACAGCTTTCTGTAAAAGCGTGTCAGAGTTCAAGTGGTTTAGTTACATAGATCATGAAAAAATTGCAGAACTTGTATTTGAACTGACCTCTTTTCTCTACCAGGACATACAGAGGCTACAACCTGTCCAACGCAGTCTCTGATGTAACACTGGAGAACAATTTGTCTAGAGTTGTTAGTGCCGTTGCCCATGCTTTTACCTCTTCTACCTCCAGAGCCCTAACTGTAAGCTTCCCAACATGCACATAATGCTTTGACTTTTTGTTTTTTTTCTTCAGTTTTGTAACACATCAATATTTGTCCCATGTTTTTTTTTTTTTTTTGCAGTTTGGATGTTGCGAGGCTTTGTGTCTCTTGGCTTCACATTTTCCAGTGTGCACATGGAGCACAGGCTGGCACTGTGGCTACATCAGCTCCAACAACAGCTTTTCGTCGCGCTCCAGTCTGAACCGCAGCAGAGGCAGGGCCCTCAGGTTCGTGAACACTCTCCCTCATAATTTTTGTCCCCTGTACACTTCATGTCATTCTTGTTGTGTAATCTGCTATCGTGGTGCACTCCGCTGCAACTGTGTGCTTTCTCACTGCCCTGTGTTTCTCCAGTCTGTCCCAGCCCAGTGCTGCTCCAAGCTCCTCAACCTCATCTGCCCCTGATTCTGATCGGAGGACTCTGACAGTGGGGATGGCCAACATGGTTCTCTCCTTACTCTCGTCTGCCTGGTTTCCACTGGATCTCTCTGCACATCAGGATGCACTTTTGCTTTCTGGCAATCTGCTTGCTGGTATGTAATGTACATTAAAAAGATAACACCATAACACTATGCCAGTCAGTCAGGAAAAAATTGTAACCGATTTACTGTGTTTGCAGCTGTGGCTCCAAAATGCATGCGTAACCCTTGGGCTGGAGAGGAGGAGAGCAGCAGTGGGGGTGCAAACACCAGTGCAGGCACAAATAAGATGGAGGAACCCTGGGCAGCATTGTCAGAGCGCTCCCTGGTGGGCATGGTGGAGCAGCTCTTCTCCCACCTACTGAAGATCCTCAACATCTGTGCCCACGTGCTGGACGACACACCACCTGGACCAGCAGTGAAAGTAAGTCTGAAAAATGGTATTTTTTGTTTGAACTTTAAATCAAATTGATTATATGAAAGACACATCTTGTTGGTATATATCTACATGTTGCATCTGTAGGGACGTCATTTTATTGATTCGTTTGTGTTCTCTGTTCTGTATGTTTTAGGCCAGCCTCCCCTCTCTGAGCAACACACCCTCCCTCAGTCCCATCCGCAGGAAGGGCAAAGAAAAGGACACCTCTGAGCCGAGTGCTGCTCCTATGAGCCCAAAGAAAAGCAATGAAGTCAATACAGGTACACGCTGACAACATGATGCACTACAGCTACAGATCCTCTGAGTGTCTGTGACAAATTTAATAATTTGTTGCTTTTTATGAGCAGGCAGACCAGCAGATGGCACAGGGTCAGCAGCCGTGAACAAATCTACCACCCTCGGTAGCTTCTACCACCTGCCACCCTACCTCAAGCTCTATGACGTCCTCAAAGCTACACATGCCAACTACAAGGTTAGAACATGCATCTGTTTTTGAATCACTACCTAACATAACAGTCATTTTGTTGTGTTGATGGTCTTAATGTTTCTATTTTCTCTCTCTCAGGTGACACTTGACCTCCACAGTAGTCAGGAGAAGTTTGGGGGTTTTTTGCGCTCCACTCTAGATGTTCTGTCTCAGCTGCTGGAACTGGCCACACTACATGACATCAGCAAGGTAAAGATATTACATGATTATAATCCTAAAATGCTGTATTTGTGTTGAATGGAGACAATAGAATATAACGATATACTTATATATTTTCTTTCAGTGTGTAGAGGAAATTTTGGGCTACCTCAAGTCCTGCTTCTCACGTGAACCCACCATGGCCACAGTTTGTGTACAACAGGTCAGTAATCTGTGTGTTTGTCTTTAAAAGTAGATGTATTTTGTGTGGTAGTCCTTATGGTTCCAGCACTGAGCAGTGTGCTGATACTGGTATGACTCCACACAGATTGAGGCTGGTTCCTGCCGACAGGGCCTGTAAAGGCATTGGTTTCCCTGTGCGATGGTTCCATACATTCATTTTATAGAAACACATGTAGTGTGTAGTTGACAGCTCTTGGACGCATCAAATAACCTGCTGAAAAAGCTAAATAGGATCAACAATTAGGGATTAAGGAATTCTGTGCCGTGCATAACAGTAAATATTTATCAGTGCTCACAATTATTGGTCATTTAGAAAAGCTACACTAGCCAAGGTCAATTGTATTAAACAAAAACTTGCATCCCCTGCAATTATATAGAGATACTAAAGATTCAACACCAAGACACTGGATTATAAAACATCCCTTGATCTTAATATTCAGATTCCAAGAAAAGGCATCGTCTTTAACTGATGAAAAACTTACTGACTAAAGGTGTTGCTTTCTTTAGCTGTTGAAGACCCTGTTTGGCACCAACCTTGCCTCCCAGTATGAGGGCGTCCTGAGTGGACCCAGCCGTTCACAGGGCAAAGCTCTGCGTCTGGGTTCGTCCAGCCTTCGACCAGGCCTCTACCACTACTGCTTCATGGCACCGTACACACACTTCACCCAGGCTCTAGCCGACGCTAGTCTCCGCAACATGGTCCAAGCTGAGCAGGAGCAGGACACTTCTGGGTGAGTTGTGGGAGCACATACACAGATTAAACACAAGGAGATGTTTGTATTTTACAACAAAAGTTTGCTTTATATGAGACATTACAAAGGTTCTTTCTCTCCTCTCTTTAGGTGGTTTGATGTTATGCAAAAAGCCTCCAATCAGCTGAGGTCCAACATTGCAAATGCAACACGCCACAGAGGAGACAAGGTTCACCTCCTGCTCCTTTCTCAAACTTATAACATTGATGTTGATCTGAAAGTTGCTTTTTTTTTTTTTTTTTTTTTTTTTTTTCCTCTCTCCACCAGAATGCAATCCACAACCACATTCGACTATTTGAGCCACTGGTGATTAAAGCGTTGAAGCAGTACACAACCAGCACCTCTGTTGCTCTGCAGAGACAAGTGCTGGACCTGCTCGCCCAACTCGTGCAGCTGCGAGTCAACTACTGCCTCCTGGACTCAGATCAGGTTAAAGTCCCTCAAGTACTATAATGAGGATTGATTTTAAACTTGTGGAACTTGGCTCATTCAAGAAATGTTTTTGTTTTCAGGTGTTTATAGGTTTTGTCCTGAAGCAGTTTGAGTATATTGAAGTTGGACAGTTCAGGCAAGTTGTCTTCATCACTCAATTCTGGCAATTTCAGATACTCATTCATCTCTCAAGCTGTGCTGTTTACATTGGTGATTTAAAGATTGCCTCTGTTTACTATGTTGGCTTAAATTCACATCATCCTGTAAATGAAAACAATATCTGTTGCATTTCTTGTACAGAGATTCGGAGGCCATCATTCCAAACATCTTTTTCTTCCTGGTGCTATTATCTTATGAGCGCTACCACTCCAAGCAGATAATAAGCATTCCCAAGATCATCCAGCTGTGTGACGGCATCATGGCAAGTGGCAGGAAAGCCGTCACACATGGTGAGAGAAACACATGCAATAAATACCAAATATAGTAATTTCCTGTGCTTTTGTTTTATTGAGCCCCTTAATGTTTTCTTGACTCTTTAGTAAGTGATACTTGATTTCCTTCACAGCCATCCCAGCCTTGCAGCCAATAGTTCACGACCTGTTTGTCTTGAGGGGCTCAAACAAAGCAGATGCAGGCAAAGAGCTGGATACGCAAAAAGAAGTGGTGGTCTCCATGTTGCTCAGACTTGTACAGTATCATCAGGTATGATTACAAGCAGATGCAAAAAAGACACAGCAAGCTAGTGTCAAGTGTTGCAGCTACTCTTATCTTTGCCTTGCATGTGTCTTCTATTTGTTTTGATTTTTTTTTTTTTTTTAAGGTGTTGGAGATGTTCATCCTTGTTCTGCAGCAGTGTCACAAAGAGAACGAAGACAAGTGGAAGAGATTGTCCAGACAAATCGCTGATGTCATACTTCCCATGATTGCCAAGCAGCAGGTAGGAAACTGAATCCAAGTGGTTTGTGTTTGCTTGTAGCCTCTAATTAAAATTCATTCTGTAGCCATTGAGGCTACAATGTCTGACCTCCGCAGTGTTATGAAATAGTCTGGAAACTTGAATGTTTTTTATGTGGTGTTCTTACAGATGCATCTGGACTCTCCGGAGGCATTGGGAGTGTTGAACACTCTCTTTGAAACTGTAGCGCCGTCTTCTCTTAGGCCTGTAGACATGCTGCTCAAGAGTATGTTCACCATCCCTGCCACCATGGTGAGACCTTCCCCTGATATTTGCCAAATACCTGGGTTGACTTTAACTGTTTTCATATACCTAAAAAACATGTCGGCTTTCTTTTTAAGTGATTGCAAAATACATATTTTTAAAAATCAACTCTCTGCCCCTCCAGGCATCAGTAGCTACCGTCCAGTTGTGGGTGTCTGGTATTCTTGCCGTGCTAAGGGTTCTCATCTCTCAGTCCACGGAGGACATCGTCCTGTCCCGGATCCACGAGCTCTCCCTCTCCCCACATCTCCTCTCCTGCCACACAATCCGCCGCCTCCATCAGCACAGCCCCTCCTCAAATGATGCGCCTTCTGCTGAGGCTCTGAGAAACCAGGAGACTAATGGTGAGGCACAAAAAGCCCCACCTGAGGAAACCTTTGCCAGGTTAGTGTATTCACTGTCTTAGTTTCTTACGTTTTTGACATTTAAAGCATTGTTGAAAGGTTCTGTACTGTGTTTTATTTTTCAGTTACCACCTTTCACCGCCCTTTTATTGTTGTATGTCCCTTATCGCTGATCACCTCACATTAAATTTCTTATTCTTTCTCTCCTTCCAGGTTCCTCCTCCAGTTGGTTGGGGTGTTGCTTGATGATATATCCTCCAGAGAAATCAAAGTGGATATAACAGAACAACAACACACCTTCTACTGCCAGCAGCTGGGTACTCTGCTCATGTGTCTCATACATGTCTTCAAAAGTGGTGAGCATATATGTTTAATGATTTGTTTATTTAAATGATGTCAGGAAAAAAAGTATTGCTTATTAAAACAGTTATTAGCTTTTGTAATGAAATGTCCTTTCCCTTTAATTTTTTTCCCCTCAGGAATGTTTCGTCGGATCACAGCTGCAGCCAGTCGTCTCCTGAAGGGTGAGAGTGGTACTGGACAGTCTGGCACTGAGGCCAGCTACTTCTACCCCTTAGAGGGGCTGAACAGCATGGTGCAGTGCCTCATCACCACCCACCCCTCGCTGGTGCTCCTCTGGTGTCAGGTCCTCCTCATCATCAACTATACCAACTACTCCTGGTGGGCTGAAGTTCACCAGACACCCAAGTAAGAACAATGTGTGGACCTTGTCGATATCATGTTTATTTGTGCAGACCTTGAAGCTAATCCTGTCTCTGTCTTTCTCCTTTCTGTCTGTCAGGAGACAAAGCCTCTCTTGCACAAAGCTGCTGAGCCCTCACTCCTCAGGGGAAGGGGAAGAGGACAAGCCTGAGTCCCGGATCGCAATGGTCAACAGAGAGATTGTACGCAGGGGAGCCCTCATCCTCTTCTGTGACTATGTGGTGAGACTCCTAACATTGTTGTTGTACTACACATAAAAGGTTCATTCTGCCAGAGTGACTCATATATAAATGAATATATGTTATTCCAAGCTAGAAACATCTGTTACAGTCACTTATGTAACATGTTGAATAAAACACTGAATCCTCTGTGCAACAACAGTTTTTGTGAAGTGTTTTTTTTTTTTTCCTCTCAAAGTTAACATGTTCCATGTGTCATCTTTTTAGTGTCAGAACCTCCACGACTCAGAGCATTTGACCTGGCTGATTGTCAACCATGTGCGTGACCTCATCAGCCTTTCCCATGAGCCTCCAGTGCAGGACTTCATCAGCGCTGTGCACCGCAATTCAGCTGCCAGCGGCCTCTTTATCCAGGCCATCCAGTCCCGTTGTGACAACCTCACCACTGTAAGAGAACAGCCTGTTTACCTCTTTATTGCCTGATGTCTATTTTTAAGCTTTATTCCCTTGACTGCCTTTCCACTAATTAACTGACCAAAATGGGTAAAATCGTTGAATGTTAATTAATCTATTTTTTTTTTACCACTTGTTTCCTCTACCCATCTTCTCCCCTCCCTGCCTTTTATGTGTTCTTTCCACATGCCCACCTTCTCTATATTTATCCTCCTCCCCATGCAGCCTACCATGTTGAAGAAGACTCTGCAGTGTTTGGAGGGTATCCACCTGAGTCAGTCTGGATCCCTGCTGATGCTGTATGTGGACAAGCTGCTCAGTACACCTTTCAGGGTTCTGGCACGGATGGTGGACACACTGGCGTGTCGCAGAGTGGAGATGCTGCTGGCTGAGACACTACAGGTACAATTTATGTTTAGACTCAGCACACGCATGCAAGCTTAGCATCTCTTTCTGTAGCAATTGGAGAAAGTTCCAACAACAGAAATGGATGTTGAAATGTTGTAGTCCTATTTATCATTTATATACTTATTGTGTTAATCTTTGCACCATCCAGAACAGCATTGCCCAGCTACCTGTGGAGGAACTAGACAGGATCCAGGAATATCTCCAGAACAGTGGGCTGGCTCAGAGGTAACGTTCCTGCATGTTGTTGGTTTGAGGAGAAAGTTTCTGTTTTTGTTGTTTAGGTTTTCAAAATGGTGCACACATGAACTACTTCTATTCAGAGTCTCTGTCCAGTTGCTAAAAAAGTGACATCATGTTCTCCGTCACAGGCATCAGAGGTTCTACTCCCTGCTGGACAGGTTCAGAGCCACTGTCGCAGACACGAGCAGCCCCACCCCTCCTGTCACTTCACACCCCTTGGATGGAGATCCACCTCCTTCTCCTGAACTGGTCATTGCAGATAAGGTGAGTGACTCTGAAGGTCTGCAAGATCTGGGTAGTCAAAATTGAATATTTAAGTACATTTAAATCCCTTACAATCAATAAATGATTTTTTGGAACAATTGAAAGTATGCACAAAAACATTTAATGAATATTAACAAAGTTTTGTTTTGTTTCCAGGAGTGGTACGTGGCTCTGGTGAAGTCTCAGTGTTGTCTTCGTGGAGATGTTTCTCTGTTGGAGACAACAGAACTGCTCACCAAACTACCTCCTGCTGATCTCTTCAACATTATGAGCTGCAAGGTGACACAAATACACCAACAGTCTTTCAATACACAAACTTTCAAACATTTTCTTATATATTAAGTTATATGGTGTTCATTTTCTTTCCTGCAATGCTCAGACATCAGATTTAAAGGATAAATATTCTAAACTGATTAAATCTGGAATATCTTGCATCATTTAACAGGCTACTCACAATCTGAATTTTCCCTGATCTTTTTCCAAGGATTTCAACCTAAGCCTGCTGTGTCCCTGTCTGAGTATGGGGATGCAACGGTTAACGCGGGGTCAGGGGTCGCTTTTGTTGGAGACAGCTTTGCAGGTGACCCTAGAGCAACTATCAGGGGTCACCAGTTCACTTCCTGCCCCACATCAGTCCTTCCTGCCACCCTCCCAACCCCAGCCCTACTGGGACCAACTGGCTGATGTGTATGGTGAGTGTGGGAGGGAGGGGCAGCATAATTTAACAAACAGGTTTCGTCATTACCTTGTTGTTACCAGCTCATTTATGTTTTTGTCTCTCATCTGACTTTTCACCTGACTGTTTCAGATGAGCCAAGTTTCTACCCCAGGGTTTTGTCGCTCTGTAGAGCTCTGTCCCAGTACCTGCTGAGTGTGAGCCAACTGCCTTCCTCACTACATATTCCCTCTGACAAGGAACACCTCATCACCACCTTCACCTGCACTGCCACTGAGGTAAAACAAACAAAACTGCTTGCTTTTTGTCAACCAGCCAAGTGCTCTGGATGAGAGAAATCTGACTCTTGCTTTCAGATGTATTTATTTGTTGTCTAAATTTGAGAATGGAAATCTTTAATTGCACCAGACTAGTTGTTTTTGTATAATCTATCTACTTAAGTTCTCTTCTACCCATGTGTGTGACTTCTACAGGTGGTGGTGTGGCGTTTGCTCCAGGATCGGTTGCCCCTGAGTGTGGACCTGCAGTGGGCTCTGTCCTGTCTGTGTCTGGCCCTGCAGCAGTCCTGTGTCTGGAACAAGCTCTCCACTGCAGAGTACAACACCCACACGTGCTCCCTCATCTACTGCCTACGCCTCATCATTGCTGCAGGTAACCACAACAGCAGGACATGTTTGTTCATTTGCTAGAATACTATAACATTTCCTGTGATAGTTCTATAACTTTGTGTCTCTTTATTTCTGATCAATATTTTTTCTTCACCAGTGGCTGTGAGTCCTGGTGACCAGCTGCTACATCCAGAGAAAAAGAAAAAGACACAAAGAGATGGTGAAGGAGACGAAGTGGACTCGGCACATGCCGACCGTGAGTGTTCATTTAGACTTTGAGTAAAACTGCAGGGTTGTTTAATGCAGTTTTCTAATTCAGTGGTTTATCCTATCCTTCACTTGACTTCTGCA
Organism: Polydactylus sextarius; assembly: GCA_016801845.1. Lineage (NCBI taxonomy): Eukaryota > Metazoa > Chordata > Actinopteri > Polynemidae > Polydactylus > Polydactylus sextarius. The sequence goes on along the minus strand of CM028907.1, from coordinate 6,194,131 downwards.
TTTTTTTCATGAGTTGATAATAAGTAAAAGCTTCAAGAAATATATCATTGTGAGTTTCCTCTGTTTTGCAGACATGTGCGAGTGGCAAGCATGTGAGATCATGGCGGAGCTAGTTGAAGGCCTGCAGAGCGTCCTTGCCCTGGGTCACCATAGAAACAGTGTATTTCCCGCTTTTCTCACACCGACGTTGCGTAACATCATTATCAGTCTGTCCAGACTGCCTCTGGTCAACAGCTACACCCGCGTACCTCCACTGGTCAGTGCACGAAAGAAACTATTCAGATATAAGAAGACGTTGGTGTATTTGTCTAAATGCTCTGCATCCATGTGTATGTGTAGGTTTGGAAACTGGGCTGGTCCCCTCAGCCAGGAGGAGAGTTCAGCACAACGCTACCAGAGATCCCTGTGGACTTCCTGCAGGAAAAGGATGTCTTCAGAGAGTTTCTCTATCGCATCAATACACTGGGTACAGAAACATGAAATTTTTTTTGAATTAACTTTCCTTAGTGTCTCTTCACATACAGTATAATCTCATTGACATATCTGCATTGATCATGGTTGCTGTGCATTCAGGCTGGAGTAGCAGGACTCAGTTTGAGGAGACCTGGGCCACTCTGTTGGGGGTGCTGGTCACCCAACCCATCACAATGGACCAGGAGGAGGAGACACAGCAGGAGGTACACACACAAATTTAAACGCATAAACCTGTTGCAGATTAGTGAGATTCACACAACTACAAAACCCTTTTCTGCTACAGATGCAGTCATTTATGTACTTCATACATATGCTCTGTGTCCTGTTTTGTCTCCCTTCATCTCTTGCTTGTTTTTCCAAGCAGTCTAATTGTTTTGCATTATTTTTGCCTCTAGGAGGACTTGGAGCGCACCCAGTTGAATGTGTTAGCAGTGCAGGCCATCACCAGCCTGGTGCTGAGTGCCATGACTCTGCCTGCTGCTGGCAACCCTGCAGTCAGCTGTCTGGAACAGCAGCCCCGCAACAAAAGCCTCAAAGCCCTGGAAACACGGTAGCTATGCTGATATTAGTTTTTAATGGTGTCACAGCCTGTTGTAATAGTATGTTGAAATGTATAGACGTTTTTTGTGTGGCTCCAGATTTGGAAGGAAACTTGCGGTGATCAGGGGAGAGGTGGAGAGAGAGATTCAGGCTCTAGTGTCAAAGAGAGATAACGTCCATACACACCACCCGTACCACGCCTGGGACCCTGTGCCCTCACTGTCAGCAGCCTCTGCAGGTAACAACCTAAATTCACACACTTCCTACTCCAGCTTCTGCTTGGAAATCTACCATTTGTGTTGTTAAAATGGAAAACATGTTCTTTGTTTCAGCAGGAACACTGATCAGCCACGAGAAGCTGCTGCTTCAGATCAACACAGAGAGAGAGATGGGCAACATGGATTACAAACTGGGACAGGTTAGAGAAATGAAAATAGAAAATCAATAATTTGAAACTTGAACAAGGCAGGATTAAGTTATTTACTGATTTATTTTACTTGGCATCTTCCTCTATAGGTCTCCATCCACTCGGTGTGGTTGGGTAACAACATCACTCCACTGAGGGAGGAAGAATGGGGTGAGGATGAAGAAGATGAGGCCGACACTCCAGCACCCACTTCTCCACCGTTATCTCCTATAAACTCAAGGTCAGACACATTCATGCACATAATTATTATAGTTTCCAATGCACAATCATTGACATGTACTCTCAAGTTTGCACATTCTGATTTCTCATTGTCTGTTTTTTAGGAAGCACCGTGCGGGCGTGGACATTCATTCATGTTCTCAGTTTCTCCTGGAGCTCTACAGCCAGTGGTTGATACCTGGATCACCAAGTAACAGGAGGACTCCAACCATCCTTATAAGTGAAGTGGTCAGATCGGTGAGTAAGCGCATATTCACTTAGTGTCTCACTTGTTCAGCCAAGCTTCTGTTCATCTAGTGAAAGGATTGTAAAGAAGAAAGATTGTAGACTCAAAGATCCAAACTTTAAAATGCATATCTGGTTTTATACTTGGTTGGCTGGTGTGAAAATTAATCAAAATGTGTTGTATGGAACAGAATCAAGACTTTGGAGGCAGCCAAGAATATTTATTTGATCTCAAGACAAATCCCATCTCTTCTTAACTTCTACTCCCACTTGTCTTTGTCTGCAGCTGCTGGCAGTGTCAGACCTGTTCACGGAGAGAAACCAATTTGACATGATGTTCTCCACCCTGATGGAACTGCAGAAGCTTCACCCACCAGAGGATGAAATCCTCAATCAATACCTGGTGCCTGCCATCTGCAAGGCTGCTGCTGTGCTGGGCATGGTGAGTGGGGCAGATTGTGGGTTGTAGATATGACAGAGTGGTAGGATGTTCTGTGTCATATTCTACACAGAAACTAAAGCACCTCATTTGTATATTTCCAGGACAAAGCAATAGCTGAGCCCGTGTGTCGCCTCCTGGAGACGACACTGCGCAGCACCCACCTGCCGAGCCGCATGGGAGCCCTGCACGGAGTTCTGTATGTGCTGGAGTGTGACCTGCTGGATGACACGGCCAAACAGCTCATTCCCACAGTCTCTGAGTATCTGCTGTCCAACCTCAGGGCCATTGCTCAGTAAGTGTTGCTCTCTTTCTCTCTGCCTGCTAAACAAATACAGATCCTGACTGCATTTAATCATCTAATGAGCTGGACTGATGAAAGAGCCACAGGGAGCCAACGTGTTTAATGTCAGTGTGTGACCCCTCCCTGCACACTAAGCGGATCTTCGAATCAATTACTTGATCTGGTTTAATGAGGTAATGGAAGGAAGGGTGCAGTGTAACTCTTGGCCACTAGGTGCTCCCCTTTCCATTTTAATCAAATATTCCTGGGTGCCTCTTTATCTGTTTATCTTAATCTAGTCCCACTCACTCATGTGTTTCCTGTTTCTATTCTGCAGCTGTGTCAACCTGCATAATCAGCAGCACGTGTTGGTGATGTGCGCCGTTGCTTTCTACATGATGGAGAACTACCCTCTGGATGTAGGAGCTGAATTTATGGCTGGAGTGATACAGGTAAGATAAAATGTACAGGTGAAAATAAAGTATCACACATGATCCAATAGAAGAAGAAATGCAATTTAAAAATGTCTGCTTTCCTCTGTCCCTGTCCTTGCAGTTGTGTGGAGTGATGGTGTCTGCCAGTGAGGACTCCACTCCCTCCATCATCTACCACTGCGTTTTGCGTGGTCTGGAGCGGCTGCTGCTGTCGGAGCAGTTGTCGCGCGTGGATGGAGAAGCACTGGTCAAACTCAGTGTGGATCGAGTCAACATGCCGTCACCACACAGAGCCATGGCTGCGCTGGGCCTCATGCTCACCTGCATGTACACTGGTAAGCAAACTTAACATGACTTCCTCTGCATGCTGGGTGGTGCTATTATAGGACTGGTGCTTTCATCACTGCTTTTGTGACTTTCATGATCTGCTGCAAACTCTCACTATGACATCAAGCTGGCTGGCTAACTCACCTGCATGGACACTGAGTAGTTAGGCTGATGCAGTACTGACATTAGCTAAACTTACAACCACTCATGTGTCGACTGCTTTACCACACTAAGGCCATGTGTCATTTTCTCTCTGCTCCCATTCTAGACCCCTTCCTCCTAGTGGGATGTAAAATACACTGGTCCCAAAACATTCTGAAAAAAATAAATCTTTATAAATCTTTGACTGGTTTGTAAATTTTCCAAAAGTAATATAGTGCAGATTAAGTAGGATATAATCAGAAGTTTAACATCAAGTGAGGGAAATGATCCTTTCCTAATACCACACTTGGTTTGGAGTTATTTTAATCTTTAACACTAATAGTTTAAGACTGAAATAAGCAGATGGGTTAAAAGGGGGAATTATGGTAAGCTTAAGACTCACCACACCCACTGCAATGCTAACTCACTAGTTAACACCTTAATGCACAAGCTACACATGCATGCAGGTTAAATGATTGTCAGATCTAATCATCATTTCAGTCCTTCTGTGTGCTGAATTAATTAAAGCACAGGCAGTCACTGAACATAATTAATGATGTTACTATTTCAGAAAAGTAAAGGTAACCACTGCTCTACTGAAGCAGCATAAGCCTTCAGATGTGGCGACATTTATCTCAATGTGCTGAAAAGTAGTTCTTTCTTACTGTCAGTGTTGCATGATTGATTGTATAAGTATGTGCTACCTTCACACCCACAGTCAGTGACACTGTTAACACCTACATGTGTTCAGCATGAACCACATCATAGCTAATACCAGTGATTAATATTCATCATCTCACTCCATAGTTCACAATTCACCTTCTAAAGCTTTGTCTTTTCCATTGCACCTATGATGGGATTAAGAACCTCTGCTTGCTTTTCCTCATGTGAGAAATGTCAAAAATACCTCTGACGTACCTTACCTCTAACCCCTATATCGGCCCTACTAACTCTAGAAACTCTTTAGCATGTCGTCCTTGTGTCCGAAGGTTAAATAACACTCCTTTGTTCCCGAGAGCTAGCCAGCTTTTTCTTTAAGTAAACCCCCGCTCTTGCAATTGCAAATCTACTATAACTCTCCGTACCTACTCTCTTTGTGCTGTACAGCAGTGCAAGCTGAGGCACATTGAGGTCACAGGAGAGGCTAATCTAGTTTGTAATGTACCCAGGAAAATGGCATTGAAAGTCTTTAATACTTAAAGCACCAGTCATATATTTATATAGAAAAGCTGCTGTAGAATGTAGCTCCCTGAAAATCACCACTTTTCAGTTTGAAGTCAACTAAATTCTGATCTGATTCATGTGATTATCGGTGTCCATACTCCCCTTCTAACCTGTCCCCCCCCACTGGTTCGACCGGTTCCCTCCTCTCGTCCTCTCAGCCGTGCTTGCGTCAGGTTCAGACGCCACAGGGGTTAGAGGTCAGGTTGACTCTGGCTCTGGCGTAGCGGAGGCGGTCGGCGTCACGGCAGGTCATGTTGGTTTCTCCTCAGGCAAGGAGAAAGCCAGCCCTGCCAGTCGTCCGCCCCACTCTGATCCTCAGGCCCCAGACAGCGAGTCGATCATTGTTGCCATGGAGAGGGTCTCTGTGCTCTTCGACAGGTACAAACACCATCCATTGTGCATTTTTGTAACAGAATCACCACCTCCATGTTTTTTTTTTTTTTTTAAATCTCAGTAGGTTTGTTGAACTTGAAAACATTTCACATTTCTTTCTCGATCATCATTTGCTCTTCTGGCGTTTCCTGTTTGCAGAATCAGGAAGGGTTTACCCAGCGAGGCCAGGGTGGTGTCCAGGATTCTGCCCCAGTTTCTCGACGACTTCTTTCCGCCACAGGACGTCATGAACAAGGTCATCGGAGAGTTCCTGTCCAATCAGCAACCCTACCCGCAATTCATGGCCACTGTTGTTTACAAGGTCAGCAGCAGGACATGAGTCCACACTTTTTTTTTTTTTTTTTGATAACACACTTGATACTTGATAGGATGTTTTAGTTGCTTCGCTCACAAGGAAAAATTGATTTATTGTCAAATGAAATTCTTTGACCACAGATATGCTGCATTACTCAGATTTCCCCTCACTTGTCTGCTTCTTGCAAAGAGATCTAGAGACTTTCACTTAAGTCTGGTCTCAGTAAAGTTTTGTTTTGACCGCACCAGCTCTTTTGTCATCCAGTTAGACAATAGGTTGTCAAGACAACACCAAGCTTTAGTAAAGACACTGGCTTCCAGTTGTTTACCAGGAATGTAATAACAGTAGTGGAACAAAATGTGACTCAACATGATTCAATTTCTTTCCCCCAAATTCATCTTTATCCAACTCCTCTCCCCAGGTTTTCCAGACACTCCATGCCACAGGCCAGTCGTCGATGGTGCGAGACTGGGTGTTGCTGTCCTTGTCCAACTTCACTCAGAGGACACCGGTGGCCATGGCCATGTGGAGCCTCTCCTGCTTCTTCGTCTCTGCTTCCACATCCCAGTGGATCTCGGCCTTGTATCCTTACGCAGCAAACAGTAGATGCAATGTTGTAAAGTATTTAAGACCTGAGGTAGGGAGGACATGAGATGGATCACTCGTTTTTAATTTATTGTTAAAGTATAATGATATTGTTACGATTTTTTTTTTTTTTTCCCCTTTAAAAGGGAAAACAACATAACTTTGTCATAACTTCATTACATCCAAACATCAAAAAACTTTCCTTGCAATTTTTTTTTTTTTTTTTTTTTTAGAAAAGCAACAATCTTAAAAAAGGCCCGAAAAATCCTGGAGGGACTGGTGCAACTGCAAGACACAAATTTGTTGTTCACCAATCAGTGTGGTCTTTGTCCTTAACCCCCCTGCTTTTAACCAGACTGCCACACGTGATCAGCCGAATGGGCTCCAGCGAAGTGGTGGACGTCAACCTGTTCTGCCTGGTGGCCATGGACTTTTACCGGCACCAGATTGACGAGGAGCTGGACCGCAGGGCTTTCCAGTCCGTCTTTGAGACCGTGGCCTCGCCAGGCAGCCCTTATTACCAGCTGCTGGGCTGTCTGCAGTCAATCCACCAGGATACATCACTCTGAGGGCAACAGACTGAGATGTGGAGGCACAGAGAGAAGGGGTGGGGGAGTGGGATGAAGCATGGGTAGAAAAGTGGATTAGGGTGAGGAAATGAGGTAGGGCGTGAAATTAGATGTATACCTCCCTCTTGAGTTTTGATGGTGGGGAAGAACAGAATGTTTAATCACATGAAGTGAAGCTCTGCACCGATATGAAGGACACTGGCTCTAAAACCTACAAACTGTGGTTCTTCCTACAACCACATTCAGCCCCACTGACCATTCCTCCGGACGAATGACAGCACCTTGAACACTTCCTTACCCAGCACCTTGATTTAAAATAAAAAACACAGAAATATAAAGATAAAAGTAATCAAACACAAAATTGCATTTGTCTATTTTCCTGTGAGGACTTGCTTGAGTATTGTGACGTCAGTAAAGTAAAAATAGAGAAAATTAAATATTTACTATATTTAAAGTTTCGATGCATCTATTTTTCAGTGCGCTTTTTGTTTGTTAGTGTTTAAAGTCTGGTTAGGACACTGACGGTGGGCTGACGAGTCAAACGCCTGCTTAATGTTGTCAATAAATATTTGAAGATTTTTTTATATTTATGTTACTTGTGGTCATTCTGACACTTTAAACAGTAGAAATTTTATGTGTGAGAATGATCACTAATACCTTTTTTTTTTTTTTTTTTTCCTATGATGAGAAAGGGGGGTGTTGTGTTGTGTTGCAGAAAAGGCAACTTGTTTGCGTTGGTTTCAACAGTTTATTATGAGGACAGATGCAGACAGATACACACTGAGCAGGAATTAAAAAAAATATCTCCTGTCTGCTGCGTTTTAACCGTTTGTGGGCCCATGAATCTACACAAATAAACCAAAATTGTAGTGATGTCTTTTTTTTTTTTTTTTTTAAAAACCAGTAGCAGGGCAAAAGCATTTCCTCTTATAATTTTATGATAAAGCTCATAGCTGTCATAGTCTTTTGTTTTTGTTTTTATTGCATTCAAGTCCGGTATGATCCTCAATGAATGATTCCATCTTTAATTAGATTTTTGTTTTTTTAATTCTCAGGATGTAAGATGTGATTTATTGTAATAAGAATCGAAGTAATTTACAGTCATCTTTAAATGGAGTTACCTTTGTATCTTGTAAAAACTAATTGTAAAGTAATATGGAAGCCATGGTGCATGATTTAAAAAAAAAAAAAAAAAAAAAAAAAAAATGTAAAGATGAGAGATCTTAAATAGATGAATAATGTGATGCCATTTTCTCTTCTGTCTGTCTTAAACACATACACGATCAGAAAATGAAAACAGCAGAACGCAGCGAGCTGAGTGTTTTATTGCAGACTTGACCTTGAGTTGCCTGCGAGCGTGATCGGGCGCCGTTACTCTGTACATACACTTGCCTTAGATAAAAGACTGAATATATGTATGTCCTGTACACTGAAAGCTTGAAAGCATGCTTAGCATTACTGCTATTTTCTTGCGTAGTCCTTAATACTGTATTTCCGTGGGTTACGGTTGCCGTGACTGTTGGAAGTGAAAGATAATGCAACACAATCCAAAGGGAGCCTTGTAACCTTAGCGACCAACAGCAGCTTTGACAAATCAACAGATGAGGAAGTGTAGCGTAGCGACGCCAAGTGACAGTGGGGGTTTTCTGTTTTTGTTGAGCTTTAAATATTGTTTTGTCTCAGTTAAAGATTGATAAATATCTCATCGTTCATTGTCTTTGTGCAGAATATTAAATACATCTAGCACTTAAACACTTGAAGTTTCTCCTCATGTTGATGTTAAGATGCTTTCTTGATATGCAATGAGTCCATTACAGTACATAAATCATACAAGTAAATACATCACAGCAATTTGTATGTTTAAATGTGATCACTTTTCAACCTTTAAAGGCAATGTGACTGGTTTCCTTTGATCATGTTAAAATAATATATTCAAACAATAAATGAGTCATCTGCAGCCGTTACTGAAATTCCAATGAGAGGCCCCTCTGAAGCAGATTAAACAAATCCTGTTTTTCTCACAAAAGCAACCATCTCTTCAAGGTCGGTTTAGATTTGTGTGGTGAGAAAAGAAGTCGAGGATGACAGAAAAACTTTTTTTTCCTGCAATTATTTCAAACCAGAAAAGACAAAATGCCTATTGGGCTTGTCTTTTAGTGTCCTCCCCAAGCATAAAAACACAAATGAGTGACTGGGGCTCCCTGTGGGGGGGTAATACGATTACCCAGAAATCGTTTTGTGGTTTTGAGAGATGGGCGTGGAGGTCGCGGACAAAGGTCATGCTTGACTGATTTGACATGCTCCACTTTAACACTTTATTTTTCTTCCATTTGAAGAATGGAGGAACTCAGAGGATAATGGAGTCATTGTTTGGGTTGTAATGAAAAAACTGAAAATCACCATGTTTCAATCTTTTCTCTGCCAAGTTCTTTATGTGCCCCATAATCTCGACTGCCTTTGTGATTAGCATGTCGGCGCTTGGCTTTAAATACCACCACCACCACTTTCTATGAAATACAGTTTCGTGATCACTCGAGTTGCCAAAATTGTGATTTATCTGATAATTTTCTGGAAGATGCACAGAGTCACAGAGATGCTCACACAAGTCTTCAGTCTGAATCCTTCCTAAACATCCTAAACAATTGCCTGTAAAAAAAAAAAAAAAAAAAAAAAAAGATTAATCACTGCATATGGTCCATTGTAGAAATCAATAAATTATTTAAAGATGTTAAAGGCTGTCTTATGTTTTCTGTAAACAATTATGATTGTAAACCAGTAGGTGTTAATAGATATGATCAGGGCGCCGCTTTGTCTCTGATATGATCAACCAGTGAGGTTACCATCATTAAAATGTTTTACCACACGCTACCAGAAAGAACAAGCTGTTGCCAGCTCAAATTAACCAGACGAGCAACAAATGGTCAAGCTGAGCTGGACAGAAACCACCATGAGAGAGAGAAAAAGAGAGTACAGTTTACTAAAGGTCTGAAGTAGCATTTTGTAATTGAAGTCTCTTATGAGACCTTTAACTCATAACCGATAATTTATATAATTCAGGTTTAACACAGGCTGCAATTCCCTTTTATTGAGCACACAGTATGAAAACATACACGGTACCTTGATTTACAACACTCATTAAGATGGGTGGTTCATGATTAAAAAGCATTAACAGGATTACTAAGCAGCTGCCATATGGTTAATGAGGCACTGATCTGTAATCACGATGGCAAAGGTACAAAGCAACTGTACATAAACACTTTTTATAGTTGACCTTTATCCTCAGCTTCGCATTTTTACATATAAATACCGGTAACATGACAGGGTGATGCAAAGTTGCAACAAAACTATGCTGCAGGTCAATACTGCAAAGAAAAAAACATCTAATAACATTGTTGTAGTTTGAATCAAAATCAGATATAACAGCTGAGCTACTCTAATAACACTTTGCACATCAAAGATTCATGCAAACACATCAAAGATTTTTTTTTTTTTTTTTTTTTTTTACACTCAGATGTGCTGAAGTATGTTAGTTTAACTCACTGGCATAAAGAGCAGCTGTGTCTCTGAAGTGTCTGGTCCCTGCTGCTCCTTCAAACCACTGTTCAGCAGCCCAGATAAACTAGAAGGGATAATTTGACCCGTATGAAGTTAGTGAAAACTCTTTGCAATTTATTTTCTTATATTATTCCAACTGTTTGAAATCCCCCCCTCCCTTTCTCCTTGCCCACTCTAAACACACCTCCCTCTCTCCTCCTCCTCCTCCTCCTCCTCCTCCTCTTAAGGCTACTTCACCAGATGGTGCTGCCTTTTCTTTTGTTTACCCATCGTCCCTGAGTTTACCTAACTAACCTTAGCTACAAAACTATGGAAACTGCCCGAGCAGCATCACCGTCGGACACCGATAAGTAAGTCATTTTTTAAGAATATCCCGCTGAGTGAAGACACTAGGCCAAACATCTTTCGCGGCACATTAAAAAAAAAGTACCTGCATCCACCTTCTACTTAGCTGACTCTGCTTTTACAACCTATTTTAGCCAGATGTAGTTTTTTTTTTGGTTGTTGTTGTTGTATTTCCCGCTTAGCGCTGATAAAACACATTCACAATCCTTGCACTCTGTTAACAATAAAACTCCTTCTATATACATTAAAGACACTTAAACCGCCGCTGTCCCGAGGCTAAGTTTTGACACCTGTGGAATAGGCTACTGTTGGGACTTTTATTTGTGATTTCTCATCCTAACTTTTGTCAATTTGTCCGCACAACTGTTCGCTAATGATTGACAGCTCCGACGACCAATGACAGCGCATGGAAGTCTGTGTACACCGCCGTTGTCATGGTTACAGACCGACATTCCAAAGATGTGGAAAAAAGGGGGGCGGGACTTAAATTTAAGCAGGGGTGGATGCACTTTTTGAACAGCAAGTCACGGCAAGAGAAAAAAAAAAAGTTTTCGTAACTTTGATGAACTGTCAGAAATAAGCATGAGTTTGTCAATATAGAGGGTTAAACGCATGTCAGGTTATTTTCTTTATAGCAGCGAACTTTATACAAGTAGCGCTAACTTTGCTAGCATGCAGCGCTAACCAAGCTAACGGTAACGCGTCAGCTAATCTCCGCTAACGTTAACGTTTTCTTTACATTATCTCAGACACTGTCGGAAGCTCCTTATTAATAAATAACCGTTCAACGCAAATTCAAGCCACAGTCCGTGTTAAGAACAAACAATACGCAGATTTTAAAGCCTGAAGCTGACGCTATCCTTAAAGTTACAGGTGTTATTGACTGGTTCTGTCAAATTTTACCTGCATGCCTGCCAGGTGTGAAAACGCCTCCGCTTAGAAAACATATTTCTCATTGGACGAAGCTGCACTGACTCCTCCCTGCACAGGTGTGGCTGTGTGTAAACTATCCTCCCATCTATATGATTTATTTACTACAAATACCGTGGTTGATAATAGTTTAATAACAAGTTTATCTTTTTGTTTTGCCGATTTTATAAACGTAATGCCACCAGAAAGGATGCATGTTTGACCTATGTTTGGAATAAAAACATGGTAGAAACTTAGAGCCAATTAAAGGAGGTAAAATCCCTCATGACTGATTCGGTTCTGCTTTGTTGTGCTGCAGGTGACTTGCCTGTGAACTGGAAGAGCGAGTGGCACCAGGATGGGAGGGCTAGCAGGACTGTGCCAGAACTGAGACCAAACTCTCACTCCCCTGCTGCATTTTGAACCGCTGCTCATTTTTTCATAGCAACTTGACGGCAGAGCTGTTTGACAAGAAGGCAGTCCCTGGATATGCCCTGTGCTCCTGCTTGAGCACAGCCCTGGGGGACATGTAATGACTCATTGAAACTTACCGAATCCATGGACAAGAGTAAACTCCCTGGCACAATGTTCAGGCAAACAGATACATCATCCAAGAGGCGCCCATGTGGTGGAGGTGGGCTGAACTTGCCTCAGCCGCCTCCATCCTCCTCCTCCATCCAGCAGGGTCGTATCCGTGCTGTGGAGGTGGCGAGAGGGAGAACAGGGTATGGTTTTACACTGTCAGGGCAGAGTCCATGTGTCCTCAGCTGTATCCTGAAAGGGAGCCCTGCAGACTATATGGGCTTGCGTTCAGGAGATTACATCCTCTCTGTCAATGACATTAATGTCTCCAAGGCGTCACATGAAGATGTGGTCAAACTGATCGGACGCTGCACCGGTGTTTTGAAACTAGTCATCGCTGAGGGAGAACGTCCCAGACGACACCATCACCACCAACGCTCTGCCGGAAGCCGCCATCACAGCACAAATACAATGGCAGCTTCTTATCTGGACTCGTGCTCTAGCGATGATGAATTGGATGGTTTCTATGACAATGGTGTTAACAACAACAACAACAGCAGATCAGGCTGTGGAAGTCGTGGAGGTTGGTACAAACCCAAACTGGATTCTAAGCAGCTTGGCATCAACAGGGCAGAGAAGGTGGTGGCAGAGCTACAATCAGGAGGGATTTTCAACATGATCTTTGAGAACTCCAGTCACTCCTCCAGCAGCTCAGACAAGGAGAGGCCTGGAGTTAGCTCATCATCAAAACCCCGTCCGTTATCTGATCCAGAGTTTCCTCCGTATCGGAACTCCTCTCGTTCACAGAGCAATCCCAACCTACTCTCTGAGGAGGAGATGGCCCAAGTGCTGAACGATGATTCAGTATTCCTAGACTCAGATTTCCGCCACATGCACCTTCATCCCCATGAAGAGCAAGATGTGGATGTAGGAGATGGGGGTGACTTGGGCCTAGAGTCTGGCGAAGGCATCCTCAACGTGGGCATGATTGTTGGCTATCTGGGCTCAATCGAGCTCGCATCGACTGGGACGAGCTTAGAGAACGACAGCCTGCAAGCAATCAGAGGCAGCATGAGACGCCTCAGGGCAGAACAAAAGATTCACTCACTGGTCCTTATGAAGGTGCGACTAAATGATTTATTTCCCATCTTTATTTTATTAGGCCTTCAATAAATCAAGATTTAATTTTATAATTTGTCCTTGTTAACTGTTTTAGCCTTAATGCTTGAAACCAATAGCCTAGATAGAATAAACTAACAAGATTATTTCAGCAGTATAGATATGGAAGCATGTCTATCATCATGCTATTTTTAATCATATCAGTTGTTTGTGATTTCTTCATAATTTTCCTTGGCATTAAGTAGCAACATGCTTTGTTTATATCTCATCAGGTCATGCATGACAGTGTGCGTCTGTGTGGTGATAGAGGTCAAGTCCTGGCCACCTATCCTGCAGAGAAGTTAGCCTTCAGCGCCTGTTGTCCTGATGACCGGCGATTCTTCGGACTGGTCACGATGCAGGCCACGGACGATCACGACGATCATCACTTCAGCTTCGTACGAGATGAAGAAGGCAGTTTAAGAACTTCTTGTCATGTGTTCATTGCAGACCCAGACCTGTGTCACCACCAGGTACGGACACACAAATGACATACAACAAGGATTTACAAATCATCTAAAAAGGAAATTACTCTGGAACTGGCTTGGTGATACATACACATACATAGACTGATCCATCCTAATTGCAACATTATAAAATATTGGAGATCTTCTTTTCTAAGGTCTGAGGATTTTACACAGAAAACTAATACAGTGGCCAAGTGCTGCTTTAGCTCAGCAGTAAAAAGTTAGTGATGAAAGATTTTCTTTGGGCACTCTCGCAAATAGAAAAGAGACAGTTTATAATAAAACAATATATGATAATTGGTCACACTGGTTTAAATTACCCATAATCTTGACCTTGCATGGTTTCAATCAGGGTAGAAATAATAGAAAAATGGTGCCAAAATGATTATGTAGATTTTGTACAGATGTAACAAATATTCTCAAATGTCTGCTTTGATGATATTGACATAAATATGTACCACAATTATGTAATAAAGTTATTGTTTTAAATTAGGGCATATTTGATCCAACAAGTGAGTAAATAAGATTAAGCATTCAGTGCCAATTTGCAATACAATATATACAATACACAATACTGTGAATGTCCAAATGTTGCTAAGAAGTTAATTTATGTGGTATCAGATTCTAACAACTGTTAAATTGTTATACGATTCACATATATTGTTACGTTTTTATATAATGGAGAAAAAAAAGACACTAACACTTCTTACTTTTGTTTTCTCAGGTTCATTTAGGTGTAGCCAGGAGGTTTGGCTTCGAGTGTACTCCTGACCCAGACACGGGAGGCTGCCTGGAATTCCCTCCCAGTTCTCACCCTCTGCTCCAGTTTGTCTCCGTCCTCTATCGGGACATGGGAGACAACATTGAGGGAGTTCGGGCTCGGGCCTTCCATGATCCAGACAATGATGCTCAACAGAACCACAGCACCAGCAGCAACAGTGACAGTGGGATTGGCAACTTTTTACCAGAAGAGAAAAGCAACAGAGTGCTTCTGGTAGATCTGGGAGGTCCTCCTAATCACAACCACATCTCTGGACCACGTCACTGGGATAGCCCACCTTCCTCCCAACAGGCCTGGAGCCCAACCTTAGGAGCTGCAGCCCCTCACCCACCTCCTCCTCCTCCGCCAGCCCTGAGAAATGGCCACTACCGTCATGATCCACACCTGGCAGACCTCCCTCACCCTCTTCCCTTACCTCACCCCGATGTCCCTGGCAGGCACTCACGAGGGGTCCACCCTCACCACTATTCACCAGGGAAGCGGGGAGGAGCTGTGGGAGGAGGAGAAAAAAGAGGAGCTGGAGGAGTAGGGGTGGAGCCACAGCGGTGGCTGCCAGTCCATGTGCTGAGAGACTGGCGTCAGCAGCACCACCACAGCCACCTCCAGGGCCTAAGCAGCGATCAGGAGTCCTACGCTGAATCCACTGACGGATGGTCATCAGCCAACTGCAGCACCCTGCCCCCACCCATGAATAAGATCCCGGCCGACCGCTACCGGGCCCCGCTGGCCCCCGGAGACCACCTGCCACCACCTGGAGGAAGCCAACCTCCTCCTCCCTCACATCCCCACACACACACCCATCGCCTGGCTGTTCAGAAGGATGAATGGGCTAAGAAACTGTTTGGTGCTGGAGAGAGGGAGCGGAGTGGAGCAGAGAGAAGTGACAGAGAGAAGAAACGAGGGAGTGCAAAGGAGGGAGAGAAAAAGGTAAGATTGAGTTGAAGTTATAAAAGTATTCAAATTGATCTGATTCTCATTTTATTTTCTATGATCTTCACTAATTTACTTACTATTCACATTTTTACCCACAGTATCATCAGGCTTTCCATGAAAATGCATTCAGTGATGTGTTACACTTGTGGGCTTTTGGGAGAGTTGTGTTAAAAATGACCATGAGATGAGAAGCCCAGGCAGCAGGTAGAATCCCCATCACACACTCCTGCTGTGGAAATTTACTCTGACTAGAGTGTGTCCAAGACTACAGTTTATTGAGGCTATAAATCCATCTGTCTTCATCCCACTGGTCTTCATCGCATTTTCACCCTCTCTTTCTTAAGGCCTGGAAATTTAACTCATTCAGTTCCTGGATAAAGTTTCTTTCACACTTGGATTGGAAACTTTTCAGCGGTTTTGAAACTTTCTTGTACTATACTGAATAATGTGAGCAACTCACTTGGCTCTCTCCCCAGACTTAGTACAAGTGGATTGATAAGTTATTTATCCCCACTGCTCCAGTATCAGATCATGTATTATGCATTAGCCTGAGACATCTGCCTTCACCTGAAAACCACCTGTTTCCCACCTTAATGAGAGTCAGTGGTGACAGCAGATCAGGTTTTAGTGGTGAATATATAATAATTTCATGATATGTGTTAAAATTAATTAAATCAGCGTAAGTTTTAGACACTAACATAGTTTATGGGGTTTATGTCTTAGAGGAATATGTAACAGTAAATTAAAACTGTTCTACTGTTCCTATTAAGATTAAACTACAGACTGCAAGCTGTAGGCTGGACATTTTTTTGTGAGAATACATTTTCTTTAAGTGAGTTATAGTCCATTGTTGGCTGGCTGTTATTGTTTCCAAAAGCAAAGAATACATATAGACAAAAAAAAACGAGAGATATATATCCAGTCTGACAGGATTCCAGCTGCATTAACCACTCCACAACCATTTGTTCAAAAGCTCATACAGTATATTTACAAGTGAATAGAAAAGTCTTGCTCTGACTCTTCCTACAATCACATATAACAGAAGTGCTGTGTGGGGATAGACCTGTGTCCACTCTCACGGTGGACAGGGTCTCAGAGACCCCCAAGGGACAATCAGAGGAAGTGTTTGCAAGGCCAGGGACAGAATAGAGGGTGACAGTGACAGGAAGGTGGATGTTAAATTCTTTGAACAATGTTCCCAGACTGGAGACGCAGAGCTTTGGAGGCTGCCTTGGTAAGTCAGGATTACTTGTAGTAAAGATGTAGCCTAATGCTAATTCTGCTTTGACAGATGTAGCTGTAGCTTCGCGTTGTTCTTTTTTTGTTGTTGTACTTCATACTTTTAGAATTACATAAACACTCTTATTGACTAGTTGCCTACAGTATGTTGCGTTTTAAGCTGTTAACTTTAATGAGTTGTTAGTATGTGCCACATGGTGGCACTGTTTCATCATTTTAACTTCTATAAACCTCTCAAACTGCCATCGTCCATTAGAAAAACAATAAAGCCATACATCAGCTGTCAGGTCGAGAAATTGTTTGATACGTGATGTTAATCTGTTCACAAGAAATAGACATGATTGTTGTT
Source organism: Polydactylus sextarius (assembly GCA_016801845.1). Lineage (NCBI taxonomy): Eukaryota > Metazoa > Chordata > Actinopteri > Polynemidae > Polydactylus > Polydactylus sextarius. The sequence goes on along the minus strand of CM028907.1, from coordinate 6,177,298 downwards.
TACTCACAAGGCAGAAATTATAAGAAAAGTTCATAATGAGTGAAGACTCTTAAAATATAATTGACTCTGAAACAAGAATTTAGTCTTGCTGAATGTAACACAATGAATATTATTATTAGAATTATTTTTTGTGTTTCATTAAATACGTCGACAGACATTTTTGATTATATATATATATATATATATATATATATATATATATATATATATATATATTTATATATAAGTATTTATCCAGCTCTTGTTATACTTGGTGCAGTTACTGTTTTTAAAAGAAATTTGAGTGTTGTTTGAGTGTGTTTTGAATGTTTCTGTGTGTGTTTGGATTTTACGTTGACAGCTGTGCTGCTGTAAACAGGAAGGATGGCTTTTTTCTGTGACATTGCTAATCTGTGCGTGTGCGCGTGTAAGTGTGAGAGAGAGAGGGAGAGAACATGATCAACAGTACAGATAAGAGCTGTGAGTTTTTAGTCTTTAGAAATTTAGTCTTTCAGATGTTTCTCTGGAAACGCTGTAGTGCAGCCACACCCCCGACAATGAGCCCATCACTGACTCAGATCTACATTTTATCATTTCCTTTTTTCGATCTGAATCTCAGCGTCTCTTCAGAACTCTATTGTTTACTCACAAGTGGCAGTGTCATCATAAATAAATAGGACTTTTTTTTAATGAACAGGTTATAGAGAGGTCATGTGAGAATGTTTATGTCCACGTATGTAATTGAGTGTTCAAATCTGTACCATCTGACACACATATGGATAAGGACACACACACACACACAGACGCAGGAGTGACTCAGTTTCCAGGCAACACTGCTGGTCATCTCCCAATGAAATGCTGACAAGACCTGCGGCTAATTAGACAGTCAGATTCAACATGCACCACAATTTGGCCTCATTGATTAAGTCCCGTCAGCATTGATTAAGTACTCATTAGTCAACTGATATATGCTCTCTGCTACAGGGTGAGGTGATTGATCGTCCAAATGCCAATTGTGAGAAGAGAAAAAGGAGAGTATGTCTCTTGTGTTTTTTTTTTTTAAACAAAAGAACGAGTTGTTTAAAGGTTAATCGTAGACGTCTGGCCAACACAAGACTGTCGCCTTTGGTTTACTGCTGTATTCACTGTGGTTGCGTCATTGTCAGATGGCTTTAGACAATAAATCCTGATGACCCAATGACTAATTATAGTCAACAGTTTATGGCATTATGTGCAGCTGGCCAACTTTAACTTAGTGGAAATTAGTGTGTTTCTACTTCTGTGGTTTTTACAAAATTATTACCATCTTGAATATTCCTTTGATATTTAACTTTGATATGTGGAAGTTCACTCAGCGGACATGATAATGACACCACTTAAATGACAATCCAGTTTTATGAGAACACAACATACTCCAAGTGTTGTTGTTACCGTGTCTTCTCCTGAGTGTGTGTCAGTGTGTGACTCCGCTCTGTAGGTGTGGTTTTGGGGTCGAGCACCAAAGAACTAGCTTGTACTTCAGGCAAATCACAGGACTGTACATGCCTGTGTCTTACATGTGGAATTTAACATTTGAGTGTAGAAAAGAAACTTGTCTTAAACAGGCATGCATGTGAAAGCTTCAGGCACATTTTCACAAGATCCTTTCTTCTCAGCTCTCATGTAGAATGTGGATTGTGTGTCTTTGTGGTGATTAATTGATACTCAGGTATTACATTTGTTTCAACACCTGTTCCACCAAACACACACTAAAACTAGTCAGAAGTTGGCATGCTGTTTATAGGTGCTCTATTGATCAAAACCTGTTTGAACTGCACCATGGTTTGGATAATTGTGGTTTAGATAGTGTAAACAAAACGCTTCCTGTTGGAAGGATGTGATGTAAAATCTGTGTCATTAAATTGACACTTTATCCCATCACAGCACTGGAGTGATGTTAACAGGGGAACCCAAGACTTTGGATACTGGTTGCCATGGTTGTTGTAACACAGTTCACAGTCCAGCAGTATTGTAAACACTGTAAAGATTCCACACACTTATAGCAAAATAATTGCACTGAATACTGGTATGTTAGATGAGATAGGTTTGATTAATTTTTAACTTTCATTGAATTAAAATGAAGTCATAATATCCCAAATAAGGACACAGACACATCATCTTACACTGGTGATTTCATTTAGATTGTGTAGTGGATCTGTGGTATCATCCACCCACTCAAGTCCATCATAGCTATCAATATATCATTGCATTGTGTGTAGCATCAAATAACTAATAAAAACCAAGTGAACACTTGTATCTTTTTCCCCTCAGGGTGGTCGGTTTCGTGGTCTGACGATGGGTTTCCCTCCTCTCCCTCAACGTTCCTCAGCCAGACGCTCCTTTGGACGTTCCAAACGCCTCAGCCTGGCTCGCTCCCTGGATGACCTGGAGGTAGGAGCTTATCTATCTATCTATCTATCAGAATCTGTCTGTCTGTCTGTCTCTCTGTCAACACAAACACACACTTAAACAGTAACAACATCTGCCAACAAGTGCTATGAGCTCAGTCTGACTGCTGTAATAGTGTCACATTTGAGCCACACGTGCACCAATCTCTAATAATAGCAGCTCATGAGCATCATACATCCTCACATGACACGTCAAACCCTCTTTGCACATCACCGTGGCAACATACACACAGCCGTAGACAGAGCCTTCTTATAGAGCCAGCCATGAAACATCAGGATAGTATTTTAGAGTTGTATACTCGAATTAAGATACCTGTACAGTTTTGATAGCAGAAACATACCCAACCTTATCTGGACACAACTAGACATGTCCTCCGGCTTTGTGTATCTGGATTTCAGCAAAGTTTGTCACAATGAACTTGTTTTTTGTATCAATTTCCAATAAATTCTTTACATGCATTGATGCTAAGGGACATAAAATACATACATAACTATGTTATGTAACTGTGTATGTGTAAGGACAGAAGTACTTCCAAATACATACATACTTCCAAACAAGGTTATGAAAGCTATGTTATAGAGAAAAAAATGGGTTAAGGGTTGCATGCATGATAAGTAAATGAACCATTTGAAATAATGCTGACACACACAAGTGGTCCATGAAGACTGAAGTCTGAACAGCAGGGTGACTGTGGCTACAATTGATCCCACCGGCATAAGCTATGTATTTAAAGAAAGACTGAGAAATGAGAAAACAGGCACAAATAATCATTCGTTATTGTCATCATACATCCTCACATGACACGTCAAACCCTCTTTTCACATCACCATGGCAACATACACACAGCCGTAGACAGAGCCTTCTTATAGAGACAGCCATGAAACATTTGAACATGAAACATCAGGCTAGTATTTTAGAGTTGTATACTCGAATTAAGATACCTGTACAGTTTTGATAGCAGAAACATACCCAACCTTATCTGAGGTTAGTTTTTGATACATGCTGTCATGTATTTAAGCATAGAAGTGCTGCATTTTCTATTGGCAGAGTGCAGTATGGCTGTATTGTTGCAGGAATGATACTTTTGCTCTCCTTTTAGCTGCAAGAAATGACCTGGTATTCAGTCATTTAAGAACCATGAGTTTTCCCTAACAATATGTCTATTTAGTTCTATTTTACAACATGTTATAAAGAGAAAGTCTGCAGCGGTTGCTTGAGTACTTTAAACAGGAAAGATACAATTGAACTGCTATCATGGTTACCACGGTAAATACCCCAGAGCCCCTGGCTTTTCACAATGTTATATTTGTTTATTTATGATGGGATTTAAATATATAACATTCTACTTGTATTCCTCTAATTTATTATTTATTTCATTTTTCCCATTTTTATCCTGTTTGATATTGTCATGTGTTTCCTTTGACCTTCCTTTTTCCTTTGAGAAAAATAAGGGAATTTGAATTGAAATTCAGTTAGTTTTATTGTGTAAAGTGTATAATAAATAATAAAACCGTTACCTATAAATAGAATAAGCACATTTATGTTAAACTGAAGTGGAACATGTGTGTTCCTCTCCAGTGTGTGTGTGTGTGTGTGTGTGTGTGTGTGTGTGTGTGTGGGTTGGCCTGACTAAAACAGTGCTCTGCTGTCTGTGAACAGGATTCATAACTGTAGTTTTGGTCTTAAGATAAAGATCTGAAGAAAGCTAAATGTTTCCGCCGTTTAGAGGCTACTGGGGCACCCTGAGAGCAGATAAGCAGATCCCACACTGTCGCTTCACTAGTGAGGTTTTTTTTTATAATGTACATTTTTGGCATTTTTTTCTTTCATTGAACAAAACAGTAGACAGCGACAGGAAGAAAAGGGAGAGAGGGCAGAGACTGACTATTATATTCTAGTCCCTGGTTGGGCTGACTCATTAAGAGAAGTTGTTTTTGTTTTGTTTTATGTGTGAGAAAAATCTTGTGAGATCAGAAAGTAGATACCTCGTGTACTGTTTTAATGTCCGTGGTGTACTGTGATTCACACATTTCTGTCAAATACATCACTATACAATGTGTCTTTCAATCAATTCTGTTCATTTTCTTTCAATCAATAAGAAAGGTCATTCATCATCAGGTGGTAATGTCAGAAACACCAGTTCATTTGTGCAGACATTTGAATTTCTCACCATCCTGTATGTCTAATACTTGGCTAGATGTTTCTTGGTCTCATTGTCAGACCATCTCATGGTTCCTCTCCCCTCGTGACCCCTTCACCCTCCCTCCCCCTCCATTCTACCTTTTTTCTTCTGGTCGTTAGGCCTTTTTCACTTGCTGCACATGCGGTAATGTTGAAAAACAGAGAGGGCTTTGTGTGGTGAGGGGGGAAGGACGGAGAGAGATGTGTGTGTGTGTGTGTGTGTGTATGTGTGTGAGAGAGAGAGGGAGTCCGTACGGTGAAGGTGGTGGGGGGCAACAGGGTTTGAAGTGTTAGCTTGCACTTCTAATGAGTTCTGATGAGCAATAAGCTGACATTCCCCTCGTTAGAGAGGCCTCAACACAAAGGCACATACAGTAAAGCTACACACACATACACATATGCAGGACAGATACATACACACACATATGACAAAAACCAAGTCAGTAGCACACAAACACATCAAGACACGCAAGCTTGATTGCACTATAATACACACACACACACACACACACACAGAGTCTTCAGCCATCTTGCTAGCTGTGCCATTTAAGCTTTTCCAGCAGCTTCCAGACTTCATGCTGTAGTTACAGTGTGTGTGAGTGCTCAGGCCTGTATGTATATGTCTATGTCTGCCGGACTTGATCTATATCTCATGGGTCTGACTGTGGGGCTTACACACACACACACACACACACACACACACACACACACACACACAAAACAAAGACAAACACAGACAATGTCTTATGACAGCAGTAAGGGGAAGGAAATCAGGCTGGACACAACTACACATGTCCTCTGGCTTTGTGTGTCTGGATTTCAGCAAAGTTTGTCACAAAGAACTTGTTTTTTGTATCAATTTCCAATAAATTCTTTACATGCATTGATGCTAAGGGACATAAAATACATACATAACTATGTTATGTAACTGTGTATGTGTAAGGACAGAAGTACTTCCAAATACATACATACTTCCAAACAAGGTTATGAAAGCTATGTTATAGAGAAAAAAATGGGTTAAGGGTTGCATGCATGATAAGTAAATGAACCATTTGAAATAATGCTGACACACACAAGTGGTCCATGAAGATTGAAGTCTGAACAGCAGGGTGACTGTGGCTACAACTGATCCCACCTGCATAAGTTAAAGAAAGACTGAGAAATGAGAAAACAGGCACAAATAATCATTCAGAGGTCAAATGTACAAATATAAGTACTAACAAGTCTCACAACAGGCTGATTGCGAGGCTGATTGCTGCTGTTTACTCCCTGAGCCGCAACATAATGATAGATGGAGGAAGGTGAAATGTCTCTTCAGTGGAGCTCAAGTGTTCATGGGAGAGACAATTCCAAGAAGATCTATCACATGACAGAAATGTTTTATCGTTGCAGGCAGTGTTCTCTGTATAGAGGGAGTTTTTCCTCTCCATTGTCACAGAGTGTTGTTCACTGTGGGAAATGTCGTTTTTTATCCTATGATATTATAAAGCACCTCGAGATAATAGAATTAAATTGGCTGCTTTCTAAGAAAGAAACTATTTTATCTGATTATCGTAAGGTATTTGAAGAGGGATGGAGATAATGTAAAATTCTTTAAGACATGACAAGAAAATGTTTGTTGAAAATTCTTATACATCTCTGATATAGATATAATTTTACAAACAAAGTTATGTCCCGCCTGCTGCAGTAAGGACCGCTGCCATCATGTCAAATTGAATTCATTCAATAAATATCGTTATTGAATTAATTCTTCTCAGTTTCTAGTTATTGAAAAATTATACTAATTTAATTTGTTGGACAGCTCTAATCTCTTTTAGGTAAACACAGTTAGATTTAGATAACTGAGAGGTTTTAAAAGATTGTGCTGACACAAACTTTGACATTAAGAAAATCTGAACCAACTGTCACCAAATGATTGTTCTGATCAATTGTGGTCAAACATTCATGAACTTGAGTTATATTGTTTACACAGAATCAGTCTTTTTTTTTTTGTACAATTCTTAAGATGATGTGATTTTGTGTGTGTGGATATTTTTGGATGTGTGTCCTTGCTTTTTCCTGCCAAAAATTAAATGATTTTGTGTTTCCCCACCAAGACAAATGCTATCTGTTTCTCTACGAGGAGTAGTAGGAAATTTAAACTAATCTCACACACAAAATGTCATGGCCCTAACTGTGAGACATGTGCCTGTCTTCCACTGTGCTCTAAGGTCAAATCACTGCAGGCATTTTTTTTTTTTACTTTGTTACATTTCAAATTTTTCAGGATATATGCACCTTTTCAGCTTAAGACATCAACCCTCCCACAAACCTAAACCAAAATATTTATATTAATGCACTTTACAAAGAGAAGCACAACATTTTATTATTATTATTTCATTATATTATACTATCATTATTTTTAAAAAAAAAGTGGTTAAAGTGTTAAAGGTTAGGTTCACATTTTTCTTAAGTCTGTTCTCTAAGACATGGCCCATACACACATTGCAAGTATTGCTGATTACTCAACTGTTAACAGATCCTCTTCTATTTACAAGTGATTACAATATACATGACAGGATGAGACAAAAATAGTTTCTAAAGTTCAGCTGAAGCTAATATGTGGTTGGCTTCAGCTGAATTCCCTCTTTTTGTGACAGTGTCTCTGTGCTAAACTACAGGGGTGACATGGGGACGAAAGTATATTTTAGTGACTGACTTTGAATATACCTACTAAGCTTTGAGTTAAGAGGTGTTTCATCAAAATCAAAATAATCATTTTCTAATTAAACTTCTGGTTATGAATCAAAGCCACCCCATTTTAATGTAAAAAAACACCTTTAATCCCGTATGCCCACCTATTTCTACTCCACTTTTACTGCAACTTTATAAAATAATTACAACATATCTCCATCAGATGTGCTTCTCAAACAGCTGATACCAGTGTCGACAACTAGTCAGGAATCTGCGGAAATGGTTTTAGCCACGTGGTGACACTGAACTGAAGTCATGGATGACTTTTGTCTGCAGTTGTTCCCTTTTTTAATCCAAAGCACATGTTACTTTTAAAATCCCATATTGAAAGTCTTTCAAATGACTTTCCGGAGCAGTTAAAAGTTAATGTTGTGAAATTTTGTGCCCGTGGTTTGACTCTGAACTCAGCTGCCTCCTGTCTTGGTTATTTATCAGTGTTGAGGTGCTGCTGTCCTCACCCCTCAGCCAAGTGGAGGACCAGTATGAGGGGTGTGTGTGTGTGTGTTTTTCAGCGGGTGTATGTGTGTGTCTGTGTGGGGGTGTTAGGGTGAGTAGCTCCACTGTGTCAAGGCATGTTGAGGAATGCAGCAAACTCTATGTGCTGTTCAAATTATTGCAACAGATATCAATCATTGCTGTCAATTGGAGGTTTTCCTCTGTCTTACTTCAGTACATTCTATGTTTTAATCTCTCTCTGTCTTTCTCAATTCAAATGCCCCCCTGCCTGCCCCCTACCCCTGCCCCCCCTTCTACCCATCATGAATGTCAATTTACTCTACGTGCTCCACACATGCGTAGGGCATACTAAGCAGATGACAGAGGAGCACTGAGGGTGAACACATTCAACTCCGCGTTGGTTTTTATGTGTGGGTGTGTGTTCCTTAATGGCAAAGGGGGTCCCCCTCTGCAGCCGTGCCTCCGCATTCGTCTTGAGTGTGTATAAGCGTTCATCTCTCAGCCCACAGCAGTGTGGGTGGAATAGAAATTATACCAGGGTGGGTGGAAAAGCAGAGGAAGAGGACGTTGGGAGCAGAGAGGCAGGGCGAGGGAGACGAGAGAGAGAGAGAGAGAGAGAGAGAGAGAGAGAGAGAGGGAAATGAGAGGGAGGAGGAGGAAGAGGAGGGGGTGAGAGAGAGAGAGAGAGGGAGGGGGAATCTAGCTTCAGTGACATTCTGTAGCGATTTGGACATTTGAAAGCCACCAAGCTTTGCCGCTCCGTCTCTCTGCACTTGTGCACGCGCACACATACACACACACACACACACACACACACACACACAGACACATACACACACACACGCATTCAACAGCTGATGACAATGTGGACTGAGAGGAGCTCTCACATGCAGTGCTGAGGATTACTCATCTCTTTCTCCATGGAGCAGCAAACTTTAAGCGTTGATTCTGAAACCACTGCTGATCCTGTGAGTAAATGAGCTTTGTGTGTGTGTGTGTGTGTGTGTGTGTGTGTGTGTGTGTGTGTGTGATCTTTCCCTTGCTCGTGTCGTATGTAGTCATATGTGTATGTGGATACATGCTACATAATTGGTGTTAGACTGTGTTACTGTAGCAGACGCATTTGCTCTTGAAACCTTGTCAGCTTCTATTTAAAGCCTTATTGAACTCTTAGTGGTGATTGTGAAGTTTTACATGTATTTATCAGGATAACTGAAGTCTTTGCTTGTTACCGCTTTTTTTTTATATGGCACCTCTGGCAATTCACAATTATCATCCAGTATTTATTGATTTGGTAAAAAAAAATGGAATTTAATACAATAAAACTTTAACAGTGAGGCCTATCTCTGGAATGACAGTCATGTGACTTGTAAAGGCCAATCATCAGGCTGTTTTTGGATTTGTTGCGTCAAAGGGAAACCTGTTGATTCTCTTTGTTGGTTCATGCTGTTCGATCAATTCAACCAAAAAAGATCAGTTTGTTTTTGTTCAATGTTTCTTGAAAATATGAATACGTTGTAAAAGTGATGCTAATGTTTGCTGCTTCATATTGTGTCAGTGTATGTGAATTAGCGTGTGTGCAATTTTGAGTGAAGGAGTTTTGACAGTGTGGTGGAAAGCAGCGCAGGACATTATTTCACTAAACACAGCGGTGAGAAGAGTGCGGCCTGCGAGCCCTCTGTCACACTGCAAGCACACACCCACACACACACACACACCCACACACACACACACACACATACACACACAGACATAAAAAACTCATTCATATCACAAAAAAGTGAATCAGCACACAACCAGATGCCCAAAGATAAGAACCTGCACGCACATCTCTTCTCCTATGTGTGTGTATTCTTCCTGTGTGAGGGCTTGTGTGTTGTGTGTGTTTGCGTGTTTCTCGTGATATCCCCTGGGAGCAGAGTGAGATGGGGAAGGAAAATCAGATGATGAGACAGGATCAACGCCGGTCCTGTACATAGAACACCTCAGGCGGCCAGGAGTCACATCGGACCTAGCATCCATTTCAAATACACACAAGTGCTCTTTTTTATCTTCAACAATTGCCAGATGGGCACAGTTTAACACATCAGCACAATCAAACAGTGTCATGTGATATGTCATTCATGGGCCTGTGTATTATATCGACTCACAGATGCACAGTGTAGATAGAATAAGAAAACATGCTCACCAGTTTGAAGCTGCAGCTCATTTTATAGTATTTAGCTGTAGCTAAATATCCGGGTAAGTGTTTCAGTTGAATCTAATGGTGAAAGTCCACTTGTGACCACTGTTCATCTTTACTAGTGCAATTTTCCTGTTTGTCATGAGTCATAATTTCAAGTTCTCTCTTTCCTTTTTACACAGTATTTATGAACTGATGAATTAACCATTAATCCACTAATTACTGTGAATTAGTAATAAGGCAACACATGAGTCATCAAACAGTCTGTGGTTTCACAAATGAGTTTTCTTGGAAATGTGACGACTTTTCACACAGAGACCAGACACATTGTGAATGGCGCATCTATGCTGACCTCCTACATAATGTTATAGATGTGTTGCCCCATCAGCGTTAGCAGTTGATGGGTCAACACAAATATCAAAAGGCTCAAATGATCAAGATGAGTGACTCACCTCAATCATGGCAGCAGAGGGCAGTGTTGAGTTTCTTTGGTTTTATGTCATTTTGTGCACAGCAGAGAAAACAGAAGCAGAGTATGATTAAACTCTTCTCTGCTAACGTTGTTCTTTTGACAGATTTAAATATAAGGTTATCCCTTGCATGTTTTTGCTGCTGAGCTCAGTAAACCATTAAAGAAGACTACATGTTGATTCCCTCTATGTTGCTGAATAAGTTTTTGAAAGTGACAGAAAAGCAGGGGAGCGGGTGAGGGTGACGTATTAAAGGGGATTGTGGGTCTCTGCAGTAAAGACTCTAGTCTTCAGTACATGATGCGCACTCACCTGTTTGAGTGTGAGCTGAAACATCATACAAGAAAAAAACATGTAAGATAACACAGGTATGATTGGGAAATACAGTGATATAAAGTGAATTTACACCACTTTATCAATTTTCTTGAATGTCATTCTGACTCCTGCAGTCTTCAGGTATATAATTCACTGACTTTAGCCAAAACCCATTTTTCTCTCTTGTTATTTTATTTATATTTAATTAGAATTTCAGAAAATGTCACTATATTATAAAATAGCTTTAGATTGTTTGTGGAAAAACCTCAAATTAACTAGTTTTTTAAGTGTGTCAGCATGTTCGAAACAAAAATAAATGACATTTGCAGTGACAAAAACAGTCAAAAGTTAGAAACAACTAACCTGATCATGTCAAATATTCTGAATAATTCCATTTAGAACCTAACATGTCCCACTTAATGCAACAAAATGTCATCTAAACAAACTGTTTATGTGTTGGTTCAGTCAGTACATTGTCAATAAATATGAATAATAGTTTGTGTACAATGTAACCATGTGAATACATGCGGTTAGCAGAACACAGTGTTATATTTTATTGTGGAAGCACAAAAATGACTCAATAACTGACTGAACATGTGTACTGCATGTGTGTGTGAGTGCACCTCTTTGTCCATGTGTAGCTCTGTTGTCTTACTGTCATCTGATATCTACTGAAGAGAATGTTTCCCTTTTATGTTGAACTGCCCTAGAAAAGACCATGATCTCACACACTCACACACACACACACACACACACACACACAAAGAAAACAGAGCTGCTTGGCTAGACCACAGGAATTAGGCTAAAGAGAGGAGTGAGACATGAGAAATGTACTCTCCTCTCTTTGTTTTCTTCCCTTCTCATTTTGTCCCCTCTGTTCCTTTTTCTTCAGGATGTAGATTTAGTGAGCTTAAACTTTGTCATATCCCTCCTATCCCCTGTGGCGCTCTGTTTCTTCTCTCCTCCTCTGTGTTGATAGATATGTTATGGCGTGAGCTTGAACACAGGTTACTCATACATCACTTACAGTTCTTTCCTTTTCCTGGAAACTCGGACACGTGCAAAAATAGGATTATGGAAATGTTTTGGCTTCTATCTACATATCTATCAAATAACTTGTACATCTCACATTCAGCTACTACCTGCTGGACCAGGTTGAACACACACACACACACATAAAACACTCACACACACACACACATTCACTGTACATATCTTTCCTATCCTTGAGTCATTACAGGAAAAGACAGTAGTATTAAAAAAATCCACTCCATAGAGGTAAAAGAGAAGGTGTAACAGAAACTCTTACTCTTTTTTGCCAAAACAGGAAATTAGGGGGAGCTAGGTGTAGGCTCAAGGCCATATACACAAACTCAATTGCAGCCTTTGTTTGTGTGTTTGAGAGAGAAAGTGACAGAGTGTGTGTGTGTGTGCTGTGGGGTCCTCTGTCCTGTTAAGTGCCTTTGTTTGACCCAGTTCACCACTTTAACAAACAACAAGTTTAACAAGTATTTTCATTAATATTTTTACATTTTGAAAACTAAAGTTGAAATTTCTGTTTTAATTTGTCTCTTCTCCTCTCACTCTGGTTTTAATATGTGAATCCATAAAGAAAATTACATTACAAAACATTGATCACAGTTGTATTGGATCATAACTGAACCTGCCCAACTATGATTTGAACAGGGAAGAGTAGGTGGAGGGAGGAGAGGTAAGGGGCTGCGCTGCAGCGTGATTGGCAGACTGACCTTTGTTCCCTCCCCATCTTTATAACTGCTGCCTGATGGGGGCGTGTCACTATGGAAACGGTGAGAGAGTGTGTGTGTGTGTGTTGGCGTGTGTGTGTTTTAGAGAGAATGGAACTTCCTAGTCAGTCTGTCAGCTCAGTGTGTGGAGGAGTGCGTGTGTGAGAGAGAGAGAGAGAGAGAGAGAGAGAGAGTGAGGCGTATATAACGTAGTAATGTAAGAGCCAGATTTACTTCTCGCAACTTAAGCTTAAGATAGTTAAAGTTAATTCAAAGTTGTGTGTGTATGTGTGTGTCTGTGTGCGAGACACAGGCGTTCTGAGGCATGGCTCCATCCAAATCAGCTGCCTGGATGAATTTCCTCCGCTAGATAGAAGCTCTGTCAGCGTGTGTGTGAGTGTGTGTGTTTGTGTGGTTCACATATGTAGATCGAGCAGTCAGTGGGTTTCCTCCTCCGTGAGAGGGGAGCAGGATGAGCCTGAGGAAGAGGCTCTCATTCAAGCGGGTGCGACACTTCAATACAGTGAGTAGTAGACACACTCATACACATACAGAAGCTCAGTTAGTTGTTGACTCATCTTGACTTTTACTTTTTTCATGTTTGTAGAATTCAAATATTCCTGCTTTCAGTGATGGTTTATAAACCAAAGCTTTTTTGAGCAACAAACCAAAGTCTAGCTGTTATCCTGCCAAACTGTCATCAGTGGAAAAACTTTGCAGCCGCAAAAAAAAAAAAAATCAGCTCCAATTTTATGGTTGCTATTAATTTTGAATCTTTGTTTTCATTTCTCTTTTCACAAATAATATTAAATCTGACAGTGATGGAAACAAAGAAAGAGAAAAGGAGAGTGAGGCTCAGTCAGTAAACTTAGCTCCATACCTGTGTTGTGGTGGTCACTATAATTGCGAGAGACAGGGACAGATGGAGGAAAGAGGTAACTACTACCTAGAGCAAAGTACACTGGGAGATAAGGGGAATCCATCACCTTCACTGTGTGAGAGGAAAAACAAAGGGATGAGAGGGGGCGTTTATAGAGGACAAATAGAGATGAATTAAGACATAATACGAGGGGCAGTGGACGGGGGATCCTAGGAAACAAAATGGACACATGTTGAAATGAACAAGACATCCTATCTGTTGTTTTTAAGAAGGAAGAGACTTGGTGATGGCAGATTGTGGAACTGTGTATAAAGGTAAAATGAGACAGAAGGAAAGAAAGACTAACAAGAGTTTGAGAAAGCTCCAGGCTGTTTCTCTTCCTCTCAAAGCCAGATGTGTTTGGGCCAGAGCAGGCGATAGAAAGAAAGAGAATTAGAGACAGGGCCAGACATTGAGACAAATGGAGGCGCAGACGTAGCTTTTTTTTTTTTTTTTTTTTCTTCTGTGAGTCATATGTTTTGTACATTTCACCTCGAGGGCCTGTCTTGTATACATGTTGTGAGAAAAAGTGTGAAAAAAGTACAAGTGTCATGCAGCAGGTGAGCTGAATTAGTTCTCTCATTTCTGGTGAAATTAATTTGACGCAGTGTGTCAAGTGGCACCTCTGAGAGTGCACAGGTGTTTTGACTGAAATATTCAATCAGATTTTATTGTGTTTACTTCTTGTTCCCCTTTCTGTCTGTGTGACGCTGGTGCGTTTAAGGCAGCGAGCCAAGTGAGAGACACATTAATCAGTGGCTTAGCCTGTGAGTCACATCTCCTGTGTGGCTCTATTGTAGAGAAACAGACATTATCTACATTCCTTCCTTTCACAGAGAGTGTATATTGATTCCTGAGTACATCGCAGGGATCTAGGGATTTATCCCAGAATTCCTGAGATGGTGGCAGAGGATTTCACTCTAAAAAACTAAATTTTGAGATGTTTTTGAAGTTGTTGGGATGGTGAATACATAGAGTCTATTGACACTGTGTTGGCTGATTGCTGCGTTTACTTATTTGTTGATGTAGTCAGTTATGTATTTTAAATTATTCCAAAAAAGTCTGCCTCTTTTAAATTTTGGATTGTATCACTTTATCTTAGTGTTGCATGAAAAACATTCACTCACTCATGCACACACCTGCACAGCCTCATTTGACTTTTGGATCATTAGAGACCTAATCAGCTTGTTCACCTCATCCTTTCCTCTCAGGGTTAAGCTACACAGAAGCTAAGCGGTTTCATGGTTGCCAATCCTGGCAGGGTGACTAGTCTTCTCAATGGCAGCCACTATTCACCTCATATTCAAAAGTAAACACACAGGCACGCACACACTGAGACAGCTTCCTCCTTCGTTGGAAGTGTGTGCATGTGTGTGTCTGTGTGTGCATTTGCATGAGTGCAGTTGGGAAATCTGTCTAAGTCACCTTCCAATGACAGCATGTGTGTGTCAGTTGTTCGGTTAAAGGTGTGGTCTCCTGCAGTAATGCCAGTGTTTACAGGCATGTGAGCAGATATTTTCAGTGTTCTCTCATCTTTTAGTCTTTTCAGTCGTCCGAGTAGATTCTTCTTCTCTACCAAAGGTGGCAGTTACAGCTGCTGTGATGGAGCCAGGAATAGGTTCCTGTGGTACAAACAGTGTTGTCTTTGTGTGTGTGTGAGAGTGCATATGTTACCAGACAGTTTCTCCCAGATAGAGATTTTTTATTCACTATGTTAAGTGTTACTGGCTGCTCTGTGTCTCATCCTATAAAACAGAATGTCAGTTTCCAGGAATCATCTTCCACATAGACGCACATATACAGTGACAGGGAACATTTCGGAAAGATAAGATTGTTTAAGAAGACTTTTATTGCTTCATATATCAATATTATGATAACAGTGAGAATGAACAGCTTTAAATTGTGCCCTGTGTTTAACCAGAGTTTGAACCTGGCGTTCAGGCTTCATAACAGATGATGTAAGCCACCCCTCTCCCACTAGTCACAGCTAATAAAGCACTTGGGACCTCTGCACACAGTGACCAACCACTCCCTTCACACACACACACACACACACACACACACACACACACACACACACACACACACACACACACACACATACATACACAGCATAAACATGCCAGGCATGTGGCTACAAGGTGGCACATTATGCTTAAGGAGCTGAAAGTAGGAGGATGTTGGTAATTGAACATGTTGTGACCTGTAGACACTGTTTTTAACCATAATGCAACAGGTCATCTTATCACTATTAATCAGCAAAACAATTATGCAAAACAGCGTCATCCTTTCCAAAAGCCACTATCACTGGTTTTTTGAGGACATAATCAAATTTCTGTGTAATTCTGTTCCTCTGTGTTTCCATTAGCTGTTTCACAGACACGATTCAGTTGTCTTATCTTTCGTTAAAGTAGGTGTCAGAGAGATGTGTGCTTATTGTATATTATATTGTATAAATGTCTGCTCAGCTTCCACTCTTTGACTGTACTGCCCTTCTCAGAGCTTCATAGTAGTATATAGTCTTATGCAGTTGTTGACAGACATTTTTATGAATTCCAAGGTCAAATTGATGTAATGAAGTCGAACTGAATTCCATATTGTTTGTCTGATTCTGAAGGAACCTTTATCTAAACATCCAGTTCATCAGACTTATGGACTGTAATGTAATAAAACTGTTCCTAGAAATGGCTGCCATGCAACATCATAACTGGTTCTCTCTGAGACTGTTTGAATGACAAATGTGTTGACACATTAATTGATAACAAAAAACCATTAGCTATGGTACTGTGTGACTTCACAAAATCCATAACCACATACACATTCTGAGGTTTTGCTTGGAAATTTGCTTTTTTTCTCTGAAAAAAATAAACTTAAGTCCTCCACAAATGTGGAAACCATTATCATGACCATCAGTCATGTGCTGCTGTGTCACTTTTTTTTCTGCTGATCTTATCTATGCATTTACTGTTTGAGGGGAGCATAAAAGCCACATTAATATCTGTGAACACTCAGCATCAGAAGACAATAACCACAAACAATATCTCTGTATGGCATAGCAGTACATCTCTACTGCCAGTAATACTGAAGTAGTGTGGAACTTCTCACAATTTGAAAGTAGTGGAGGCTAAAAGTAGCACACATCTATGTAAATGAAGGCACAGGACTTCTTTGTTGCATACTGTGGGAGGTATATTTGATATTATGATTCTATATTATCAAGACTGTTACATTTTCCAGCTGCATGTTTCTCTGTGGATACGAGGTTTGGGAGAATGGAATGGAGGGAAAGTCTGGAAAACCCCAATCATGTGGGCTGTCAGGAATGACCAGGACCTGCCAGGATAGGAGGGGGAGTCACGACTGGAATGGCTAAGGAAGGGTTGAGGGAAAGGGGGACTGGATTTGAGGAGTTGATGGAGAGAAATTGGGGGAAAGAGTGGGATAACTGGAGAGGAGGAAAAGAAAAAACAAAAGGAGAGCATTTGAAAATAGGTTAGAGGAAGTTATAGGAGGAGAAGAGAGGAGAGGGGATTTGGGGCCTCAACCAAGGGGCTAAGCCACTCCACCACCAAGTATGCCTGGAAGTGATCACACTTGAGCTGAATGGGGATGGGGGAGAACACACACAAACACACACACACTCATTCATGTATCTACAAGAATGTACTCTCCATACAAAAGACACATCTCCAACAGATGTTGACCATATGTATACACACTATAAGCTACACCCCCCAAAAATTCACAGCATGTTAGAACACACACATGAAATACACACACATCAAACACAAAACATATGCTGCTGAAAAGTGTGAGATGTGAAATGTGTGGGATTGTAATCAGCGTTAGGACTGGGTAACCAGTTTCCACTGGTGAGGTTTCAGCCTCGGAGATTTTCTCATGTCCTCTGCAGCAGCTCGACCACAATCAGCTGCTATAAAGTCACATCAAATCTCTTTTCACACGTTGGTGCCAACCTCTGCTCTTCCAGGGACAGTCTGAAATAGCTAATCCCAGTGATTATGTTGGCTGTGCCATATGGTCTGGACAGACTGGCTCAACTGAGGAAGATGCCAAGATGTGCATGAATTAAATCAGCACGTATGATGTACTAAGAGGTTAATGTAATTAGATTTACATAGTGTAGTCTGAGTCAGAGAATCACAGGTTCTGCATGTGCTCGATAGTTTTTTACATTTAAAAGCTGCGCTAATTTATGAAAACCGTCTCCTTGACAAACTGGAGAATTAACTACGTAAACATGTTCCAAAGAAACATTGTTAGTGGCAGAAATACTGTAGGCTACTGTAAAAAAAAAAAAAAAATACTGTAAATTTTGAGTGTTTCTGAATGATGGTTAGTGTTGGAATTAGTGACATGAGATACAATATAAGGCTTCACGAAACCAGACCAGATACCAGCTTCTTCCTTATTGTGTACATGTTTCTGACATTTACAGTGTACCGTACAGCTGTGGAAACTACAGTAGACGCTTCTATTTTTATTCTAATTCTAGTTTAAGTTTTGTCATGTCAGTATTTTAAACACACACATTTATATATATATGTGTGTGTGTGTGTGTGTGTGTGTGTGTGTGTGTGTGTGTGTGTGTATGTATATATGTATAATCATCACTGTTTTTCACTATCACTATCCTACTCTGGTTTCTCTATTTGTTTACTTCCATATAGGGTTTAGAGTGGTTTTCTTACATAAATGACATTTAATAAATGACGTCACTGCAGACAGCTGACAGTCATTTGGCCTCTTAAGGTTATGTAAATTCTTAGAAATGACTAACTACAAGTGTTTACTAGTTCCCTATGTAGAGTGAGGGGATTTACTCAAAACAGTAGCACTTCCCACTCTACTAGTGAACTTTCACTATTAGGATAAAAGTGTGGACTCGCGGCAGCCCAGTGTTTAGTTTGATTATGATATAAAATGTAATTTTCTGCTGAGAGGACGTAATGATGAAGCCTCAAAAATATGCTGAAATATGCTCTTATTTAAAGGGCTGGTCCTGCTTTGCAATGACCAAAGGGACTTGTCGTCACTGTATTTAATGACATTCACCATGTCAAATGAGGAAAAACCTACTTGACTTAAAATAAAAGTTATAAGTCTGTCGCACATTAACATTGCTGATTTTTAGCTGATAGAATATCAGCCGACGAACTAATTTATATTGTCTGGTGTTCACATATTCTCTTGGCAGCTCTGTTTTTGCGTTTAATTGTTGCCAACCCTTTCTTTCTCGTCTTGCTCTCGTCTTCGCTTCTTTCTTTCTCTCTTCCCCCTCTGGTCCTTTTGTCCTTCTGCTTTGCCTGAATCACAGAACTTTTCAACTATATGCCAGAGTTAGTTACATTGCTGATGTCTGTGTTGAATGATCTCATCCCAGCTCAGCATGTCTGGGAAAAAAATCACTGCACTGTGTGTGTGTGTGTGTGTGTGTGTGTGTGTGTGTGTGTGTGTGTGTGTGTGTGTGTGTGTGTGTGTGTCTGTCTGTCTGTCTGTCTGTCTGTCTGTCTGTCTGTCTGTCTGTCTGTCTGTCTGTCTGTCTGTCTGTCTGTCTGTCTGTCTGTCTGTCTGTCTGTCACGGACATAGAATTTAAGTTCCATATAATTTTGGTAACTGTGAGTAAGCAAGCATCACACTTCACTATGATACTGGGGGCAGGTAGGGCCTAAAGTTTCCCTTTTCACCTCCTTTCTCACACACACACACACACACACACACACACACACACACAGTAAACTCCACCCCTTTTCTTGCAGAACAAGCACAGCCAGTTCACAGATGATTCCACCCACACACAAGGCAGTGAGTGTGGGCGCTAACCTTACTGTACCATGATGTGAAAGAGTGCGTGTAATGATGGGCCAGGTCCTGTGACAAACGCAGTTGGCCTGTGTCTGTGTCTCCATGTGGCAAAAAGTACATGCCCAGGCAGCTGCTTTCTTTGTCCTCTAGTGGTGTTAGAGCTTGTGTGAATGTGTGTCATCCGAGTGATGGTTGAAGATCTTAATCCATGTCTCTCTGTGTTTTTTTACAGTCTGCTGCAGTCTCCGATGGAGGTGAGTAGATGTTTTTTTCAGTATCTAATATCCTCAATACCTTGTATCATAATCTTTACATTAATCATTGTCCATTTTAAATTCACTCGTCTCTGTTATTTGTTTATTACAATCAACTTACAATAGTATGTAAAAGTGTAAAATACTGTGCATAGTTTATTGTTTTGGACCATTTGTCCAGTTCCAAACTGTGCATCATGGCCAAGCTCATATTGTACACCCCACTGATAGTTACAGACTTTCACTAAATTCACACAAAAGGCAGACAGTCTTGTTTTACCTGTTCAACTTCTGCCCCACCTCTGTCTGCTCTACTTCTACTCCTGGTTGAAATCTAAAGATAGTTCCAGATTTGTATACACATGAGCTGGACATGCTGGCACGTAGTAGGAAGTCACTGGTAAATTTGAGCAACTAGTTCTTACTAATGAGTTTGTTATTTGCCTGAACTCAGCAAATCTCTTCTTAGCTGCACAAATAAGGAAAAGCTTCTGAAAGTCCATGTGATGATGCATGCATAAAAACTGACTCAAGCAATTGTTTTAAAAAAAAGAATGAGAGAGAGAGAGAGAGAGAGAGGGAAGTTGAAATCCTGTTAACTTCCTCACATCCACATACCTGGAACAAATCCAAATGTGAAGTAGGTTTATCAGACTGTCATCTCAGGAAGTTACAGAAAGTTTTGGACAAAGTTTGGTCAGGAAGAAGAAGATTTTGGGGAGGGGGTTTGAGACTTCAATGACCTGTTAATATCTGTCAGACAAACCATTCAGCTACTGTTTTTAAATGGATTAATTCTGCTGTCTATCATTGTGTTGTGTTGAATTGGATCTAATCTGAAGTAAACGTGTCTTTTCTCTGTAATTAGCATGTGACAACAATAACAAAAGCTCTCAGATTTAGGAGACTTCTAATGGCGCTTTAACGCCTCACAAATGCACATGAAAGACACAATTTACTGCAGATGGGAGATAAAAGGAAAAAGAGGAGGTGAGAAACAAGACAAAAGGTTGGTGTGGAACCCGTGGCAGACGTGGTCACTGTCGGCTCTAATGTAGAAGTGTTTATGGCCACTTATTTACACCACATGTCTCTGGACGAAAGAATGTTTTGTCAGTAGCCTTTTCAAGGTGGGAATGCTGTGACTTTTTCCACCTCGCTGTTCTGCACAAAACGTATGAAGGTGGAAAGGTATGGGATATTGTTATCCCTGTCACAGCTTGGCAAGAAAGATATAACAAGGGGTCTTCTTAACTGCAACAATGGAAGATCTCTGTGATCTCTGTAGGCGCTAGTAAGTGAAAACCTGGCTCTCCTTCCACATGTGCAAAGGTTTGGTGAAAGTTTTTCAGACTGGAGGGAGTCGTTATTTTATCACCTTTTTGTTTCTGGCCGGTTGATTTGTCACTAGAATAAAAATTGACTTGTGTTACATTATGCGCACACAGCAAGCGACTCAATAATTTCTCTGACAGGATCAATTAAAGTTAATTAAGTATCTGTTTGTTTGAACTTTGTTGAAATTGTCAACAATGCTTTGGTTCTATTGTGACAAAAAATATTTAGTGTTTTTCTATAAATTATATCACTTCTTTTATCATTGCATTGATCTGAGATAATAGGGAGTGTACGGACAATGTAGGAGAAGAGGACAGTGGTTTATTCATACTTCACACTAAGTGTCCAGGTATTTATTAACTCAGTTAAGGCTAAATCATAAATATTTACAGTGAGTAAAGTAATGCTGCACAGATGATCCGCCAATTTTGGGAGAAAATGTCCAAAGATCAACAATCTAATTTGAGAACTTAAAAATGCGTTTGCTCTATTTAGAATTTGAATGTACTTTTTCCAAACTTCATCTCTTGTATTCCAGGTATTGTAGCATGGATTTAGTAGTCAGTCATGGTGTGTGTGTGTGTGTGTGTGTGTGTGTGTGGTGTGTGTGTGTGTGTGTGTGTGTGTGTGTGTACAGGATTTTGTTACCTGCTTGGCATCTTTTATGGTGCAAACTTAAAATTAGGTGAAGTTATGTAGGGTTCAGGTGAGGGTCTGAGTTGATGATGTCCTCAGGGAATAGAAGTCAGTGTGATGTGTTGATAAGGAGAGATGCACATGTGTGTGTTGATGTGTGTTGGTATCTGTATGAACGGTGCAGGCCTCATTAGGCTCAGTTGTGGCCTTTCTTTAACAAGCTCCTCATTAATACTGCAGTTTGTAAATGTGTGTGTGTGTGCGCACTGGTGCGTGTGTGTAGATGTGTGTAAGTGTTCATGTGTGTTTGCTCTGGTGTTTTTAGTTCCCTCCTCCCTCTACTTTGAATTATTCATCACTCGGCCTGTGTGTACTTGTATCACTTACCTAGACGCTCATGTAGGTGTGTGTGTGTGTGTGTGTGTGTGTGTGTGTGTGTGTGTGTGTGTGTGTGTGTGAGTGTTAACGTACATGTGGATGCGTGTGCATGTTGTGACCTGACTCTCTGTGGTCTCTCAGGTTGACAGCTAAGTCGTTCGCCACCAACAGTCTCTCTCTCTCCTTCAATCTCCTTCTCCTCCTGTCTCTCTCTCTCTCTCTCTCTCTTCCTTCCTGTAATGTTGTCAGCTGTGTGTGTGTGCATATGTGGCCTTTCTTTAACTGTGTGATCACCGTGGTGTATTTGAGGTTGTGAGAGGCCCTGATAGGGTTTAGTATGGATGGAGGGGCTTGGATACCCCTCAGGATTCGCTACCTGCCTCGCTGGCACCACACAGGCTCCTACCAGCTCTACCCAGGTGAGGTGATAACTGGAGCTTTAAATTTTTGTTTTTGGTTTAAAGAAAATGTAGGTTTTAGGCTCAGATGATAAATAAATGTAACACACAGCAGAAAGCTTTGATGTTGAATATCTGGTTTGTTAAGTAATTAGTTATGTAACCACAGACTGGGTTGGGATCAGATAATCTTAACCTGTTTGTATAAATGTGGTGGGGTAGCTGACGTGTTGAACATCTGAATGATGTTTTGATAAACCTGAATTGAAGTTTGTTCTTTGCTCTAGTTGTTCTCAGTCTGCTGTTGAGTTCAGCAAAGCATTTTCATTGTTAAATATCTTGTTTTGCATCAGTATCAAAATGCACCTTTGTGAACTTTTATGATTTATTAATGTTAATTAAAACCCCTGAAAACCTGGTTTGATTTTAAGTAATATCTGTAGCTTTATGCATTCATAATCTAATGATAATAAACAACAATGAAATTCAAATTATGAACAATAAACATCCTTTGTTATTAATTCTAAAGAGTTTAATGCTCCTCACAGACATACATCCTGTGATGTATGGAGGATTCTCCAGGGCCTGCTGCCATCAGAGGTTGATAGCTAACACCTGTACGGGTGTGGCCACCTACTCAGGGCAAAAACGCTCAGCTCAGGAAGCCACAGTCTCTCTCTGCACTCCGGTCCCATTGGACCTGCAGTGTAACCTGTGGGGATTTTTGGGGCCTTTGTTTTTTTGTTTAGTGGTTTTCTTGGTTTGGGTTTAGGTTTTTGCACACACACACAATTGTAACACCTGCATGCATCCAGGCCACACTACATACTGACTACTGACAGCAGTTTCCTGAGTTCATTAATAAATTATTTTTGTTAAAACCTGAATGCCATGCGTGGACTTCACACTTTGTCCAGTTCCTGGGACACAGAACGTGACAGTCCTTTTTTATATTCTTGGGTTGTACTTTCAACATAGAAGATGTCTGATGAAATTCAACCATATTGACTGACAGGCCCACAGAAATTTACAACATATAGTATGTCAACAATCACCCAAACCTAGGAAGCTGTTACCTAATCCAGACTTGATAAACCGTGACATCATTCCTTTGTTGTGTTGTGAACAACACAAAAGATCGTTTCCGGTTTAGATTTGATGATGAGAACCAACACGATTACATGTAAAGACGTCTGAGGTGCCTTTTTAAAACTTTTTGTTATTGAATTGTCACTGTGATAGACCAGTGCTCTGCCCACAGTGTGTGTGTGTGTTTTGTGATAGACACGTGTGGAAAAATACATGTTTCTTATGCGCAGCAGCAGATTATCATTAATGACTGAGGAAGGCGCCTTAGGAGTTGTTTACTATGGTGTTAGAAAATGAGGGTGAATGAATTGAACAGTGAAAGTCGATTAATAAAAAAAACATATCACAGTAGAATTTTACATTAATAACAAGTTTCCAAGTTTTAAAGCGCACTGGATTTTAGCTGTTGGCAGGATACAGAGATTTCAGTTTATTTACAGGATTTGCACCTGACCGGGATGCCTTCACTCTGGCTATTTTTCTATTTGTTTTATCTCACTTTAGCAGCCTACTTTCAGTTCATCAGGCCTGAAATGCCTTTATCCTAGTTATCCTCAGCTTTTCTGTTCTCCTCATTATGCTACTGTGCAGGTCTGCCTACACATCAGAAACAACGTGAGCTCCAGCGGTGTTGAAAGATAATCGACTCTTTGATGGGCTAAAAATTTTTCTAGACAGAGTGAGCAGCCATGCACAAAGTATTTCTTCATGAGTAAAACATATTTTATCTGAGATTATACACAGTACAAAAAAATGCAAGTATTTTGTTTGTACGTTTACAGTCATACAGAACTGGAGAGAACAACACGGGGCTGCAGGGATATTTAGAGCTACTTCTTTTGCATCAATGAACAATAGAAGCAGTATAAGATCTGTGTCAGTGTTTTTATTAGTTGTTTTTTCCTAGAATTGTGTTATGATGTTATGATCAAATCACATTTTAGAAATAGTTTTACACTTTCCTGCCAATAGATAATTTAGTTTGGTTCTTTCTGTTGTAAAGTTTCACAGTTCTAATGGCTCAGGTTCTTGTATTTAGCATCTGTTTAACTATTTCATGTGATTCTGCAAATATTTACTTACAGTATATCGTGGCAAGACTAGGAGCTGCTGGGTTTACTAAATTCTAACATTATAACATCAGTATTTCACAGACTGTGAGCAAAATTGTGCAGCATGAATGTTGTGTTGCAAAGCACATGATAAAGCAACAGAACCACAGCAGGAACATATGTGGGTAGAGGAGGTGTCACTAGATTGGCTGCTGCTTTAGCTTTATCTTCAGCATGTGGCTGATAGCGATACTTTTAAGTAGAGCCCTTTTAGACAGAAGGAAGCAGGGCAGTAAACAGACAATGTCACAATTTAAACCGGAGTAACATTTTTAAATATCTTGATTTTTAAAATTGTTTTTAAGTCATCACCCACTGTTTTAAATATGCACATCTAGTTCATAAAATTCCCAGACTAACTGAAGACACCTTTACATACAGCTGTTTGATGTTGTGCGTATCTGTGTGTTTGAACAGAACTGAACAGCGTGGAGCTGCAGGGCTGCAGCAGTGACAACAGTCTGAATAGTAATGCCAGTCTGCCCAGCGTCCAGAGCCACCGGCGCCACACTGAGAGGAGAGTGGCCAGCTGGGCTGTCTGCTTCGAGAGACTGCTGCAAGATCCCGTGGGAGTCCGTTACTTCTCGGTATGACGACAGACAGCGGTGTTGGCCAGCACATGCTGATGACGGATCTGTCTCTGTACCCATCCACTTATTTAAAGGACTTCAATCAAACTTTTCTTATGCTGCAAAGTTCATTCAGATTTGATCTTTCTACAAGACAAAAATGTGGGAAGTCTATTAAATAAAAGTATTGGAGTTTGTTTAGTTCCCACCATAACAAACAAACCAGTACATTACAGCACTGCTGTGGATCAATGAAATGCCTTGTACACTATTGATCAAATGTTTCAGAACACCATTAGTTCTCCAGTTTTATTGAAATTTGTCTGTACCAAGCCAAAGCTCAAATTGACTCTTAATACACCCTCTGATGTATTATTAGAATAATGTTTCCTCAAGAGAAAAGAGCAAGTAGCAATGACAGAAACTAGTAGGTCAGAAGTTCGTCTTAATCCAAGATACCAACACAAAACATGAGAAGAAAAGTGATAGTAGATGGACGAGGAAAGACCAGAACTATCCTCAGATCAGAAGTGAAAGTAGAGCAAACTATAAATGCAACACCTTTGTCAGAACTTCTGCAAAAGTGTTTCCAAAGGAACTTTCCAAACAGTGTTTCATTTCCATTGTAGGGAGAATGTCAGAAGAGGGAACAATGAGTAGGTTCTGCTCAGAAAATTAAAATTTTTTTGTTTGGTTCAGTTGAGTAGTTGCTGTAGTTCGCTGAGGCTTTACATTATGTACATTGGTTAAAATGGCTCATTGGAGGTTTTTTTAAAATATAGTAGTGATGTTGTAGTTTAGAAAAGTAGTAGTATTTTTACAGAGATATTTAACATAAGTTAAAACTGCATTTAAACTGTGTGCTGTGATCATATCTCATGACAGCCTTTTCTCAGCCTTTTATTTGACAAATTTGTTTTATTCAGTTTTAAAATGTTACATTTTTATTTGATAAAAGAAATCTGTATACTGACTACATAATACAGGCTTACATGAGTGAGCTGTAAATCACCTAAACCTTCTGTTTTACTGTGAAGACACTTGTCTCCTGACCTCTTTGTGTTTATGTTAACTCGTCTGTTTTTTTCCTGATTTTTGATCCACATATCATTTTTATGCCATAGGAGTTCCTAAAAAAGGAGTTCAGCGAGGAGAATATCCTGTTTTGGCAGGCCTGTGAGTTCTTCAGCCATGTCCCTGAGAATGACAAAAAGCAGGTAACACTCATACAAGACAAGTCTGATCTCAACATGAATCCATTTACACCTCTGAGGGAAACTTTATGTGTAAATCCCCTCATCACTCCTTATATTGCTTTTCTTTTTGTCTAATTAATTTTTTATCATATCCTTTTCTCCACCATCTGTGTCCTATTTTACCTGAACTGCCATCTTGTCCAGCTCTCTCAGCGCGCCAGGGAGATCTACAACAGCTTCCTGTCCAGTAAAGCCACAACACCGGTCAACATAGATAGTCAAGCTCAACTCGCTGACGACATCCTCAACGCTCCCAGACCTGACATGTTCAAGGAACAGCAACTACAGGTAGCACTTCAACTAAATACACACACACGCACACACAAAATAAAGATAGAAATTAACCACTTCTGTCAAACAGGAAGTTTCTGATCTAGAGGCTGTACTTTGATGACACTGGCCTCTGACCATCCTCATGAGGAGGAAGTGAAACCAGGCATTCCCTGGGGAACTATTTTATTATTACTCATAAAAGTGAATCAAAACAGACCCAAACTGAAAATGCACTAGTGTTACAGCAGTTGGCGCTCATACAGTATAAGGTCAAGTATTCTTGGCCTGCTGTCGAGCATCATGGATGTGAATAGCTCTCTTAGATGTGCATGTTGTGGAGGGGGGAAACATGCTGAAAAGGTCTATTGATTTCTACAGCTGAGCTCAGATTTTCAAACTCTGATAAGAGTCACAAGGCTAGAAAGATATCCTCATCATCACCCACTATATTTTAACACATCAAATATTCACACATATCCTCTCAAACACACACATGAACACTGGGCAGGAGGTTTTCCTGAATACCCACTGATTCCACGAGATGTTATGTTACCACTGACTTTGATCAGACTGACACATGCATGTGAACTGAAACATTCACACACACACACACATAACAGACAGATTGCAGTTTCATTTATGAAGAAAGGACAGGACAGATGCATTTGATCTTTATTTCCCTAAGCTCCATTCTGTTCATGAATATATAATTAAAAAAAAAACATTATCCCTAATAGGTTGATAGTCATCAGAGAATATGATTAATGTTCAGAGGGTTTAATTAGACTTTTACTTTGAATTAAACTTTTTTCCCGTGTGATTTCAACATCTTAAGCATCTTGTTGTCATCAGTTTTTTAACCTCCCCCTCTTTTTTAATCCTTCCCGTTTCTTCCTTTCTTTTTTCCTGGCTGTCCTTTGTTACTTAAATACTTTTATCAATACTTGGCTTCTCTCCATCCTCTTTGCCTGCCCTCTTTCACCTTTTCTTCCTTGTGCTGCCCCTGTCCTCCCTCCTTTTCGTGTGCTTGTGTGCATTTCTTCCTGCACCACTGATTGCTTCTTTCCTTCCTTTTCACCCTTTTAGATCTTCAACCTGATGAAGTTCGACAGCTACACACGGTTCCTTAAGTCTCTGCTGTACCAGGAGTGCATGCTGGCAGAGGTGGAGGGCAGGCCTCTGCCTGACCCTTACCACATACCCAGCAGCCCCACCTCCAAACACAGCACAACCGGTTCTGACCGCTCCAACCTTTCCACACCCAAGAAGGTAACACAACACACATGGCTGAGTGTGTTTCATAATAATGTTTTAAAGTTATAGTGTTTGGGTTAGTTTTTTATTATTTTTGATGTGTGTGTGCTCTGATGGGCTTACATGTATTGTTTGTGTGTTATAGGAGGATAAAAAGAGCAAATCTGGTCGATCTTTGAATGATGACAGCAGGGATGACTCAGGAGACCGGAGGAAAGGCATGTTCTTCTCCTGGTCTCGCAACAGGAGCTTTGGCAAAGGCCCCAAGAAACGAGAGCTTGCCGACTTCAACTACAGTGAGTAGTCTTTGCCTGTTAATGAGTTCCTTATGTTGAAGAGTTTCATCTTAAACAAAAACAGCTTCTATGTGAAAAATGAAACAATAACAAAAGTTATTTACATGTCTTACTGAGGTGATTCTTCATATAGTCGTGGTTTCCATCTAAAGCTAATCTTCCTACTGGAACAGATTCGAGAATTCACTGTAAACAAAAATATAGTTGAAAATAGACACATTAAAATTTGGACTTTGTATGTTTAAAGCAGAGGTTTTGTGATTGACACGACTGACGAGCTGATTATCTTTCAGATTTCTCCGGTAGTAACGGCCGCCGTGAATCCCAGGGTTCATTGTCATCAGGAGCCAGTTTGGAGCTGGGTACGTCAGGGTCGGGAAGAAATGAGGTCAGTCTGAAAAAACACTTCACTAGATAACCTATTTAGATGTTACAGTAATGGGCACATGGAAATTTATATCAGTATAGAGCAGTTTTATCTCCACTGTCTTCCACTTTTTAATCTATTGATTTTAAAATAACAAAATAAAAGAGCTGTGAAAAAAAATCTCAATCTACTCTGTTTTTCTTCTGCAAATTTATTATGCGTCTTGTTGTTTTTAACCCTCATCACTCAGTCTCACCGCCTTTCTTCTTGTCTGTTTTCTACATACAGGGTGACGTTCCCCGTGGTGCAGTATCAGTGTTAGCAGAGCGTGGAGGGGGCAGCACCCCCTTGAGGCAGTGTAACATTAGCTTGCCGGACGGCTCATGTTGCTCTGTGCCTTTGAGGGCCGGTGTGTCCATCAGGGACCTGCTGCTCGGCCTGTGTGAGAAGCTCTGCATCAACCTGGCAGCTATAGACCTCTTCTTGGTCGGAGGGGAGAAGGTATGTCAAACAAATAAATTATGTTTGTGACTGGAACTGATAAGATCTTATTGATATTGCTGCCAATATTAATTCTGTTTCAGCCTGATTCTTTACATACTGATTTTACTAGTGTCAGTCTAAGAATAAGAGCATAAGAATAATAATTAGAACAGAATGAGGTAAAAACAAACAATACTTATTGAAATGAATGTTTTCTGTAGAATCCTCTGATCAAAATATAAATAATGTGTTGCAGAAAATGATAAAATATAAAACATTGCTCTACCACCTGGTTATTAGTCTTCTCTTCACAATATTGTACATTTAGCTATAGTGTTAAAATAAGTGTTGAGGCTATGGCTACAGTTTTATCATTAACTTTATTGGCTGCATCAGACCCATTTCCCTGATTTACTCATGACACAGCCATATTTTCTGATCTGCAGTTTAAAAACTCTGATGTAAAATAGTGGTACTTTATCTCTCTTATTCGACAGAACCACAGAGCAAAGCCCTTGATGTGGCTGTGAACCAAAGCACAGATAGACTGAGAGGTACCTTGTCCAGTGAGCTTAGCAACACATCAATGTAATGTTACTGTTCCTTTTTGACATCAGCTGAAAGAACACCAATTTCCCTGACTGCTGTTGCTCTGGGGCCATTTTGCATTGCAAACAATCTACTAATTGTAAAATTAAAGCTGCATTAATCATCATTTACTGAAACAAGTAAAGGGTCAAATGACAAGTAAAGTGAATTATCATCTGATTGTTGTTCCCTACAGTGTTGTGGAGCTGTTTTACTGTTTTTATTCTCTCTCACAAATCAAACAGGCAATAGTTTTATAACACGTCAGCCATATCATCTTCAGCTTTAATAAAAAATTATAACCACACATGCATTTTTCTTATTAGTCAGAAGTTCAAAGAGCAGGTGTTGTCACTGTTTTGTCAAAGGGAGTGTTCAGCTATCATACTGGGAGTCTCCTTCAAGAGAGGGAATTTTTTCATGATGAATTTGTTCTGTTTATCTTTCTCTCAGCCACTTGTTTTGGACCAAGACTGTATGACGTTGTGCTCTCGGGATCTCCGACTAGAAAAACGCACTCTTTTCAGGTATAGTAACATGATAATCTCAAACACTTCTGAATTCTCTCTGTTATAAAATACTAAAATGAGCTTTAATTGAGGACTTTAATTCTATTCTCTTTTTCTCCAGACTCGACTTAGTCCCCATTAACCGGTCTGTGGGTCTAAAAGCTAAACCCACCAAGCCAGTGACTGAAGTCCTCAGGCCTGTTGTAGCTAAATATGGCCTGCACCTCTCAGACTTGGTGGCACGCATTGTAAGTCACTCCTCGTTCTGGCTGCCTGTAGATAGAAATAAATAGACAGATAGTAAACAAGATGACCTCGGACTCTTATCATCTTGTCATATTTCTGTGTCTGTGCCGTACAGAGTGGGGAGTCAGAGCCTTTAGATCTAGGTCTTCCTATTTCCAACCTGGACGGGCTGCGAGTGGTGTTGGATATAGCAGAAAACACACCTGGAAAAGGTAAGAAACATGTGCAGTTTCTGTCAAAAAAACATGTTGGAGTTGCATTCAAAATGATTAAATCCACATTGTAAATCGACTTTATTCCCAATACAAGAACAATCAAGCAAGAACAATGTACTAAGTTTGATGTTCTTAATATTATACGTTGTTTTTCCAAATTCAACAAAAATGCCACTTTTAATAACCCTTCTATTGTTGTTTCGATGGGCTGCACATTTCTGACTGCATTCTTTAGAAACATTAACACATTTCTCAAGGACATCAGCCTCCAGCTCATTAACTTCATATGCTACAACTTCCCCTCTTCGAATCTCACCAGAAATTTTCTATGAGATTTAAGTCAGACAGCTGTGACAAGACACTCAAGAATCTTTCAGGACTTTCTCTGAAACCAACCCTTTGGTATTCCTGGGATCATTGTCTTGTTTGAAGATCTGGTGATATCCAAGCTTCAGCTTTCTCACAGACGACGTGACGTTTTTTCCCAAGGATTTCCTGAGACTTGATTGAATCCATCTTGCCTTCCACATGCTGCAGGTTTCCAGTGCCAGAAGAAGCAAAGCAGCTCCTGAGCATCAGGAGTCACTGTAGACAGGGGATCCTTTTCACCATATGCTTCATTCTTTCTTCTCCAAACTGATCCACAGGCCTGAAAAGTTCCAGTTTTGTTTCATCACAGAACAGAACAGAATCCCAACATGTCTGTGGGTTTGATATTTCTGGAGCCAACTTTTCTTGTCCTTTTGGGTCCAGAGTGGTGTATGTCTTGGAGTCCAGACAGGGTTTAGTATGTGTCTTACTGTGGAAAATGAAACCTCAGTTCTTACTGCTACCAAGTCTTGCTGTAGATCTTTTGCAGTCACTTTGGGGGTTTTGGCCTCTTGCCTCCTCAGAAATCTGTAATATTAGTTGTGTTGAGGCATTTTAATTGTTCTTGTTTAAGTTGTTTATTAGACACATCTGAAAGTTTTCAATTTTTTTCAACTCTCTCACTGACAACTAATGAAACATAGTAACTGTATTTTTATTGCTGCCTTTTTTTATTGTCTCCTTTATTAGCTCCCTCTAAGAGTCACGTACCAGCATCTACAAGCAGAAACCAATCAACAACCGTAAGATCTCCTCCATCTTTTTTATTTCTCATTTTTCTTCTCGCTCTGGAATGTTCCATAACCCACCAAAATGTCTCCACTTCCTGGTTGACAATGTCACGCTACTAAGTGTCTCTCTCTTGCTGTCCTCAATCACCCATGTCTGTTTGCAACGTGTTAAAATGTGCGCAGATGTACAATGTGTGTGTGTGTGTGTGTACGTCTGCCAGTGTCCGGGCTGTGTTTGACTGCTGTGGGGCCGAGAGCCTCGTCACACTCTCAAGGTTTCTAATGTTCCATTATTGTGGTCTGCCTGTGGCCGAATGCATCATCAACTTTGCTCTCTGGTTTGCTGGTTCTTTTTCTTCCATAACAAAACCCACTGGCCCAGCGATACAATCCCAGCCTCTCAGATCATCTGCTGGGTCTCACACCCTCTCTGGATGTAGTCGGTGGCGGCAGTAGCACTTCAGCTAACAGGATGTTCTCATTATTATTGGGGTTTAACCTGATCAACGACCACCTGAACTGACTCTAGAAGAAGTTTCTTTTCACTGGGCTTTATTTCCCACCTCAGTCGCGGTAGTTTGGCTTTTAGTCGTAGATAGTTGTTCCCTCTGATGTTGTGGCGTGTGTTGTTAAACTACATGTTGGTGATGCTTAGCACACACATTGTCGGACATTTTGGTCGTCTGAATGAAACATCCCTTCATCTGTCTTTTGTTTAGAATTGATCAAATGAATGTGATTGATTGTTAATCACACGTCCATAATTTCAATCATAATTCTTTTGATCCCGTTTAATTGTCCATCTAAAAAAAAAAAAAAAGCAGATTCCATCATTGAAAGTTGTGTCCCCTACTACCATCAAATTGTTCCTATTTTACAATTTGTCACCATCCTCATCGACAGTAGCACCAGTCCCCCATGTGTTTTCATTACTTGTGCCCGTACTTGTGCACCGCCGTGACTCATCAGGGCTCTAATGCCCCGCTCCACTCTCCTTGTGGCACCCAGGGGGAGAACAGGTCATCAGGGAATGCCGCTTCAGCCCATTCCCATGGGGAAAATGGCAAGGCTGGGCAGAGCCCTGACACAAGAGGCCAGGCCTTACCCAACCACTCTGTTTCTCTCCATAAGGCTCCGGAGAAAAGAAAGCAGAAAAAGATTAATATAGACGAAGCTGAAGGTAAAGACTAAACAACCTCCCTCTCTGTGTCTTTTGTTTCTGTAGCTGTGTTGCTGTGATCACACTAATCCTTTTTGCCTGTCTGCAGTATTGCAGAAGCAGCACTAAATGCTTTCAAATCTAGCTAGCTACATGTAGCACAGTCACCTCTGCTCACACTGAATGTAGCTTTGACTTGTCTAACTGATTAATACAGACCCTCTGTTGCATGTTTTCTGAATTACAATGAACATGTTTTACTGCTTTAAGATGTTATTTTGTGCGGTTATTTATTTGTGTGTGTGTGTGTGTGTGTGTGTGTGTGTGCACATGCATGTATGGATGCATGTGTTTTGTATGTATGGACATGTTTTTATCTTTGTATGTGTGTACGTGCGTCTGCAGAGTTCTTCGACCTCATATCCAAAGCTCAGAGCAACCGAGCAGACGACCAGCGAGGCCTGCTAAACAAAAGCGACCTGCAGCTCCCAGACTTTCTGCGCCTGTCGCCAGTGGCAACCAACCAGGCTGTGCCTCCTCCTTACGACCCTGAGCCCAGTTGCTCCACCCCTAATTCCCGTAACCCCAACAACGGCAGCTTCCCTAGCAGCAGTCACCGGGGCAATAAAGCGAATAGCAACGACAGGGGAGGAGGAGGAGGCACCCACTTGCTCAACGCAAGCCATCAGTCCCAGAGCTTGGACTCTGCACTGGGCACTGAGAGTGGAGGAGGAGGAGGAGGAGGGAGGAAAGCCAGACCACCTCCTCCATTCCCTGGCACTATCTCCCCTATCCATCCGTCCCAGGGTTCCCAGCGTGGTCTCCTCCAGGACTGTGGCAGAGGAGAATCGGTCCAGATGCTGGAGGAGGACACCCTGTCTGATCTGACTCTAGTGGGAGAGGGGGACATTAACAGCCCCAGTCTCAACTACGTCACTCCCTCAGCCCTACCATTCAAACCACAACCCCCCCGACCCCAACAACAAGCACAGGATGGTCGGCCTAGCTCAGGTACTTCCCCCGTGTGAACTCGTGAAACTTTTGAACTTTCTCTTCCTCTTTCACCTGACTAGAAACGGGACCGGAGATCCACTGAAATCAGTCTGAAGTTCCTTGTTGGGCCACTTTGTTCTGTGGTTGAATGACCCAGAATGCATCCAGACCTCCTTCCTTCCCATGTTCAACTTAATTCTACAACACTCTTTTAGTCACTTTCTACAGTCCAGTGCTAATCACAGAAACATTTCGTCCCCATTTGAGTGTAAATATACAGTTACTAATGTAAAAAAAACAATGCATACAATAGAAACGATTGTTCATATAGCTAAACAATGGATATACTGAGTTACTATAGTGATGAATGCACTACTTTCAGGCCAGATTCTACTGTAAGTCAACAACAGCCTTAAAATAAAATAGGTCAGGCACATGAAGAGAGGAAAGATGGATGCATGAGGTTTGGACAGAACTTGCCCTTGTAATTTCTCTGCGTGGTGTGTATCTGTGTGAATTTTTGAGCGGACTTGCTGTGGATTTTTCTTCTGAGACGTAAGCTCAAGGACGAGCTCAGGATGAATCTGTGATGACCGGTGCCAAAACTATGCCCCCCCCCCCTGCCAACACACACACACACACACATACGCAGTGTACAGACACAGAACCTAATAATGCACTTTAGCCAATTACAAACAAGAGTTAACGCATCTTTACACATTAAAAAAAAATTCTCCTGACTTTATTTTCTTCTTTTTTTTTTACTTTTAAACTTTCAAAATGTCTGTTTCGTGCTGCAGGTGGCTGCGTTGCCATAAGTCCTGAAAACAATTGGTGATATCTGCAAACAATCACAAAGCTGTTCCACATCCAAAGTTTGAATGAAGGCTACAGTGCTGCACTTCTGAGAGAACCATGTGTTATTTTCATCTTATTACATGCTTTTGAGCACACATTGAACACATCGACACAACAGACCCGACCCCATAAACACAAGCACATGCTATAGTGCCATGAACACACTCATTTTCTCAGCTGGCAGACACTGTACATTCTCTTTCCTCCTCTGTCCTGTCACCTCTGGTGTTTCTCATCAATCATTAAAAAAATAAGACTAAAGCAAGTGTGTACACAATACACTTTTGCTCTGTAACCAAATGATCTAAAGACATCTGCACCCCCCTGTACATGAGCAGCTTCCTTTGTTTATTTCTTCTTTTCTTCATTGTGCTGTATCACACAGCAACAGTGTTTTTATTTTTTTTTCTCCACAGTTAAATTCAACATTTTTTTTAAACTGTTTCTCCCCCTGCAGGGTTTAAGCTGGAAAAAATGGACTAACAAGTCAAACTGTTTAACTTTTTAAAGGTTTTACTGTTACTTTATCCTGTACTATATTATTAAGAAAACATTAATTTATCCCACGTTCTTCTCATTTTTACTCTCAGTTAAAAGTATTAATTTGTAGTCGACTTTGTGAAAACCTCCATATTGCTGTAGTCATTGTTAAATTACAATGCAGCCATGCTGTTTCTTCAGTGTCACAATAGAAATCAATTCTCTCATGTTCAGTTGACTGTCTGTAAATAGGTCAAATAAATGTTTTAGAGGTTGAACTCTCTGTGAGTAGAGTCTCATGTGAGCGGCCTCCTTTCTCCTCTCAGACTTTCACTATCATCTGATTTGTTCTGTTCTTTTCACTTTTCCACATTTGTCCTCTGCATTTCTCCGCGTGGAGTCGCTGAACTGGGATGAGTGACAGAACATGATATTTATTTTTGCTGATTGTTAATGTAAAACAGAATACATCCATGGCAACAAACAGTGGAACTAATCACATTTACTCAAGAACTTGTACGAGCATCTCATGTGTTACCATCACACTTGGGTCAAAGAGTTAAACATCTGATTTTTTCCAGAATCCTAAAAGAAAAACTTCTGTCTGTTCCATGATTTTTCTTCAAAATAACCTCCTAGTCAGTTTGTACAACATGAACCAAAACTGTCTTTACTGGTATGATATTGTACAGTTTGTGTCTCTAATATTTTCAGGATTAGAAAATAAAGTTACAACTTGAACAAGTTATTTTATCAAACAGTACATGGAATATATATATATATATATATATATATATATATATATATATATATATATATATATATATATATATATATATATATGATCTTTTAGAATTCAGAATCAGAAGAAATAATAGCAACATAGACATTAGACATTTCAGGACTTTTATGTTGTTCAATAGCTGTTCTGAGTTAATGATCTATCGCTGACATTATCTCTGTTATATTTCCTCATTCTTAAATTAACCATCAGCCACCCAAGTTGAGGTGCTTTTTTTGGTACCAGCAAAGATGCTGTGATGGATTTGTTTACTTTTTCTTCTGTTTTTGACCTTTGCCCTCCTCACTCTATTCGTACAACCTCTTGCCTATTTATCTTACTTGATATTCCTCTCCTCTCTCTGTTGCTCTTCTATGTGTGTGTGTGTGTGTGTGTGATGTGTGAATGTGTGTGTGTCCAGGACAGGGCTTTTGTTTCAGGGTACAAAGGCTTTTTGGGGGACTTGGCTATTAGCTATGCATGGGTTCCCCTCTGCTCAACGCCTTATTAGGCGAGCTTTGTCATGCTAGGCTCTTTGGTAGTCCACAAACAAAACTAGGTTGTGTTTTTTTTCCTCGTCCACACACACACACACACACACGCAGATACTCATTTCCATTTCACACATATAAGCTCATTCTTATGTACAAACACAGAGCAAATACATCTGTTTGTGTGTGTGTGTCATTTGTATCACATGATAGATCCTCTTCTGTAGCGGTTTTCATTAGAATAATTCTCCATTGTGGTTTGATGTGTTTGTGTTTCCTCTGGGACAGACATGTGACAACAGCGGCATCTGATTGTGTTTAACCAGTCCATACAATGAGAGACGGAGATAAAATGTCTCAGCTTGTCCCACTTTCTCCTGTCTCACTAACACACACACACACACACACACACACACACACACACACACACACACACACACACACAAACTGGAGTTCCTGTCTGAGTGTGATTAATGAGTCTCTGAGGGCAATGGATACTCAAAAGAATTAGAGTAATTACAAAAGGTGGTTTAGTTCAATGTAGTTTTGTAAAATCTTAATGAAAATCATGATTCTGATATAAAGGACGTAGTGAGATTCCTTCAAACTAAAACATTCTCCTGTTGTGATTCTCGCTGTAGCTTCATGGGAAAACCTCACTCATACAGGCTTTTTCATAAATGCAGCGTTGGCTCCTAGTTTCAGTTCACCAGCTCTCTTGGGCCCATTTCCCATCTCCACTGGCTATCAAAATAATTGCCATGTAGTGCACAATGCTTGTCATCCCTGGTGCCATCTGCTGGTGAAAAGAGAAAAGTAAAGAAACAGTGGACAGAGCAAGAAAAAAGTCTAATTAAGCAAACTGAATTCCAGTGTTTTATATCCAGAGATTAAAATTAAATAAATGTTCTTGTTTTGCTAAATTTAGTCATGAATTTTAGTATTTTTTTAGTAATTTCATTTTTAAGATATTTTAAATAATCAGGTGGAACGAAGCTGTGTGAAGTCTGATGACTGTCAATTGATGCAACTTTAAGATGATCAAAGTGGTGGCAGAAATCTGTCAGTGAGCCAGACTGAAGTGGACGTATCAGACCTGTCGCTCCCGTTTGCTGCTTGAAGCTTGAAACTACATCAGCCACTAGATCCAGCTGCATCGTGGGTTATATTGGTACCAGGTTTTGGCAAAGAGGAAGACTGTGTAAAAAAAAAAAAACAAACCTCTGGTTCTGTTACATCAATTTAGTCCCTATTTTAACTTTCTAGTTCTTCATCATTATTCTTAAATCTAATTCTGAAAAACAAAGATTTCACAAACCACTTTTGTACTTTTAGTAACAGCTCATCCCAGCAGCCTCCTCTACTGTTCTGCATCAACTGTACATCCACATCCACACTGTTCCTGTTAATTTAAATAAGTTATAGGCACAAAGGTGCATGCTCACAATTACAAAAGCTGAAATGTTCACTATGTTAATTTAAAATGTTAGTATAATTAATGCTAAAACATAAAGTACAGCTGGTGTGGAAATCATTAGCTTTGCAGGTGTTTAATTGTTGCTTGATTTTTTTTTTTCTTGAAGCCAGTAGATGGCAGCAGTCTGTATCAAGATGAAAGGAAACGTCTCTTTTCACTCATGTCCACACACACACACACATATGGACAGACACACACACTGTGTGCCATCTAACTGTCTTTCCCATGATGTCATAGCCAAGAGCCATGGGAATATCTGTCACATCCACTTAGTTTCCCGCTGCCACACAGCTCTCTCTTCCTCTCTGCGTGTGTGTGTGTGTGTGTTGGCTTCAGACTGGTCATGGCTGTCAAAGTGCAATATTGACTTTCACAATGGGATTTTTCCACTTTCATTTTTCAAGCCCTTCTGCACACAAACACCTTTAATGGGTTGAAGATATGTCCCAGTTTTCTTGTTCACAGTCTCAGAGTCTTTTTACCAAAAATCACAGAATATTTGCATGTGTTTTTGTGTTTGCTGTGAGTGTTTCCTGTATGGTCTGTTGAAGTGCTGCCGAGCGTTTTTGTCTCGTTTTTTTGTCTTTGTTTCGTCTCAAGTGTTTATCTCTTATTGTTTAAAGCAACATCTTCTTCCTCAGGTAAAGACAGAGACAGATGGAGAGGGAGGGAAAGAGGAGGAGGAGGTTTAAAAATGCCTGGCAGGAGAACAGCATCTTCCAACCCCATCCCTCCCTCTATTTCCCCTCCCCTCCCTCCTCCTCCTCCTCCACCTCCTCCACGGCCTCCTCTTCGCTTACGTCGTAAATCCAAGTCACCTTCATCCCGCTCCAGCCACACAACTTCAAAAAAAGCTTTGGATTTGGATAAAATCGGGGCCAACTCTGACCCCGAAGACACCAGACAACCCTGCAGAGGGTCTCGTGACCTCCGGGGTACCCAGGCCTCTGAGCTGGACAGGAAGTGGGAAGGTGTGGCCTTGGAGCTGCGTTACCACGGTAGCAGGATGCGGTCTGCGGTGTACCAGACTTCAGAATTGCCCTCCATGGTCACAGCTAAGAGACAGCTGGAGGAGAACGAGGGCAAAGGGCAGATCGATCGTAGTAAACTGAAAGCAACATTTGTTTGAGGGATGGCATCTTTATCTGACTCACAGACCGTGTGGGCGGCCGATGTGGTCTCTGTGACGCCGGACACACTGATGGTCTCTGCAGCAGATGAAACATTGTGTGGGTTGAGGCAAAGGGCCCAATGTCAACAACTGTGCAGCTGCTTACAGACTTCCTGCTGAGCGCTGATATTTGAAGAGGACAGGCTGAGATTAATCAGATGCTGTGTCATGATTCCACACCACAAGCTCTTTCTTAACATGTTACTGTGCAGTGGTGGAAGAACATTATAACATTTATACTTTAACTGTTTACTTCTTATATTTTACACTCCATATATTTGAGAGCCACAGGAACTGGTTACAGATTATAATTTTTAAAATTAAGATTAAAATTAGCCTGACCAGCTGTTAGATTAAAAACACTAATTACATTTTAATGCCCCGAGCGTAATGATAATCCAAAAATATATATTGATGACGGTGATACAGCACTGACCTCTTACAGGGATAATAAGTACCTTTACTTTTGACTTTCAACTGAAAATATAATTCTGAACTTTTGCTTGTTATGGTGCAACTTAAACTGTGAAACACAAGAGGTCTCAGCTTGTAAGTTACAAGGTATTAACACAGTTAACCTGTTTGACCTTTAATCATTCACTTATTTTTTTCCAATCAGTTAAATGACAGGTAGAAGAGTCACCGTTTAGTGTCTTGTGTCTATTTTGCCCTAAATTTAATTCATTTTCTATAATTCCTTCAGTCACACATCAAGTGTCTTCTGTTTATCTGTTACGTTTAGTCAACAGTGGTTTGATTTGTGTGTATCTGCTCACCTTTTTCATCATAACATGAAGGATATTGATCTCCTGTATCTGTATCAGCACGTGTTGTGTACAGCATGTGTTGTATACAGTGAGTATGTAGTGTAGAAGTGGGACACAGCATCATGGTTCACTGGCAAAAACCTGTCAGTCTTTACCACCTCTTGACGCCACACAGGGGAATAAGTGTAACATCTGTGGTTTTGTACAAGGAAACAAATCAGTAATTTAAAGGGGTACTCCAGCAATTTAAATCTGGCAGAGGCTGAAATTTTCTGACTTTATGTCCTCAGCATAAGCCAAGCTAAAAACAAAAAAAAAAAAAACCAAAAAAACTGCAATGTCACAGTGTATTTTGTTCATTTCTGTTTCTGGAAGGCAGCCATGTCTTTTAAACTCCACACTTCCATTTTCTATAGCATTTCTCACAAAAACATAACATACAAGCTTTGCTGACATCGTTGACATCACCAAAGATGTTTTCTTGCAATATTTCTCCAAACTGAGCAGTTAAGTCTGTGGACTGCCCCTTTAAAAAAAAAAAGTTTTCAATTATAAAACAGTATTAAATGCGGTAACAGACCTTGTTTTTTGTTCCATAAGATGTTTAATATGTCTACCACCTGAATTATAATTAAATGTCAACATTTTGTGAAAAAAAGGAAACTCAGCTCTCATTTTTAGGAGAACAGTGAGGTGAAGCACAACCTGTCTGAGATATAGTTGATGATTTAATGAAATTCACCTGTAACATCATCCTCCAGTTCATCTAAACATAAATCTGGGTCAGACCTTCAAATGAAGAGAAACAGCAGTAGGATTTAATGAATATTATACTAGATTTTGTTGTTGTGAGGCCACAATGAATTGGTAAATACAGTAAAAAACACCAATACCTCTGCACACATATGAACACATGAACATTCCTTCTCATATAGCATATTTACATATCTTTTTGAATACTAATCTTGCATAATCATGTATATAATGTTGCGGATTTTCCTTTAATTTGCTCATTGTGCGTCTTTTAATTGACATTATTCTTAAGCCTGCGTCTTCAGATTAAAGTGGATTTCCACAGACTGAACCGAGGCCCCGCTGATGAGCATTAATGCAACATGAATCCCAGTCTAACACCAGGCTCGGTGCCAGCTTCACCAGTTAAGTGAAAGGTGCGCGAGTTATGCGCTTTTAATCGAATTAGCTCCACTGTAAACAATAAGCATTTGACGCCGGATGACAACTGTACTAACTTGGCAGGGGCCCCCAGGGAGGAGGTGAAGGGGGTGTCTCTGCTGTCTCTGCCCGCCTCGGTGGTCTCTGTGTCGGGGGACAGGGAGTGCAGTCTGCCGCCGGGGCCTGGTCTGTAAAAGGCTATTTTGAAAAGTGGCCCCCCCAACCCCTGTTCCCCCCCCCCCTCTCTCTCTCACTCTCTCTCACTCTGTGGACTTGGGGGAGGCACACACACACACACACACACACACACACACACACACACACACACACACACACACACACACACACACACACACACAGCTGCTCGGAACCATGACAGAAGATGACGGATACAGTTGTCGCGGAGGGACAAATCAAGTTTAGAGATGGAAAAAAGGTTATTTCTACCACTTTTGCCTCTTCTTATTACATTTAAACTCATCGTGTTTCCATTCTTTTAAGCCATATCAGAGGAATATACTTTGTGATTCACTCTTTCTTTACTTTAACTTCTCCACAGTGGAAGACTCGGTGGGTCGTGCTTCGGAAACCCTCTCCGGTCGCAGGTATGTTGTAAACGGCCTTTACTCTTAGAATCAGTGTTTATTTTTTTCCTTGTACGCATTTTTCACAGCATCACATGATCACGAGATGAAGCCCAGTTATCTTTTATCACTTGGCGCTGATCTAATTTAGTTTCTTGCAGTTAAACTCATCACAACCTGCCAATTAAAGTGTTGGCTGTGCGCCACCGGAGCGCATAACGCAACATATCCGCGTCGACGCTTATGGACGTTACGCAACACATCAGCTGAACTGACCGATTAAAGTTACATATTCTAGGAGACCAAAATCACTTTTTAGAAGCGCGACCTATATAAAACAAGTTGCGCGTGTGTCCTTCAAATTAAAAGCCTGGGTATTAAACCTCTAGGGCTTTAGATTGAAAGTTCCTTATTCGTCCAAAAACATCAACTGCCATGACAGAGACTCCTCTATATGAGTCTTGCAGAATAAGAAAACTGTATGTCTTCAGTTCTGAATAGTGTTTCTCTTGAGATGCTGTGAGCACAAACATATGGCTCCAGCTGTAGGCTACTGCCATGTCCTTGGAAAGA
The DNA here is from genome assembly GCA_016801845.1 of Polydactylus sextarius. Taxonomy (NCBI): domain Eukaryota; kingdom Metazoa; phylum Chordata; class Actinopteri; family Polynemidae; genus Polydactylus; species Polydactylus sextarius. The sequence goes on along the minus strand of CM028907.1, from coordinate 6,135,175 downwards.
AAACTGGAGAGTTGTGGGAATAATTTGTTACTCCACTGTGAGTGTATATGTGTGTGTGTGTGTGTCCATATGTGTGCGGATTTGTGGCTTGACTTTCATCATCAGCTGTGCCAGTGGATCAGATCATTGTTTTCAGGATTGTTATGACAGCTGTGCCATAAACACAGACAAGCACACAGTGGGATTACCCTGCAAAAGTGACACTGTTGTTATTTCACATTCTGTTTTCAATGACAAAATTGACTTTTAAGCCTGTCTGTTTTGTCTCTGTGCGTGGTTGTCCTGTGTCTGTCTCAGACTGTCTGTCTCTGATAGTGTATAAGGAGAAGAAGAAGGGGAAGGAGAAGGGCAGCGGCCACAAGGAGAGACTCAATGTAACTCTGGAGGTATGTTGAGACCAAACTCTTGCTGCTGCTGAGCTTGTAGAAGCAGGTGAAACAGATTGGTGGCAGGTTTTCCACTGCTCGTTGGTGATGTTGCATCACATACTTTCTACTGTTGTGAGGATGTTGTCACATAAATTAGACTGGATGCTATGCAGTAAAATGTTGTCGCTAAAGTAAGTCTGCAGTGCAAAGAGAAACAACTACGAGAAATCAATAGTCTCTAACTCTAAGTGAAACAAAATGAAGTCATGAGAAATGTTGACGTGATGAAGAAGAAAATGAGTCACAAGTTGAAAATGATCGTATCTCCATGAACCAAAGAGACCAAAGGAAGCAAAGTGTCACATGATCTGCTGAAACATTAAGCTCACTTTGTGATATGTGATACTTTTGCGCTATTGTATTTCAGTTTGTGGCCTCCTGTGACTGGAGAAGATTTAACACATGACCTCGGAATTTACTTTGGTCAAATCCATCGAGACCCTCTTTTGATTTCAGTTTGATTTCATTTTTTTCATGTAACATTATACATGATCTGTTCCTTCAGGGGATCTGCGGCATAGAGCCGGGACCAGGCTATGATGGGGTTTCATACACCCTCACCATCCTCTGCCTGGCTCACATGTTGGTCCTGGGCTTCAACAGTCGAGACGCTCTGCTGGCGTGGGACGCCCGTGTGCGCTACAGCCTCGGAGAAGGTCAGTGGTCTGATACTGTGTGGCTGCTCAAGCATTTGATGTGCAGAGGATTAATGTGCTGGAAGATGGTTCATTAAGCTGCAGTTATAGATCACATTAAAAAAATTTTAATTAACTTTTCTTTCCACCATAATTAACAGAGGGATCCCAGAGAATGGCACGAAGCTGCTGATTTCCTTATAGGGAGATGTTTGATTCAAGTATTGATTGAATCAGGTTTAATGTTTGGCTTATTGTCAGATCAATTCTTAAAAGGGAATCAGATATTTTGTTTACTTCAATATAAGCTGCTACAACATCAATCCCTGTATTTAGAGCAAGACGTAATCAGAGGCCTGTAATTAGAGCTTTTCATGCCTGAGCAGGTTTGTTTATGACACCGAGCAGTTGTAAACATGAATGGATATCGACTCTAATTTGAGTTTAAGTGAAATAGATTTCATGTAGATGTATGTGGTGTGTTTCTTTTGCTGTAGGGAGAGAAATCATGATTTTTTTCATTGTGTGAAATACATTTCGGATACGATTTTAAACCTGATAATCGATCATTAGCACGTGAAATCATCTAACTGTAATTTGATTGGTGATGCAGTGTGTTGCTCACTTGTGAGGGATGAGAAGAATTCACTTATTAGTGTGAGGCAGAGAAATGACACACTCATTGATACAATCTGTCTTTCATCTTTCTGCTCCTTCTCTATCTGCAAAATCTGCTGTGTCGCCTTCACAGTCGGCGTTTCAGTGGCAAGAGATCTGAAAATAAGAGAGAAGGGCATATGAGGTCCACACATCAGAAATATGGAAGGAAATTGAAGGGTATTTTCTATGGTTGAGCAGTGTTAGACTGAGTTGCCCTTATACAAGTTATGAGGTTAAAGTAATATTGTTCTTAGAGCGGTATGGAGTTCTCCACTATTTTGAAGTGGTAATGCAACCTCAGGGCCTTTTTAGTGTCGATTTGTTTTCTTTTGCCTTGTCCTCCATTTTCTGTGGCACAATAAAAAGTTTGTGGACCAGCTTAGAAAGTTTTTCAGGTTCTTGTCGTCACTGTTAGTTCTGGAGATGGTTCAGTGTTTTACATGAATTTCTTCGCCTGTTCTGTGTCGTCGCGTCTCCTCCCAAAAAGCAGAAAGAAAAAACAAAAAACAATACAAGCATTTTATCTATTCTTAAAACTTGGGCTTTTAATAATATGTTTGTAGTAATTTACTTTAAAATTCAAACCAAGAGCCCTCACATATTACCTGCTTCAACTTTTAATGTAGGACCATCATGAATTTTAATATCATATTTAAAAAAAAAAAAAATCTCAGCCTGATTTCTATGCTTAGAACATTCTTAATTCAGTCCTCGACAGCACTGTCACTACATAACATCTCAAACATTTCTCTGAGCAGGTAATTCTTTTTTGTCCAGTCTCCCAAAATATCACCCACAGGATATTGTTGAAGTTTCATCTCTTAATCATATTATCCACAAATATTCTGCTCCGTCATTAGCATTTGAATGTCAGACAATTTTATCTCCGCTCCGAACTTACTGGTTGCAGTTAGCTTGAGGTTAAGAGCTTATGTTCCCACTTTAATGACAATAGCTCTGTTCTTTGTAGCGACAGTTTAAATGTAATCCACAGCATATTGGATATTTTATTCCAATGTGTGATCTATTGTTGAAGAAGCAGCCTCCGAGGTTCAACTGAAAAGTTGAAACACAGAACTGGTTTTATTGTTTCTGCAGCAGAGAATAGTTTTAAATGATAGAGAGAAAGTCATGCACTTATTTATTCTTGATCTTTAGCCAACAAATATCTGTCTGAAGTGCTGCTGTTTGGCCTAAAATGTAGAAAACTGTTTGAGCTTAAGTTATTCTTCTTGTAAAATGCATTTGGAGTTAAGTAATTCATTATAGTGCATCATGTTTATCTAGCAACTGCAGGATAATGTCACATATTTATCTTTAAAATAAATAAGGATGATGATGATAAAAAATTGTTAGCTTTGCTATGGTTGTGGTGTTTTATGTGTAAACCCAGTATATACAACACGTTTGTATATTGTTAGGGGCTGTGTGTGTGTGTGTGTGTGTGTGGGGGGTGGGGGTGTGTGACAGGATTTGGCGATGAATAACAGCCAACTGCAGCGATGACAAATTGCAGCCAGCAGAGCTTAAAGAACTGCTTAATCATCATTACCCCAGCCTTCACTGGCACTATGCATACGTGTTCATGTGTCTGTGTGTGTGTGTGTGTGTGTGATTGTTTATTTATTTATGCTTCACCTCAATCGTCATGTGATTGATGTGTTTTTTTTGTCAGCATTACTTAAATTGTGGCGTTCACTCACACTTGAACACACACTTTACCTTCCCTCTCTGTTCCACAGTTCACAGGTTCAGTGTCGATGTGGAGCCTGGTACTAAGCTGGAAAGTGGCCCCGCCTCCCTCCACCTGTGCAACAACCTGCTGGTCCTCACCCGAGGGCTCCCTCCCGTCGTCATTGGGCACTGGAAGTTGTCTGCGTTGCGTAGGTACGGTGCCGTGCCACATGGCTTCGTGTTCGAGGGAGGGACTCGCTGTGGATACTGTGAGTAACTTTTGCTGTGTGAAGTGACACAAACACACCTGCAACACAGAACCTCACTTTCCTGCATGGAACCATGTTTGTCTTGTTTTTTGGTTGACTTGCTGGATCTAGATGGAGTAAGAAACTTCATCATAACAACATATGTTGATGTGAGTCCTTCAAAACTAAAGAGGATCTTCATATGTTCTCAGATGACTCATTACTGAAAGAGGAATACAAAAATACTGGTTTCAATCTTTTAGAAAAATGTCCTTAGTCAGTGAACTCATGTAACCTAAGACAACAGGACAGTTTAGTATCAGTATCAGCTTTTGATCATGTTCTTCATTAGTAGATGAAGTTTATCCTTCTGCCATAAAATTGTAGATCTTTAAATATTTCAAAGTTTTCTAATCACTTATAGGATTGAGAGGTTGATCTTACTACTGTGCCATTTTATCTGCTGCTCCAGTGGTTTCTATCACGTGAGATGATATTCAAGAAACATGATTCAGTCTGTGATATTATCCCTTGTCTAATGCGTTTTTACATTCAAACACTGGATCAGGTTTGTTGAGTAGAGCTTGTCCCAGGGAATTGTGGGAGGGTTGAGGACCATATACAGGTCACATCTATCATGAGACTGTTCAGGTTATAAGTAGTTGAAGGTTAAAGTCTAACCAAACCAGAACTTCTGGGTCCAGTAACATCCATCTACATGATGTATAGTCACTGTCACTCTCAGTGATAATTGATCATTTTCATTTCTCTTCAGTACGTGAAAGCTAATATATCTGTCGTTAAACACTGACTGATGTGAAAACCTGTGATTTATTGCAGGTGTTTATAGAGTAACTTTATCCACGTAAGAAATTACTTTCTATGTATGAATCCATCCCACTGTCTGTCAAATAATAATGCTGTGTGTGTGTGTGTGTGTAATTGTGTATGTGTGTGTGTGTATGTGTGTGTGGTTGCCAGGGTTTTGGTATCCTCTGAATGTCCAGCTGATGCAGACATGAATGTGAAGAATGAGGGGCAGTTTATGTTTTGGGGTGGGGAGGTGTGTGTGTGTGTGTGTGTGTGTGTGTGCATGCGTGGCAGATCCATGTGTAGTGAGAAATGTGTTGAACATTATGAGGGAATTTCAAAACTTGCCAACAGCTACTGTTCATTATTTACACAAACAGATTTACATGGGAAATATACTTTTTGTATTTACTTTTATATAGGTATCCTGTTATCAATTTCTGGTTTTAGAGATGGATCAATGTTCGGAGAAAGACTTTTGAGCTACTGTATGCACTTTTGTGTGTGTGTGTGAGCACAAGTGGACTCAAGGCTCCTACAGGAATAACCACGAGGTCCACGGGCTCTAATTTCAGTGTTCTGATGAGCAACATCTATAAATACCAGCCTCTCCTGTAATGGTCACTCATCCAATCACAAGTTGCCTGATGGCAACATGACCAATCACAGTTTTCTTCTTCAGATCATCTGCATATTACCCAGCAGCCCTCAGGGGCAGTAGAGTGAGGCCTTCTTGGCATGGCTGCAGAAACAGAGAGTGGTGGAAAGAGAGAGTTGTGAGAAGTCAAATCGCCAAGTGACATTCCTCGTATGAGTGCAAGATAAAGCCGAGTGTTAGTTTATCTTTTTACATGTTTTAGCTTTAGCTTTTTACGAAGCTGAGCAGTAAAGTTAGGGAGATTTGAGATTCAAAAATGTATTTGTCACATGCATCGACAAAAAACACATAAGTGAAAAGCAGTTGCAACCAGTGTGTCTATTAAAATGTTTTAAAATGATATTAAATATTAAATATATGATTATATATATAAAAGTATAAAAGACATTTAAATAAGAGACATGGTAACAGAGGAGAATATGCAAGATGCAAGTTAAGTGTTGTCTGGTTTAACTCGCCTGAGTCAGGTTCTAACTTGGTTCAATCATTTGCACATAAATCACAACAAACACCTCATACTGTTTATAATTACATTTCCAATCACACACAGACTATCCTTCCTGTCGGTTATGATTTTCTCTGTCTGTTTATCGAAGGTTCAGCTCCCTGTTGCCTCAATCACCAGCGCTCTGTGCTGCTGGTCTCACTGCTGTTCCAGAAATCAACAACAAAAACATTTTCTGAAGTTAAATTCATTCAAGCACAGAGTTTTTCATCCAGTATTATTCCTGCTTTTAGTCAGGCCGGTCTTTTCATAATGGAGCATTTTCCCTCATCCAATACATTCATTTATCTTAGCAAGAAAAGCACTGGTGTAAATAATAACTTGATGGCTGCTTTCCATTTAGGTGTGACATTTTCAGGGTCTTGTATTATTGTGCATGCTGACCCATTGTCTTTGTTTAATAATGAACTGACTCTGCTTGGGACACTTAAACCAAGCAGAGTCATTATCCGTCTTATTAGTTCCACCAGTTTTTTTCCTGCTATGAGTCAAAATACCTCTACACAAAAGACCAAAAAATGGTCTTTTGTGGTGAAAAATGCTGATCCTAATTGTTTTGAAGCTGCAACCAAGTAATGAATATTTTTTATCATCAGGAACCAGAAATAGTTAGTTGATATTTAGTTCATTATTAAACAAACAACAGGATTTTTCATGTCATTTGCTGGTTTCTTGAAGCTGACAGGAGTTCAGATGAACCATGAAAAAAGATGAAAATACACAGGAACCCACTGACTTTTATATCATAGACCCCTGTAAAGAAAATCTATTGGAAAAGTACAAAGTGTGCAGAGCACACTGTGTAAACATGTGCAAATGATGCAGCATAATTTTAATAGTAGTACTTTGAAGCAGTGTCTTAAAAAAAAAACGAACTCTTTTCATCCTCTCAGCTCCATGGTTTCCCTTGAGGCCTGTTTTTGCTGGAGCAGATCATTCAGAGAGCCTCGCGGTCATCTAATGCTGCTGTATAAAAGTATTTTAGCCTTGACTGCTGCCATGCTCTCTGCTGCAGCTGCACTTTGAAAGTCATCTGCACCTCAGACGATATGGTTTCTGGCCACAGTGTTGAAGATGATGTACACCACAGTGACATAGCAAACCTTTTTACTGCCCTGGACACACACACACACACACACACACACACACACACACACAGCCTGTCACACAACCATTTGGTCCTGGGGGGGCACTGGGCCGTCTTGCTGTGAAAAGTCTTTACTAGGCAGTCATCAGTTGAACTGGACGTGTGCCCTGGGTAGCGCAGTCACATGGACGCACACTCTACAACACAGAGTAGAGAGTGATATCAGTTGCAGCTTCCATTCGATGCGATAATGAGGCCACCGTGTTCTGTAATCGATGACGCTTGGAGCAGAGATTGTGTCTTAGCTAGACGGATATTTTCTGGCTTATCGGGTCCACGCATGTTCATGTCGACCCCGTAACAGACACGCACACACTCACGGCTTCAGAGTGCACATGCAGACACAGTAACAAATGATCCTCCGCAGTGTTTGGATAGCTGTCAAGTCTTGTGATCCAGATAAAAGCAATTTTAAGCTGACATGCTATGTCAGCAATCTTTCCGTGTCACACACACATACTCTCACACACCTCGTATCATAGTACAATACTATGCTGATGCACGTGTGAGGGTGTTTTTTTCCCTCTGTGTTATCCACATCAGATGGTCCCGGTGAGTATAAAGTAAAAAGCAAACTCAGCGGCTTCCATGTGACATTAACGTGTGAATAACCCACAGAGGTTAAAATGTCTCTGACTAAACGCCTGTTGTTACAAGTACTGAATCCTCTCGGATAAAGTGAAACAACCTCTTAGTGACACCATGGCCACCCACCTGCCTTTGATTTATCACTTCAGCGATTAGTGTAGAAACTTGCTGAATGCATAGAGTACATGTTGCCTGTGTGTACAAATATGCATAAAATTGGTCCAACACAGACAATTTGGTTTTTAATCTGCCAGAAAAGCTGCATATTTGTATATTTTGCGTGTATTTCATACAGTTCACTGCTTTCACAACTTCAAACGCTATAGTCCTGTTTAAAATGATTGACACATGTGAATTACAAGTATCTAATTTAGAATTTTTTCTAAGAATATTTTCAGAAAAAAAATGCAAATGATCCAATTTTATAAAACCAGAATGTTTTAATAAAATGTCCAAAGTTACCGAGTAAAAGAAAAAAAATATGCGCAAAATGAATCCAAGATATGTTATAATTGTAATGTCAAAAATCCTATTGATTTATTTAAATTAGTTCCTCAAACAAAATAATACACAAACAGACTAATTTGCATAGTATTCATTTTTCACATGACTCGAATTTGATGGTTTTGCTGTATAAAAAATAGTTTCTATTTTACTCTTGTGAAGACAAGGTTATGAGTCGGTTAAGATCTTGAAATTATCAGATAGTGTCACAGTTATAAAACTGTCTGAAGTCTGTGACAGTTTATGAGATTCAGGTTGATCTGCAGCTTTCAGGCACTAAAACAAGTCGACTCCATGGACGAAGGCCTGGGAGGCCGCAGTTATTTAAAGAAAGGCGCAAAGATCAGGCCGCTTTGTTGCAAAAACCTTCACAGATCAACCACAGCCCCTCTGACATAAAGTTTCACGGACAGATGAAACCAGAGAACGCAGCACATCAGTTTGTTTATAGGCGACGAAGTGAAGCCACCAAGGAAAACACTGGCAGCTTGGAACGAGAAGCTTCTAGTTTCTGCAACCTGATACCAGCTTGAATTGTGTCAAGGGAACATTTTGTGTTAGTTTATTTAACTATTATGCAAATTTTTTTTTTTTTTTTTTTTTTGTCTCTTTCTCACTTACCTTGGACACTTTTGAAAATATTGTGGTTATACAAAACCTCCACTTTTGACAGTGCAGCTGGGATTGTTTTCACTGTGTGTGTGTGTGTGTGTGTGTGTGTCACAGCTGGTTGAAAAGTGCCTTCAGAGAAAATGGCAGAAAATGGAGAAATACTGCTTCTTTCATCACGACCGATCCTAATAATATTTTTTTATAATACCAGAATATGTCTGTTTTGTTTAAAAGGATAAAAAATGTTCTGAAATTGTTTGTGACGGGAAAGAGCCTCTGGGGGTGTTGGATAATGTTTGCTGACATCAGATAATAAGGAAAGAAAAGGAAAAAGCTTCAGTCTGGACTTCACTTTGCTGTGTGGTAATGGAAATGTTGTCAGAGTTTATTAAGGAGTTAAACCCGATAATGAATGTTAATGTAACTGAACAGCTTTGATCGCGTCATGCTCAGTGATGCTCAAACTCAGGTCGTATTGACTTGAACACTGTTTATAATCACCTTTGTCTATTAACAATAAATCAGACGACTGTGCAATGTGAAAAGGGTCAGTGGTCAGTAGCACTGTTATATATTAGCAGGTGAACGTTGTGGAGCATTTAGCAGCTAAAGAGCTCCATATTTCCTTCAGGGAGACAGTGGAGACCAAAACTGGAGCCAAAAGAGTCATATATTGATTCACATTCATCAAACAAGAGAAGCAACATTTCTCTGCCTGCTGAATGTGTTGGAAGCCACTGGAAGGTTAAAGAGTTCATCATATCAACTTATAAGTTGTTGTGTCACAACTTGTTATGCTGCCCTCAAGTGGTCAAAATTAGTTATCATAGGCGCAAATGTACTTACGTATATATTGTACTTGTTGCCATATATTTTGTGTTGCAGTTAAATTTTATGACCTTATACTGTTACTGATTTTTATATTTTTTATAAATGATGTGGACAAATTGTTACAAGTTATGTCAAAGTGGTGTGAAACGCATAAAAATACTACACATGTGTAATTGAATACAACTGGTAATTAGGAACACAATTCAGGCAACAGTCTACATGTCTAAAGTCAAACTCATTGAAAGACTAAATAATACTGGATTATTTTGTCCATATTTGTCCATCTCATGTTGTTGTTGTGACTGGATAAACAACATAAGTTGAACTTGATTAAAATCTCAGATTTTATGTAATGTCGTGTTTATGTTGTGTGCCATTATTAGCCAGTATTGCCACTTTATAAAATCATTTTTTCATCTGAGGCTCATTTCAGTTAATGACTTTCCACTAATATTATGCTATTCTGTTTTCATACTTCACCTCCTGTGAATCAATCATTTCCGCTCATTCAACAAAGTAATATAAAATACATAACAACTAATGAACCTAAAAGGCTTCCAGTACATTAAATGCTCAGTGAAAAAAAATCAGATTATTAGTTCTGTGAAAACACTGCACTCTTCATAAAGTAAGAAAGATAATGGGAGTAAAGTTTAGTAAATAAACTGTCAGTCTAATTTGACATTATGTGTAACTTAAGGCACATTTCAGTAATAAAAAAAAAAAAAACACCTTTCTGTCTTAAATACCAGACCTTTGATCCACTTCCTCAGCTGTTTTTCTTTTTTATTGGCAGCAAACTTGCTCCTATAACAAATATGATTTTGACCAAACTCCTGACTAAAGGCTTATTTTGTGGCTATTTTTCAATATTTCTTTGTTGTGAGATTTTTATTTCATTTTTTTCTGCTTATCTTTTGTTTTCTCATACTCCTACCTTTGTGTGGGCTTGATAACAGAGAGAGAAAGAGAGATAACTTGATAGATGCTTCATGTAACCTTCAGAGGAAAAGGTTGCTGACGGCTCAAAGAACAGCTTCGCGTCCACAGCAGCCTTTGGAAAATCACTGAATATTATTTGGCCTTAGTCATTAATCTGCTTTCACTCTGCATTTCACCGTTTACTACAGCTTCTTTTATTACCTCTGACATCTGTTGTGGCGCTCGCTTCATTTTACTACTAATTATAACTGATCCAAGCTTTTTTCTTTTAAATTTCATAATTTATCTCAACTTTCATCTTCATCTCATCACCTGTTTCGAGTCATCTGTCATACATGCCTCTCTCTATCCATTCTCCAGGGGCTGGTGTTTTCTTCTTGTCCTGTTCAGAAGGAGAGCAGATCAGTTTCTTATTTGACTGCATCGTCAGGGGCATCACCCCCAGCAGGGCCCCGCATGGCCTACGACCCTCCCTGCCAGGTGAAAACACACACACACACACTGAATCACACAAAATAATTAGTTAAAAAATAATAAATCCATACAGAAATGTGTGCCAGCATAAATCTACAATGGTAATAGATATATCTGCCATATTTGTAAAAGCTATCAATAGTCCTGAGCTAAAACGATCAATCGTGTTGGTATGTGTCTCTGTGACTTCCTTTCTAAAGGTTTAAGACCTGTTTATTGTGAGTGTTTAGCATTTACCTCAGGCTCCATGCTAACGGAAACAACACATGCTTAAAACCCCAAGGGTCACCGCCCGGATCAAGGGGTCAGGCCTTTGTGTGTGACTTGTGTGCTATTGTAATGCACTGCTAATTTCACAGTCATTTCTGACAGACTGAGATATGGAGACAGAAAGGTTTAGTGACAGTTGGACAGAGAAAAGCTCTACAGGACACATACCAAGGGTGTGTCAACTCTATGACACCTTTGAAAAGACACGGAGACGAGCTACAAGTCTACTGATACACTCACATGACTCAGGGTCAGTTTTGGTTTTGGCCACTTGCGCAACGTTGTGGGACACAACTGGATTTACTCAAGTCCTGAACAGAAAGTTTCCCTGTGGAGCAAAGCTTCTGTTTAAATGTAATATTTCTTACCAACACATAAAATCTGGTTTATAAGTTAATACTGTTGTGATAATAATGCAATGATATGATATATAATCATGTAAAAATAAAACAAAAATGCACACATGTATGTGCTCTATGGGCCTGAATTAGACAAAGAAAAACTTTGTGTAAGTCAGAAAAGTTGTGTCAGAATCAGTAAAAATCAGTCAAAAATAGCATCTGAGTTGAAAAATGACCAAAGTTAAACTCCATCTTCCTGATACATTTATTCCAGCGTCAGCCTGCCTGCGTCAGTCTGCTCTGGGGCCCACTGTAACCCCTCGACATTCAGCGCTGCGGGGCGCCTATAATTAGCCCAGACTAGCAACGTTAGCAAATGATAGCTGACACTTCACATAGTGTAGTGGAGAAAGTTGGCATCTGCACGTTAGCATTTAGCTGCTGCGATACCCGGAGGCAGAGATCCAAGGGTTAGGTTGTTGACACCTACACACACAAACACCTTGGCCCACTGCAATGTGCACACGTTGGCAAATGCACACCTTCCCAGCCATGACTCCCGTTCTCACACTCACCAGCCTCTAACATATATATATATATATATATATATATATATATATGTGTGTGTGTGTGTGTGCGTGTGTGTGTATAGCAGGCATTAAGTGTGTAATTGGCAGAATTTTACACTGAATTGATGTTCCGTCAGATTGTCGAGGTGCCTATGAGCTCCCGCGGGGGATGTTAAATTTGCAAGCTGGTTTAACAGTTGGAGACACAGTCACAGCCTCAACTCACTTCTTAAAGAGGAGGATGATGCAGCAGCAGGACTCATATAACGTCTAATATTCCCATTTGTATTAGGATATAAACAGCTCTCGGATCAAGTACACTGAGATATGTTTTCATTATTTTGCTTTTTGCCAACATGAATGACCTCATCAGTCATATTTTAAAGACCATTTCAGCTTCAGTCAAAGTCAAGGTTGTTATTGTGCCATATTTTATTATGTTTTATTGTGCACATTTAATTATTTAGTTAGGATTAAAATGTTATGTAAACAAGTTCCACAGAGTTCACCAGCTGAACTACACAGCCCTCAGGTTTAATAGTGTAGTCTCTCTAATGAGTATTTTAGTTTTTGCTAGTCTAATGGTAAAAGTTTGGAAAACAGCTGCCACTGTTTTTATCTTTAACACAGATGCAAAAAGTGAAGTTGTATTATACTGAAGCTCAGGAAAGCAAAGATTTAATCAAGAAAAGAAAAGAAAAAATCTCTAAATTAATTAAAACTTTCATTCACTGTGACTCTGATGTATTATGATAGTATTGTGCTCTTTGTGTGTTTGTACTCTGCAGATCTCAATGCTGACCCGGCTTCAGCAGAGGAACGACTCAACCAGGAGGCTTCAGAGCTGGAGAAGAGACTCAGCATGTTGTCAAACTGCAGCCTAGCGAGCCTCACATGTATGTTTTTGTATAAAATTCAATGCAGGGTGAACATGATTAATAATCATACCCTCAGATGATTAGAATTTCATGGAATCATAAAATTTTGCATCACATCTGCACGTTTTAAATATGTCAAATGAAATGCTCAGCAAGTCATAAATCACTTCAGTATCTTATTACTTTCTCGTCCTGTTCAGCCTCTACTTACAGCTGTAGCACATCTGTTGCCGGGGACGACCACAGCAGCATCTCCAGCTCCTCCTCCAGCCAATCAGACACAAGCTACGGAAGCAGACTTCCATTCTGGGCGGAGCCATCAGTTAGACCACACCTCTCCAACGAGACAGTGTCCAGTTCGTCGACGCTGAAACCTCTGACGAGTTCGGACGACCGGCTCTACTCTGCCGTGATGGGAGGCTCTGGGACTCGTCCATCCTCCGCCCACCTCCATCCTCGTGGTCTCCATGACAGCGGACGGCAGAGCTCCTTAGACAGTGGGATTGGGATAGCGGCAGGAAGTCAGTCGTCGTACTCTGGGAGCTGCTCCTCGTGTACGGGGAGTCTGGATACGGCCAGCCAGGGAGGAGGGGAGGAGTTTGGCTCTGTGGCGAGCATACCTGCTCCTCGGCCTTCTTCACCTTCTGCTGCTCCTCCTCCATCTTCTCCTCCTCCTCCACCCACTTCTCCTCCTCCTCCACCCACTTCTCCTCCTCCACCACCCACTTCTCCACCTCCTCCCCCACCACCTTCATCTCCTCCTTGTTCATCCCCTCTTCCCTCTGGTACTTCCTCCTGCGCCTCCAGATCAAGCTCCCGTGCATCTCATAGACACAGTGAGGATTACCAGATCCCCAGCCTGCTCAGACTTAGATACGATACCCCCAGAAGTCTCCTCCAGTCCCTGACCCTCAGGGAAACCTCTGCCCAGGGAGCCACATCAGCCCTGGGCAGGGACAGCAGGAGCAGTGGGGACAGAGGAGGAGGTGAAAGGTTGAGTGACGTCATCAGTCCCACAGCGTCGAAGACTCAGTGTCAGGCCTTGGTGCAGCGCTCCCTCTCCTGGGGCAGTGAGATGGCGCCCTCTGTGGACAGTGAGGGGAGGTCCACACCCAGACCCTTGCTGACATCTGCAGACCCTGTTGGTGAAGTAACACAGGTACATGCAGTGTGGTATAAAGTACCTGAAAGTCACAGTAAAGTACCAGTACAGATACTCGACCAAAAAAAGACTTTGATAGAAGTTCAAGTCACCAACTAGAATGCTACTCAAGTAAAAGTCTTAAAGTATCTAGTATTTACTGTACTTAAATATGACAAGTAATCTATCATTACATTTACTTAAGTAATGAAAGTACAAGTACATGTTAATGAAAACAGAAGAATATTATGAAGGTTTTCCAGCACTTTAAAACATGGAGCCTACAATAATCTTCATAGACTATGTCTCAAGTCTGAACTAAACAACAGCTGTTCCCTTTTTCCCCCAAGAAATTTCTGTTTGATATTGATATTTTGTTTAAGTTTCTCCATCATCCATCCTTTAAGATGGAGTCCACATCAACCCTCAAACATGGTTTTGATCGTCTAAACAGTCACAGGTAGACTTAGAGTAAAGGTGTGTAATTAAGTTAGGAAATGTGAAGTAAAAGTACAGATACTTCCAAAACATAACTAAGAAGCATAGTGAAGTATTATCACTTTGTTAATATACAACACTGGGTTAGGTCTCACTATAAACTAGTCAACTGAAAAACTGAAAAAAAAATAAGCCTCTAAATCTTTTCTCTTTGAGGAGATTATGTCTGACTTTAAGTTCTCTTTAGGAGTTTAGTTTCCATGCCAACATTTACATTAATCTATGAAGTGAAACATAATATTGCACATCATCATGCTAATCACTCAATACAGCTCTTGGCTTTGCTCCCTCAGATGCTAATCTCTCTTTAATGTGTCTGCTTGCTCATTTCTTCTTGTATTAATAAACAGAGTCTTATGTGACTGTGCCTTGTCGGGATGAGCTCCTCGGTAGAGCTGCAGTTTGGATCTTGATGAATGAGGAGAGAGACAGAGCTGGCACCTTCTGTCATTATATTAAGAGTCAGGACACCTCAGCAAGACACTGTTGTAAAAACTTGAGTCCTGGACCAGGACCCCTGTGTCTTTCTGTTCTCACCGAGCAACACAAGTCAACTTTATATATTTTCGTGATAATAGATTTGGGAGTTACTGCTGAGGAACTTTGTTGTGTAAAGACTTTATTCCATGCAGGCCTGTGTTCAGTACTTCAATGAAAGTGAAATTATTTGATCTGCAGATGTGCAGATTTAATGTGTAAATAGTAAATTCACTTCAATCTTTGAATCTTAAATTATTGTATTGTATTGTATAAAGAAAAGTACGTACTATCTGAATTGAATCAGGGAAAAAAAAAATTCCAAAAGCAGTCCAAATGCCAAAGAAGTTGCATTGAAAACAACACTAGAGGATGATAAATCAATACTGAAAGTGGTTTAGACTGTGAAATAAAGGAAATACTTACGTCAGAACTTGTAGAGAAACTGGACCCAAATGCAAAACCTTGATGCTGAAGAATGGTAAGAGGTTTATTGTAGGAGTGATGCAGAATTCTAGAGGGTAGAACGGGGAGGGCTGTGGTAGGTGACAAAGACACACACACACACACACACTCACACACACTGCTACTCTATTCAGTCCTGATGACTCACTTGGGTGGCTGCCTTTGTAAATGTAATTTAGAGCAGTCAATGCCTTAAAGGCTCATGTAGACGCTGAAAGCACTGCAAAATGCTGAGCTGAGGTTGCACATTGAGCACAAAAAAGCAGCATAATCATTTCTCTATAAAACATAATGGTCTGAGATTCAAACTGAGGATCATCAGCATCATAAATCATTAGCAGCTCACCACAGGACTTAAAGAGCAAAAGCTTTTTTTTTTAAAACAAACATTTGTTAGCTCACTTCATACCAGCTCTTACTGTAGCATACTGTATTGTGGTGACTTTGGAAGTCTTTTTGTCTACGAACAACAGGGTATTGAAACACAGCAGGCAGATTAAAGCACCAGGCAAAGGTGTTGGTGAATTAAAGCCAGACCCTCTCACCATGAGGTGAGAGAGACGCCTGCTGAAACATACAAAGACACAAGGAGAGGAAAACAATAACTGTAAAAAAAGAAAAAGCTGGTGTTTTGTTCCCTCTGGTATTTTATCCTAGAACAGCGGAGACTCCTCCATTTTATGTCTTATTCATTTTCTGATTGTGAGGTTGTGAAAGGTGCTTCCCTGTTAAAGAAAGCATGATATGATTTGTGACTGCTTGTGTAAGTGTGTCTGTGTTCATTATATGGCACAGATAGATATGTAGGTAGAGAAAGCAAAGAGGGACTGGGGAAGTTAATGAGTAGTGATGAAACCGACTGAAACCCTCAGAGAGGATGATCCCGTTGTGTGAAACACAAATGAGTTTTCTTTATTTGTCATTTTGACACTCAAGTGTCAGCAGTTCAGTTCACTAAAACCTACACACTGTTTCTGCATTGTAATGAGACATTGCCTGATTCCACAATATGTGCTTTGTTCACTGAGACGAACTGTGACAGATAATATTCCTGTAGCTCCGACCTGCTGCGCTATTAGTTGCCGTGGGCAGGTGGAAATGGTAAATCGGGACAGGCTGTCTGAGATTTCTCATGTCTGAGCCAACTGCCCTTTTGTCCCCTGTCTGCCACCTCTGAGGATGTCAGCTCTGTTCTCTCAGCTCGGTATAATTCTCTCATGCTTGGCTCCCTATCGCTGCTTCCTTCTCTCTCTCTTTATCAGTTTTTTCTTAAAATGCCTCTCTGCTCAAAGCTGCTTAGGAATATCCTCTCTGTCCACACCACATTTTTCACCAGTTTGAAAAGTTTGTTTCACTTTTAGCCTCCTAGGACTAAGTAATCCTGCCTTGTCGATAACCTCCTCTCATCTCCCCACTCAGTGCAATCATGGTTTGGACAACTACATCACACCTGAGCAGTGGCGGTCGGCGAGGAGCAGATGCCTGACGCAGGTGAGATTTTATCTGCATGTTTTAGCCTGAGTCAGACAAGAGCCACAAAAAACAGAGCTGTTGTGGGTCGAAAGCAATAAGAAAAAATAGCAGGAGATTTTTGTCTTTATGATAGAAAGTTGAATTCATAAGAAATAAAATCTCTGAAATGATATTGTCTTATTTATTTATCCTTTAGGTTGCCAACTCACCAGCACCAGACTATTCATCTCCTGCAGACACACAAGGTTTGTTTGTGATTTTATCAACTTTATCGAGTGGAAAAAAAATCCTTTTTTATGGTACAATTAAATTTATGACAGCTTTAGTTTCTTTAACAACAAAATTCCACAAACAGTATGAAATATAATACATTATCACAGATCACACTATCACACAAATTAAATTAAATTCAACTACTTTATTTTAAAGCATATTTACCTGATAATGAACCAAGAGATCTACTCTTGCATTTGCATCAGCTTTGTTTACTATTTTAGAATCTGTGAAGGTTTATACCAGTTATACTTGTGGTTTCCTAACACACAACCACTTTACATACTCTACTTTTTACTCAAGTGATATTTTTTAATGAAGAACTTTCTCGTGCCGTGTTTACACATCAAACTCTCTTGAGTGTTTCCCATTAAAATGAAACTGGGTATAAAACTAATGTGCTGAATAACTGTTCTCAGATCCTCCTCTGTGTGTGAGAGAGGAACATGATGACAGTATGGGTCTTGGTAATAGGTTGGCAGGTCTGATGAGATCGCTACCCTTCCTGCCTCCATCTTCGCCTCCTCCTCTGCCTGTCACACTGAGCACATACAGGCCAACGTCAGCGTGTGGTAAGAAAATGACTTCACAGAAAAACACAAATGTTTCAGAGATTGTGTAGTGTAGAGACTTCATCATATTGGCCCAGGATCACCTGTACAGTTACAGTATTAACATACATACATACATACATACATACATACATACATACACACACACACACACACACACACATATATATATATATATATATATTTGTATGTATTTTCCCCTCAGGTATCTTCCAGTCTCCCCATGAAGCTCGTCCATCGGTGCCTCTGCTGGACACTGGGCTCCACAGTGACTCCACTATTAATTATGTCAACATCCCCATTAGCCCCCTGCCAGCAAGAACTAACAGAGAGCTCCTGTACACAGAGCTGAACCTGCAGGAGCCCGGCTCAGCTCCAGCCTCCAGTCGGCATGGTGCTGTCAGAGGTAACACTTTGAAGCTCTTCAGACCCAGTAAGAACACCGAGCCTTAAGTGGCCATTTTGGATGGTCTCTGTTTTGTGTTTTCGTGGTGCTTCCTCCTTCTCTCTGTCCTCTGTGGTAATGGCTTCACAGCAGCCTTGGCATCCACTGTCTCTGAGGCATTATTAGCATATATTTGTGCTATAAACTGTTTACATTTATAGGTTCTTTGAGGGAGTTTTAAAAATAGGGACAGCATGGGAAAATGTATTTAATCTGGCTAAAGCATCATCTGTCTGTCTTTTTTCTGCACTTGCTAATTATTTGTGACTTCCCACCCTGACTCTTCACTTAAAGACAGACGCATGATGATATCAGGTTGGTTCGAGAGTATCGTGCAGCTGCTGCATATTTTCCTGCTTGCATCCGTCTCTTTATAAGCTTAGAAAGAAAAAATATATATACATATATTTTTTGCACACTACTGTTATTAAGTAAAGAATGATCAGTGCACTTAATGAATGTGGACAATTTATTCATGAAATACAAATGTGCATTTAGTTTTTAATTGCTACTCATTTATGAGGCATAATCACACATCTCTTGGAGGATGAAAAGGAAGCAGTTTAACACAGTGACATAAAACATTTACAATCGTTTAAATGTATTAAAATCAGGCATGAAATGGTCACAGATAAACTGAATGAATTGCACAATTAATTAGGAAAATAGTCAAATTAATTGAATGTGACGATGTTGATTTAAAGAAGACAAATCGAGTTGTAGAAGCATTAATGTTTTTCTCTCTCGTCTCCTTCTTTGCCACCAATGTCCCGACCAGAAGAGGGCTCTATCAGATATGCCCATCTTGACATCACTGCCATGGAAACAGCCCAGCGAGTGGGGGCGGAGCATGTGCGGGGCAGGGAGGACAGGCTGACTCAGCTGGGGAGCAGGAGGCGAGGGCCACTGAACTGACTGCAACACTCGACTGGTTGACACTTTAAAAAATAGTTTTTCGTCACTCTTCATCTGTCTGAATAAGCTAAAAATGCTCTAATGCAGTTGATCATCATACTTAAAAACATACACAAACACACACAGTTGTGCCAGTGTACAGAAATTCCCACAAACAATCCATTCCACTTAAAAAAAAAAAAAAAAAGAAAAAAAAGGAAGTGTCTGGGAAGTCTTTTTATGCAGCTGCCGTTGTGGATGTGTTTTATTTAAATGTTGTAATTTCTCTTATAGTCAGACTTAAATGAGTGTTACCTTTTTACACTAGAGATGTTTTTGTTGGCTGCATGGCACTTATTTATGCTGAGGCAACTGCTGATGAATGATGATGTGCCTCTTTTACGATTCTCTCAGGACGACTGCTGATCATTGATATAAAATAATGAATTTATGAGCAACACCAAACACTGTAATGTTTACCAGTGATATTACAGATGGAAGAGACACAGATAAACAGCAGCTGTTGTGATTTCTTTGAAACTCTTGCTAGAATACCTTCTTCAGACTGATTTGGTTGTGGATGTATTTGTTTTAATCTCTCATACTAAGAGTTATAAACCACTATTGTTTAAATTTATATTATTTATCATAGGTTTAGAGCAGAGTATCATTTTGTTCTCATCACACCGACACCTTACAATCAACTGCTAAGAGTCCCAGCTCGCTTGGCAATCATTCCACATAAGAGCTTTAAAGCATTCGACAGAAATAAGCAGCTTGGAGTTATATCTCGGGTGCAAATTACATCAATCCAAGCCCATGTGGCCCAACCAGGACATGACTGAGTAATCAGGCAGAAACATTATTCATCGCTGTAATCAATGTCTCAGCTTCTGGTCTGTGAGAGGGCAAGAATTGATGAATGGAAGAGCACACTGTGTGTTCCCATTTCTCACCTTCCTCTTGATATCATCAGGACAAATCGTCCATTATTGGATGGAAACTTATTTTTATGGTTGCGGTTCTGCGCCGGCGTCTTGAGATGAGGAGGAGGATGAGACATAAAATTCTTTACCAAGCACAACATGTTAATGTCACTACAGGGACTGCTTCTGTCTACAGGATGTGTAAATAGTATCTGCTTTTATTTATGCCAAGACAATATGAATGATATGAAAATATATTTTTAAAATATTATTGTTTGTATGTTGTTGGCACTCGTATCTTACTGAATATTAAAGATTTGCTGTTACATTTTCAGGTTTCATGGTTTCAGTGCTTTTCACCTGAATTTGCAAAGCTTTCTTCATTTTCTATTGATCAGACAAAAGCAGTAACATTACAATACTTCAGCAGACTGTGATATTAGTCATTACAGTAGTAACAGCTAACGTGATGCAGCATTAATTACTTGCACAGCTAACGACAGACGGGTGTGGACAAACTGTGTGGCCACCGATATGTCAATATTCCTTCAGTATGAAATACTCATGCAGTTAGTCGGCTGCTACCACGGACCTGAACCATCTTCACTCAGCATGTGAATCATCTGTTTAAAACCAACTCAAGTGCTGCTGATTCTTCACCTCAACATCCACACCTTTCTGTCATTGCTTGTACAAATAAACATTGCTACAGAGTACAAGATGAGTATGTAAACTATTTCATCTTTATTTGATCTGTACCTTGACTGATATATTGATCTGACACTGTATTTCTCACAATATGTTCAACCAATTCACGAGAAACCTCTCAAATGTATAAAATGTACAAATGACCCACAATTCATTCATTCAGCAATTTGTAAAACCAACAATTAATGACACTAGAAAAGTAGAAAATCTTAAGTTTGATTCTTTTTACAGTAGATGAAAGGGAATGGAGGGAGCAATGTACCGTACGTTGTATGTGGTCACAGAGGGAATAATTTCAGTTCATGACTTTGTCTGAGCCTCTCAGAGCTCATTGTGCTCCAGTCCTTCACGAGAGATCTTGTTGGACAAATCCTGCATGTGTTTCTTCATCTGGAATCAAGACAGAAGAAGAACTGAACAGTTAGTATCAACACGGACCTGTATGTTCTGTTTGACCTGTTTGTCTTTTTGTGTCACACAAACTCATATGGTCTTTAAATTCATACAATATCCTGTTAATTTGATGTTGATGAGAAATTTAAAACTGTGCTACTGTGGCAAAATACTTTAAATCAGAAAGTTTTAGTCAATTCTAATTTAACAGGAGAAAGAAATTACACAGAAAGAATAAGATGAATATTAAGAATGTTGTGAAGTTATAATCCTGAGAAAAAGTTTGACTAGTAACATGAAGTGACACCTGAATGAATGAATGTGTGAACTATTGTAACAGTACCATCTTTAACACCATGTGCCACTACATTTAATGTAATAAGATCTACATGAGCTACTAATTAGTAATTAATGTAATGTGTGTGTGTGACACACACAAAGTGATCTGTCACACTTAAATGTTTCAGATCATTTTGCATTTTGTGTTCACTTGTGTTGTCTTTGTTTGATGAACCACTGCTGATACTGGTACTGTAGATGTTGAAAAGCCAGAAAACTAATATGGATCTCATCAGCTACAAAACATTTCTGCTTGAGAATCTATTTAATCTAATCATCATTCAGTACATGTTTTTTTAATGATGTGGTTATTAGTGTGTCGTTAACATGATACTGAAGCTTTAATGAATCCCTCACAGGGTTTAGATGGGTTTAAATGTAAATGCGTAAAAAATGAATCTATAATATTTATTACACATTAAACTCTGTTTCTCTTTGTATGACTTCTTCAACATTATACAGCAGCTATTTCTTTATTATCAAATCCTGCTGTGTTGTGACTCTGGAACAACAGTTTTATCTTTCTACAACAGAACAATATAAGTTGTTTCTAACCTTTGTCCCCCATTCATCTCTGTAAATGCATTTCCATCAGCACTATAACATCATCCTGTTTCTACTTTGCAACACGTTCGTTTTGACAGCCATTGGATAATAGCTGTGTCCTGTCTGAGGCAGAACGTGCTGTTAAAGCTACAGCAGAGATAACTTGGTTATTCCTTCATACCTTGTAGCCCATCTCCCTGGTCTTCTCAGCGAGTGTGTTGTACTTTTCCTGGTTCCTCTTGATGTGTTCTTTGTCTCCTAAAGCTTCCACATGTCGCAGTTTCTGGTGAGACAGCTCCAGCTGCTCCTGGTAATGACTGTGCTTCTCTACCTTGGTCTCAAAGTGATGCAGCTCCTCCTAAATTAACAAGGAAAGGAGAGCAGCGACATAGTAGGGTACAGGTTTAGTATTGCCCTTCAATTACATGCACAGGGGAACTAATACGCATCTTAAATAGTCACTGGAGAGGAAATGTCACAGAAAAAATTCAAGCTGAATGTTTCCTAGTGATAAATCTGATCTTGTCTTAAAAAAAAAAAAAAAACATTTTAAATTTAAATTGAGCTGTTCACTGCATTCATCAGCTCTCCTAAGGACAAAGGGTGAAAAGAGCACAGAGTGAGATAGGAGAGTAGGACACTTTAAATGCGTATTGCATAAAACGCGATCATAAAAAAGGAGCATTCTGCATAATGGCTGCACAATTCCCTGAACATTTCCTGATGAGTTTTCAGTGCAGGGAAATTAAAGACCTACACAGGTTTGCAGCATCAACATAACTGTTTTATAATCTCTGAACAAAGTGTAGAAACACAGTGAAGAAGATGCAGGTATGTGACTCAGGTGTCAATGATTTGCACAGAATTCCTTTTCATTTAGTAAAAGGGTGGAAAAAAATCTGCTAAGTCTGCCTGTGAGGTGTTAATGATATTATAACATGTCCTTGGCAGCTGATGCTGCGTTTCCCACAGACTGAGTTGTGGGAGTGGGTGGTGCAGCATGTGACCAGTGTGCATGTAGAGATTCGTGCAGTTATAAGTGTGAGAATGCATTTTCTACAGCTGCTACATAGAAGCTTCTATAGCTTCGACAGCATCTCACATTCATACCATCTGTAGTTTGATGTAAAACTGAATGATATGAAACCTGGTTTTACAACAATGCTGCAGTTTCCATTCTTACTTGAGATGATCAATTTACAGACTTTACAAGTAGACCTGCTGTCATTTTTCTTTGCTGATACGAAGCCAAGCTTCGGACACCTTCCTGTTACCAATAGAGTATATTAATGAGTTGGACATGACTGTTTTACAAAGTGCAACAGTCAGGGAAACATGGCACAATGGATAAAAGAAATAGATGAAGTTGCAGTCACACAATTCTATTTGTTGGAACAGTTTGGAACTTGCTGTCACTGTCCATCACCATCATGTATAAAAACAACCATTAGATATTCATCATGTCTTTACAAGTGTTACTCCTGACTTTGCAAGTCTATATGAAGAAAAAAAAACAAAAAAAAAAAACATTTATGTTACTATTTGACAAAGGCAGTTCTTGGTTCTAGATGAGCAACGTGCTGGTGCCAAGAGTCAGTTCTTAAGCTGTCAAACATGACAAATTGGTTTGGAAAGGGTAAGTGAGAGCAGAGGTGTCAAAAATTGACACATGAGATTTTGGAGTTACCTTGAGAGACTCCAGTTCATCTTTGCTGAGGTTTGCTCTCTTGGCAGCCTCCCACAATTCAATCACGCGAGGCTCCCGAAACTCTACAGAGGAGGAGACAGAGACAAATACGAGGAGATAAACGGTCTGTGTAGACGGTTTGGAGCCTCACCAATACCTGCATACTCAACAGGGAGAGGGTTTTGAGGAGCAGCAGTCACAGCAGATGCTTTATAAGATATAATCACAACAAAAGAGACACCGTGGCTGCTTGGTCATTGGATATACACACAATATGAAAAGGAAAACTGCTCGCATTTACAACTCAGCTGGAGTTACTCTGAATGACAAAACTAGACGAAGAAGAAAGGAAAGAAGGAGATTAAAAATCTTTTGTGGGGGAGGAGAAAGGGAGTGAGGGGAGGATGACAACAAGTGGTTGAGTGAGAAACAACCTGGAGGAGAGAGAGGAAGCAAACTCCTACTGAAGCTGCACAACAAACTGACTTCACATACAAACTCCTGTATACTCAATAATAAGGAGAAGAGGAAAAGATGAAATACCTTAAACTATTAGAAAATTAAATTGTGAAAGACAAATGAATGTTTTTCCACATGAAGCAGCACAAGGATAAATCGATATACATCTGTGGATGGGTGCAGCACAATGTTTTAATAACCTTGTTTCAAACAGTCTTTTTCATATCCTTTCACTTGTGGAGACATTTAGTTTGAAACTGAAAGGACAAAACACTTGAAGTGAGCCATTAGTGTATCAACACTCACCAGCTGTGATACGGCAGAGTGTGTTATTATCATTGCAAATCCCAGTGATTAAACTGATGAGATAAATGCAGAGTGAGACTGAGATGCAGAGAGAGACAAGCTGTGTGTGTATGTGTGTGTGACTGTGTTTTGCCTCCCTCACCACTGTCTTCGGTGAAACCTTCATGGCTGAGTTTACGGAGACGCTCGAAACCCTGGTTGAGGTCTCTCATTTTCTGTTTCAGCTCCGTGTGCTTCTGGTGCAGCACATTTTCTTTGGTGTCGCCCTCCAGGGGAGAGATCACATTTTTGTGGACTTCTGTTAAGGCGAGAAATTCAGGAAATAAAAGAGTGAAAGAAAAAACAGAATTCAATAAGAGTTTAGAAGTAGCAATAAGAAAAAATCCCTTTAAACATTTCACAGCCTTATCTTTTTTCATATATCATTCAAGCGAAACTGAGACAAAATAAAGATGAGGGGATGTAGACAAGGCAGTGGATTGAGGTGGTGATGCTGCTGAGGTACATGTTCACTTCCCTGCAGGCAACGTGTGATTGGCTCAATATTTAAATACATCAGACAAGCAGAAAAATACCCGCGGCCTGTTCGGCAGAAACACAGCGATGCGGAGCGCTAACGGAAAACTTCTGGCACGAAACAGCTGCAGAATGTCAGTCACGTCTGAGAGCGACGTGCTTGTCCTTCACGTGTCTATCTAAAACACAGTAGGGCCTGTCAGCTCGGCTTAAAACTCACAGCTTGATGTGGTGTGACAAGCATTGATAGCAGAGAGCAGTGGGTGCCAACATGTGTGATCTAATACCTGCAACCTCTTTATATGAGACAAAACAAACAGACAGGGTATTCTCAGGCTTGGTACTGGGCTTTGGGGAACCACCTTCACTGTGTAAATATTAAATTATTCTGGTACGAACTTATTATGCCTGAAAGCAAAAGCATCTAGTGGTAAAAAGCATAAAACAGCTTGTCAGAGCTGTTCTTCAAATTGCCATAAGGGATTTCAAACAGCCAGGATGGAGCAGGAGAGGGGAAAAACACAGCTCGAGGGATCTTAAAGTGATCAGAAAATAGGAAAATACCAACAACACTAAGGAGATGTGGTGAGACATTTCTGCTCAGCATGAGAGTTGTGATTCAAGCAGCTCACCTTCAGTCCTGCTGACGGTGTCCATGAGGATATTGTACTCGTGGATCTTATCTTTGTGGTGCTGGAACTCCCTCTTAAGGTTCAGCATCTCCTCGTTGGAGAACTTTCCTGAGTTCTTTGCCTGGATGGGGAAATGTAGACATTAAAGCAGTAAATATGGATAGAATCAGACTAAATAGCAGCAGAATTAAATGGGACAATTTCTCACAAGCAACAAAAGCAGTAGCGGCAACACATCCACCAGTGCTGAGCATAAAGTGGCGTGGAGCCTTGTAAATGACATCATGAAGTGAGGAAATACAGTTGTCCTCATAATGTATATGTAGATATTTTATGGACACTGAGGGTTGCCATAACACAGGAAGCTTATAAAAACATTTAACACAGGATGTATAGAATACATACATTTCTTAAGCGTCTGAACTGTTAATTTTTTATTGTTTTTAAAGGTTGAATGTATATATGAAGTGTGCAGAGACGTTTGGACATTACAGCAGATATTAAAGTTACGTTGTTGCTAATTTTAAATGCTGTTGTCAAAAATAATTAGTGCTTATATAAAAAAGTCACCGTTAAAGTCACCATTAAAACATTTCAATGAGAAAAACAATAGAATTCTGTGACATAAGGTTAATTACAGTCGAGCTAGAATAAACCTTTTGATTTCCCTTTTCTCTTAATGAGCTGCACAGTTGCCAAAGGACAAACAAATGGGGGTTTTACAATAGCTGCATTCAGTAGAAATATAGCTGATTTGATGTTGATGTCTTTATTTAATGTAACTGTAGTGACAGATTTTTATCTATCAGCAACCACAGAATGAACATAATGATCTCAAAATGAAAGTTTTTTTCTTTCTCTTTAAACACAAATATACACATACTAATAATACACATATACACATAATAACACACACCTTGTTCCAGAGCTTGTCCAGCCTTGGATCTTCAAAGATGTCTCCCTCTTTGGTGTCATGGTCCTTCAGGGAGTTGCTCTCCAGTGGTCTTGTGTCTCTTTTTCCATCCATCCCATACTTAGCCAGGATCACTACATAACAAAACAAACAGATAAGCGCTGTAATTAACTAAGCTGCTATAAGGAGGTAACAAATTAGTCTCTGATGAGAAGGTGTTTGTTACAAAAGAATCTGAGAATGAACTTACATGTCTCTCTCGTTCAAACAAACCTTTCAAACGCTTCACATTAAAGCAACTCATTAATTCCAAAGTCGTTTCACTTTTCAAAGACAACAACAGAGGTGTAACATCCCTGAAGAATCGGTTGCTAAAAATGATCCAAGTTGGCCAACAAATTAGGTTCAGAGCTGAGGAAGCTGAGAAATTTAGGAAAACAAACTAACAATCCTTTTTTTCTTGACGTATGTAGCACAAGGTGGGTGATATAAATACACCATTTGTCATGTTGCTGCCGCCGTGAACAACTTGATATTTAAAGACGAGACTTAGAGACAAGGAAGGTCATCATTTACCTTCCCATTCATTCATTTGACTAAACACCTTCCACGACTCTGAACTTGGCAGCAGGCCTGCACATGAATGATAACAAATGAAGACAAAAGATTTTAAAAGATTATTCTACGTGTGCCTAAAAACCGCCAGGACATTCATTCTCCAGGACAGATAACTAATGATGTTACGACGCGTTCGGCATTTCTGTGACTAATTTGTGAAATATTTGTCACTTGTGTAAAATATATTACTAATTTAGTACAGACCTGACATTTTGCTCTGTTACAAAGTTGGACTTTGCTTTGAAGATGTTCTACCCTCATTATTTTGCTCCAGTAAACTGTTTCTGCCGTAGCTGACTCAGCATCATCTTAGTATTGTAGTAACCAGTCAGTGTCACATTTTAACTACTGATACATCATTAGGAGAGCGTCCACATGCAGGTGTCTTGTTTAAGATCCTCGTAAACAGGGAGGAAGAACTTGATAACAGTCTCTGTGGTGCTGCTACGCTTGTATAATTTTCATTTTATGGTCTCAGCTGGAGCCTTTGACAGAACTGATCTACAATGAGTGCAAACCGTAAAATGAGTTAATGTTCCCTGATCGACAATTTACATTTGTCGCTAGCCATCTAAAACTCAACGTATCATAGAGAGAAACTATGAAACAAGAAAAAAAAAAACAGAGGCAGACGGGGATATTCTGTGATTTTTAAAACCACACAGGTTGACTGGGAAACAGAAAGCGACTCTGCGACTCTCCCTGTAGCTGGAAAGTCATTCTGCCACCAGGGAGGAAGGGGAGAGGTCCAGGGCAGGTGGATCATTGCCCAAACTACTACTGGAGGGGAAGTCCACTGGATGTTGGCGGTAGAATACTAAACAAACTGCTGTGTCTTTGAGGTGAAGATCTATTCACACACCAGCTCCAGGGTTTAATCATGATTCGATTAAGGATCTGATTGTCAAAGCACAGGGTCCTGATCTTTTAATGTCTAAGACACAGTTGTCAAACTAAATTAAACAGACAACTTAAATATGAGATTTAAAACAATATACGTCTCTATCTCAATCTGTCATTTTTTCACTGCTTTTCAATAACAAATGGATAACGAGGAATTCAAACTTATATGTCTATTCTCTAAAGCGCATAGACATATCTAACTCAGCATTAAATGAGCTCACTTTTAAAAACAAAATATGACGCACAGCAGCAAAGACCTGGTGTGTCAGGGTTTAGCAGCTTGGAAAGAAGCCCTTTAAATTTCATTGCAACGTCAGTGTTTCCAACAGGCTTTAAAAGCTCCAGTTGTAGCACTGCAGATAAATGAAACAGTACCTATTTCAGTAATTACTTCATATTTTTAAAAAATATATAAATATTT
Source organism: Polydactylus sextarius (assembly GCA_016801845.1). Taxonomy (NCBI): domain Eukaryota; kingdom Metazoa; phylum Chordata; class Actinopteri; family Polynemidae; genus Polydactylus; species Polydactylus sextarius. The sequence continues at coordinate 6,106,796 of CM028907.1, read as the reverse complement.
CTCCATTATGATAATCATTCATTAGCCTATTTTGGTTCCCCCTTCAGTACTTGGTGCACTATAACTTGTGCATGATGGGAGTGGTTTTTGTTTACCCTGTTACCATCTGTATATGAAGAGACTTGTATAGAATTTCAATTGCTTGGGGGCAGATAATTAACAGACTTTAAAGGGGTTAACGACCTTACTATGAGTTTGACCGTGACAAATGAGGCTTCATTCTGCAGGTCTCCTGCTGTGTCACTGTCCTCCTCTCCTCAAAGACAGAGTGAAGGATGATGGGAAATAGTTTGAATGCAGCGCCAATCAGCATCAAAGAGGTGTGTTAGGATGTATGTTTAATGGGGAGAGAGACAGGGACATTTTTTGAGCCCAAATAATAACTTTAGAAGAACAATATGAATCAGAGGAGAAAGGACGATCTGAGGTCTTCTTCAAAAATTTATATTTAGCCGACAAAGAAATAGAAACAGTGACTCTGCGACTCTCCCTGTAGCTGGAAGGTCACACGGCCACCAGGGAGTGAGGAAGGAGAGAAGTCCAGGGCGGGTGGACCGATGCCTGAACTGCTTCAGGAAGGGAAGTCCACTCATTATTGGCAGCAAAATGCTGAACACACTGCTGTGTCTTTGTGTACCTCTGTAAATCTAACTTCATTCTCCATCTTCATGTTCAGAAAATGTATCCAGAATACTTTCTGCAGGATCAATAAGGTGCAAATAATTATGTTTTTTTATAACATAATTATTATTATGTTAGAATATGACTACAAGACACCATGATTAAATAAATATTTCTTTGCCACTGGCTCATGTATATTAATATCTTTCATATGCTATATCTATATGCCAACACTGCATATAATGAAATCTGGATTTATACGGACATAGAAACTGTCTGCATTTCAAATATGAGACTCTGTAAAGAAACAGGAGATATAAGAATATTATATTATATTTCTTTAGAGAATTGATTTGATTTTAGAACATTTGTAATTTTCTCAGCCAAATGACAGTTACATACAGTTTCATAAGGTATTGTATCAGAACAATGTATTCCTTGGTGGTAGTGGCAATAACCTCTATAGAAAATCCTAAAAATTCATAGACAAAGTGGTGTTGCAAAGATCAGTGATCGAATATTCAGGGCAGAGTGATTCTAAAATGAAATTAGGTTGAAGTGAGGACACAATTCAAACTCTTTCCCAAGTGCATCAGTGAGCAGAGACAGACTCACCATTGAAATTACGGCGGAGTTGGGCCTCCTTCTCCCCGTTTTCATCCAGTCCTTCCACCTTCATCTTTTTCCACTGCAGCTCATCTTTCTCCTGGATCTTCAGATCACTGTGCAGCTCAGCCTGACGCACTGGGGACAACTGCATCTGTCAAAAGCAGAACAAGAGACAATGTGAGTAAGACAAAATGAGGAAGAAAATTTTGAGGATGCAGAAGGGTAAATTAGTCACAACAATTAATGAAAGCTCCAGAAGAGGAAAAAAAAAACCTCCTGAGAGGTGAAATAATTATTATGTTGGTTGTTAAATCAATACAACACAGGCCAAAACTCAAATTCAACCCCCATCTGACTTTGATGCCAGACTTCAAGATCATAATCTGCACTGGTCTGGAAACAGAGCAGGTCACTGTGGACAACTTGGATGAAGTAAAAACAGTCAACCCTTTTAGGTAAATACAGCTTAACATACTGGAGAAGAGATGTGACGTGTTATTCCCTTCTTTCTTTCTTTTTTTTTTTTACCTTTGAAGTTATCTTACATTAGTGTCTTTCTGTCTTATTGTGTTCATGTTTATACCAAAATATACAAACTATTATTATGGTTTAATACTGAGAACCACAGATCTACTGGGGTTAAGTTAGATGACTTCCTCAAAGACTGGACTGTGGTTGTTTTAATACATTATATGTAATTTACTTATTAATTTCTTTACTTGTTTTATTATACACCATGAGTGTAGCTAACTATGGACAAGCAGATAACATCAGAGTTGAGACGTATGATGCACATACTGAATTAAGGCTAACACGTTGTTCTCAATGCATTTGATTAGCTTCTTACTGTGTTAGTGTAGTTGACTTACTATGTAGCTGTAGTGGCTACAGCTGAGCTGAACTTCATTGTAATTGTCTACTAATTTAAATACGTACCCGTTTAGCTTTCTCCCACACCTGGTTCAGCTTAGCTATCCTGAACTCCACCGTCTGTCCATCACTGCCGCTCGGTTTTGGTTCATTCACGTCCCGGGAGTATTTGCCGGCCATTACACCCACACCGAGACACAGAGTAACGACTAAACACTGCAGCTTCATTTTAGATGTAACTACACACCAACCAGTAACAGAAAAATACCAGCTAGGCTACAACGAAATTAGCCAGACAAGTGTTTCTGTTATTAAGGCTGTACTGGAATAGCTTTAGTCACGGGTTCTCAAAAGAGGAGGGAACTTCCGTAAAAGTTGCATTGTGGGATTTGTAGTTTTCGACCACAGCGGTTCTCATAAGAGTAAAGCGGAAACGATTATTTTTAAACTACAATCGTTGAAACGTAGCGCTGCGTCGTTACCAGGCAACGAGGGCTGCAAAATTCTGAGCAAATAGAAATCCTCCACGCGTTTACGCGACTGGACGATGCTCACGTCTTCTCGTATAACACAATAGTGGGTTTGATGAAGTAATGAAAAATAAACTGGTGTAAGGTCTGGTTGTGCTTCTTTTCCTTCTTTTATCACTGTCTTACTTTCTGAGGGATATAGAAACATGTATCGTATCTACAATAAAACTAGTTAGTCTCACTAAATTTGATTTTTTTTTTTTTTGGATAAAAATAATGTTAGTTACACAACTTGTCTGATGTCTGAACATTTATAATGTGTGGCTCATACAAATATTCTATATAATATAATATTCTATATAATGCTGACACTTAACATGTCACAACACTATATCTATAAGGACATGACATGTAGTACATATATATCCCATGAAATAATCCACACGCAAGCATATTTTTGAATTAACCATTGAGGTTGTTCATCACATATTCATGCCAACCAAGGTAATTAGATTTAGTGGCCGACAGAATGCGAGCAAACTTTTTTTTTATTGTTTATCAACTGAACTTGTCCCTTGGAGGGAAAAAAAGTTTACACAGCGTTCATGCCAATATACCACAATAACCCAAATAAAATCTAGTTAAACTATATTAAACTGGGAGAAAGAGAGTGGGTAAGGAAGAGAGCTGGACAGTCAGACAGACTGACATTAGTCTAGATTGTATTCCCTTCCCCTAGAAATATTTTTTAATAAATAAATAATAAATCTCATTCAGCAACTGAAAGTGAATTGTGTTGAATCGAAGTGAAAGAGCAGAGAGTGGATGAATAATGGACTTGTGGGTGGGTGCTATGCAACAATTGACATCCGCTGCACAAAAGGTACAAAAAGAAAGAAAGAAAAAAAAATCACAACATAACTTTTCAGAGTATTTTTAAATGTGTCGTCTACCTCTTGTTAAAAAATCCTTCACTGCTGAACAGACAATACAAATCTAATTGGACTTTTATTTAAAAAGGGATTTGACTTTAAATTACACTGTTTAAGAGCAAACAATCTCTCCAAGGGAGAAGTCGGTTTAATCATCTGAAGATAAATGAATTTTAATTTAAATGTAATGACATTTTCAGTCACCGTAGACCAACTACAAATAAGCTAGTTTTGATTTTCAATAAAAGCAGCCGTATGTTATTTTTACAAAGCAATTCCATCTTTATTCTTACCTGTGGCAGCTGTTTTCTGTTACAGAAATTGCTGTTGATTATAAGATTGGGAGACTTAAGCTTCATTAACTTTTTAACCTGGTTATTATTGTCTCATCCATTGTATATTAACTGATAAAAAATGTTGCAAAGGTTGGCAGATATATTTTAGGGGACACAGGGGACAACGTTTGTATTAAGTGTCTCCACTCAGAGAACAACCTTGTATCTTCTTTCTCGACAAAGATAAATTTGTTCAGTTCTCCAGATTTCCAACAAAAAGAGATTGAGACAAGATGTACTGTTTATGCACAGCTGCTTCCTCCACTGATGCTTCCTCAGGGGTCACTGAGCTCAGACGTTTGCAACTTAACAAATAAACAGGAGTTTATTCTCTGAGTGTTTGGTAAGCATTCATTCTGGAAACTCCTTAAGATGTCAAAAAGAAAGACATTAAATGATACAACACCGGCTTTGCTTTGACATTTCAGTTTCCCTGTAGGATTAATACACTAGAATATGCTGGCAGTACTGGAGCAACATGCTGAGGAAATGAATAAAAATAAGCACAGGGATTAAGAGGCGTCGTCGCCATATGCGCTGTTAAATTCCATGTTAGTGCATGGAAAATGAATATCAGAAAATACAAGGAGGTTAATCCTGCATTTTAGTGCAATTACTAGAAATGAGCTTGTGAGAACGCAAGTCATGCAGAGTTCGAGTGAATACAAGTGGTAAATTCAGACACTCAAGTACTGTACTTAAGTTCAATTTGAGACACTTGCCTGATACTTCTACTCCACAACAATTCAGAGGCAAAGAAGTACTTTTTTACTCCACATTTGTTTCAAAAATCATCTCAAAAAGCTACAACATGTAGGTGATTGTAAGTCAGTAAGAATCTCTCCCCTGAGACAATGACAACATATGACTTTTATATTTTGAAGATACTTCAAGGAAAAAACATAAAACAAAGAAAAATAAAATAAAATCAGAAACCAGAGATTTACCACTTATGCAAGTGTGGTTAATGAATGTGTCCATCTATAAAAAAAGCTTTTTCTCACTAAATGTCAACACCACCTTGTTTAGTGGCCCATCCCAGCTGCCTCAGCCTCTGGCACACCTGAGGCACATCTCTGTTCACGTTCGCAACATGAATGATGAATCAGTAAAAGTGAAAAGTAAAAGTTAAGGACAATGGCTTTACTGAGATTTAAAGAAACATCAAGTATCATTGTGTACAATTAATATTCTTAAAAATAAAATAAAATAATCCAGGTGAAGTTTTTATTATTGGTCCATGTAATCAGATGAAAAATAAACTGGAATTTTCATTTGTAGTTATATAAGCACCAAACTTTTCATTAAAAAAACACATCCACTGTAAAGATGTATAACACTTTAGCTATTTGAAAGAAACAGCCCTTTTAAAAGAAAAAAGATCTAAGTAATTAATATCTGCTGTCCTCGACAGAAATGTGGTTCAGTCTAGTCTTATCAAACATCCCCTTACACTGCCCTAGATTAGTGCCATATGATTTCTGGATAAAAATCATAAAGATTAAATTGTAATGTCACAGATCCCAAAAGGATGAAACAGTGACTGTGTGTTGTATGTTGCTTAAGTTGTGATTGAGTGTTTGACCCACACAAACGCGCGTGTCTGTCGACGAGTGTGACGCTGTATAAGGGAGAGAAATATTAGACCCAAGGGAGGCTGTGGCGCAGCAAATGGCCCTGCGGTACCATGATTGCTGCATAAACCATGTTTGATGATGGCATCATTCGGTCTCCCTTTGGCTTCCATTAGGTGGGAAGAGAGGAATTGGCTGCAGTGGAGTATGAGAGCAGTGAGACGCAGAAGAAAGACAGAGTGAGAGAAAAGCAAGATGGATAAAAGATATGAAAAAACAATGAAATGAAAAAGAAAGTTAGATTGCAGGTGTTTTATGAGCAGGTCGCAATGTCCTGTGGGTGTTAATAAGAATCATAATGAAATAAAGTATATATTCAATCACTGACCATGAACAAACACAGTCATTACAGCCAAGTGATTGCAATAAATAGGCTTCGATTATCTTATTACTTGTGCTAATTCAACTGCAGGGCACAAACAGAGCAGACATCACATTAACTTAGAGTCTCACTCGGCTTGAATTAGCCTTTCACTAATATTACTTTCAGTATTTCTAACAGCTACTTTCATCAGCACTGAGGGAAAAATAGCTACATGGTTTATTTACTTATGTTTACTTACTTAAGTGAATGTATATTTATTTACTGCACGTACGCAAACTATATTTGCTGATAAAGGAGCATTTTGAGCACATTTTAAATATATTTTCCATTTTAATTATCACCCTACACAAACCAGACAAGTCCCCTGACTTTGGAGCTTAACAGTCTTTTCACATTTTGGTGAAAATAAATATATACTGCATGGTTTGGTTTGACATGGCACCAGACTACTGATTAAAGGCATAATAGAAAAAAAAAATAAAAAAATAAAAGTACTGTACATGGATGTATCGGTTTGTTTCTGAGGTGTGATACACATCTGGCAGAGATCAGTAAGCATCCTTTGTACTTTATTTCAGTTGTAACTATGAGAAAGTTTAATTTTTTTCCTGGTTGATTCATATTTGTTGTCAGATTCAGGTTCTGCTACTTTCATCTGATTCCCTCTGTCCCAGTCCAACCTGGCCCTGAAAAACATGGGGAATTGCATAAGAGAGAGAGAGAGAGAGAGAGACAGAGAGAGGAATAAAACATCTTGGATGAAATGTACTGCAGTATATAGTCTCTGTGCTGCCACATCCTGTCCAAATGATCTAGGTGCCCAGGTACTGGACTGGTCTCACCCTCTGAGCGGGACCGTGTTCCACATGGTGCTGGACTGACCATCCCTGCTTCATCAGCACAGCTCAGCAGGAGCCAGAGTCCTCCTGGGAGACAGCTGCTGCTGATTTCATGGAGTGCTGGGGATAATAATGTATTTCTATACAACGGATTCTTTGAACCAAACGCTTCATATTTCAACCGACAATATCTGCACTTCTTTTACTTCTGTCTTTTCATATTTTCTATATGTTCCACAGTCACTAGTTCGTTTCCTTGGTATCTTTGATGTCCAGGTAACAGTGTTATTTTTGTTTGATGTATATAACAAATGCATAAGGGATGTCCAATTAAAACATGTGCACTAATTTTGGAGCATGGACGCAGAATAAAGGATGATCTATTTTTATGCGTCTTGCTGCACATGGAAATCTTCACACTCTGCAGGCTCACTTGTCCTGATTTTGAACACCGCAAAATGATCAATGTCAGGTGTCATTTTTTAGTGAGACTTTCAGTTTCTCACACCTTTTATGTAGTTACCAGCCTGAAATGTTAATGTGAAATTAAGACTTTAGAGTTTTCATATCATTCAGAGGAGATAAAAATATACATATTCTATGAGGGAAGTACATTATATAAAACTGCATTGCTAACTGCTAATTTCAAGTTAAAATACAACACATATAACATGTTTCCACTTTTATCAGCAATAAAATGTGCTTTGGATTAAACAGACTGTGCATATCTGACAATATTCATCAAAAATACAATACGGTGCCATTATTAATGTATTAAAAACTGTACAAATAAATGATGGATTTTTTATATATTATACTGGCTAAAAACACCTTTTACATGGCTGCTTATATGAGGAAGTTGTATTTATTGTGTCTCTCGTTGCTTGAAAATGTCGTGTATGTGCCGATTATATGGACGTGGGTTCAGAGTTGAAGTGCCTCTGCGGAAGGGAGGGGCGAGGGCGCGCACAGGTGGGTTTTTTCTCTGTGCGCAGCGCGCTCGGATGGTCTCTTCCTGAATGGAGCCGGCAGGTAAAGGCTGCATGTCTTGGCCTTCCAAGGGGGGTTGTATCGTTGTCTCGTTTATCCTATGGATTTTGTTGCCTGTGGGAGACAATGATGACAGCGGATTAACCCGAGGAAAAAGGATTTACCTGAACGTGGAGTAGGTGAGATTGCGTCCTTTCGGTGCGCGGAGCGGCGTCTCATCCCAAACCAATAAGTGATCGCATCCAGAAGAGAAACGTTTTTTTTTTTTATTATTATTTATTTTGGACCGGTCCGATTGACTTTATTAACATTTTGTTTTCTCCTTCATTGGTTTTTTTGTCAGGCTTTCACTGGACTTTGGGGAACTATTGGGGAAATTAAATGTGGCGGGGATTGATGGTTTGATGTGGAATAATGCACTGTTTGACAAGTGCTGGGTGGTTCAGTTGTTAGAGTGATTACATTGCTACATTGTTCAATACAGCATAAATTTTAAATCTGTTTCTGTTTCTTCTGTTTTACATATTAGGATGGATTAGAGGTATGTGCAAAGCTCATCGCCTGGTGCAGTTGTTAAAGACCTAAAACAATAGTTTTCAGTGATAGTAAAATAAGATCTATCCGTGACAAAAATAGTGTTGTGACATTTCCCTCTAATTTAAAAACAGGTGAATTGTTACAATTTCAAATCCAGCTCTTTAAAGTTGGCGACACAGACTCCATTACAGCTATAAGGTTTCTATTAAAAGTTACTGGTATGGAAAGGCAATACATTTTTAATGGGCAATGGATATGGTTGCAGTGGCACTATATGTGTAGTGCTGCCAGTGCTATGTTCCTCTGCATTACAGTCAGCGCCACTGAAGCTGAGGTGAAACATTTAGTTCACTCAAACTGACAGACATGTTCATATTTTTGCTGCTATACTTCAATTAAATATATTCTCTGACAGGTTTAGCTACAGATTCTCATCTTTTAGCTATTTTTATGTTACTGTCACTGTACAGGGGCATTGATCAATAAATCCTGTGTGTTCACAGGTTACATCACTGGGTGATGGGTCATTTTTTCTGGTTTTCTATATTTTCCACATGTTGGTTGGTTTTGGTTCATTTTTTTACACTATCCAAATAAACTCATAGAAACTGTGATGACAGTTTTTTTTTCCTGCTAACAGAACCAGCACAGGCATATGCTGATGAAATGTATAAGTCTGGAGCAGAAATTAATGCTAGTTTAAGTAATTGTTTTACATACAAAATTGTAATTACTATGAGTTATGAGTTATTAGAAATATGCATGGATGTTTCATAAGGCAAAGCACTGACTGTTACACTTGCATTCTGTCACGAACAGAAGGTGTAAGTGGGTTGATGCAAATTACTGGCATAGGCTTTAAAAAGCCAGATGCTGGGATGCCCCAAGAAAAGATTTCCCATCGGGCCCCACTGCTCCGCTACCACAGGCCATGTAGAAACCAAAAGAAATAAAACACTATGCAGACATGCAAGCATAATTCTGTAGACAATGGGATTCATTGTTTAAGCCAAGACATAAGAAATGTACTAAAGGCAAGTTTTCATCGAAAATAACTTCTTTTTGTCATGATAATAATAGAAGAAAGAAATTCCCATGATGGGCCCATTGTAGTTATGCTCTTCAGCACATTGCTTCTTAATTCCATACTCATTTGGGATGTGGATGGGGATGCTCAGCCTGAACCTCAGGCACGTACAGGGATGGCTGATTAAGTATGAATAGCTTGTTAAATGTTTGCTTGCACTGATAAAATGTTGGCTTAGAGACGAGCGAAAAGTAAACACTCTTTTGTGTGAAGATACAGTGGCTCTGTGGGTGAGGAAAGAAAAAGATACTAGTTTTATTAGTGAATTTGTAAATAAAATATTTACTTTATGATGATAAGTCAGTCATTTCATATTGAAACAATTAAGAAAAAGTAGCTAATGTTTGAATAATTTAGTAGGATCCCTCTCAGTCAGTCACACTCACAGTTTTAAAGCTACATCGTAAACATGCAGACTGGGGGTGATTAGAAATATTTTAGTTCAACTGAATTAAAATGTCACTCTTGTTGACATGCAAATGAAAAATTTATACTTCCTCTGCCTTAAATGAGATACTGTGTTGTTGTTAAGAGTGCTGATGTAATGCTACACTCTTAGATTAACGAGAAAAACAAATTGTATAATTAAAGTAAATGTTTTATTACGGAATCAAATTAAGGTCAACACTCTGATAAATTAAGATTTTATAGAGTAAAATGAAAAGTACATGTACACATGGACACAGATAATGAGATTTAAGCAAAAAAAAAAAAAAAAAAAGATTTTACATGTCAGTCGATAACGTCATTGTGTAACAGGGGTGTAACGTACATGTACTTGTACTGAACCATCCAGTACGGATCTTCAGTTTGGTACAGGGCTGTACTCGAATGAGTTCTGCAATTTGTGTGTGTTTACATTCTGCCACTACACGTACAGCTACACAGAAGGCTCAGCTCTTTAATATTCAAGAGGGGACTCGTCCGTGATTGGGATGGTTAGGGAAGGTTCTTTAATATTCATGAAGGAACTTGACCGTGAATTGAGCTCCTTACACCCCACTGTGATCCTGTGCATAGACATATATAGGTCTATGATCATGTGGAGGTGACGTCTCACAACGAACCAAACCACCCTGCAAAAAAAGTTGTGTGCAGCCCCTGTGCATCATGGCTACTGCTAGCGACCAACCAGAGCTTGAAGACTGTTGCTAAAATCTCCTGTGTGGGAACACTTTGGTTTCCTGGTTAAACATTGCAACTGAGAAAGACAGGTGGATAAAACGAGGGTGGTGTGCCGAGACTGTTCAGATGAGGTCGGGTACTTTTCCAGCAGCACGTCAAACATGCTAACTCACCTGAAACGGCACCACCTGAGTATAAAGATCACTGCGACAACAAAAAAAAAAAAAAAAAACACCATAGTGCAAATGCAGCTGACGTTGGCATTCAAGCAGCCTCTCCCTGGTAATTCAGATCGGGCCAAAGCTATAACAGCATCGTTGGAGTTTTTATAGCATTGGATCAAAGACCATATTCAGTTGTTGAAAATGCTGGTTTTAAACACATGCTAAAGGTGACTGAGCCCCGGTATGAAGCACCCACTTGTCCGCACTTCAGCCAAAAAGTAATACCAGACCTTTATGAACTAAATCTTCTGTCATCCAAGATTTGTCAAAAACATGTGCAGTAGCACTCACAACTGACGGATGGACATCCAGAGCTAACGAGAGCTACATAACTGTGACTGCCCATCACATCACCCCTGAGTGGAACACAGTGAGCCATGTTCTGCAAACTCAGGCCATGTATGAACAACACACCAGCACAAACCTGGCAGAGGGACTTAAAGAGACAGTGTTGGACTGGAAATTGGGGAGGCCAGGAACAACAATTGCAGTCACAACAGACAATGCCAGGAATATAGTTACTGCAGTGAGTGAAGCTGGAATGGGCCCCCAAATCGGGTGTTTTGCGCACACTATTAATCTAGCTCAGAAAGCAAAAGGTCTCAACCAAATATCTAGACTGCTTGGTAAAGTGATTGTGATTGTGTCTTTCTTTCACTGTAGCCCAACAGCTGCACACACATTGGAGCGCAAACAGGAGATGCTTAATCCAGCATAACACAACCTTATTCAGGACGTCACCACCCACTGGAACTCAAGTTATAATATGCTTGAGAGGTACCTTGAGCAGCAAGCGGCAGTGAACTCAGCACTGACAGGACAGGCTCTCAAGAAGAAAGATATCAGCACATTGTCTGACAAGGAGGTGAGGATGGCGGAGGAGGTAATTGAGGTCCTGAAGCCACTAAAAACTCTCACAGCACTGATAACCATGGAGCAACACCTTCAGCATCCATGATCCTGCCACTCAAAGCCACAGCTCTCCACTCTATGGAACCAAATGATGGAGACATTGCAACAGTGACCCAAGTCAAGGCTGCCATCAGGGAAAACCTTGAGGTCAGGTATTCTTCCTGTCAGGACTTCCTCCACAAATGCACAGCACTTGACCCGAGGTTTAAATGTCTTCCTCATGTGGATGATGCCTGTTGAGACAGGATCTACAACAGCCTCATCACAGAGATTGTGGCCACGGAAGAAGAGGTATTGTAATTATTTAATAATGATAATAATAATATCTTTTTTACTGATCATTTTGAAACAACTAATTGAATATTATATATTTTATTTTACAGAGTGAGGAGGCCAAAGGGACAACAGCAGCTGCTTCATCCCCAGAGACAGGACACCCAGAGGCATCTGAATCATCTTCTGTCAAGAACTCAGCGATGGCTGAACTGTTTGGTGAGCTTTTCAAGACGCAGGTAGGAAACAAGGATACTTTGCAGGAAGGAAGGAAGAGGTTGCTTCATACAAGGCAGTGAGCTGTATTTCAGTAGACTCTGACCCACTTCTATGGTGGAAGACAAATGAGCCCATATATCCTCTAACTGCCAAGTTAGCAAAGCGCTACCTTGCCATACCCACGACCTCTGTCCCTAGTGAGAGGGTATTTTCAACCGCTGGGGACGTTGTAACTGCCAGCAGATCTGCACTTACTGCTGACAATGTGGACAAGTTGATTTTTCTGGCAAAAAATATGAAGATTGAGTAAAATTGCTTCATGCTGGAGCTGATAGTGCTGCACTTTACGTGTTGAAAAGTTTTCTTTACAAGGAATTCATTTTTTATAATATTTCATACATTTGTTGCTTATTTGAGAATGTTTTATTAAACTTATTAGTATTACCAAGCAGCACTTTGCATTTATTTTATTTTCCCGTTTGTATAATGTTACAACAAGTTGTTGGTTTAATAAACAACAAGCAAATGTTTTTGCGTTTTGTTCATATACTGTACCGAAAATGAACCGAACCGTGACTTCAAAACCGAGGTACGTACCGAACCGTGTATTATATATATTATCATCAGTTGTACCCAGTTGTCCTCAACATTCTTAGCAACTCTGAATTTCAAGTAAATGTTTCAAAATATCTTTAGAAATTAAAATAAATGAAATTTTTTTTTATAACCAAAATACTTTAATGAAATGCCCAAGGTTACTGGATGAAAAAAAAAAGAAACTTGCATAAGAGTAAAATAATACAAATACAAAATGTACCCTGATCATATTGGCACCGTTGAGTATTTCATCACAAAACCTTTGGCAGCAACGACATCAAAACATTTCTTCGTGTGTTTAAGCACTTTTAACCCTTTCATGCATAATAGTCATTAAAGTGGCAGCCAAGAGCTCTTTCTTTCTTTCTTTCTTTCTTTCTTTCTTTCTTTCTTTCTTTCTTTCCACTGACTTTCTCAAAAACCACGACGCTCTACAGAAAGCCACAGATGCCAAGCATCTCTGAGATATCTTGCCAATCGTCCTGTAGTTAGTGACCATGGCAATAATAAGAACTAGTAGGAGTATTATAATTGTTAAAATTTCAAATTATTGATTTTATGTGGGGAGGAAATTAAGATGAATTGTCTGCTACTAAGTAGGTGTCATGCATCACTGGCTATATTTAAGCTACAGTTCTCACTATTACTGTGAATTTATTGATCTTGAAAATGCTTCATTAGCAGTAAATGTTTCAGTGACTTACTTTGCCAGTTTTCATATAAAAATTTTCATAGAAAAACTTTATTAGTGAGGCACAGATGGTTATGTTACTGATTTAATTTAAAAGAACGTGTTTGATGACTCATGAACAATAGAAAATAGTCGTTAAACAATGAATTAAATCCAACAGTGGGAAGAGGAGACAGGGGTAGAGAAAATGAGGGGAGAAGCTGAGGAGTCAGAAACAAAGTTTAACGTTTTCTCATTGTACTGAACAATATTAGAATATGTTAAAATGTGTGACTAAATTAGTTTTAGTTGCATGCTATTGCATGTTATTGTTTTACAATAACATGCCTTTGTTTCACAATAAATAAATCTGTTTGTGTCATTGATGAATACATATTTGATCAAAAGACTCAAACACAACATGTCCCCGAGTTGACTTGTGAAACATCCATTCAAAACTCACTCACATGGTGCCTGAAGATAAATGAAAACACTCGGAGAATAATCCTTACTGAAGTTGTCAGAATTCATGTATGAAAGAGTCCATTTTGTAATGGCCAATTTGGACTTTCTCCAAATTTTTCCAGATGCTTGTAAAACAGTACTCAATGCTAACTGCTTCAAAACAGCCTTTTTTCTTTTCAACCATTTCAACCGTTCTATGCTGCTGGATGTGACTTTAAGTTGTTGCCCTTCACCTCAAACCTAATTTTTCTGACACCAGGCAAAAACATTTTACTCTGAAATGTCTCAGTAACCTTGATGATGTTTTTCTGCAGGTGTTTTTTCTGTATTGGCTCTACTTTACTTCAGTTTCATTTGTCCACTGAACATTATCCCAGGAAGTCTGTGGCTGACCTATGAAAGTTTTTTGTAAACAACTTTCATTCTTTTTTCATTTTACTTTTCAGTGTTGGGACTGAAACCACCACTCCAGACTTCAGACATCTGTAGACTGAAACTCTTTAGATGTTTTGTGATTGGTGCACAATTTGCACCAATATCTGCAATGAGTATATTCTTAGTGCCACATCCTGGAAGCATTTTATCAATTTCATGAGTGTGAGACAAAATGCATTGAAATGAAATGTAAAAGACACTTTCAGTTTTCATGGCAGGCTCATAAGTCTCCTTCCCCACAGTGAGGGAGACTAATTATCCTTGGACTGTACATACTAACAGCACTGGTAAACCTGCGATCAACTAAAGCAGATCATTCTTTATTGACAAGACAAACAGAAACTAGAACTGTCTCTATCATCTCAAAAAAAAAAAAAAAAAAAAAAAATCACTTTTCTGATGCACCTCCCACAGAGCTATAAGTGCTGTAAATATTACATTTTTACCCCTGCTATGACCTGACCTCTTACCAAGTGTAATACATTTAACTCCAGCTGGGAAAATCTCGCAAGTGCATGACTTTATTGATATTAATACCACCTTTATGTGTACATTTTATACAGATATACTTATGGGATATTGGGGATTTCTTCAAATTAAAACATCTCTTGTGTGTGTGTGTTTGTGTTCGTGTGTGTGTGCGTGTGAAAGAGAGAGATAGTGGTGGATTCAATATTCATTAAATGTTCTCAGTCTGCTGACCTTTTCCTTCCTCCCTCCCCGAGTCCATGCTTCATTTGATTCAATAAGAGACTTTAATTTTCAAAGCAAACCTTCACTTACAGATTTATTCCCCAGAGGTATTGCTTTGTGTACAGAGACAAGAGGAGAGGTAAAATAGAGATGGTATAGATCTGTTGGGAGGAGAAGAATGACAGTGGAGTTGGGAAAGAAAGATGACTGGGTTGGCTAACTAACTAGTTTGTTGCAGAAAGGCTATTAGATCTGTAAATCTGAGGGTGGGAAAATACCAATAATTTGGGCTCGGGCATAATTCTTTAGTCTCTGCAGGTGTAACAATTTAATTTTTCAACTTTGCTGGGACAAATATTTGTAGTGGAGCTGAAAAGGAAAGGAGTTTTATGATAAAGTTGTTTAACTTGACTGTATGACAAGAGAGAATGAATGTCAGGTTATGAGCACACAGTCAACGTCAACGAGTCACAAACCTAAAATGAAACACTAACAACAACTGTCAGACTGAAATTTACTGACGAGTGATTTCTACACTTGTGTCAAAGTAGATGTTTCCACCGCTCGTCAATGTATTACAATGAGATTTCAGTTTTCTCATCCATCAAACAATGAAATGCCTCAAAAATTTATGGCTGCAAATAAAGTCAAATGTTATGGGTGAACTGACAAAGACAGTTTTATGAGCATTTGTGAATTTTGGTCTATAGGTCTAAGTATTAAAGGCAGAGGTGTGTGTGTGCTTTGTGTATGTGTGTACTTTGCCCATAATAAGAGGCCAAGAGACACACTGACCTGAGCCAAATTTCTTGAATGCCACAGGTAAAGGGCTGTGCTCAGAGCTGGCACAACTAAAGACGCAGGACAGGACAAACACAGCGTGACTGCTCCTCCAAAAGAGCATCTTTGTCCAAAGAAATCTATTTCGGAAAGGCCAGCTGAGGCCTGGGGCTAGTTTCATGGACCCACCAGGGTAAATCTAGTTTTTCGTGTTACCTCACAGACCCTGCTGCTTGTGTTGAACTGATACCAGCAAGGACGAATGTAGACAGCCGAGATTTACCTCATTTTGATCAATGTATAAAGTTAGGCTGTATAAAGTGGTATTGATGATCTGGTTTAGCCTCTTCTCTCTCTTCCTACCTTCCACTTAATTTAATTCATCCAAACACTGCATGTGCTCGGATGTTCATTCATAAACCAACTTCCTCCTTTCTGTTGTTGGCATCTACTGTCCCCTCAACCTCCTCTTTTCAGCTGAAAGCTTAACCATCTTTCCCAGGACAGGCTCCTGCACAGAAGGGATCTGTACCAGCTTCCTGAAAACATTTTGTTGAATTTATTTTTTTCTGTGCTGTTGTTCCAGCCCTGTGTGCTGCTTGGCCACATCACATCACACTATGCATACACAACGTATATTGGAACGTTGCTATAGAAATACAAATTTTACTCACATACTGAACCAGCAACTTGACAAAATACCAGAACCTCTGACGAGGCTGTAGGTTATGAGTTTCTGAAATTACTTTCATCAGAGATGTACCTTTCATAAACATTCCCTCGTTAATTCAGGGATAATCATATTTTTGCTAAACTGAACTCTGGAGGATAGGTAATTCGGCACAAGTTTTTTGCAACATTATTTTCAATTAAAACTTGGCCTTCTGAGATTTACTTTTTTGCATATTTGAATAATTCATAATTACTTGTAGCTTGGAGGAAACAAGTTGCATAATTGCACTGCAAATTTTTTTTGCTTCAAACCTGCAATGGGCTAGATGTTTACTTTCACAAAGTAGGCCGTTTGAAGAGTATTTAGAAAATTACATAAATTAACCACAAGGGCCAGGTTTGGTTCAAGTGGAGTGCAATGATAAAATTTAATAATGAATAATGGAACAATTTCTTCTTAAACCTGCATTCAAGTACTTGGAGTGCTTGTGAAATATTTTTCCAAAGTTTTCTTCAGCAAACAGAAGCCATTTTGAATATTATTAAGCTGATTCATTGTGAAATTCAGAGATGAAAATTCAAATAAGCCTTATACTTGGAAATTGAACTGGTGTTTTGTCATATAAATGAGCATGTTAATGGAAAAACGATACATGTATTACACGTGGCAGCTGTTTGAACCTGTCATGAACTGATCTCAGCGTGGTTCCACCTGCACATGTGGTACCTTTTACATTTTTCTGACAGTAAATGCCTCAGGTATCAAGATAAATCGTGGATCTCATGTACAGAGGCATGAGATGCTGCTTAATGCAAGTAAATGACTGCAACCTCACCATACACCCACCACTTGGAATTTGAAAAGGGGGGAAATAAAGGTTGAAATCCTGTGAGTCCTGCTGAGCTTCCAGGTGTAAGATAAACAAAGAATGGAAGCCATGAAGCACTTCCTTGGGGAGTCTGTAACTGGGAACTAAAGACTGTTGGATTCAAGGTGGGCCTGGAATTGGGAAAAGATGAGAAGACCAAGGTTTATACTACCCCAACATATACTGCATATGTCACAAAGTGACAGTTACATGACACTTGCAGGTATTCAGCGGAACAAAATTTAATTTGAAACTAGTTTCTGGACAGATGAAGAAAGGGGAGGCCATTTTCTTTTCATTCTCTACATAAATCTTAATTTGATGTTGATGTCGACATGAAAATGATGAATGTCCCTGAATATCACACATGCGGAGTGAGCACAAAGAGAAATCGGGGCAGTCATAATGTTTGGAAGAAGTCAAGACAGATCATTTCAATGGAGAAGACAAACTTCACTGTGAACACGGATCTAATTGAAAAACTTATTCAATTTTGAATAAGTGAATTCATCCACATCTACATCCTGCAGCTCCAGTGAAAAAAAGCTCATTCTATTCAGTATATTTCTTGTTGATATCATTCAGGGAAATTCAGATGTAATTTTAGGCTTCCATCTACTAAATGAAGGTGAAGGAAATGATCATTGAAATGCTAGGGTGCAAGGAGAACTACATTTTTTATTTAGAGTTGTTGTAAAAGTTTGTGGAAGATGTCAAAGAACGAACGGACTGGAGTTAGAGTGAGGAGACACCGTTATCTTTAATTCATAAGGAATAGGGCTATCACTGAACATAATGTTTCAAAGAGACTGAGAATGAGAGAGAAGAACAACATGACCAAAGGGAAATAAGGGATGAGAGGAAATGAAAACAGCTCAGTAGTTGAAGATCTTGCTCATGGAGAGGATAGGTAGCCCTGTCATGTGTTGGATAAATGATTTCCTCCACTGTGTCTTTGCAACATATACACTTTTTTCTTATCACATCAGACTATATGGATTCAAGGCCTGAAGAAG